>CM034153.1:175613652-176813652 GCA_019776745.2 Taxus chinensis | reverse complement strand
GGAATTAGAAATATTATATTGGTAATAAGGACAAGGAGTGAGGTCATAAATATTTTGTGTATTTTATTTGTAAAAAGTTTTAAAATGTGGAACCCATGTGAAATGATAAGGTTTATCTTATCTTAAAAGATAAGCTTACATGTACAGATAAGAGTTAAGGTATGGAATATGATTCGTCAGAGTGCTATTTCTTATCCTATCTTAGAGATAAGATGGATAAGCCTGGAAGTTCTATAAATAAAGAGGCCACCCCCCTCATTTAGCATAGAAGGATAGTAGTGAGAAATATTGTATGAATGTGTGTAAAGGAAGCCATCATTTTTAAGGTGTGTTAAGAAGCCATTAAGAGGTGTAATTGTAAAGTTTCTCCCATAGTATTGGCTGGAAGGCAAGTGAAGTACAATAAAACTTGAAGTACCTCATGGGTGAGATTGTAACAATTTCATGTTGATATTATAATTTACTTTGATATTTCAGATTTGGTTCATCATTCCATCTTATCATAGTTGATGGTATTCTTGTGTTATGTTTGTTGTGTTTCCAGATTACATCCACCAAACTAAAGGCTGTGCATTAGTAAATAATCATAGCACGAGGAGTTCCCAATGAAGAATTATCATAGTGCTGGATTGGTGATGACATTTTGGTTCCATTGCCGGGACCATTCCTCGTTGGTGGATTGTTCTGGAGAGATATTCCCACTTAGTCAAAAATCAATTGGAGGGTAACCTTGTTTTTACTGTGCATAGTAGTTACCATGGTAAATTAATTTTTGCCGTGAATAGTAGTTACCATGGTAAAGTCATTTTTGCTGTGAATAGTATTTACCACAGTAAAGTCACTTTTTCCCGTGAATAGTATTTACCGCAGTAACTTCACTTTTTACTCTGAATAGTGTTTACCACAGTAAAGTCAGTTTTTACTGCAGTAAGTCAAGTTTTACCATAGTTTACCGTGGTCATTTCTATTTTCTATTATAGTGATTTTAATTATTGGTGCACATAAGTCTTGTTGATTGTACTTTTGGGTTGGTATTTCACTGTGGTTACTTTTGAAAATAGGGAAGATTCCTATTTTTTCAGCCCAATCTAATGAAGATGCTTCCTCTTTCATTCAAGAGCTTAAACGATCTTGTATTTGTAATGGCCTTATAAGAAGGGAACAATGGACTGAATTTTTTCCTACCTTTTTGGATGGTTCAGCCCTTAGGTGGTTTGAAACACTAGGTGATAATGTGAAAAACTCATGGGATTTATTAACTAAAAGTTTTCTTGAAGAATTTGGTGAACAGAGATATGCAGATCTCGTGATCGATATCACAAAGCTAACCCAAGGAGAGAAGGAGAAGATAAGGGATTATCATGCTCGTGTTCTAGAGCTAAGGAGGAAGCTCGATGCCCAGATCCGGAAGGAAGGATTAGCGGATGGGTTGATGAATGGCGTGTATAATCTCCTATGTAAGCACTTCATTCTTGGGATGAAGCCAGAGATTAGACAATGAGTGAAGTATGACCGCCCAACTACCATTGAACAAGCAAAGGAGATTGCAAGAAGGCAACAAGAAAGCATGGAAGAGGATCCCACAGAAATTGTTGCTAAAGTAGAGCCTACACCAGCACCTTTGCTCCAGAATCCACAACCACTCTCGGTGAGCACAAATATTTCTCCTAGTACATCTACTGAGTATGAAGATCTGCTCAAAAAGATGGGTCAGTTAACTATTAATCTTCTTCAAGGAAAAGAATTTAGTTCTCAGGGAGGAGATAGAGGTCCAAAAAGAAATATTTCTGAAGTTGTATGTTATGGTTGTTATAAAAAGGGTCATTATAAGTATAATTGTCCAGATAGAGCTTCTACATCTGGTACAAGGAGATAATGATAAAGGAAAAGCACCTGTGAATTCTTTTGATGTAGTAGATAAGAGCAGAAATAATGAATTAGATGTGTTTGTAACAAAAAGAAAGAAAGAAAAAGATAATCAATATGGAAATGATCCTAAGAAGATGAAAGGAGAAACTAGTAAGAAACATAGGAGAAGAAAGTTAGGTGTGCAGGATTTCTGATTTCACAGGGGCAAGGACCATACTCTATCTTGGAAGATCTGTCCAAAAGGCCTGCAAATATTACATATGGTCAACTCTTGGCTATGTCTTCTAGAAGAGGCGGGGAGCTGCGAAGTGGACTCAATGCTCGACGAAGGAAGGAGGTTGAGGTCCCTGTTTTGGAGGTACAGGCGGATCCCTATGCTCCACAAGCTGAGGTATTATGTAATGGTATTTCAATTCATGATGTCTTAGTTGATGGAGGTGCTGCAATTAATGTAATGACCGAGTCTGTAATGAATATCATTAGGTTTAAAAATTGATCGCCCTTCAACACTTATGTTAAGGTCATTAAATAAGGGAAAAACTAAACCATAAGGTGTAGTTTCAAATGTCGCAATATTTGTTATGGGTGTTGTATGTGTGGTAGACTTTCAGGTGATACAAAATGGTACTGTTGTGTACCCAATGTTGCTGGGAAGACCATGGCTAAGGAGAGTTCATGCAAGAAACTATTGGAATGAAGGCTTCATGACACTTGGACATGGTAGAGAGAGAGTGAAGATAAATGTGATCCCTCGACATCATAAGGCAGAACCTGTGGATTCAAGTGATGAAACTGATGATTGGACATCCTCTAATTACTCTAGTACCAGTGAAGTGGACACTTCTCAAGATGAAGAAAGTGAGGTTGAAATGTACTCAAAACATGGAATATCCTTTGAGTCACACCGACTCATGACCCCATAAAAATTATCCTGAAGAAGAAGTTGATGATCGTCTCTAACAAATAAAGATTGGTGATGCTATGATGGAGAGTGAGAAGGAATCCTACAGATCCAGCTCTTTCGAAGGTACATCATAAATATTCACTTTATGATTACAAATGAACTCCATCAAGTAAGTTGGGTAGAAAATTCTATTGAGCTGGTAGATGATAGTCACTAAGCCTATAAAGCGATTAACAGATAGAGCTGAGTCCTAATTTAGCCCATGATCTGCAAAAGGACCTTCAGTTCAAATCATGAACAAACTAACCATTTGATGCAGCTGTTTCACACAGAAATGGTTCAGTTCTTAGAATAAAGTTACTTCTATCCTTTCATTCCGAAAGTGAGAAACAGATAAGGGTTAGGGCTAGGAGGAATACCTGTTGAATTCTTGAGAGGGTGTGCGCGTACCCATAGAGAGAGATCAGATCGATTATCGAAGAACCCGACCTTTTTGTCTGGGAAGGACTACCTGCAAGTAAGAATACAAGACCACCAGATTCTACTTAGACAATAAATGAGGGAACTGCCTTAGGCCCAGGAAGAACTATTAGACTTCCTTTCGAAGGTGGTCAGTTCCCCTGCTAATATGAATTAACAAAAATTCTAACAAAGAAGCTATTGCCAAATTACAATTTAATTGCCTGTTTTTTGTTAAAACAATAGAGGAAAGGGCTAGTTTTGGTTTTGAATCACAGTGATCGATGCCGGTCATTGTCACTGGTACCAGTTTCTGCTAAACCGATATCGGTAGGGGCAGTGATTTAGGGGCTTTTAGTGAAGGTTGGACCGTAAGTATGGCTATGGTGTTTATTAGGATGGTAAATGATTGGGGATAGGTAATGGGGGTGATGGAGAAGACTTAAAGAATATGTGGGGTTGTTCTTGGGGAAACAATGTAGGGGTAGAGGAATGACAGTTAGATGTCGAGGGTGTTACCGGGTAGTATATCTGAGAGATAGACTTGTAATTACTGTGATTTAGAAGTCTAAGAAATGTTATTAAAAGAATGTACAAGACACTACTTACTAGTTCCTGATGAAGATACAGGTCCAAGGACTGTGATGACGAAGGCAGGGTTCAGGTAGGATGATCTGACAATCAAAGATGAGCTATCTTCTCTCCCAATGCTTGGATGAGTGTCACTGGGCTCTGGTTACTCAGTTGCAGTCTTGGGCTTGATGTCCTTCTCTGCAAACTCTTCTCTTTCCTTCACTTGTCTCTACTCGGCCAAGTGAATTCCGGATTCTTCCAATGACTTCCCAGATATATGATCAATCAAAAAAATCCGATCCTTTATTTTTGGTTGGGGGAGGTCATTTACAGGGAACCGATGGCGGTTACGTAACCGACGGCGGTCGAGTAGGAACCGATATCGGTTAAGTCAAAGTGGGCTATTTTTAGTAAAATAGCCAACTTTCCCTCCTTTTCTCCCAAGGAATTAGTTGTGGGCTTGGTCAAGTCATTATTAGGTTGGTTTTGGTGCGGGTGAGGAGTAATTAGTCATGGGTGTGGATGTAGACCAAGTTATAGGTCTTAATTAGGTTAGTTTAGGATTAGGACTAGGTCATGATGAGGTGGCGAAATGAGGTGGTAGGTTTGGAGATGTGGATTTATTAATTATAAGGTAATTAATAAATAATTGTGTAAGGTTTAGGTGATGAGGTTAGGTTGCGAAATGAGATGCGTGGTACAGGAGTGTCGTAAGATAACAAATTTGGTGTCTACATTAGCCCCTTGTTGTCGTGTAGCTTGTCTTGTAAAGCTGCACTGACAATAATAAGAAGTGGTTACTCTTGTTAAGGGTATAGGTAATCCCCCTCAAATCTATCACAGATTGAGGGTAGCATGAAATCAGGGATAGGGTTGATAAAGGGTGAATGGTGTTGAGATGATGGTAAGATGGTGGGGTAGGTTCAAGGAAGCAGATGCACGTTGAAATGCAGTAGTGTGACCAGGGTACATGATTTGAAGAGCAAACAAGCAATTCATAGGCAAAGGTCGATAGTTTATCCAAACAAGGGTGATATAATCCTGGTATCCAAGGCATAGGAAGTAGCTCCAGGGGATATAACGGGTAAGGTACAGGAACGTTTAGGCATGTTCGGCAGTACCAAATGGTTGGTTTGGTTGAGATAAACGTCATGGTCTTGGTCTAGGTAAAGTTGGTCGACTAATCAAGTCAAGTACCCTAATCATGCTAAAACACGAACAGGTGAGCTCGATTGAACAAAAAGCTACATGATGGGTGGATAAAATTGTAATTTGTTGGTTTTGGGTGAGGTATTTAATTGGTGCGGCCTTGGGTCGGGCCGATTGATTAGTGAGGGCCTTGGGTCGGGCCTGATTGGTTGGTTATGGCGTTGGGTCGGGCTTGGTTGGGTGGTTGGGTCAGGCGGTTGATTGTGGCCTTGGGTCGGGCCAAATGGTTGGTTGCGGCCTTGGGTCAGGGCCAAATGGTTGGGTGCGGCCTTGGGTCGGGCCTGATTGGTTGGTTGCGGCCTTTAGTTGCGGCCTTGGGTCGGGCCAAATTGGTTGGTTGCGGCCTTGGGTCAGGCCAAATGGTTGGTTATGGCCTTGGGTCGGGCCAAATGGTTGGTTACGGCCTTGGGTTGGGCCAAATGGTTGGTTGCGGCCTTGGGTCGGGCCAAATGGTTGGGTGTGGCCTTGAATTGGGCCAATGAAGTCAAAAAAGGCTATTTAGCAAAGGAGGGTATAGGCGATGTGGTGAGAAAGGGAGACTAGTGAATAAGGGCAGAAATTGTAGTAAAATACAGATTAAACCGATATCGATTAGCTATGACCGGTATCGGTTAGATGACCGATACCGGTTCTTTAGGGCATAATATAACCGATATCGGTTATAGGTCAAAAACCTATAAAAAGAAAAATACGGCCTGTCATTGTCACATTGTCAATTTGAAAACCAATTTTAGTTGTCTGAGGTGTTTTAGTGAGATTTTGTTGAGTTTGTCGGCTGAGGTGGGACTATTTGAGTGGAGAAGTGAGTGGTTGGTAGACCCCAGCGAGTAGGAGGTAGAATTTGATTGGTGGAGGACCCAGCAGAGGAGATTTAGAGCCATGGCACAGCCAGGAGGAGCAGGAGGTGTTGGACCAGCTGGACCACCACCACCTATCCCACCACGACGACGTGTAGTCGTACCGGTAGGTTCTAAACCTCTCATTATGTGAATTTAATGTTTTTAAGCTAGATTTGGGTTTTGGGTAGGAATCCAAGTTTTTAATAAAATAATGAATAAATTGAAGTTGTTTGGAAAATGGAGAGGGTAGGTGGGTTAGTTAGGCTAAAACGGTAGGGTGGGTAGGTTTGGGTAGGATTTTTCAGGGGTGGGTAAAAGGGTAGAAATTAGGCAAAAATGGGTTTTTGGGGGGCCGCGTCGGGTTTGGCTCCGGCCATGGATAGTGACCGATGTCGGTCACTAGGCGACCGGCATTGGTCACAAAATTTTTGGGAATAGGTGGGTTGTTTGACTGGCGCCGGTGTATAACATGGACCGGCGTCGGTCATATGTCGATACCGGTGTAGTTAGTTTATTATTATTATTTTATGGTTGTATTGTGGTTTTTATTGTATTTTTGTTTGGTTTTGTTGTTGTTTGGGGTTTGAAGGGGGTGGTTTAGTCAGTAGTTAGGTGTATTGTTTGTTTTGATTCGTTGTTTGGGTTTGAGTTTGTTTGTTGTTGTTTGGGTGTTGTTGTTTGGGTAGTTGTTTTGTGTATTTGGTTGTTGTTGTTGTATGTTAGTTGTTGTTTGGTTGTTGTTTGGTTGTGTGGTTGTTGGTAGGGGCTGAAGAGGGAGGGGGGTTGGTTGGTTGGTAGGTAAAGGGGATGTAGATGTTTTAGGGTAAGATAGGTGGGTGTAGATGTGTGTTATGGAGTCGGGGTGTGGTCGAGTGGGTAAAAAGGGGGTATAGAGGGTTAAAGTAGTTGTTTTTGTAAAGGGTAGGTCTAATGAAGTGGGTTGGTTTTGTAGGCACGTCAGCAGCTAACGATGCGGGATCGGATGCCCCCGCTATTGAGACGGATGCGGCCACATGTGTCCGCAGCGCATTGGGCCATTATGCGCGAGGTGGGACTCGGTGGAGTCCAGCGGTATAGGGCTATGGAGAGGGACCACAGCCTTATGGTTGCCCTCATCGAGAGATGGGATCCGGCAACCAACGTTTTCCATCTCCCGACTGGAGAGATGACTATTACCCTGGAGGATGTGTATCGCATCCTGAGACTGCCAATCATAGGGGAGGCAGTATTCCAGGTAGATGTGGAGACGGCTATGGACAACATTCTACAGGTATTTGGGGATGCAGCCGCGTTATTGACTTATCACAGTGCGAGCATTGCCTATGGGGACATGTATCGCGCCCACAGACATGAGACACGGCTTGCCGTGTTGATGATGATAGGCATCACATGCTTCGCCCTCCCAGACTCAGAGGGAGGCCGCTTCCCATGGGCTTTGATGGGGGTGCTACACGAGATGGTATAGGAGCATATGTGCTATGCCTGGGCACCAGTATATCTGGTGCAGCTATACAGAGAGCTGTGGGGTTATCGCCGGATGAGGTGATTTGGGATTTGCTCCACATTTTTGTTACACTGCTAGGCATATGAGCACATCATATGTATACATCCAGTAGGGCTTCCCCAGCAGCCAGGGCCACAGGTTATATATAGATATGGCTTTCAGAGGTGGTTGGGGGTCGTGGGCCAGCCACGAGTGGTGCTCGCAGGATGGGATGTAGCTTACTACCGTCATATGCTAGAGGGCTTGACTGCACTGGACATTGTATGGAGGCCCTACAGAGGCCATCAGCCCCGAGGAGGAGCCCGAGCACAGATGCGCTGGATCCAGTATACTTTCTGGATAGCTGGACGGAGGCCCGGAGAGTATGAGCGGATACCCCTAGAGAGGGTACGACGGCAGTTGGGGCTGCGACAGGATGAGCCACCTCCCTTCCCACAGTACCAGAGGGATGATGTAGAGGCCCCACTGCCTGCACCACAGCCCGTTGACCCAGATTGGGTAGCAGAGAGGCTGGCAGATGATACAGTGGATGACGCCGGGTGCACAGGTTCATTTTTGGTTTGGTGGGCAGGTCAGAGAGCAGCTAGGATAGCACAGCCCGCACAGCCAGATTTGGTGGCTGTTACAGTAGAGAGGGACCACCTCCTAGGATAGGTGCAGTTATTACAGGGGCAGCTTGCTGCTGCACAGGCATAGATTGGGGTATTACAGGGGCAGTTAGCCTAGGCATAGGCTCAGGCACAGCCCCAGGCACCAGGTACAGCCACAGGCACCAGGCACCTGCACAGGCATAGGCACAGGCACCAGGTGCCAGCCATAGGCACTAGGGTGCAGGTATAGGCACCACCACAGGCACAGGGGTGTACTGGCAGGGCACAGGTGCCACCACAGGCATAGGGTGTACTGGCAGGGCAGGGGCCACTGTTATTAGGAGTCGGGGGACCAGCCCCAACAGCCATGGTGGCACGGGCCCGTTATATGGAGGCGAGAGCGGAGGCCCGGTATTATCAGGATGTCCTTGATGGTACTGGGGCTGACTATCAGCCATATGCGGCACACCGAGCCGAGACCTCTCAGGAGCCAGAGATCCCAGGGGGGCGTAGCCACAGCCGGTGGGTCGGTGAAAGGGAGGTGGTGAGAGCCAGCACAGGGACCAACAGGGAGAGGGGCTGAGGGTGGTGGGGAGAGCTGAGATATCCCTAGAGCAGAGAGGGGTTTTTAGATTTTGGATATAGACACCGGTCTGCGAACCGGGTATGTATATAGAGGCCTGCGTGCCCACATATGATTCATTTATTCATTCTTGTTGTATATACCGGCCTGCGAGCTGAGTACAGGTTGTATAGTTGATACCGGCCTATGAGCCGAGTATATTTTTGACATGAGAGACCGGCCTGCGAGCCGAGTCGAGATTTTGACAGTGATAACAGCCTGTGTGTTGGCTTTGTATTATTTTGAGATCACAGAGGCCCCCATGCAGGGCAAGTTGTATATTTGAAATATTGATATATATAGAGATGATGATTTTGATCCACATGGTGTGTATAAAATGTTTTATGTGTTTTGTCAATTGTTTTTGAAATGGAATGTATGTAGATGATGAGTTAGATCCAAATGGTGTATATATTAAAATGTCATATGTATTTTTTTTGATGGTTGTTTTATTGTAGGTAGATGATGTTGATGAAATTGTGATGAGATATTGATGTGATTTTGATGACAAATATTGATAATGGTGTTGTTATGCAGGACAAAGAGGCGGGTGATACAAAAATTTGCAAAAAATAAAGAAAAGGCCCAGATTTAAGAAAAAGGAGGCATGTGACCGATATCGGTTAGCTAACCGACGTCGGTAGCATGTTGACCGATATCAGTTATGTAAGAGATACCGGTTATGCCAAAACGAGCTTTTCTAAAAATAGAAAAGCTTGGGCAGCAACTTAAGGTCTTATTTTTAGAGTCATGCAACAAGTTAAATACACGAATGTGACGCTGTTTGACAACTGATACAGGTAATTGCATGAAAGAATTGAGTGATAAGGAGGAAAGAGACAGGTAAAGTGAGTGTGGGCTGAGATTAAGAAGGTAGAAAGGCAAGTTATATTTGAAGAGGGTGATGAACATGGCTGGACGAGGAGAAACATCCAACAGGTAGGGACGAGAGGGAAGACAAGTTCCACCCCAAGCTGTTGCATCCCGAGAGGTAAACTGTTTGGTTGTATTTTAATTCTTGCATGTTTTGATGAATAGGCTGAGAGAAGGGAAGAGGGTAGAGATGAGAAAGAAAAGGTGATAGGCAAGGGTTTGGGATAGAGTGAATGTTATGGGGTAGGTAATCAGGGTGTTCACGTATATTTATAGGTATAAAGAGGAGTAAACGAGCAAAAATATTATCGTAGGTGGTGGTTTTAAGCAGGCTATATAGGATGGACAGTGACTGATATCATTTAGAGATAACCGCTATCAGTTAGTAAAACAGTATCGGTTATATAACCGATACCGATTACTGTAGGAATTTCCAAAATGTGAGAAAAAACACTTGGGGATTTAATTTATTGACTGGTTGTGTGTCGTTTTGATGTATGCAGGTAGAGGCAGGGTTGAGGATGAATGATAGTGTGCCAGCTTTGTTGTCACGAATCCAAGCGGATGTAACACTAGCTGAATGGGAATTGATAAACCGTGTGGGGTTAACTGGGATCCGCTATTATTCACGAATCGCACACAATCATGCTATGTTGCAGGCGTTGATTGAGAGGTGGAATCTGGAAAAGAATACCTTCTATCTGCCAACAGGGGAGATGACAGTGACATTGGAAGATGTGTTTAGAATTTTGAGGCTCCCAATTACAGGAAGACCAGTGTATCAGGCATTGCCTAGTGCGGGGTAGGGAGCGATAACATCGGTATTTGGTTCAGCTGGATGAGATTTGACACAGCGAGGTTTGAAATTCACTTATGGTACAATGTATGCAACACACCCTAAGGAAACAAGGTTGGCAGTGGTATTAATGATAGCGGTGGGGTATTATGCATTACCGAGGGCGGATGGGGGAAGATTTCCAAAAGCATTAATGAGTGTTATTTGGGAAATGATACAAACGAGCGTGACTTTCGCATGGGCACCCGCATATCTGGCAGAGTTATACAGGGGTTTATGGGCCTGTAGGTGAAAACACAAGATGACACTGGATTATTCATACCTATTACATTGTTGGGCCTATGAGCACATTGTTTGTGTGTGACTGATAGGCCGACCCATCCAGTCGGGAGAGACAGGCGTGCAGAGGTTGGGATTTAGACGATGGGTCCAGACAGAACAAGAGGTGAGATCTCAGGCCGTGATAGATGACATCGAGTATTATAGGCAGGTATGGGAGATGGTGACGATTGCGGATATTTTTTGGAGACCTTACGGGAACTATATGGTGACGGAGCACATAGCTGAGGAGTTGAGGGGTGTAGAGTGATTGAGGTGGATCGCAGGGCACAAGCCAGGTGAGTACGAGAGGATTCCTCTAGATCGCGTGCGGCGACAATTTAGATTTGTTCAGGATATACCTATGGCTTATAGACCATACATGAGGATCGACGCTGAGGTAGCATTCTCACCTCCCTAGCCAACACCTCCAGAAGGGCTAGAGGAGATAGCATCCGATCGCAGGGTAATGGATGCAGGAGCGACAGAGGCCTATAGATTATGGTGGGTAGCAGAGCTCCGAGGTGTACGTGATCATCCTGACATAGTTGTGATTACAGCGGAGAGAGATCATCTACAGGGTTTAGTTCATCAGCTCCAAACGCGGGTGAATGAGACAACGGGATTGTTAGCGGTTGCAGAGTCACGAGTGGAGAGACTAGAGGCAAGATTCCTCCATGCAAGAGGATGTATTCGTATGTTACATGAGATGTTGGCGGATCAGTGGGAGGAACCAATAGCAGTGGCACCTTTGAGAATGGAGAGGCCAAGTGAGTGGCATCGACGATCACGATCACCACCTGATTCGGGAGGAGGCGTAAGGGTCTAAGTGAATTTCATAAGAGTATAAGAATAAATAAGGATGCCGACCTGCACGTCGATGATAGAGAAGATGTATTTGTTTAACATCTAAATAAAACTAAATATGTATGTTGATTCGAGTTATGATAATAATAAGAATGGTTGTGTTTTGAATGCTTTATGTTGTTTTGAAAAAAGGATAAAGATGAATGTTGTCAAAATAGAAATACACAAAAATATTTATATTTACAACACACGATAGGTTATGGTAGGGGATGGTCGAGCTAACCTTGGGAGACCCCATGTCTCCGAAGTGTTGCCTACATAGCCCATTGCACAAAGCAAGGAGGGGCCTCAGACCGATGTAGTTCTCCCTTAGGACCAGGGAGAGGTGAATTCAGGCAACGTGGTTATAGTTAGGCAATTGATTGGCTGGTAAAAATATTGATATTGGTGGGGTAACGTTGTTGGTGTTGGTAAGGGACTGGTGATGTTGGTGTAGGTATAGGTGAAATGAAAGTTAGCTTACCCAAGTAGTAGGGAATCGTGTCCTAATTAAGGTCAACACACAATCCTAGAGTCGAGTAAAAGAGGCAAAATTGTCCCGTAGTTGAAAAGAGCTAAACAAACCACATATTAACATAGGATGGGCTTGAATCCCTAGGTGCCTTGCATAGGCGAGAAGTCGATAGGTGAAAAGAGTTGTATAATCACAATATATCGGATATACGTCACGTCCCTTGAGTGTTGTTGCTTTGACGAATGGTGAGGTGAGGTAGTTGATATAGGCGGGGTGCAACGAACTTGTTATAAGGTGATTATTTTGACGAAAGAGAACCAAACCTAAATAGACAAGTCCATGACTCAAAAGTGCTTTGGAATACTACTTTTTACTTTTCTGGATATAGACTGATCGATGTGGGAAGTCTACATGGGATATGTATTTTGTTGCTCTTGAGGTCTTCACGAAGCTGATCAATGCGAGAAGCTTCTGATAAAGGCTGACTTTGTATAGCTGTCCTTCGAGGGAGCAGTCTATTTATAGTAGTAGATGTAGTTTTTGTGTATAGCTATCCTTCGAGGGAGCAGTCTATTTATAATAGTTGGAGTGGCTTTGCACATAGCTGTCCTTCGAGGGAGTAGTCTATGTATAACTTTAGAGGTCTAGATGTCCGTTTGGCATGAAGCATCTAGTTTTATAGGAAGTTTGACTCAAGAATATCCCATAAGTGTCCAATTGAGAACATGTTATTTTGATACTTTTAAGTCATGGACCAGACTAAAAAGGGGAAGGCATATTTAAGAGGAGGTAATGACCAAACCATGTGAGCTTGATTCTATTTCGAGATGCATGGAAAAAAAATGTATGAGGTGGTAAATGAGCTCAAGGGATGAGCGCAAGGTAGATAAGAAGTGATGTAACACTAAATTCAACAGTAGAATGGTCAGATATGCAAGGCATTAAGGGGTTCAGGCTCAGGTTTACCATTAAGCGAAGCTAAACGGTAAGTGCCTGATCTGTAAGTATGAGTGATAATGTAGGGCCCAATCCAATTAGGAGCAAATTTTCCACGTTTGCTCTTTTCTAGTTTGGTTACATGTTGATTCTCTTTGAGGACAAGATCACCAACCTTAAAGGTACGCTCATGAAGTCATTTATCATAAGCACGCTTGATGCGTTTTTGATAGATTTGAAGGTGGTCAAGAGCTGTAAGACGACGCTCGTCAAGAAGCTCCAATTGGGCTAACCGCTCTTGGCGGAAATCATCATTGGTGAGAATATCCTGAAGAGATATTCTTAGGGAGGGTATTTGTATTTTGAGAGGCAAGACAGCCTCGGTACCATATACCAAAGAGAATGGGGTGGCATTAGTGGAGGTGCGAATGCTAGTCCGATAAGCCCAAAGGGCAAAGGGGATGTGATCAGGCCAATTGCTTCCAGAATCGTTAACAACTTTCATGAGGATTTTGGTTAGGGTTTTATTAGAAGATTCGGCTTGACCATTTGCTTGTGGATAGTAAGGTGATGAGAAGCTAAGTTTGATACCAAAGTTGTCACAAAGGTCTTGTAACAACTTATTTTTGAAGGATTTGCCATTATCTGTTATCAGGCGATGAGGAACGCCAAAACGACAAATAATGTGATGGTTAATGAATTCGACGATTTTTTCTTTTTTGGTTGAAATGAGTGGAATGGCTTCCACCCATTTAGTGTAATATTCGGTTGCTGTGATTATCCAACGGTGACGTTGCGAAGAGGGCGGGTGAATCTCACCGATAAGGTCTAAACCCCATTGTGAGAAAGGCCAAAGATCTCGTGCGACCTGTAGCGGATGGCTAGGAGTATGTTGAAGGTTGGCATGTTGTTGACACATAACACAACGCTTAACATATTCGTAGCAGTCGTTATTAAGAGTAGGCCAATAATAGCCTAGGCGAAGGATCCGTTTGGCCATGGCCAGGCCACTAAAATGTCCACCACAAATACCGTCGTGGACTTGTTGGATGGTATAGGTGACTTCCGTGCCGGTTAGACATCGAAGGAGGATGCCATCAAAGCCACGTTTATAGAGGAGTCCCCCCATGATGACATAATGAGAAACACTTTTAAGAAAAGCACGTTTGCCGTTACTAGTAAGGTCAGGTGGGAGAACAGAGGTTGTAAGATAGTCGTGAAATTGGTGATACCAGGTATCTTGCGAATTAGCAGACACATTATTTATCATACAAACAACCGGGGTTGAGTAAGATGGGGCAAAGAGTTGTTGGACCAAGACGAATATGTCAGAGTCAGTTGGTGAGGTAGGAATTTGTGAAGCTAAGAAAGCCATAGTATCCGTAAATTTGTTAGTGGAGCGGGGAATGGTTTGGATAGAATAATGAGTAAATGAGGTCAAAAGTGAATCCACGTAATGTTTGTACTTTTGAAGTTCCTCATTTTTACATTGGTAAATGCCCAGAACTTGATTGACTACTAATTGAGAGTCACCGAAAATATTGATAGATTTGACACCTAAGTGTAACGCAACCTGGAGACCCAAAACAAGGGCCTCGTATTCCGCTGTATTATTAGTGCAGGGGAAATCGAGCCGGAATGAAAGAGGCATAGGCTCAGCATCAAGAGGAATGAGAACAACGCCAGCTCCTCCGCCGCGCTGGCATTTGGATCCATCGAAGAAGAGGGTCATTGGATATGACTCCTCACTGAGTGAAAGAGTGGCGATGAGTTCGTCGGGGAAATTAAAATTGGTAAATTGCTCCCTAGGTAAAGGGGCTTCCGCAAGTTGGTCTGCAATGGTTTGTCCTTTGATTGACTTCTGGTGTACAAATTCAAGGTCGAGGTCAGCGAGGAGCATAAGCCATCGGGTGATGCGTTGGTTTAGATGAGGTTTGGCGTACATATACTGAATGGGGTCCGCGTTGGTGATGACAAAAGTTTTGTGATTCAGGAGGTAGTGTCGGAGTTTGGTGGCTACGAATGATAAGGCTAGGCACAACTTTTCTACATGTGTATACCTAGTCTCATAATCCACGAGAGTACGAGTTATGTAATAAATGGCTTGTTCTCGATGCTTGGAGTCACGATGTGTGAGCATGGCTCCTACAGCATGGTCGGTGGCAGAAAGGTAAAGGTAAAAAGGGCGATCGTCCTGAGGTGGGATAAGCACAGGTGGCTGCAAGAGATAGGCTTTAAGAGCTTCAAAGGCTTGGTGGCACTCTTCGCTCCATTGAAAGACAATGTCTTTTTTAAGGAGATGATGGAAAGGTTGACGTCGATCCGAAAGTTGGGAGATGAAACGCCGGATAGATTGGATTTTACCTTGTAAACTACACAATTTTTTGAGGTTAGTAGGTGGGGGCATTTCTAGGATAGCTTTGACTTTAGCTGGATCGACCTTGATGCCACGCAAAGAGACGATAAAACCAAGAAGTTTTCCCGAAAGGACACCAAAGACACATTTCTTGGGTTGAAGACGAACACAATATTGTAACAGGTGATTGAAAAGAATGGTTAAAACATCGAGATGTGTACTGCGATGTTTAGATTTGCCAAGAAGATCATCGACATAATCCTCAAGGATAGTGTGCATAATGTCATGAAATATGTAAGTCATAGCCCGCTGGTAGGTCGCACCAGCATTCTTAAGGCCAAACGGCATGACACGATAACAGAAGGTTCCCCAAGGAGTTATGAAGGTAGTTTTATGTTGATCGGTTGGGGCTACCAAAATTTGATTGTATCCCGAGAAGCCATCCATGAGAGAAAGCATCTCATGGCCCGCAGTGAGATCAACAAGTTGATCAATACTTGGGAGGGGGAAGTCATCCTTCGGGCAAGCGAGGTTAAGGTCCCGGAAATCCGTACATATCCGAAGTCCCCCCGTCGCTTTAGTGACAGGTACGATGTTAGAAATCCATTGAGGATAGTCAATAGGCAAGATGAAGGAAACGGAAAGGAGTCGTTGAAGCTCTTCTTTGACCAAGAGGGCAATGCGTGGATGCATTTTTCTTAGTTTCTGTTTAACTAGTTTGGAATCGGGTTTCAGGGTAATGTTATGGACAGCAATGTCAGGATCAATTCCTGGCATGTCAGCGTAGGACCAAGCGAAAGCTTGGTTGCGAGGCACGGAGAAAGGTAGTAAAGGCGGCTTGTTCTGATGCATTAAGAGATTGTTCGATCTTCACAATGTGAGGATCGTCCTCTGTGTGGATGTTGATTTCTATAGTCAACTCATTCAACATGGTTTGAGTTTCAAACGGTAAGGCGCGTTGAATATAAGAGTCGTCCACACCAAGGTAAGTGAGGATGGAGTCGTCATCCTGGCACTCAACAACATTAATGGAAGAGAAGATGGGTCCTCATTATCACGTTGATAAGTGAGAGGACCCAGGAAGATAGCGTTTATGAAAAAAAAAAGTTAGGAGGGATAGATTCAAGGTCTATCGACTCCGTGGGTGACGATGGAAAAATGGGTGATGATGGTTCGGAAGGGGTGACTTCGTCGTCTTCCTGGATACAACTGACACGAGATTTCTTTAGTGTAAGTGTTTTAGGAAATCCAAGACCACTACGATCTTTGTGTTTGCGTGTAGTCACGGGAATGATTGTATGTCGGCCTTGTTCATAAAGACCAAAACCAAAACCTTTCCAAGCACAGCGCGTCAGGAAGGTGAGAGCGAAACGACGATTTGTCAAGTATTGAAAATCAGATTGGAAGGGAATCACACCAAGGGGAGGTTCAGGGGTAATGGAGGATGTGTCGACACCCCCATATGTTAGGTTGGTGTGGCAATTAGGTGGTTCGTAGGAGATTACCTCCCCCACATGACGGTCGTAGGTAGGATGCGCATGTAACTGTCCGTACTCCTATGGGGTATGGAAAGAGCTAACGTTATATAGGTGATACTCCCCCAGCGTAAGGCATTGAAAAACATCTACTAAGGGGTCTGAGGTTGGGATGTTGTCCACGGGAAAGGAAGTGGTATTTGCGATGGCGTTTTCATTGGTTGAAGGTGTAGGTGCGGTTGAGGTGGATGGTTGAGGTGTGGTTGAAGTGGATGGTTGGGTTGGATGAATGGGCATCTTGACTGGTACAAGCACATCATTAGGGCGATATAACATATTGTAGGTTTTAAAGGGGGGAGGATCAACTTTTATGGTGTAGGACTTCCCCTCGTACTCAAATTTTATGCATCTATGTAAGGTGGAGGGAACGCATCCCATAGCCTGGATCCAAGGGTGGCCCAACAACATGTTGTATTGGAATTCTCCCTCAAGGACATAGAAGAGTTCAGGTAAGGTAGTGGCCCTACTCGAATGTTAAGGATCACGGTGCCTAAGGTAGAATTAATAGCATTATTGAATGATTGCAACATGATGGGGTTGGTACACATGCAGCTAGAAGGGATATTCATTTTTTGAAAGGCTTTTGAAGAGATGATGTTTAGGCTAGCGCCCCCGTCAATCATAACACGATGCACCCGAATGTCCCGGATATAAGCTGAGATGAACAGAGCAGGGTCAGGATCTTCTGCACCAAAGTCGACAATTTCATTTTCGGAGAAACTGACAGCAGCGGCTTGCTGTAGAGAGACAGAAGTGGTTGGGGAAATAGGTTGTTTGGTGAGTGAAGCAACATGATTGGGTGTTAAAATGGAGGCAACGGGAAAGGTTTCATTAGGTAAGACTTCGATCCCTTGAAGGATTTCAATGAGAGCTTGTCGATGAGATTCAGAGGTCTGAATGAGATCATACAGTGTCATTTTTACAGGTGATTGGTGAAGCTGTTTGATCATGGTTCGGTGGGCAACTCCATTAGAGACAGGGTAGGCAGGTCCACGAATAACCACTTTAGGTGGTGGTGCGATCGGGATGGTGGATGGAGAAAGAGAGGCCGCAGGTGTGCTTTCTCTAGCTTTCCCATTATTTTTCTGCCCTCGAGTAGCAACACTAATCATGTTAATCTCGTGAAAAAGAGAGGAGGAATATGGTAGGGATAAGTCATGGTCTTCGAGAGGTGGGGTTGTAATAATGATAGATCTTGGTAAGGCGGGGACATGTGGTATAGGAGAGGGAATTGAAGCTAAAGGTTTTTCTCTTCGTAAGTTGTCTTTCTTAACCTTTTTATCTGAGAGAGGTGACTGACGAAGTATGGATTTCAAAGCTTTTCATCCCTCTACCTCATGTCCTGGTGTGCGGTGGTAAGCACAGATTTTAGACTCATCATAACCGATAGGTCGAGGTTTAGAGGGATCATAGGGTCTAAGTGGGGGTAGGGAAATGGTCGCATTCTCCACCAACATAGCAAGGATTTTGGCGTAAGACCCTTTGAGTGGGTCAAAGTTAGAGGAAGATGAGGCTATTGACTGGGTAGGTTTTGGTAATGACTGGGTATGGTTGATCCGGACGGGTGACGGCTTAGCAAAGGGGTTTTGATAATTAAATTTAACTACACATGACTTATTCGGCGCAAAGGTTATGTGTAGTTGGTTAGATGACGTGGTAGCAGAAAACAACCACGAAGAAAGAGGAGTGACAGAAAAAAAATCCTTTGATTATGGAGTTTGTTTAGGGTTGATAGGTAGACATGATACTTGGGGTGACGGTGTTGATATACCCTTGGATCTTTGTATGGGTGTAGAAGGGGTAGGTCATTTTAAAGAAAACGCAGGAGGTATGATGTATTGATGCAAGGTGGAGGGATGAGGTCCCAATATAGAAGGTAGGTGTGACGGCGAGGGTTTTAGTTGTGACAGAGGCATAGATTGGACTTGAGGAGATTGGGTATGTCTCCTAAGTGGATGGACGGCTTTACTTTTGGATAAATCTAATCATTTAGGTGGGTGTGTTAGACTGGGTATTGGTGAGGTCCCAAGTGTAGGGGAAGGTTTGGTTAGGTCAATAGAGGTGGATGAGGTATTTGGTAGAGATGAGGGGGGTGAAGATGAGGACATAGGCATTTTGAGCCTTTGTAAACACTTTGGGTATATGGTAGAGGCGTTTGGATCGGTCATTTGCATTTGAGTAGAATATGGTGTACTCAAACGTTCCCATAGGACTCGTCTATCTTCTGAAGGATGATAATCCTCACATGTAAATAGGAATTTTTGTATGGAAGAAAGGTGGGTTGTGATTCCGGTCCACTGTGGGTGTGATACAGGGGATAAATGAGGTACTGTATCAATGGGCGTTAAGAGGTCAACCGGTCGCTGAAAAGATTTAGGCGATGAAGAACTAATAGGTAGGAGGGCATGTTTGAGAGGATCCATCATGATTAAATAATTTGATGATGTCGGTTCAAGGGGTTTCTCGTCTAAGGATGACAAAAGAAGTGGTGAGCCTTCCTCTTGTACAGCAAGAGTGGTAGAAGGAGATGTTTGGGAAATAGATAAGTTAGATAACATCCACTCACAGTATTGCAAGGATGTGGTGTAAGAAGGCTCATCTATGAGAAGAGAACTCTGGGTGGTTAATTCCTTTATGGGTAAAGGAACAACAAGGATTTCATCTTTTCTTGATGGTGGTGAAGGGGGTTTGGGTTCCTGTGTTAGTGAAAAGGCTTAATTCAGAATTTCCTCGATAGAAGCCTTTGGCTAGGAGTCGAAGACTGCATGGATTTCATGAACACTCTCCTCGGCTAAGATATCTTGGTTTATGTTACTGTTAGAAGAGTGGTTTGGGAATGGTTTGTTGAAAATTTTTGAATTTCGGTTAGCAGGGGCGTTAGGATTATCGAGGGCTATATCCCCTGCGTCAACCATTTCTTGCACTATGTTTTTCAACATCTTGCAGTTTTCATGACTTTGTCTCTTTACACGGTGGAAGTTACAGAAGTCATTTTCTTTGTACCAAGAAGGTATAGCGTGGTTGGAATCAAACCCGGAGTGAGGTTTAACAGGAGGTAAGGTAATAGCTCCTGCCTTGAGCAATTTTTCCAATATCACACCATAAGTTTCTCCCAAGGGAGTATAATTGATGGGCTCGACTTTATACTTATAGGTGGTTTTTGGCGGGGTATTAGATGGTGGTTGGGATTTGACCATCACCACGTGGACAGCTCCTTTTGATTTCGAAGCAGTGGATGCGTGAGAATTAGTGGTGTTAGATTTTTTGGTGGAGTCTTGGGTTGAAATTGGGGTTTTTGTTGCGCAACCGCAATTTCTCTTCCTCTAAGGCTCGAATCTCTAGTTTTCGAGTCATAGTAAAGGCCTCGTCAAATGTGTGGAAAGTTTGAATTTGGAGGGTAGGAGAAATGTGCTTAGCGCAGGCCCGCGTAAAGAGTTCGATAAGTTCGGCCTGAAGCAAGGCATAAGTAAGTTGGTTGATAAGGCCCCGCCACCGTCCAATGAAATATGCGATAGATTCGTCTTCAAATTGTCGGATGGCATAGAGGTCGGTGATAGATACTTTCTTGGCAATGTTAATGGAGAAATGATCCAAGAAAGATTGGGCTAATTGGTTAACAGAGAAGATTGAGTGCTGGGTTAAAGCACTGTACCACTCCAAGGCGGGTCCTGATAAGGACATGGGAAAGGTGCGGAGTAGTAAGGCATCATCATGAGCAATCAAATAGCAGGCATGTCTAAATTATCGCAAGTGTTGTTGAGGATCCTCCTTACTATTAAAACGAGTGAATTTTGGTAATTTCCATGGAGGAGGATATGAATGAAGGGGGACAGAAGGGTGGATAGGCTCCTGACAAACTTTCTCGTATGTCAGGGCGCTACGACTTCCTGAAACAGAAGCCTCCAGATTTTGCATCTTGTCCATCATTTGTTTGATTAAATCAGTAGTTGGATGAGATGATGGTGCGGTTGTGGTAAACGGAGGCAGATTGGGCCAAGGGCCACCACTAGACAATGGTGGAGTTAAATGTTGATAAGGTATTGAGGAAAAATATGTTGAGGTGACCGAATAGGGATGTCCTATGTAAGATGTTGAAGTCACCGGATACGTGTGTGGAAATGAAAAGGTGGGTGGAGCTTGAGAAGGAAAGCTTGTGTGAATAGGTGGTAGAGAGCAAGTTATGAAAGGAGCAGTCTGTAAGAGAGACGAGGTAGGAGCAGTCAGCAGTAATGATATGTTGGTTCCCAGATTAACCAAAGGAAAGCCAATCTGTGTAGTATGCACCCCTGAAGCCACTGAGTTGGGAGACGGGGCTAAGGATGAAGAAGGCAAGGCGGAGTTATCAGGTGGAGAAGGAGCTAAATGAGCATCTATACTAATAGGCATACCAATAAGGAGTTGACCATCGGGTGTACGGTCAAGGGCATGAGACAAATAGTATTGTACAGTGTTAGGATTAGCGTCCAAAAATTTCACAAATTCCTTATCTCCTACAGGGATTTTGGGAACCTCGCTGGTGTCTGTAGGATTCCCCATAGGATGAGAAGGGGGTGATTCAGGAAAAGTCACGGAGCAGGCATGTGAAACCATGGTTGTAGCTTGTTTCTGAGTGATAACAACCATGGACAAGGGTACACAGCAGGATGCGATCTATCAGGAACAAAAGCAACAACAAAGTGTTGGAATTGGTGGGTTGCTAGTTTTGGGAACTGTGAGAGATAGTAACCGATATCGGTCAGGTAACCGATGTCGGTTAGACTATAGCCGATGTCGGTAGGTTAACCGATGTCGGTGGAAGTTACTGATTTGGGGTTAACAGTTCTTAGTATTCCTACCAAACTGTTGTGAAGTGATCACAGAAAACAGTGTATGACAGAGAAACAGAGCCAAAAATAAGCAAGATGCACAAGCAAATTAACAGACTAACCCTAGGATTAGTTTTAATAACTTTGGGCTTATGCCTTAGACTCAAGATGATGTCAATCCTAAATATAAGACTTAGGGGAAATGTCAAGTTTGTTTTGGCTTATAAGGTTACCTCAATCAGGCGGAGGAATACCGCAGAAAAGGGGGGATGTTTTGAGTTGTTGTGTTAATTATGAAGTGATTCGGTATGTGTTGTGTAGTGAAAGTAAGATTAATTTCTTGTCAATACCGTGGATATCACCCCCACGTGTACGATTTGTTACTTAATCTACGTTCACTAGAATTGAAAACAACAAGCAAGAATGTGATGCAATTGTTTTAAACCCAAATCGAAAATGATATTCGATGAAGCAAAGAAGATGACTTTCACTAATGCAAAGATGTGAAAGCAAGACAAATTCTTTTACCAAAAGATAAAAAAATATCTTGTGAATATTTTAGAAGAAGAAAATAGGAAGTGTGCCCCCTATGTGAAAGCAAACAAGAAACAAAGAAAACCCAAAATGGGTCCCACCGGGTGTGCCAAAATGTTTCGCGCAGAAATGCTTCCGTTCCTAGAATAGATTTGCTTCTATCCTTTCATTCCTTTGAGAAACAGATAAGGGTTAGGGCTAGGAGGAATACCTGTTGAATGCTGAGAGGGTGTGCACGTACCGTAGAGAGAGATCAGATCGATTGAAAAGAACTCCTTTTTGTCTGGGAAGGACTACCCGCAAGTAAGAATATAAGACCACCAGATTCTAATTAGACAATAAATGAGGGAACTACCTTGGGCCCAGGAAGTATTAAACTTCCTTTCGAAGGTGGTCAGTTCCCCTGCTAATATGAATTAACACAAATTCTAACAAAGAAGTTATTGCTAAATTACAATTTAATTGCCTTGTTAAAACAATAGAGGAAAGGGCTAGTTTTGGTTTTGAATCACAGTGACCGATGCCGGTCACTGTCACCAATACCGGTTTCTGCTAATCGACATCAGTAGGGGCAGTGGTTTAGGGGCTTTTAGTGAAGGTTGGAAATAAGGTGGCTATGGTGTTTATAAGGCTAGTAAATGATTGGGGATAGGTAATGGGGTGATGGAGAAGACTCAGAGAGTATGGGGGTTGTTCTTGGGGGCAATGTAGGGGTAGAGGAATGGCAGTTAGATGGAGGGTGTTACCGGGTAGTATATCTGAGAATAGACTTGTAATTAGTGTGATTCAGAAATCCAAGAAATGTTATTAAAAGAACGTGTAAGACACTACTTACTAGTTCCTGATGAAGATACAAGTTTAAGGACTGTGATAACGAAGGCAGGGCTCAGGTAGGATGATCGGACAATCAAAGATGAGCTATCTTCTCTCCCAATGCTGAGATAAGTGTCATTGGGCTCTGGTTACTCAGTTGCAGTCTTGGGCTTGATGTCCTCCTCTGCAAACTCTTCTCTTTCCTTCACTTGTCTCTACTCGGCCAAGTGAATTCCCGATCCTTCCAACCAATTCCCCGGTTCCGATCAATGAAAAATCCAACCCTTTGTTTTTGTTTGGGGGAGGTCATTTACAGGGAACTGATGGCGATTACGTAACAGACGGCGGTCGAGTAGGAATCGATATCGGTTAAGTCAAAGTGAGTTATTTTTAGTAAAATAGCCAACTTTCCCTCCTTTTCTCCCGAGGAATTAGTTGTGGGCTTGGTCAAGTCATTATTAGGTTGGTTTTAGTGCGGGTGAGGAGTAATTAGTCATGGGTGTGGATGTAGACCAAGTTATAGGTCTTAATTAGGTTAGTTTAGGAATAGGACTAGGTCATGATGAGGTGGCAAAATGAGGTGGCAGGTTTGGAGATGTGGATTTATTAATTATAAGGTAATTAATAAATAATTGTGTAAGGTTTAGGTGATGAGGCTAGGTTGCAAAATAAGATGCGGAGCATGGGGAGTCGTAAGACACAAATTTGGTGTCTACAGCAGGATTCATATTTGCTGTGGAGAATTCAGAATGGGTTTCTCCCATTGTGATCTCAATAAAAAATAATGGGAAGCTACGCATTTGTGTTGATTACAGGAAGCTCAATAAGGCAACAAAGAAGGATCATTACCCTCTTCCATTCTCAGATCAGATCCTGGACGAAGTAGCTGGCCAGGAGTGTTATAGTTTTGCTGATGGATATAGCGGATACAACCAAGTCCGTATAGCAGAGAAATATCAGCTAAAGACCACGTTCACCACTCCTTGGGGAATGTTTTCTTATAGAGTTATGCCTTTTGGGTTGTGTAATGCTCCAGCAACATTCTAGCGTTTGATGAATAGGGTGTTCGAACCCTACATTGGGACCTTTATCAGAGTATTTCTGGATGATTTTTACATCTATGGGAGCAAGTTGGACCACCTACACCAGATGGAGACATCATTTCAAAGGTTAGATGAAGCACAAGCCTCACTAAACCCTACAAAGTGTGTCTTTGGATGTTCTAAAGGCGTTTTGTTAGGGCATGTTGTATCCAAAGATGGTATTGGTACTGATCCTGATAAAGTTTCAAAAATCAAAGATTTACTATTTCCTATGAATAGAAGTAAGTTGAGATCATTTTTAGGCCATGTGGGTTACTATAGAAGGTTCATCAAGAATTTCTCAAAGATTGCACAACCACTAACCCAGTTCTTGAAGAAGGATGTTACTTATGAACCAGGAAATAAGGCACATGAAGATTTTGGACAACTGAAGGAAGCCCTGGTGTCTTCACCTGTTTTAAAGAATCCAGATTGGAGCAAGCCATTCATTGTGTACACTGATGCCTGAGATGTAGCACTAGGAAGTACTTTGAGCCAAAAGGATGAAAATGGGAATGAACATCCAATTTACTTTGGGAGCAGACAAATGAGCAGTGCTGAGGTAAATTATACTGTAACTGAAAAAGAGGCTCTAGCTATCATTTTTGCTGTAAAGAAGTTTAGAAATTACTTGCTAGGGCAGAAATTTATAGTTGTAATAGATCATCAGGCTCTAAAATATATTGTCAATAAGCCTAACCCATTAGGGAGGATAGCAAGATGGATAATTTTGCTACAAGAATTTGAATTTGATATTATAGATAGGCCAGGAAAGAAGCATGTCAATGCAGATGCACTCTCTCAAGCCTATGATGGTTTAGGATCATCTTGTGATGATGATGATTTTCCCGATGCAACATTGTTATCCCTTGACATAATCTCTAGTGAATACATAGATATTTGGAATTATCTGAATGAATTCAAGTTTTTTGATGGTGCCAATGCAAAGACTAAGAGAAAGATTACTCAAGCCAGTCGTCCATATTCTATTCTACATGGAGTATTATTTCGAATAGGACCTGATGGACATTACAAGAGGGCAGTTGGACGTGATCAAGGGAAGGAATTGCTAGAAGAATTCCACAATGGTACATGTGGAGGGCACTTCTCTGGACAACTTACAGCAAGAAGGATCTTGGATGCAGGTTATCACTGGCCCACTCTTTTTAAAGATTGTTATAATTATTGTAAGACATGTGATATTTGTCAAACACATGGTAATCATAAGACTTCATCAGCTCCATTATGTCCTATTCTTCCACTTGGTCCCTTTGAAAAGTGGGGAATAGACATTGTAAGTCCACTTCCAACTACCTCACGCCAAAATAAGTATATTGTAGTTGCCACAGATTATTTAACCAAGTGGGTTAAAGTTAGGCCATTGAAAACAACTTCCATGGATGAGGTGGCAAGGTTCATATATGAATGCATTGTCACCAGATTTGGTTGTCCATTAGAAATTGTAACAGATCAAGGAAGCCACTTCATTAATGAGGTAGTAGAAGCCCTAGTCAATAAATTTTCTATTAAGCACAGGAAGGCAACAACATACAAGCCAAGCACAAATGGACAGGTGGAACGAACAAATTTTGTGTTGTGTCAAATTCTAGCAAAAGATGCAGCCTTGCAGGTACATAAGTGGGATAAAAGGATTCATACAGCATTGTGGGCATATAGGGCAACATCAAAGTCAGTAACAGGATACTCCCCATTTCAATTGGCCTATGGCATTGATCCAGTTCTTCCTATTGAGTTTGATATTCCCACTGTGAGAGTTATGAAAAATGAAAGGATGGATGAAAGTGATTCAGTAAAAGAAAGGTTGGTACATATTCATTTGCTAGAGGAAATGAGGGAAATAGCAAAGGATACAAGCCATAAGAAGAAAATGAAGCAGAAGGAATACTTTGATCAAAAGATTCGTTGGTCTCCATTTCATGTGAATGACTTGGTTCTAGTATATGATTCCAGATACAAAAAAAGAAGACAGAAAATTTCTTCCAAAATGGATGGGGCCCTACTAAATAGCAGTTGTGCATGAAAATGGTACGTACCGACTGGAGGAATTAGATGGCACTCCCATTATGAAATGGGTCAACCATGACAAGTTGAAGATTTTCCAAGCACCAGAATAGTCCACTCTGAGGACGGAGTAGAAGCTAGGAAGGGGGAAGATGTCGACATTAAAATTTTCCTCCGTAATTTCTATTTCATTAATATACGTATTAGGAATAGGATGTTGTTAAGTGTAATTAGTAGTAGTGTCTGATAGAAGATAACGGTGCCGTCAGTATGGTGCCGCCAATAAGGTAGAGTACGGTAACAGTCAAAGTACAATAGGAATGTTGTAAAAAGTAAATATTTGTCGTAAGTGGTCCGGTAATGTTAAAATGTCAAAGTTGGGATAAGTAGAGAAGTAGGGTCTACATGATTAGGAATTATAAATATTATCTTGGTAATAAGGACAAGGAGTGAGGTCATAAATATTTTGTGTATTTTATTTGTAAGAAGTCTAAAAATGTGGAACCCATGTGAAATGATAGGGTTTATCTTATCTTAAAAGATAAGCTTACATGTACAGATAAGAGTTAAGGTATGGAATATGATTCGTCAAAGTGGATTTCTTATCCTATCTTAGAGATAAGATGGATAAGCCTGGAAGTTCTATAAATAAAGAGGCCACCCCCCTCATTTAGCATAGAAGGAAGTAGTGAGAAATATTGTATGAAGTGTGTAAAGGAAGCCATCAGTTTAAAGGTGTGTTGAAGAAGCCATTAAGAGGTGTAATTGTAAAGTTTCACCCATAGTAGTGGTGGAAGGCAAGTGAAGTCAATAAAACTTGAAGTACCTCATGGTGAGATTGTAACAATTTCATGTTTATAATATAATTTACTTTGATATTTCAGATTTGTCATCATTCTGTCTTATCATAGTCGATGGTATTCTTGTGTTATGTTTGTTGTTTTGTTTCCAAATTACATCCACCAAACTAAAGGCTGTGCATTAGTAAATAATCATAGCACGAGGAGTTCCCGGTGAAGAATTATCATAGTGCCAGATTGGTGATGACATTTCTTATTCTATCTTAGAGATAAGATGGATAAACCTAAAATGAGTGCTCACCCAAAGCACGCAAAGGTACCAGGTCCCTCCTAAGGGTTGTTGTAGTAGGATGTTAGCATGATGGAGACTTAACATATATAGTTCTCTTACTAGATCATCATTCTATAGAGCATATCAGATCTATATCTAAGGAAAATCATAATTAAGTACTAACCATGATGAGATAAAAAACATACTAGATTCATATACACATAGAACTTACACTTAGATTTAGCCAATGTCCTTCATTATATTCAATGCAATAAGTTTACAGAAGCCTCATTACAATATTAGTAGTATACGCGTAGCAGTTTTAACAACATATCTCTGTATATCTTGATCCCCTCTGTGTGTATATCCATTACATAGTTTACTACATATATAAGGGTGGGGACTTGTCCTTCACTACTTATCCATTCCAAAAATAGGTCACATGTTATTCTTAGCCACGTGCCTTTACAAAACTAGCCACACATGCAAGTGTGCTAACAATATAATACCACTAGCTAACTGACAGTAGCAGATCTATTTCTGGCTTGTATCCATGCAAAGTGCCTTGTATCCAATCCTCCAAAAATATCCAATGCATGGCACGCACGTCTCTACCTTGTTTGTGTGCTCTGCACATCATCTCTAAAAATAGACCTTAATGAGCGAAATGGCTAAGTCCCAAAAATTGAACTTCTATTCTATGCACATGTTCTCCATATCCATTCACACCTTTGAATATGAATCACTTCCCCACGTGGAATTCTTATGTGCTTTTTTTCAAGTGTTCATTGATCAACACTTATTTGTACTAACACTTGTTTCTAGCCACTTGTTTGTGTGCGCCTTGGTTCCTACCAAGAGCATTCCCTTTCCCCTGAAAGGAATAATTTATATGGTTGGTCCTCTTTTGGGGTTTTATTATCCTATCAGTGATGTCGCAAATGCCCCAAAGAGGGGGGCATCATTTGGGGTTTTACATTCTACATAACGCTTCTACACCTCTACAGTTCAGTTCATTTTCTACCCTTAGCATTGTGGGTTATACAACGAGTGGATTTAGACCAGCCTACGAACCCTATACACAACAAATTTTATAGGTCATGGTCTACCTCAATATTCTAGGGAGAAATTATAGGTTAGAGGATACAATGAATTTCCTCTCTACACTACTTCATCCAGTGGCATCAAATCACCCAAAAAACTAGGCAATATAGAGATCTCTTCACATATCTTTAGGGAAGTAGTTACAGGTTGGAGAATAACACAACTTTCTTCCTACACTTCTTCAGCCAGGGTGGCAAAGGATCATCCAAAAAAATTGCAGTATAGGATATCATTTTTACAACTTTTTCTCATCAAAGATTAGGTGCACATGCTCATTTTACATTTCCATTTCCATTACATGATTTTTACTATATACATGTGTCTTTACATGCATTTTTTACATATATACATGTGTATTTGACTACTTGATCATCTTATCCCTGTAGGTTTGACCATATGAGAAAAAATCAATTAACAACAACAACAATTATGTCAACACCAACATTTTATGGCAGCATACACATCATACTAACATGCAACTACATCACACACATTGGCAACTGCACACATGTTTCCTCCCTAGGTTCAATCTGATCACTTTTTACTCTTTTGTATCTTTAGTTTCTATGCTCCATCATTCTTTTTTTCATTTCACGCTTTATCTAGTCCATCGGCACACTTTCTACATCACTCTACATGGATTATCAGGTATGCATCTCTATCTACTTTATGTTACTAACATTTTTGCTCACCAACATAAAGTGGGGGAAAATGTAGTCATAAAATCATGTACTTTAGACATTGTTTAGTCCCATTCTGATAATACTATTCATATGCTTTTTGAGTGAAGAAAGTAATAATTAACCCATGTCTTTTGGCCATTTTACTTTGTTTTCTATCGTCATTGTCAACCCCCTGCATCTACTCTCCAAGTTAATTCTTCTATTTGGCATCATTTTATCTTTGAATGGGAAACCCAACCTTGTACTAGGGCACCCCAAGATCCCTGGTTCTATTTAGGGTGCCCTGAGCCTTCTTACACTTTCCTGCCATTTTTTTGGCACTTTCTAGCCATTTGAGCTTTCTCTCTTTTTAGTGGTTGGCCTTTTCAAGGTTAATTACAAAATTAGGATAAGAGAACCATATAAATATAAAGTTATGAGACCATAATGAGGGACCAAACACTAAGCACTACTATCATCACCTAAGGTTGCATCCATCTAGTTCCATCACAAGGCACAAGGCTGGTTCATCTACATCACACTACATAGGAGGGAAGTTTATTCTACCCCATTTACCATTTTATTACATTTTTACACGTAGGTATTGCTCACTACTTTCACAAAGTTTGAATGTCACAAGGGCACCTAGGGCATGATTGCACACACACACACATAACTACATTGGGTTTGAGATGTAGTGTAATACTTAGTTGGTAAGTCCACCATTGTGGTAGCTGAAGACATTCTGACCCCTTCATATGCATCTTTATTTTTTTAGGGGTTTGATACTTGTATTAGGGTTTTATGGGTCTCATCTTCATCATTGATTTACAGTGACATACATCTGAGTTTAGTGACACTGGTGTGACAAGAAGACAACACATACAATCAATCAGTGACACCTTAGAGGAAGGTTGTAGAGCATTTTCAAATACCAGGGCACACATTTCTCCAACTAGGGTGCCCACAGGTTCCCCTGACCCTCTCCAGGTGCACCAGTCTAGCCTAATGTTACATATCTATGTTTCTATAGCCTCTTTATATTCATTCTTGCATTATGTTCATCTAGTTTATTCTGCAACACAGTCCCAAGGCATCACCAAATCAGTTAAGCTCTATCTAACCCTTCTTACACTTTAGGGTTTCATATTTTCATAGCTTAGATTGGTTGGGTCACTTGCCTTATTTAATTTAGACATTTATTTCACTGTTATACTTCTTAGATTAACTCTTAAAATTCATATTTTAGCTAATCACCATGTAGGAAATAATGGATTCATTTTTGCTACATTAAATAATATCGATGGTAGGGGATTCCTCGTCTACCATGTTAGGGAATTTGAGAGGAAGGGGACTAGTTTCACCTTTGGCTTGATAGGTGACCAGTCCTAAAGTGATCATGGAGATTTTAAAAAATATAAGAAAGGGACACTATGTCATCCACATCCATGGGGTCGTTAGATGGAAAAACATTAGATGAGTCGATGTGCATGGGAGATGTAGAAGAAGTAGGCATGAGAGGGTCAATGGGATGCTCTTTAAATCCAAGTCCAAACTTCTCGTGAGGTTTGTGGTATTGGTCAAGGATAATATCATACATGCCTTATTCATAATGTCCAAGACCAAATCCCTTCCACATGCAGCGGTGGAGATACATATAGGTGAATGATTTATTGTAGAGGAAGTCAAATTCATTGGTGTATGGCTTAGTGTGGGGTCGATTTCTGATGTGAGAAGAGGGGTGATCAATGCCACCATAGATGATATTGGTTTTTCAAATGAGGTGGAAAAAATAATATGATATCCCCAACATTAAGTTGATACATAGGAGCTTTGTCAGGACTACCAAGTTAATTTGGTGTGGGAAGAGCATTGAGGGCGAGGATTTGATACTCCTTCAGTGAAAGACACTACATCATGGTGTCAAGATATTTTTCATTAGGTAACTTGGATGTAGGTACGGATGAACTACTGGATGCTTCGAAGGATGAATATGACTTAGGGATGATCACATCATTTGGTCGATATGTCATGTGGCATGCTTTGAAGGGAGGTAGATCGGAGGGGAGTGTATGAATTTTCCCCTCATGTTCGTATTTGAGATGATGATGGAGAGTGTATGAGACACAGTGTATGGCAAAAATCCATGGGTTTCCAAGAAAAACATTATATTGGAACTCCCCCTCAACAATGTAAAATAGTTCATGGAGGATTTTTTCCCTGATGTGGATGGGGAGGATAATTGTTCCCAAAGAAAGGAAAACAATGTCATCGAAGGATTGAAGAACCATGGGTGATTGAGCAACAATAGTGTTGGGAATTTTAAGTTGGTTGAAGGTATGGGATGAGATGATATTGATGCTAGAACCATTTTCAATCATAGATCATCAGATGAATGTGTCATTAATACAAACAATGATGAAAATGGAAAGATCATGATCTTCAGGTAGAATGTCAAGGATTTCAAAATTGTCAAAGGAGATGGCGGTAGAATCTATAAGGGCTCTGACAAGGGATGTGAAAGTCTGAGGTTCATCAATGGTGATTGGGATACATTACAAGGATTCGATGAGGGATTTTTGATGATTAGGGGAGATTTGGATAAGCTCATAGAGAGAGAAATTGATGGTGGCTTGATGTAATTGCTTTACGATGTTTTTCTCTATAACAATGGTTTTGGGGTATGTGGAGTGACTAGGATGGATACCTTATCTTTAGATGACAAGGGATATGGAGTGGGCTTGTTGGAAGGATTAGTGATGATAAAATTGGGTTTAGGTTTAGTAGATGGTTGTTAATTATGGGGGAAAGAGTGAATGGCAATACGAATGACATTGATGAAAGAGGGGGACTTTCTTTAGAAGAAGTAGAGCTAGGTGGTGGGATTACGACGAAGGGTGTTGATGAAAGACTAGATTTTGAGGCCTTAAAAGTGGTGGATTTGATTAAAGGGTTGTGTTTAGATGTGGACTAGCTGGTAGATGGAATAGGGTGGTCTTCTTTGATAAGAAGGTTGTCCTCTTCTATGACATTGTTGATGAGGGTTTGAATAGCCTTATAATGCTTTGTATCATGTATATGGGTATGATGATAAGTGAAAATGGTGTTATAGTCAAACCACATGGGTTTTTTTCCACATGAATTGAAAGATTTGATAGAGGGAAGGGTGATTGCAGATGCTTGGATGAGGCGATGAAGGATTTTGATATAATATCCACTTGGGTTTTTGAAGAAGGGGTTTTTTTGATTTGGGGGAGGAAGACGAAGGTAAAAGTGGTGTCTTACTCTTATGAGGTTTGATAGGTGTCTTGGATTCTGATTTGGTCTTGGGAGGAGGAATAGATGGTTTTGATTAAAATTTATTGGTGATGGAGGATTTGGATGAAGGGAATGGTCCCAAAATAGATAGTGAAGGCCCTAAGATAGAGGATTAGGTGCTAAGTTACTTGGGTTGGTGGGGATTCATAAAAGGGAGGTCTAATTTCTTGTGTGGATGAGTGAGATATTTTTGGATAGGGGCACAAAGCTTTTAGATTTTTTCTGTGGGGTTTTACCTTTGGTAGGGATAATGATGATTTCAACAGTAGGATTGTATTTGGCAGTAGGATTAGACAATTTAGATGTATATTAAGTCATATATGTGGGGATTAAGGACGTGGGGATAGTTTTTGGATGACATGGTTGGTGAGATCAGAAGAATTTTTAGATTGTGTGGAATTCTAGGGTGTTGATGTACATATGGCCGTGGATCTATATGTAGATGTAGGTACATGTATAGTTATAGATGTGGATACATAAGTAGATGTAGACGTAATAGATGTGGGTGGAATGGATGTACATATAATTGTTGTGGGTATAATAGATGTGAGTATAGTAAATGTGATTATATTAGATGTGGATGCAGGCATGGACGTAGAAGTAGATATAGAGATAGACGTTGGGGTGGATATGGGTATGTAAGGTATGGGTGTAGTATATGTAGGTGTAGTAGGTGTGGCTGTAGTAGATGTGGATATATTATATGTAGGTGTAGTAGATGTAGATAATATTGTATATGTAGGGATAGATGTTGAAGTAGACATGGGTCCAATAGAGGCGGGTATAATGGATGTAGATGTAATACATGTCAGTGTAATGAATGTATGTGTAGTAGATGATGGTAGTGATGCAAAATCATAACTTAAAGTATTGATTATATGGGTATTGGGAACTTGAGATGTGGGAGGATTAGCCTGGTTGTTTGGTGGATTGATAGGTAAGGGATACTTGAATACATCCATTGGTTGGTTAGGAGGAGTGTTAGGATTTTCCAATTGAAGTTCTCCATGATCGATAAGTTGTTGTACTAAGTCTTTGAAGGTATAATTTTTTTTTGATATCATGACCATATACTTGATGATGTTTAAAATAATGGTCTTCACGGTACCATGTGAGTTTTGGACACAAATCATCAATAAGGTGGATAGTAGGGAGTTGGATGATGCATGCAACCATGAGTTTGTCAAAGATGGAACTATAACATTCTTTGAGGGGAATATAATATGGATTTTTCAAAGAGCCCTTTGTTAAGGCTCGACATGGGATGTAGATGCAGAAGAAAGTTTGATGACAATGGAATTAGGTGCATTTTTTATTTTTCATTATGGGTAGAGGATTTGGTGAATTTTGTTTTGGGCTTGTTGGAGAAAAGTTTGACATGACCTTGCTCAAGGGCTCGTAACTCTCATTTATGAGCCATGGTGAAGGGTTCCTTGAAATTTTGGATGGATTGGATTTGGAGGGATGATGAGATATGTTTCATGCATGATCTAGATAAGAATTTGATTAATTCATCTTAGGGAAGTGAAAAGGATAGTTGATTGATGATGTTATGCCACCTAGCGATGAAATCAACGATTGATTCATTTTCAAATTGTTTGTTGGCATAGATATCAGTGATGGTGATTTTGTATGTGATATTGATGGATAAGTGCTTTAAGAATAGCTGTAAAAATTGAGTAAATGAGAAGAGGGAATGCTGAGGAATGCAGTTGTATGACATAGGGAAAGTGTAAAGCATGAGGTCATGATCATGGGAAATGAGATAACATGAGTTCCTAAAGGCACGAATATGTTGTTAGGGGTATTCCTTTCTATCAAACTTGGAAAATTTAGGGAGCTCCCAATATGGAGGATAATATTTGATGGGTTCATATGGGTTGATAGGATCATTACAGATTTGTCCGTAAATGAAAGTGATTTTAGGACCCAAAGTAGCAGATTCTAGGTTATCCATTCTACTTAGCAAGGCTTGCATGGGGTCATTGGATCTATAATGATGAGGGGCTGATTGATGAGGTTGTGGATTATAAGAGGTAGATGGGTTGGGTTGTGGATAGGATTGATATTTTTGATGATAAGTAGGAGTTTTTAGAGGTGGTTGATAAGGAGAAATATAGTTAAATACTTGTGATTAGATAGGTTGGGAGATAGGATATTGTAGAGGGATGTAATAGGATGGATAGGATTACAAGGATTTGTGTTGAGTATGGGAGGATTATATTAGGATTGTGTTGGGTGAGTTTGGATATTCATATGGGGAAGTTGTGATGTTTGGATGGGTTGATTAGGGAATATGTGTTGACATATGCTTTGGAGTGGTGGTTGATGAGTTTGAGTTGACTCTAAATGGTGGGGTTGTGAGGTAACAACGTTGGCATGGACTTGAGATGTAAAGAGAGGGACTGGGTTTTGAATGTGTTGCTTGAGTGGTGGATAATGCAAGTTATATTCTTGAAAAGTTTGAGTAAGAGCATTGATGACCACGGTACATGAAGAATTGATGGGGATAGAAGATATGGGGGTGATATTGATGCAAGGAAAATTTGATGGAATAGGGACCACTAATTTAGTGGATTGATGGGCTTTACTAATCATGGTGGAAGGATTGCAAGTGGCGTGTTCATGTTGAGCTATTACTAGCTCATTCATGGCTCTTGGAAAGAAAACACCATGTTAGGATGTATTAACTTCGATGGATTCAGAATGTGGGGGATAAACATAGATTTGTTGATGGGGAGGTACATTGATATGGAGATATGTGGATTTACAAGAAATATAATCATGAAGAGAATTGGTATAAGCATCAAGAAGATCCTGAAACTCCATACATCCACAAGGGATAGTGGGAGGTCCAAAGGCTCCTAAGGAAGTGGCAAATGGGGGTGTATCTGGTCTAGAGGGGAAAAAATAGTGATATACAAAAGGATTGGTTTCAAGATGGGGATTATTTTGGATGACATGGGTCTCATGAAGAGGAACCATAAAAATAATGGGTTGGGAGACCAAAGGTGTGGTGATCATATGTATAGAGGAAACAATGGCAAGTGTGGAAGTTTGTTGGGAAAGATTGTTTGAGGTGGGGATGTTGTTGGGTGAGATTGATTGTTCCATTTTTTTCTTGAGAATGAGTGATAACTGGAATGAAATAGAGAACCAAAAAATTATGCAGATTATTAATATGAAAATCAAATCAAGCAACAAAGTTTTGATTATCTTCTTTATTTAGAGAAGTGTGAAAAAGAAAAGAAAGGGGTTGAAAGGGAACCTAAAGAAGTGGATGATCTAAGGATGGTTTCAAGTTTTTTAAGGCTAAATTCCTTGATATACCCAAAGGTACATGAGGCAAAAATTTGCGATGTCTACCAGTACATGGCTTTGTATTGGGGCCTACCCCCAACACTTCACACACCACAATGATAAAGGTATTAAGCACTTAGCTAATATACCGATAGTCAAAAAATTTGTTACACAACTAGAAAACCATGGCAGCTTCCTTATTGGGTTATGAAATCACAATAGATCCACCTAGGAGGAAATGTTTAGATGTGTAAATTTGTTTGTGGGTTGGTTGTGTGTGAAAGAGATGTGGATGCAAAATATTACCACCTACTTAAACTATGTGATCAAGAAAACTTGAAAAGGTTTCCTTTTTAGATCCAAAATGAAATTTGATATTCAATAATAACACGCAAATAAATGAGGGAGAAATTATGAAAAAAGGATCAAATAAGGACAAAAAAGAGAATACCTTGATAAAGATTTTTTCCCTTTTATTCTTTTTTACAATTTAAATGCCTACATTGTTGAGAAAAGAAGTGAACCCACCAAGCACACAAGAAAACAACTCCATCCTGCAAGGTTAGTGAAAATAGAGAAATAGAATAGGAAATTAAATAATTAAAATAAAGAAAGAACTCACCAAAGAAGATAGGTGGGTCCCACTGGGCTTGCTAGAATGTTTGATGAATTTTCCCATTCTTGTTTCAAGTTAATGGAATGGTGTGTGAGAAAATCAGAAACTCTAATATATGGGAGGGTTTAAGGTTGCCTCCTGATGTATGATGATGAAGATGAGATATGGGCATAAAGGCCCTCTCCGCAATGAGCTCGATAACTTGTAAAACAAAGAGACAACTAGATAAGGAAAATATTAGTATATTAACTGGTGGGTTTCCTGAAAAATTCAGTCTTGAGAAGTGATAACTTCCTAGGGAGATGTTAACCCACATTGATTAAAATATTGATAAAATATAAAGGATGGATAACATGCAAAATATAAAAGAACATATATCAGATATATGAGAAATAAGCTAAGATAAAGATCTGATAACGATAAACTGAAATAAAAGAAATCAAACCTGATCGGGTCGATGGTGACCCGAGACAGACAGAGGTAGTCGAAGCAACTGTAGTAAGGAAAATTAAAAGATACATAAAATAGAGGATAGGGATCTAATTGTAAGATGTTGTAGTTGTCTTGAATCTGATGCAGAAAGGAAGGAAACAAAAAGGATACAAGAAAAAAATAGATATGATGAGAAAATAATATATACATATCGGTTTGACGATGACCAGGAGAAGATCTTGGGTAGTCAAAAATGATTGGGACCAAAAAGTGAGTTCTGGGATGTTAGATAGGTGGATCACAAATAAAAAGGGATCTAAATGCTGAAGGAGGATGAAATCGAATGATAGATGAGGAAAAAGGTAGAAAAAAAATTGATGCATATGGGTTTGATGGTGACTAGGCAGGATCGACGATGACTGGGGAAGAATTGGGGCTTGAGAGGGATTGATATATGGCAAGAGGGCTATAAAGAAGAATCAACGATGGAAGAGATGATGACAGATCTCCAAGGTCATGAACATACCTACAAAAGTAATGCAAATAAATGATGAAATAATGGTAGGGATATAAGTAAGTTTGTACTTCATATCTCCAACGATGGCATACAAGGGCTCCAAGATGACTCCAACTTTATGATTGCATCTCGAAAGAAGAGAGAGAAGAAAGAAAAACTTGCAAGAAGGCTGAAAATCCAAAATTTCATCCTCCTAAGGAGGAGGGTAAAGGTATACTTATAGGGTCAAAGGTGACCCATTATGATCACCATCGACTACATCTAAATTTCGATTTGGACAGTGGATATGATGCACAACTAGAGACTAGGGGCCCTTATTATTTAAAATTACGGTTTTGAGTTGTTTAGGTGGGTTAGGGTTGCATAGGGATGAAAAAAAGTGGTTAAAGGGTGGAAATACATTGAATAAGGGTAGATGAGAGTCTAGGAATGATAAATGGAGGGTTTAGGGGTGTAATTAGTGTAACTGATGGATTTACGGGTGATTAAATATGCTTAGTGATGGATTAGGAGAGATAAAATAATTATAGGATTAAGATAGGAAAGTTGGAAATTAGATGAAATAAATGGGATGTAGGACAGAAATAGGAATTCGAATAAGATGTGAGTGTGAAGGTGCAAGATGAAAACTAAGGGGAGTGAACAAGAGATGGTGACAAATGTACCAAAAATTTGTGTCTACACCATATACAAGCATGCAAATATTATAGAGTTGATTATTAACAAGATAAAATTCGTTCCAATAATATACGAGGGTTTCAATTAACAAAGGGTTATGTCACATGGTTGAGGCACACTACATCTCACTATTACCACACTTGTTGCATTTTATACTATGTATTTATCCCTATATATTAGTGTCAAGAGATATGAGGGAACCCCTAGGGGTTGGTTATATAAACTTGCACAAGCACTTGGGATAACTACATGAGGCTTGATTTTGACAAGGATATGTTGTACAGAAATTGGATTGGCTCATTTTTGGTAGTCTAACCACCAAGGGTGTTCTATCCTCAAACACACACACACACACACACATGTTTTCCTCCTTTTGTTTGTTAATTATTTGATGAAGGGTTCTACAGGTTGTTAGGGTTTCTATTTTTTTTTCAGGTCAGCCTGAGGTTGTGTGAGCAAGAATGACACACAATGAGCACCATTTCCAAGAAAGAAAAGCACACAAGAAGTTTTAGATCCTAATTTTTTTGAGATATAAAAATGTATAGTTAGTGTCCTATACTATATAGCTATAGTCGAGTTTGTATAAAATATATATGTTCCTACATATTTTCATTTTCCATTTCCATAATGTTCAGTGAAAAATCCATAACTCCATATATTCCTATTCCTCTACCCTACACACCCAAATAATTCCATAATCATCTTAAGAAGCAATTTAAATCTCTCTTTTCTTATTTTAAGCAAGTTAATAATTGTTTATTAATCATATTTATCACTTCAAGGTTGAATAAATTATTCTAGTCATGTATAATTGATGTTGGAAGTTAATTAGATAATAATAGTCTACATTTTGCTAACCCTTGTACCCTTTTTACTTATATAATAATGTTCTAAAACCTAACTAACTAAAGAGGGTAAACATTTGGTGAACCTATTGTGAAAATAAAATAGCATTCAATATTTTCCCTAGATCACCAAATACATAGCCTAAATCTAGACATTCACTTGTTGGTTCTACAAATATAATTCTATGATGCATGTTTCTATTTATTTATTTTTCTTTATATTTTAGCAATATGCACTAAAATATAATCCCTTCTTGAATACTCAAGAGCATATGCATATACCCCTTCATTATTTTCCAATAATAGGCTTCCTTACACTATATATGTTCCTTCCTACTTTGGTATGGGTGATACTTCCAATATGTTTTTTACTACTGTTAATACTATCCCTAATCTTCACATGTTATATCACATATCTTCAATCACAATGGGTGTCCCACATAAATCAATATCAATATCAATAAATTGTAATATTTTTAGACATGGTACTCTAATCACAAATCTCAATTCAAATTATTTTATTCATGCTACTTATAATGGGCGTATCCCTCTTCACCTTTCTATCATATTATGCCTCCTCTATAGTTTATATAAATTTATGTGTATTCTAATATGACATATTATAAGCCTACACCTCCTTCACCACATAGGGTTCATCTTTCCCCCTAATGAGACTCTTCTTTAGTATCTCTTGTGTTATCCCATTTCTTGTACATAGTTCTTTTAAAAACTAGAAAAACATTCAACTATGAGGAAAATATAAAATAAATACATATTCTAGTTTTCTTGGATAGCATATTACTTTATACATCATGTTTTTCACATTGATTTGATACATAGTATGGATACTCTTTACACACATGCATTCATGAGGTATCTTGAGCTTGATGTGGGACAATCACATATTGATACATGATGATGGGATCTAGAATGGTTTCTTACACTACTCTCTTGAAGGAATATCCCCACACTATATAGATGATTTTGCTTCATTATATGTTACTTTATACCTTCCTCATCATGTTTGATTACATACATAGTGTGTATTTCTATCTATTTGATCAATAAGACTAACAAATGTGTCTTATATAGGCTAACCTATCTTATATATATTATTATTATTATTATTATTATTATTATTTACACTTTCTTTATATATTCTTATCACTACATGTCTATGTAGATTCATTATTTGATTGGATAATACATGCATTCACTTGATTGGATTCTCTAATTATGATATTGTGACTTTTTTTTCTCTATGGATTAAGGGCCTTGCTTGTCTTGTTAGATTGTGGGTATCCCATGTTTGTGGCTTCATGCCTACTTTGCATATATGCACTTACTTCTCTTATTTTGGTACAGTGTTCCTTCTACTAAAATTTGCTTATAACACCATGGGTGTCCCATGTTTTTGGATTTATGCCTACATATACTTGTGTTTTTATATATTACTACGCATATGATTGTATATTTTTGTTTATACTACTCTATTGTTTCTAGTTTACATCGATTGTTACACTGTTATTTTTTCTATGGATGTTAATATGATTAATATGTCAATAATGTACTTGTTTTATGATAGAGTAGGACATGATTGTTATTACTCTATGTTGTTAATAGTTTGTTTCCACAATTATTCATACTTGTTTTTTGTTTCATGTTACTCGTTATCTATGCCATGGTTTCCATGATGTGTAACCCATTTTATAGGTATAGGTTCTTACAGATGGCCACTAATTCAGCCTTCTATATGATCCTATGAAGATTATCGGACATATGGTACATGGGTACACATCTATTATTCTAAGCCACACACTCAAAGGTATTTTCACACTCACCTCAAAATAATGTATATACAACAATTTATTTTGACATCTATAGATATATTGGATGATGTATGAATAGATTTTCATAGGCTTCAGATCCTCAGAAAAAGGTCACAGATATTGAAATGTGATAGAATTCAAACAAATTAGAAATCGTACTAAATATCCAAGACCATGGTATGGTATTTACATTCCCATACATTCCTATATAAAGGGAAATTTCACTCAAATTTCCTATTTTATATAGATTCTATCATAGGTTTACAATATTACATAGATACTGACATAGATGACACAATTCATAGTAGGTTATAGTGGGCATGAGTAGCTCATTTCTTATACATAATGTTATTTCAAATTCAATTATAAAATGGGTTTTTGGGCATGGGCCTCATTCCCCCCTTCAATATTTAAAAATTATACATAATAAAATCAAACATATGAGCACATTATGGGGGCATGATAATTTACATTCCTTCTAAGGTATATTGTTTTCATGCTGGAGAGAATTGGGCCTAGATCCATCTATAGCAGTTTTTTCTAGGTGTTTAGGAAGAATTTCTTGAAGTAATGTTATGAGCTTAGTAGACTAATATTTCCTATTCTCTCATCATACTCTCAAAATAAGGAAAGCATTGAAGCAAAACTACAAGCTTCGTAGAACGATATTTCTCACTCTCTTTTTACATTCTCAAATGAGGAAAGCATCAAATCATATGGGTTATTTGTATTATGATCCTTCCTTCTCTTTACTATCTCCTATGACACAACATTGGGGATTGATCACCCCCAATTCTATGACATCTACAAAGAAATTTCCTACTCTATAAGGCATAGAACCAATATCCTCCCTCTAATAAATAAACAGGTGTATTCCTTCCATGTTTTGTGTATCCTTTGTGTACTTTTGTAATGTTCAAAGTTGTAATGCATTATCTTTAGTTTGAGTTAAATTTTAGTATTTATCATAGACATTGACTACACTCTATGGTGTAGGTTTCATCATGGAGCATGCCAACACCAACACATGATGAAGTTTCTTTTATTTTAAGGAAACATTTGTGCATAATCAGGTATATTTTTCCTTTAATCATACACTTAAAGGGGGGAAATGCAAACACTAAAATTTGGTAACTTGTCCTTGTTTAATACCAAGTTTGACCTCGTATCCTTTCTAATAAAAATTCTCACATTTGGAATCCAATCTCCTCATATCTGTAGTAATTTTAAAATTTATGTATCTTTACAAAAATTTATATCATCAATTATGGGAATATTATCTCATCAAAGCAACATTCAACATCTGATATTCATGACACGTATTTTAATTAAAATTTTTCTCTCTCTTGTCCAAACCCATATTAAATGCTTGGGATGTGGGGTCTATTCCTAGCCAACCTTAATGGTCTTGCCCCTTCACAATCATTGAATTTGCTTTCAATTTTAAATCACTCTTTTGGTCATTTCATTTTCCTGAGGTTTTTCTTATTAGAATATCTTTCCTACAAAAGATTATGTATGAAAGTAATTATCACCTTATAACTCACTTGACATTATTATAATATCCTATTGCAAACATCATTCCAAAAGTACTAACAAGATTCCTAAACTTCTTGAATCAACTGCATATCATCTAGGGTAGTCCCTACTATAAAATAGAATAACTCAACCAAGTCAAAGAGTTTAGTTTCATCCATCTATAAGCTTGCAAATATCATAGAGTTGAGTCTTAACAAGACCATATTCATTCCAATAATTACACAAGAGTTTCAATCAAAAAAGTGTTAGGTCATGTAGCTAAGGCACAAAAAATATCACTATTACCACTTTGGGTACATTCTATACTATGTAGTTAGCCAGCTATCTTCATGTCAAGAGACACAAGGATAACCCTATGGTGTTGATTAGCTATACACACATGCAAAATCACTTAAGATAACTACATGAAGCTTTATTTCCACTAAGGATATGTAGTGAAATGCTTAGACTAGTTTTGTGGTTGGGATCTTGACCACCAAGGGTGGTCCATACTCAAGCGTGCACACATGCTTTCCTCATTTTGTTTTCTTTAACATTGATGAAGGGTTCTACATGTAACACCTCATTATTACGCTTCATCAAAATTAAGGGAAAAATTTGTTTTACCCAATTAAATTATCTTCATGCCTTCAATGCTTAACATAAAAACAACAAATTAATGCAGCATTAATTAATGTTTATAATCCAACTAGACAAGCTATGATAACCATGTGAAACTGTAAGGGTTCAAATCCTACTCGATCCCCTTTCAAACACTCATTATGAGCCAATATACCCAATATATCATATGGTTAAACCTTTTTAAAGGTACAAAGAATTATGTGTATCTTCTTAGTGTCAACCTCCTGGGCACAACACAGTTTAAAAGAAGAAATGGTGATTAGACAATGCAATCATTCATTCACAATACTATGGCCATAGTTTTGGGCATCGCACTAGCTAGCATAATTGTGTGACTACACATAAGCCACATGAAACTTGTCCCTACATTCACTGCACAATCGTCTCATTCATAGTATTGGGATTCTTTCTGTTATTTTGTTATTAAGTTCATAATACACTTAATTTATTAATCATTATTCGTTAAAGATCATAATACAACAATGAGATATCATTTGTTATGATTATCTCTTACACGTCATTGTAGAAATAGGTTACTGCCTTTGTTAACATGTATTAATTCCTAAACATATAATTAATCAACTTATACACATCTTTTTATATGTGTCGACATATTAAATAATTTGCAAAGTATCTAAGCATCGTTGTCTTTTTCATAGTATATTGTCTCGACTTATCATTCAGAAATAATCAAATCATAAAGAAGTAATTATCAAATTGTACTTGCATTATTACCCATTCACATTCTGTCATAATTTTAGCATCATAAAAAAAATATAGAAACACAAGTCGTTGTGAAACAAAATCATATATATTCATTAATGGAGGTTAAACCTTTTTAAAAGTACATAATGATATTACAAACAATAATAAAATATAACATGCCTTTAATTTCCTTTCTTACATCATGTGAAGTAAATTCTTTCACTTTTAACAATATAAGTACATTTATGATATTTCACAATTTAATCAATGTTAAGTAAGTTTATAATAACCAGACTTTATTTCCTTTCGCATTAGTTTTCAACGTACAATCTAAAAATGATAAAGTAAAACATATCAATACATTATGAAATATAGTGAATTAAGGGGCTACCTATCATTTATTCATCCTAATATAGTTTAATCCAAATAAAATAGTTACCAATAAATCATGAATACAGTTAAATTTTATCAACATTACATGAAACAATCCTAAACACAAATAGATAAACCATATCTATGAAAATGAATCTTTTTTATCCCACTTTCCATTCTTGCACATTTAGCTGAGAACAATATATTTCATGCTTTACTCCAGCAACTAATATATTCACTTGAATTCTTACACTAATTCATTACCAAATAAGAGATCAAATAAGAATTCATTTTGGTGCAATTTTAATTATACAATATCTCTTGTTTACCTTGGTTGCAAAAATCTCAATTACATGAACCCCATTGGAGAGAATTTATCAATTTCATATACATCATCTAAATTTGGGGCATACCTCATAGGGATCTTTAATACCTTATTTCTCTTTGATGATCCTTTTCTTTAGACATTTGGGTTATAATTCTTTGTATCTTTTAAAACTAGGTATATCGGCTTTTCCCAAGGAAAACATGTCCAAATCAGCTCGAACAAGATGAGGAGCACCTCAATTCATCTCAAAGAGGTTTGAACCCTCTATATTCAAAATGATAACCTCTTCTAAAGATTAACCACCTACTCAACACAATCGACTATTTGAGTATTTATCACTCATAAACCAGAGGTTAAATTTAACGGACTACAATAGATCATCAGATTTCTGAATATCATATATATATATATATAAAATTTTCAGAGAATAGCCAACCTAGGGTTTAACAACAACTTTATAAGAACATTTTTTTAAAACTACGGTAACCCAAAGATATTCATAGTTTCTATGTATTCAAAAACGGAGGCCATAACCCCATTCTTGTTCTTTTAAATGTTTGATGCTTTGTTAATTAACTAATATGGTATGCCCCTAAGTAATGGAGATAAATCCCCTGTGAATACATCAAATGTTTGTGCATAGACCTCATAAATGAGGTAAATCACATCCTAATTAGGTAATTACATTTCCTTCTGATTCATTATCAAGTTGTTGGCGTATTATGCATTCAAACCACTTATACCAATTAGTCAAAGGAACACAAAATCTCACTATTACTACTTTGGGTACATTCTATACTATGTAGTTAGCTAGTTATCTTCATGTCAAGAGACATAAGGATAACCCTATAGTGTTGATTAGTTATACACACATGTACAATCACTTAAGAGAAATACATGAGGCTTGATTTCCACTAAGGATATGTAGTGAGACACTTAGAATAGTTCGGTGGTTAGGATCCTGACCACCAAGGGTGGTCCATAATCAAACGTGTACACATGCTTTCCTCATTTTTTTTGTTAAGCGTTGATGAAGGGTTCTACATGTAACACCTCATTATTATGCTTCATCAAACTTAGGGGAAATTTTTTTGTTTTATCCAATTAAATTATCTTGGTGTCTTAAATGATTAACAACAACACAGTAAATTAATCCAACATTAATTAATTTTTAGAATACAACTAGACAAGCTATGATAATCATGTGAAACTGTAAAGATTTAGATCCTACTCGATCCCCTTTCAAACACTCATTACAAGCCAATATACTCAATATATCATTTGTTTAAATATTTTTAAACGTACAGAGAACTATGGGTATCTTCTTAGTTTTTGCATCCTGGGAACAACACAGTTTAAAAGAAGAAATGGTGATCAGATAATGAAATCAGACATATGCAATACTATGGCCATAGTTTTGGGCATCGTGCTAGCTAGCCTAGTTTTGCGACTACATATAAGCCACATGAAACTTGTCCCTACATTTACCGCACAATGGTCCCATTCATCGTATCGGGATTATTTATGTTATTAAGTTATTAATTTCATAGTAAACTTAATGTATTAATCATCATTTGTTAAAGATCATAATACAATAGTGAGATATCATTTGTTATGATTATCTCTTACACGTTATTACAATAATAGGTTGTTGGTTTCATTAAGATGTATTAATCCTTAAACATATAATTAATCAGTTTATACACATATTTTCAACATATTTATATGTGTCAACGTATTAAATAATTTTCAATGTATCTGAACAACGTTGTTGTTTTTTTCGTATTATATTGTCTCGACTTATTATTCAACAATAATCAAATCATAAAGAAGTAATTATCAAATTATACTTGCATTATTACCCATTCACATCCTGTCATAATTTTAGCATCATAAAAATTTATAGAAACACAAGTACGTTGTGAAACGACATCATATATATTCATCATTGGAGGTTAAACCTCGTTAAAAGTACATATTGATATTACAAACAATAATAAAATTCAACAAGCATTTAATTGCCTTTCTTACATCATGCGAAGTAATTTCTTTCACTTTTAACAATACAAGTACATTTATGATATTTCACAATTTAATCAATGTCAAGTAAGTTTATCCTAACTAGACTTTATTTCCTTTCGCATTACTTTTCAACCTGCAATTTGAAAATGATAAAGTACAACATGTACATGGTCAGCTCGTATGAGATGCCATGGATTCCTTACTCTTAACCATATCAATACATTATGAAATATAGTGAATTAAGAGGCTACCTATCCTTTATTCATCATAATATATTTTAATCCATATAAAATAGTTACCAATAAATCATGAATACACTTAATTTATATCAACATTACATGACACAGTCCTAAACAAAAATAGATAAACCATATCTATAAAAATGAATCTTTTTCATCCCACTTTCCATTATTGCACATTTAACTGAGAACAATATAGTTCATGATTTACTTCAGAAAATAATATATTCACTTGAATTCTTACACCAATTCATAACCAAATAAGATATTAAATAAGAATTCATTTTGGCACAGTTTTAATTATACACTCTCTCTTGTTTACCTTGGGTAAAACAGTCTCAATTTTGTGAAACCCATTGGGAATAATTTATCAATTTTAGATACATCCTCTAAATTTAGGATAGACGTCATAGGGATATTTAATACCTTATTTCTCTTTGATGATCTTATTCTTTAGGCGTTCGGGTTATAATTCCCTATATATTTTGAAATACTTATTTGTTTTAAAACTAGGTATATCGGATTTTCCCAAGGAAAACACATCCAAATAATCTTGAACGAGCTAAGGAGCAACTCAATTCATCTAAGAGAGGATTGAACGCTCTATATTCAAAATGATAACTTCTTCTAAAGAGTAACCACCCACTCAACACAATCAACTGTATTAGTAGGTTAGCACGCAGGAACCCGAGGGAAAGGGAAGGACGACAAGGAGAAGCAAGAGGGGGGGTAGAGGCAGAGAAGAGAGTAGAGGCAGAGAAGTAGAGGAGGATGAGAAGAGATAGAGGAGACAGATAGCGCCCAGAGTGAGACGCGATATGATAGAGAAGGGATGAGAGAGTTTAGAGATAATATCGTTATTTCTCCCAATATACTTATGAGAAAGATAGGTAGAGGGGTGGGCAGAGGAGACCAGAGTAATAGAGAGACGCCACAGATGAGATAGAGATAGAGGGAGATGGAGAGAGAGAGCCCCACGCTAGACGGAGAGATAGAGGAGATTGTCTAGGTCATATGATAAGTACCCCCCGAGATAGAAGATAGAGAGAGACGACTAGGAGAGAAGACGAGAGAGACAGGTTACCTGCGAGAGCGAGAGAGAGACAGACATCAGGACAGAGAGATCTATGATAAGGTATCCATCGATACGATAAGATAAAACAGTACGTATTAGATGAGACTTTTTATAAGATACATAGAGATAGACCGTCCAGAGACTATATCTTAATATATGTAGATATGTATATATATATGTATTATATGTTATCTATGTATGATAGGTTCTATATGGATGTATATGTATTAGATATGTCTATGGTATATGTATATGTATATATAGTATATTATAAATATATTATATATATATATATATTATATATACATACCCCATACATATATACCACCTCCCACCTTCCCCCCACCCACCAGTATTATATATAATTATGATACATTACGTGTGTGTGTGTGCTGTGTGGGTGTGTTAGTAGGTTATATATATGTGAGGTATATCTCTACTCGCATGTATATATATGGGGTGTGGTGTGTTGGGTGTGTGTGTGTGTGGTGTGAGTGGGTGCTCGACTTTGGCTACCGCTAGCTCTCATATTATACCTACCATACATACCTACTCAGTACGCATATCTATACATATCCATGACACTGTTATACATATACATATACATATACATATACATATAATATATATACATATACATATACATATACATATATATATATATATATATATATATATATATATATATATATATATATATATTTGCAAATAATATCTAACCTAGGGTTTAACAATAGCCTTATAAGATCATTATTTTTAAAAAAAAATCTATGATAACAAAAATATCTTCACAGTTTCTACGCATTCAGAAACAGAGGCCACAACCCCGTTCTTATTATTTTAAATGTTTGGGGCTTTGTTAATTAACTAATATGACATGCCCCTAAGTAAGGGAGATAAATCCCCTACGAATACATCAAATATTTTCACACATACCTCAGAAATGAGGAAAATCACACTCCAATTAGGCAATCACATTATCTTCTGATTCATTATCAAGATGTTGGTGTATTATGCATTTAAACCACTTGTAAAACCAGACATAAACCAGAGAGGCAAACCCCCTTTTCATTAGAAGAAAATAAATTTGTGTTTTATAGTTTATCCAAGCATTCATACGTGGATGCCTTTTTAATACCATAGTACCTTATATCTATTATTCCATAATTCAACTATATAAAAATCGAATACATTCATAGAAGATGCAACTCATACACCCATCTGTATATTAACTACAGATGGGAAAACCCATTAATAAACTAAATCTCATATTGTAAAGTAGGTTTAGAGTAAGGAATCTCAGACGTGCTTCTTTGCTAAGTCTGCTAGAAATTGACCTAAAACAGTCAAAGATTCAAGCAACCAAATATCCTCAGTTATGCTCTACTTTATAAAATTCTTAAGCCATCATACTAAAAAAAACCAAATCATTGCTCCATAAAAGAGAGCTCGAGATCATCTCAGTCACATAAAATCCAACTCCATGCATGGCTTCGCCCCAAATGGGCTTACCCAACTATTCCAAAACAAATAAAAATTAAAAACAACATTACATGCAATGGTAGCTTCATGAAGAAATTTTTCCACTTCTGAGGAGATAAATGCACATTCATTAATTACAGTGTCACGTTATGGCCTTTCTATTTTTTCCACCACCCTCCAGCTACCTCGCCAAATTTTGTGGCCTAAGAATTATTTAAATTCTCTCAAAAAACAAAATTTTCATGGGGTCGACCAACCACTTCCCAATAATTAATTAATCAATTGTAAATGCATATTGTAGTAAACCATATTTCTATCAATGCATAAGTTACATGCATGGAGTTCCCATACGTTCGGTATATATATATTCAACCAATAAATGACCTCTTTGCTCTTGTATGATTAATCGACCAAAGAAATTATCAAACTACCCATACAATCCAAGTTTAGCCAAGATCTAATTTGATGTAACCCATATTTACTTGTATGGGTTGTTTCGACCAAATCTCAATTATTAGCATTTCTAATCAAACAAAAAATTGGTTTGGGAGTATGATCCTATAAAAATAATCCCACAACATTAAATATTTTAAACAATGATCTAAGCCATACAGTTGGTCGAATGCCACTTTATAAATAATATCAAACCTTATAACTCATTTTCCCAAGTCCGGCAATATTACTGATAGAAGGTTCATTATATCAACTTCTGAAAAAATTACTTGGACGTTCATAAACTTAACCCGCTCTTGTCATGAGCCATCATATTTCTTCTTGATCAATGATCATAATAACATCAAAAGAGTTAGAAATTTTTAAACATTCATAATTATTTCTAGATTCTGAGATGATACTTTACAGCTAAGTACAAATTCATGTTTTCTAGAAAGTGAGATGTATCGGTATTAATAACAAGTACAATAACCAGGAAAGGGACCAATGCATTAATCATCACTTTCCACTAAATAACACAAAATATGTAGGTGCACAACAACATTTATTTAGGTATAGAAATCAAACAACCCGAAAATGCTCCACATTATCTTACCCAACAAAGTAAATACATACAACATCGAAGGAAAACAAGAATATATCGTAAATGCTAAGTGTATTAAAAGTGATGAATGAAAAGTGTTCTTGCGTAGTTGTACATGTAACTACACATAATTACGTTTATCCTTTTAAGGATATGCACACATACGTGTGGATGTATATGCAGCTATGCAACATAGCTTATTGTTCAAATCTCATAGCCCACTCTTCATTTATGACTTATTCCTTTCCATGGAACAAAGTGAAATTGCAGGATGTGACACTACATGTTGTTATGGTTTCTACTTTATTGCAAGTCATCATAGGTCATCTCGAGGTCATGTGATAAAAAGTGACATACAAAAAGAAACATTTCTAGATAAGTGAAGAACATAGGAGGTTTCATATCCTGAATGTCTCAAGGTTTTAAACTATGTATTTCATGTCCTAAACCATATAGCTCCTACATAGATCCTACATAATATGTATGGTCCTACACTTTCTCATTTTCCAGTCCCATAATTTACACAACTCCATAACTTTATGTTCCATTACTTACACACCCAGACCATTTTAGAATCATCATGAACAACTATTTTAATTTATCCTTTCATGTTTTAAGAATTTTATTGATTGTTTATCAATCATCTTTATCACTTCAAGTTTGAATGCATTATTTTGGTAATGTATAATTGATTTTAGAAATTATTTACCTATTGCAAACCCTTATACCCTCAGTTGTTATATAATAACACTATAAAACCAAACTAGAAAGGGTACAAACAATATTATGAAAGGGATTGTAACATGAGGTTATTCTAAATTAATTAATATACAATTAACCATGTGTAATCAAAATAATACATTAATAATTACAACAAAGATAAGTGAAAGAATGATAAATCAAATACACAGGAGGAGATGAATAATTAGTTGTATAGAATGGAGAATAATATATTTGGATGTAAAAATAGGGAAACCAGGTTTATATGAGGTTGAAGATGCTTCATTTTTTAGAATGGAACTAAAAATTTCCCTGTTATATGGCCATATAACTATTGGATGGCCTTTACCTTATTTTGTACAGTTATTTCATGTATTATATGGTATTGGACCTTCTTAGAGTGAGGTTTTTTAAATTTATTTGACCATTTATTTTTCGAAGATATGCTTCACTATATGTCGCTCTTAATCACACAACCTATAATGAATTGTAACAAATAGAAAAATTAAATACATGTAATACCCTTCATCAAATAATTATATTAAAAAATGATAAATTAGTGTGTGGTGAGGTTGTACTACCCTTGGTGTTCAACCCTTGCCAAAAAAATCCAAGTGTTGCACTATGTGCCCTTAAGCGAGATCAAGCCTCGTGTATTTATCCTAGGTGAATGTGCAGGTGTGAATGTGATTTAAGCTAACCTCCTATGAGTATATTTATGTATCTTAACATAAATATAGTGGGATAACTACATATTAGAGAATATACCCACTACGATATTAATGTGATTTGGTATTCTTCAATTACTAGACTAAAACCCTTTTATCCCTTGAGGACCTTTGACAATGTTTGTAGTGATGTTGATTTTTCTAAGACATGGATCTAGGACCTTTGCATGCTTGAAAATGGAGGAATATAGACTATTTGACTTATTTTAGTGCTTTATACCTATATTTGTGGGTGCTCTAAGTGATTTGCAACAAATCTAGGAATATTTAGGACAACCTTGAGTATTTTTGGATTTATATTTGTAATATGAGCTCATGAAAGTGTTAGGTGATTTATGAAGGGATGTTGATTTACTTATATAGTCATCCATAGGTGAAATATTATTATAATTCTGACCCTGGGAAGATGAAACAACACACTTAAGATATTCAAATTGAAAATAGAGTTATCATATAAAGGGGGTAGGAGAGTACAAGTTGGCTATGACCGTAGTCCACTCTAACCCAAACTGTATGGTTTTTCCCATGCAATTTGTGATGTCAAACCAAAAGTTTTGGGATGATGCATAGAGATAATGTTTTTCTTTGAGTAAGAAATAATTCTTGAAATAGTGATAGATCATATTATAGAGATGATAAAGTGAAGAAATAGCTAGTGACAAATATTGATTGGACTTAGAATGTGATCATTTGTCTTAGTAAGGGAACATATCTGAACTACTCATTGTCAAAGGATAGATAACCAAATTTCTACAATTGTTTAATTGTAGATATTGATTTGGCCATGTTACATACTTTCTTGATTTGACCATTTACTTTATTATTTTCTTAATGTATACTACTATATGTTTTATCCCTTATTTGAAATAAGTAGTTTGTTATCTTTAATTTGGATTACAACTCAAAAATTGATGCCCAATCAGATTTCATAAATAATTGATCCAACATTAAGACCTGATGGTACATGTAAATGTAATACATTTTTTATATTTAACCAAGGTATCTGCTAAATGTAATAGATCATAAGAGAATGAATTGTCTTAGCTTTTATGATGAATCACAGAGTGTTATGGATTTAGAATTAAGGAAAATAGAATGTCATTGTGCCAAATGTGTTTCATCTCAAAATACAAAACCTAAAACCCTATCAAAATCTAGCAATAAACTTAACACTAAAACCTACCAATTCCATAATTCACAGAGCTAGTTTCTATCTCTACATAAACTTCTAATATTTAATGGGTTTCTCCATCATCATCTATAGCTACTTCTTACACTTTCACTTACTTTGAAATCCTTATGCATTAACTTATGTGATCGAAACCCTAGTTTCTTATTATAACACTTGATTAAACATTAGAGAACAAAATAAAATTATGTGTGGTGGATTTGGACTACCCTTGGTGCCTAACTCCATTGTTAATTCTGACCAAACGCTACACTACATTGTCTAAATGAGGGGCTCAAAATCCATGTAGTTTTCTTAATCATTGTGCATGTGGGAATGGACTCCCTTATGTGTTCCCTTGTGCCTCAACATAATAGGGGGATAACTAGGTAGATAAATTGTACACTGCATGCGTGTTTAATAGAGTGATAAATCAAAGTGCTTATAGATAGATAGAAAACCCTTGAAGTTCTCTTTGGTGTATAGAAGCTTGATAACACTTGATATGAATTTGGAATGCTTTTGAATTGGATCATAATTCCATTGGAATATTTTGGAGTACTTTAGACTTGTTTATGGCTATCCTATGATGTCTAATATTAATTTATGGAAGTTTAGGGAACATTTGCTAGATATTTATAAATGAAGATTAAGTGTGCATTTTCCTTTCCAGGTATTAGCTTGATAGTTTTCAAGTGAGTAAATGAAATTGTTTGGTTCACTTTTATCATTTCCATGGGATATAATTTTTCATTAAGGAAAACCTAGAAATGGGAATAATGATAAAATTAATAAATTTGACCATCTGGAGATAAAGAACACTATCACTTGAAAGGGATAGAAGTTTTTGGTGTTTCTATCCAAATTTATAGTAGTGTCTAAGAAAATAATAGACAATAGAAAATTTTTTGAAGGAGATTGAAAGAAGATAAAAGATGTATATAAGTGAAAATAATGGTGTTGTACACGTCTAATCAGCTAAATGAGAGAGTAAGAAGTAATTGCAAGCTTTAAGAATGGGTATAATAATGATTTTAAGATATTGTTTATGCACACAAGTCATGATCAAAGAGTATAATCCAAATCAATGTTACCAGACACCTAATTTTCAAATTTAGATGTCTACATTATATTGGTTCACTATTATTGTATATGAGCTCTTATTTTTTTCTATTTGAGATTCCTTCATATGTCACTTATCTTATAACTACATGTTACTTGATTCATGATTACTTTTATATGTTTATATGCTCATTTATTCTTATAGGCTCTTATATGTTTCTAGGATCCTATATGATGTTATTTTTATGTTTATCTATGTGTGGTTTTAGGATAGTTTTTCTTTTAGGATAATGTTTTCTCTTAAGATCATGTATGATTTTATGTTCGTGTTTTCTTCTATGCTCGTGTATGATTCTAGGATTATGTTTGTTTCTAGTCTTATGTTTTCTTACAAATCATGTTTTCTGCTAGGTTCGTGTTTTCTTCTAGGATATTATTATTTTGAAGCTCCTATATACTTTACGATCATGTTTTATTTTACACTCATGTATGCTTTTATGGTCAGGTTTGCTTCTAGGCTCATGTATCCTTTTATGACCATGTTTCTTTATAGGATTTTGTATGCTTTATGATCATGTTTGTTTCTATGCTCTTATTTTCTTAATTCTCCTATATACTTTACGATCATATTTTATTTTACACTCGTGTATGCTTTTATGATTAGGTTTTCTTCTAGGCTCATGTATCCTTTTATGATCATGTTTGTTTCTATGCTCTTGTTTTCTTAATTCTCTTGTTTATTTATGTGTTTTTTCTTCTTCTAGGTGTAGACACCTAATCTACGAATTATATGTTTGATAATTATTTATTTGTATTTATATCCCTTAATTATTACTTGTGTATATAAAAAATAAAAAATACATAGTCATTGCCTCTTCTAAGGACTACAAATAATCCTCATTCTCTCACTCACATACTCAAATAATTATAGACTAATATAAATTCTTATAATCATAGCTTACTTGTGTAAGGACTCCTACAGGACTCTCATTATAACTTATATCCTCTAGATAATAACTTCTTGTAGGACATTAGTGCCCTTAGTTGAGCATTAGTTTCTTCTACTTCACGATGGTCAAATTACTTAAGTTTATCTTAATTCCCCATTATAGGTTAGCCTTAATGAAAAATTATATACCTTGGAAAGGTATAAAATTTAATCAAAAACTATCATTTAATCACTTGGAAAATTAGCAGTCATCTAGCTCCTACTTGGAAATATCAAGGCACTATGAGAGTGTATGCCAAGTTCAAGCACTGGTAAAATACAAACACACTAAAATTTAAACAAATGCAAGTGCCGAAATATTGTTGCAAGAGAGAGGAACCAAACATGAGCCAAAAAATATATTGTATTTAGAATTAAAAATAACTTTGTGATAGGTACATAAATAGAAAGTGGAGAGGTGTAATCACAACCTAAAAATTTGGAGATGTGTAACTCCCATCAATCCTAATTAAGCCTAATAAAGTTAAATATAAGTGTAGGAAAATCCATAAAATGGAATAAAATTCCTACACTAACACCCCCTTAAGCAAAAATTAGGTGGGTAGAATAATTGGGTCTTATCAACAAGGTCAGATGAGGTACCAAAGTACATAAAAAAATCCTTCATAAAGTGTAGAACATGAGAAAACTTTTAGGAAAAAATATTTACCAAAAGAGAGAAAAGAGAAGTACATATTAAATATCCCTCACTAGATAATACCCCTAGAAGATCATAGAGAGTCACCCCATAAATAGAGAGATAAAGAAGATAAATAGAGAGGACTATCCAAACCCTATAAGATGAATAGTCATGAACTCTCGATAGATCATGTAGATGAAGAATCTTGTTGGTAGTAAGGAAATATATTAATAATGTTTCTCAATCATGAATTTCATACATTGCATTAAAAATATTATGGATCCAATACAAAGGTAAAATGAATGTGAAACATCTTAGAACTATGGCCACATTCATATGTTGTTTAATAGATCACCAACCAAATCACGTACATCCTATTTAGTGTTTTTCTATCCCAAAGAGGACCATGATTTATATATTCGAAAGGATATTCATAAACATTTGAAAAGTGACTAGGATGTCAAGGATTTGAATCACTATTGCTTCTCTCATCATCTGAACTAGAATAAGAATCCTCATCATCAAGAATTTCCCAAACTAATATAAATAGTCATAATTGTTATCAATACCTTGTGATGTGAATGGAAGTGAATTTTCAAGATTCAAAATCAAATATCTCTCCTCATCTATATAGGAATCTTCATCAAGAGAAAAGTGTGAGAAAAGATAAAACCTAAAAATAGTGATCTTCTCTCCCGATTACACTAGTAAAACCACTCTATAATTCTCTAATAACCACAGAATATGGAGTGAACTCAACTTGATTTCCTAAACCATGGTTAGTTATATAATATAATGATAGAAAATCATATGAGAATTAAGGTATAGAAATAACATCCTAAAATGTCCCATCACCTATGTTAATAGACCCTCTCCCATATACCTTAGTAAAAGTGTGATCACCCATCAAAAAAATTGGCATATAAAATGGCTCTAAGGAAGTGAAGGAATCCTATGATGAATCCATGTGGTGTGAAGTATCCAATTCAATAACCCATGTGGTAGGATGATATGTAACTATTACAAGTGTTTTTCCTAATTTTTCCCCTTAACATTATATTTTGCCTTTGTAGACTCCTAAATTTATGGACTATGTTTAATGAAACTAGGGACACTTATGTTTTTTCAAGGATGTTTTTCAAGTGATCAATCTATTTATTCATAAATTTTTGTTCAACATGCCCATTATTCTTACAATAATCACATTTTACGTTCTCTTTATTAGTTTTAGCTTTAGAAGAGATCTCAAGTGTTGCTTTAGATATAGTGGATTGTTGATCCTTCTTTTTCTCATTGTATTTTTTGTTCTATTTCTTATCCTTGTTATTTGAGGTGTTCAATTTTTCATTTCCAAAAATTAAGGCATGTGACTTAGAGGATTTCAATATACCCATTTGAATAAGTTTCTCTCTCACTGGTCAAAGAGGTGACAAAATCATCTAAGGATAGAATTTTACATGTAGCTCCAAGATCAAACCTAGTGGCACGGAAGGTAGAGACAAAAATAGAATAGTCAGGAACCAACTTAGCAAGAATGGAAAGAATCAACTATTCATCAATTTCATTTTTCCTACATTGTTTCAACTACAATCTAATTGATTTAAATTTTGTGAAGAAATCTTGTATAGTGTCAAATCTTATTTGACTCAAACTAATGACTTCATTCTGGAGTTCAAGACCCCTCATTTCATCTTGCTTCCAAAATATTTATTTAAATATGGTTCAAACATCATTATGTGTGCTAGAAAATTCTATGTGAAATATCAAGTTAGAATATACAAAATAATAATAATAAACTATAAGCCTTGTTACATTGGTTAAACCCTTAACTTTATATACATCAGATGTTGATTTAGTTTCAATACCCATTGTGATCTTGTGTAAACCCTTACTCAAGAATATTTAAAGTTTGGTTTTCCAGTAGTGATATTTAAATGGTGTGATAAGTAGAACCAAATCTTGATCCATAATGCAGAAAAAGAGGTTGTAGAAAGGAAAGTGTAGAAAATAACACAAACCACAAGACAATTCATTGATATTATTAGCAATAACACCCACAAGGTTGGAACTTTATAATTTAGTGCATTTTTTTAAGGATTGAAATTATCTTGAATGTAAAGAGATCAAATGAATAAAAAATTTAAAAATAAATGGAACCTCAAAAATATTTTCCCCTTAAACACTATATATCCTATAACTTTCTTCTACTTATCAATTTCAACACTTTCTCATGTTCCTTGAAATAATTTGAATTCCTTGGGTTAATCCCTTTTCTGTTGTTCATGACTAAAGGATACACTCCACGTTATTGAGGTATATACAGATTATTAAGATCCCAATCCAAAGAGAGGCACATAGGGTTGCATCAATGTCCAACGACCACTTACGGTGGAGTGAAAAAGATAGTCACCACCTAGGGTTGCAACAATTTTACCACCTCACACAACCGGATAGGATATTATATTCCATGACCCACACACACATAAATACAACCACAATTTTCCACCCACTTCACACACCAATAAGAAATTTTTACCATAATGTATAAAGTCAAACTAGATGTAGCAGAAAACAATAAACACAAATACTATCACTCACATAATGACACACAATAGTTAGCCATTGTCACACACAACAACAAATCAATTTTTTTCATTGGTGAATGGGATATTCTGTCACTAAAAAACCCAAATTCACCATGCACAATAATCATTTACAAGAGACCAAATGCCATAGACCTAGAAATCATCACAAAAAACCTAGAAACTATATTTCTCTCCAAAAAAATGTCACCACCCAAGATAGTCTAAGTTACCCAAAACCGCCAATAAATTTTAAAATCAATTATATTTCACTACCTCACATCATAATAGACTTTATAGTTTATTATAAGGTGTTTGCACATTCCACAATCAATGTCAATATCTATTTTCCATTTAAAAACACCAGTTGATATCTAGCCTGTAAAAATGCCTATCTAAGAATTTGTTTCCTTTTCTCTTTTCTTATTCTCAAAATCGTCCATCAATGTAAGATAAGATCGCATATATATCGAAATATATGGACAACAAGATCAAAAAAATCAAGATTCAACCAAAATAAACACAACAAAAAAAAAAAATTCAATTACTAGAATGTACTATCATACCATGTGAGAAGGTTGGATAAGATTAAGCATTGGTAAAATACAAATACGCTAAATTTTAAGTAAGGTAAAATGAAAGAGTAAAAATATTTTTACAAGAGAGAGGAACCAAACATGAGCCAAAATGTATTATATTTAGAATTATAAAATAGTTATATTAGAAGTACATAAATAGGAAGTGGACAAGTGTAACTGCCACATAAAAAGGTAGAGATGTGTATCTCATATTGATCCCAATGGCACGTAAGCATGTTAAATACATGTTTAGGAAAATTATAAAATAGAACAAAATAACATGCACTAAAAGGAACACTCAATCTTCATCTCCAAATCTCTATCAAAACAACCCTAAAATTCCTTAAATCAAGAACATACATCAACAACAAACCCTAAGAAAACTTGAAGCACTCCAAAGTTATCCAATACTACCCCAATGAAATTAAAAAGAATTCCAAATTCTTATCAATTGTTATCAATAACTTATACAACAAAAGTGTTTTTATTTACAAGCACTCTACTTAGGCACTTTACTTCAACACTTTATATATCATGAAGGGTACACTCCATCTATAGTTACACCTTCTATTTTTGTTGAGCCATGAGTGAAAACATTGGGTAAAATTTTGTTAGATTGCATTCACTCTTGCATAAGCACTAAGAGAAATACATAGAGTTTGAGCCCCTCATTTGGGAAATGTATTGCAACGCTTTGTCAAAATAAATAAGGGGTTGGCTACTAAAGGAATTCCAACTCCACCATATTGATTTATTTTACTATCTAATCACTATCTTGAAATTACACTGTAGGATAATTAAGGTTTTGATCACATAATTTTTTGAATGAATATTTTGGAATCATCAAAAGTATAGGAAGGATCTATGGTCAGTAAAAAATCAACCTAAATTTACCATAAGTAGGACATCAGTTCCAGACACTAGTACTAAATAGGATGGTAGCTCTTAACACCCACATCCAATCCTGTACCTAGCATCTACTAAGGTTTTGGGGTCCAAAATCTAATACAAAACAAGTTCAACCTAGTTACAATTTATTTTCCCTAATTCAAAACCCAAAATATTTGGGATATATCTAGAAAGCTAAGTCAGTCTATATTCTTATGTATTACTATATTTTGGAATGTGCTTATTTAAATAATATTTCTTTATCGCATTTACATGTTTTGTCAAATTTGAATGTCATTCTATTTATTCACAAAGTTTGATTGAGCATTAGTATATATATTTATAACCTAATTAGGATATTACTACCCACCTATTTTGATTATTCGAATTTGGGTTAAATCATCTGATGAACCTATTTATTTATTGAATCCAACTTCCTTTCCCCTTTAGTGTTTTATTATCATATTTTAGGGTTTCAATTTTCATATTTCCATTTAGATTTTGGTATCCTAAATTTGAATACTCCACTATATGTTATCTCAAATCCTATATGTTATTAGGGTTTTCTTTTGTTACATAGATTGAATAATCCACTTTATTTTTTCTTTCTAAAGAAAAGATTAGTGTGGTCATCTATTTCAACCACGATAATTTACCACCTAATCCTATTAGGGACTCATATCAATTATTACTTACTATAGCCCACCTTCAAAATTTTCTAATCAAGATCATTTTCATTAATAACGGTTCAACATTGAATATATTTATTTCCTTATTACTTCAACTATTGGGTTTCTCTATGAAACTTTTGCATCATTCAAATATTATTCTCAAAATATTTTATGGTACTACTTGGCCTACAATAGGTACAATCACCTTAGATATACTATTAAAACCTAAGACAATTCCTACTACATTTCACAAAATGGAACCTAATCTCCCTTGTAATCCCTTATTGGTATGACTGTGGATTTTTGATATGGAAGTTATGCCCTTCATATTACATAGATGCATAAAATTCCTCCACAATGGACATGAGTATACCATTATATTCAATGATGCCCCCTCCAAGTATTGTCAACTTAAACACCCCTTCATTGACTTTATCACAGTTGTCATTGTTAAACATTCTCAAGAAGAGTTAAATCTAACTCGTGATTTCAAAACTTATGATGAAGAGGATGAGAGAAATTTTTCTTAATTTCTTGATAACAATTATACTAATTTGAGTCTTTGTTATACATTGTTTGGGATGAAGTCAAGAAATCATCTACATCTAGTCTACCTACATGTAATGTGGAAATTTCTACATATATTATGCCTACATTTACCCTTGGTATGAGAGAACCTCTAGTCCATCAACAAATTCCTACATCTAACTGACCTAATTCTACCACTTTACATCACCTTTTTTTCCCACACATGGATCCCTTAATGCCTCATCTGATGTACATTCCTTCATGCAAATTGTTCACAGTCCATATGTTAAAGTGTTAGAGAAAGGTGAGTGTATGGATTCACACACTATAATTCATAATTCATAATACATTAGCACCCAAGGTGCCTTCCTATCCTTTCCCATGTAATTTTCACCCCTAAGATTACTATTTACAAAGGTAAAGGAGGTTAGGAACAATGCCTTTTTTCCATTCATGAATCTTGTCTATACTATGCCTATAATGATACACTCCTTACTAATCTATTTCCATGAAGTTTCAAATATTATACTCTACAATGGTTATGTGATTTACCTCTGCATTGTTTTAGGACTTTCAATCCTTTGGTTGATCGTTGTTTATCACACTTCTCTATCAATATTTGTGATAATTTATCATTTTCTCAAATTTATAAACCTGAGAAAGACTCAAATGATATTGTTAGTTATATGTTAAGATATTATGTTTACTAATATGAATAATATGTTGGCATTATGTTTTTATTGATGTCAAAGTGAGATGATGTATTTTTTGTCATTGATGTTTGAGGTATCGTTGATGTCAAATGAAGTAAGAAGTATGAAGGTTGATTGGTAGGGGTCTTGTTGAGTTATTTTATCTTGGTGATGTTCCATGGTGTCTTGAGTACTATGGTGTCTTTCAAAGGTGATGCAGTGATAGAATCAGGGTTCATTTTAAGAGACCTCTGGGAAATCAAAGGTTGAAAATCCCTGGCGAATATGCCCAGAACCACTTTCATGAAACAGGTGAATTTTATGGGGTTTTTATGCAACATTTTTTCCTGGAAGAAGCTTTCATTTTTAAGACATGCGACAACAAGGTTACTGTCATATGGTAGTAAGTTTACTATAGTGTGAAAAAAACCTTACTATTAGGTGACAATAAGGTATCTATCTGATGACAAAAAGGTTATCGTCGTGTAAAAACAACCTTGTTGTCGCACGTCAGTAAGGGTGTTGTCTGATAGTAGCCTTGCTGACGCACGACAAAAAGGTTGTTGTCATGTGACAGAGACCTTATTATCACCTCATAGTAAGGTTGTTGTCACATGACAGTAAAATTTTTTTCACACGACAGAAACCTTGTTGTCACACGACTATAAAATTTAAATCTCCCGTCAACAGAATATCCTTATCGCGGGTCATAGAAATAATGTTTCATGCGTCAACAAGAGTATTTTCGTGTGTCACTAGTAGTAGTGTCATGCATCAAAAACCAAACCATTTTCCCACGTCAATGAAATTTCCTTGTCACGCGTTAATAAATAGCTCTTGTCTCCCGACTGCAAACTTCAAAACAGATCTGCACTATGCACTAGTACTTAGAGTACACAAGTTCACAGTACTTGATATGTCGATACCTCAACTAGTAGTTAGTTAGTACTATACTACTCATTGAATCACCTAGGTTTTTATAGGATATTTTTTTAAATGTAGGTGAAGCTGACCCCTAAAACAAATATACTGTAAATTTTAGGTGAACAGGACATTGACCTGGTCCAAAAAAATTACCTTTTTCAAATTTTCCTAAAATGAAATTTCTGCCATATTACGAATATTTGCCACTAAAATTATCCTTGGATAGCATTATTTTTTTAAGGTTTCATGAAGTGTGTTTTAGGTTCTTGCATGTTAACAAGAGTGGCAAAGTGGTGAGGAGGTCAGCATTGGTGAATCAAGCATGTTGAAGATGCTTAGTTTGGAGGCCTTATCAACTGGATAAGATATGTCATGATGGAGAATAGGTATGTATGATCTATTTGAGATTATTGAGAGCATGGGAATCATGTTTATAAATAATGGAGATACTCATAAGTGTCTCAGACTACATGTATAGGGCTAAGTCATGGTTTCTAGGTCTGCACTAGACCTATTCTCAAGCCCTAGGTGACCAAATGAGGTGAGATAATATGTTTCAGAGCTAGGTATGAAAATGTGAGAATTATAGAAGGTGTAGTAGGTTTTTACAGTGGTGTGAGTGAATTTTTAGGTGTTATTTTGTAGGTATGTGCAAGAAATTGAGTTTTTACCTCTACCAAGTTTTTGGAAGTGTGAAACCATGGTCGATTTGGACTATTTGATGTTCATTGGCATGTGTAAGCTCTACATGGTGTCTTGAGATATTCATTGTAGTTGGGGAAGGTTCCTGAGATGATGTTCCAGATATTATTTTTTGGATTGATGGGTAGAGATTTATGAACAATCATTAAGAAGGCAAATAACTTCTAAACCCTTCCTAAACCCTAAGTCAAAATTAATGAATAAGATTTAGCTCATTCATACATAGAATGTATTTTTTTATATTGTATGATGATTTTAGGTTTTAGAAGAATCTCTAATTTTTCTCCAGGTGTAATTTAGGTGTCATGGTTGTATGTGGACTCCACTCAAAAAGGAAAGATTCTAAAGAATTTTATATTCCTCTCAGTTTTTGCATTAGACTAGGTGAATAAATTGATTCTGGATGAAGTTTGAAAGATATAATTCATGTCTACAGAGGTTTCAGAACAATTTTGATCCCTTAGGAGGTCTGTGTAAGTTCATTTTCCAATACTGGTTTTCAGGCGGTTTTGGGTAGTTTCAGGTGACCTGGTTATAGAGATGTTTTTGGGCATCTAAAATCCAAGTGATGGTTTTGAGATCACTTGGTGATGACCATGAGGTCATTATATTTCTAGTGATATATCACACTTTCAAGGTTGATGTGATTTGATGAGGGTTTGAGCTTCATTTTTTAAGACTAGTTTTGTAGGTCATAGACCTAGTGAGGATTGTTGCTCCTAAAGGTGATGACATTGCATGAGATAATGGTACAAAGGTTTAGAAGATTTCTGAAAGTTTATATTGGTCTTATACAACATTTATAAGTGGCATTTGTCATTTTTTGGAGGTCTTGTTGGCTCAAGTGACTTGGTTTTGGCGAGTAGACTAATTTAGTGTTTTAGGGCTTGTTATGTCCTAATGAGGGATTTGAGTGTGAAGATGATATTACCAACCTATATGGTCCTTTATATGATCTTTTCCTAATATTTTTAAGTTTTTTTAAGTTATTTTTCCCCATTATGGCCGACCTAGATGAGTTATGATCATGATTCATGTAAATAGGCATGTGTTAGTGGCTCATTTGAGTAGTTGAGAAGGTTAGAGAAAGTGCTAACTAGAGGGTAGCTTATGGAGGTGTAAGAGGTATTTATGACCATCAATAGAGGGAATATAATTGATGTAGCCTAGAATTCACCAATAAAATCCCAGGTGCACTGGCACATCACTCATCCTAGACTAAGTGCTCACCTGAAGCACGCAAAGGTACCAGGACCCTCTTTAGGGTTGTTGTTGTAGGATGTTAGCATGATGAAGACTTAAGGCATTCATATCCATGACTAATACATCATTCTATAGTGCATGTTCAGATCTAGATCTTAAAGTATCATAAATCAAACAATAATCATAGTGAAATCACTCATGTAATAATAAACTATAACCATGATTAACACCTTGATTCAGTCAATAACCTCCATTATATTAAATGTAGTAATACACAGAAGCTTCTTACAATAATGGCGTCATATGCTCATGCATGTATAGATCTGATAGTATACTCTCACAGTAATCCAGTCCTTACATACTATTTGCACACACCTATACTACATAGTTCATTACATACTTATAAGGGTGGGGACTTGCCCTTCACCACTTATCTAATCCCAAAATAGGTCGCATGTTATTATTAGCGGCACACCGTTACAATAATATCCACACATGTAAGTGTGCTAATAATATACTTCTTCTAGTTAACTCTAAGTAGTAAATCTATTCTCAACATGTACTCATGCAAAGCGCTTCGTAGCCGATCCTCCAAAAATAGCCAATGTGTGTCACGTAAGTTTCCAATTAGTTTGTGTGTTCCGCACGCTATCTTCCAAAAATAGATCTTCATCGTGAAAATGGCTAAGTCCTGAATCTTATCTTCTGTCCTCATTATTTTTAATATGCTCTGCGCGTGATTCCTTTGTTAAGTGCCAATCCTCCCGTAATGTTTAGAATGCATATTTGATTTCCCGTGAGAACCTAGAGGGAAGATTTGTATGTTCTTCACTAAGTGCCAATATTTTAACTGAAAAACAACATTACCCCACACTAATTGCATTAAACCTAGAGGTTGCCCCGGAATCAATGGTTGTCTCTTCAAAATGTGTTAATCAAAGAATATGAATAGAAGAATAGAAAGAATTTTGATGAATAAAAGAATGTCTTTACCCCACTGTTCAGCATCTTCTGCTTCAACCTGAAGAATCAATTCTGGATATTCTTCTTTTATTTCCACCTCTAAAGTCTATCAATCAGTGAGCGGCCTCTGCCTTTTCTACAATATCCACTGCAATTGACTCTAGACTCATCTTTTGCAATCTCTCCTTTCTCATTCTGTAAGATTAACATAATGTCAGACATTGCAGTCATCCTTCCTTCTAATAAGTACATATTTTGCGCGATGAGTTTCCCAAGCTCATCCAGCCTTTCCTTGTGTGGTTCTTTTGTTGTTGTAAGGGCCTCACGCTTCTTCTTGACAAGTGATAACCTCTATGTGGCCCAAGGTCTCATCTTTCATGGCCTTAAGGACTTCATTGTCTTCCAAAATGGTCTTGGTTCTTATAACAGCTTCTGGGGCTGTACATATATTGAGCACTTGATCTTATTTCTTCAATTCCTCCTACAAGCTCTGAAGCAACCCCTCATATGATGCAATATTTCTCATCACTGAATCTTTTTATCACTATGCTTCCTGCTCAGGATTATTTGGTTCGGGCATGCGCAAATGTTCATCTTCAAGTACCAAGTCCACCAAGGTTTGTACATAATGCATTTCCGAAGGAAACATTTTGGGTACCTTTGGCTCTAAGTGTGGCTTTTCTTTCATGATATTGTCCCCAACTTCCTCTGTCATGCTGATGAAAACAACATTCTTCTTCTGTGCCAAGTATTTTTCTTGCTTTAGGCGTGCTATTTCTACATCCTTAGTTTTGATATCTTCTCTTAGCGCCCTAATTGTTGCATCCTTATCCATATTTCATTGTGCTACCTCTGTTGAGACTTTCACCAAAGCATTTCTCACTTGTTCATCTGACATAACAGTAGGCTTGATTGTTATGTGTCTGGCCTGAGGTAGCTTCCTCAACCTCCTTGATACACATGACTCTTCACATACATCAAAGTTCCAGTTCATCCATGTGCGTGTGCACCGACCATGACAATTTCTTCCTTGTGTGCTGGTTTCCATATCTTCATCCATAAACTCCTAGCCATACAACTTCTTTTGTTTCATTGTGCTCTGAAAATAGGAGTGGAAAATTTTACCTGTGTCCTCAGCGTAGCCCATGACTGTGGAACATATTCTCCACTTGTTCTCTTTGATCTTGGCCCCTTAGGAACTTGGGCTTCAAGATTTGGAGCTTGTTCTGCCATACCCTGAGCAGTCTCGGTTGCTGTCTCATCTGCCTCCTTTTCTCCTTCGTCTCCATCCTTCATATCTTCATCTTTTGGTTCTTCCACATTCTCTGGATGTGTAGGGGAATTAGGTGTGCTTTCCTTAGACTCTTCTGACTCCTCATTTAGCTTCAACTTCCTTCTTCTCTTCTCAGTTATCTCCTTCTATGGAGAGATTCGAGGTGATCTGGGCATGGATTGTGGAGTAGCACCTTGGGTCCTTGTTCTCCTAAATACTCTTTTGAAGTAGCACTCTCCTTATACCACAACCAAGTCCTCCTCTTCTCCTTCCTGCCCCTAAGGTGGCATAGATGCGCGCTTAGCTTCTTCCCTATTTAGAGGCTGCCTCCTACCTCTGTGCTCTAAACCACCACTATCTTCACACTCCTCTTCTTCATCATCTACTTGTATTATCTCTGTGGGCTTAGGCATTGGAACATTCTCCATTTTATGCTTACATTTTGGCGGCTGTGGGAGCGTGACCTATTTTTCCACATACTTAGTGTTCTCCATCTTGGGCTTAAGTTGAAGGTATACAAGTGCTACTCTAGTGTCCCCAACTGCCAATCTTACATGCTTCATGCTTATAATATCTAAGATAAGCCTCTCAATGTAGACCATCCGCCTTGGATATACATATTTCTTTCTCAAAGTGTGGTAGTCACAATCTACCTTGTCTGCATTGAAGGTTAGGTGGTGTGCATCTGAAAACCAGTGAACCGATGCCTAGAAATATCTTTTTATGAAGGCATATGGCAGTTTGCACCATGGGCTCTAAGCCCCGTCCTTCATCACAAATCACGCAATGTAAAAATGCTAGTAAATTACAAACTGTATTGCCTTACCCACCACAGAAGGCAACTCCTTGGGTATATGTCACTCTTCTTCAGATGTTGCACGGATTCTATCATATGAATTCTCCACCCTCTTCTTGAATGGTTAGCTCATTGATCCTTCACACAAGTATTTTTGAAATCTTTCCACCAGAGATTTGTGTTCCATGGGGTACTCCCAAATCTTCTCCTTTGGCCCATCAGACACTCCAATCTCCATAAACACCAAAGACAATAAAATAGCACCAAAACTTATTCTGTCACCTATCCGTGCTTCTTCAATGATTGTCTTTTCTATGTGATCCATGCAATATTTTAGACCACTCCTTGAGACATCTTCTTTGCAACGTGCAGCCACATTGTGTTTACCTGTGACCACCTTTCTTGGTCATTCATCTTTGTTACAAGATGTGCAACTTCCTGCACTACTGGGTACTTATTCAATTTATCGATGTCCATGCCACGCAGACCTTTGGTATACCCCAGCTCCTTCCTTGTCTCCAGGATTGTGGCCTTATCAATTAAATCACTCTCCAGATTCGCTCCTAAGGCCCTTAGTCCTGTCACTGTTGAAATCAAGGCAGCTGTGATTCTAACCCTCTGTCTGACGAAGTAGAAGAATTCCTCATGGACTCTGCTCATCAACCATCTATGCAATGGTTCATACTTCCCAAAGTATGGTAGCTCATACAACTGGTAGACTCTAATCTACTTCAGTAACTTCTTACCAGCATCATCGTATACTGGCATATCTTTTATTATGTGCTTGTTCATTTTTGTGCTCAACAACGCATCAGCTCCTTCTTATTATCTGATGTACGATGGTTGTAATCGATGATTTCACATTGATGGATGTGGGAAACCCATTCTTGTCCCACAATCACTCCCTCTGGATACTGCATTTCTGAGAAATTACTCTCGGGAGTAGTTTCTTCTTCCACTTCGACCTTCTTCTTCCCTTTTACTCCTATTGTGGGTGCTTTCTTTGGTGCCATTTGAAAAATCTCTCTTTTCTACCCTCTATAATCGAGAAATTTGAAACCCTAGTTCAAATCTCCATGCCCTAGTGGAAATCACGTGCCCTAGCTCATTTGTAATTTGTTTTCTTTGCTCAAACCCTTCACCTATGGGAACACAAGCTTCTCATGTGCACAAACCTTCTCTCCATGTCTGGTTTCACACTCCTCGCACCTCAACATGATTTCTCAGCTCATTTTCACTTAGCTCTTTTCAAATTATCTCAATTGCAATGGTAAAAATGAACTCGCATCTCATCCTTATATAGATTTTCAAAAAGTTAGTGCATTTATTGCTCCTCCACCTACCAACAATCCTTTCATTAATTGACCATTTTTGTTCCTTCCGCACGGTACATCTTCGCGCCCAAGCTATAACCTTCTAGCACGCCTTCCTACCTTCTAGTCACAAACTTCTCTTTAGCGTGCCTCCATGCACCTAAGTACCTTGCCACTGCGCCTTCCCTTGGTAGTTCCCATGGCCTCTGCTTACCTCACGTTATACTTGTTTCTTCATTCATCTCCATCTATGGTCCTTATTTCCAGAAGTGATTTTTCAATTCTCCATCTTGAATAACACCCGTAGAAGTTAGTTCCTTTCATGTGTACTTATTTTCATCAGTCTTGTACCTAGATATCAATAACCTACCCCACACTAAGGGTATGTGTAGTCCTCTGCGCATAAAAATTCTCCAAATAGTAATTAGTCTTCTGGCGCGTAAACACGCTTATTACACAAAAACACCAACTAAATTGACAAAGCATAGCGACGAAGAAGGAAACACATTAAGGAAATGTAGAATTGAAAACCTAATCTAAATGGCAACACTACCTTATTACAAACACCAAGAAGACTTATTTATAGTAGGGCTTTAGCCTACTCCCGTTGAAGTATCCAAGTAACCGTATTCCATCAAGCGCCTTTAATTGACAAGCGCTTGTTTCAAGTATGTGAGTGATAACATACGGTCCTAACCAATGTACTTTGAGTTTACCTGAATGGTGTAAAAATTTAGAATCATGAAACAGCACCATTTTTCCTATCTCAAGCTTTTTTATCCCTGATGTGCCTGTCATGCCATGTTTTCTGCCTAGCCTTTTCTTGTTTTTGACTCCAACGTGCTATTGCTCGTCACTCATCCAACTGGATTAACTTTGTAATCCATTCTTCTAATGCTTGCTCATCAGCTAGACCTCCAGCGCACGTAATACGCAAAGATGGTAACATGAATTCCATAGGAAGAACTGCTTCTGCGCCAAACACTAACTGAAAGGGTGTGGCTTTGTTCAACCTTTTATATGTCATTCGATATGCCCAAAGTACTGTAGATACTTTATCATCTCAATCCTTTCTTCCAACATCACAGATTTTTGTCAATGTCTAGCTCAAAATTTTGTTGAAAGCCTCAGCAGTCCCATTTTCCTGAGGATGATATGGTGTAGTCTTATGGTGTGCAACCATGAATTCATCCAATAAAATTCTGATTGTCTCATTCAGAAAATGTGTGCCCCTATCACTGGTCAAACTTAAAGGACATCCATATCGTGTAATGACATTTTCCCATAGAAGCCTAGCTATTGCAGTTGCTATGTAATCCTTTGTAGGTGTTGCTTTTGCCCACCTTGTCAGATAATATGTGCAAGTTATGACATAGTGTAATCTAATTCTGCACACATCTGATGAAATAGGACCCACAAAATTTATATCCCATTTTTCATATGGCTCTGCACTAGTAATAGGTCTCAGTGACATTTCATCTCGTTGACTTGGTCTACCAAGATGTTGACAATGATCACATGACTTACAAAATTCCTTAAAATATTTATATAGGTTCTCCCACCATAGTCCAGCGAGTAAATCTTGTGCACAGTGGCATCACCTGCATAGTGGCCACCTGCAATACCACCATGAGCTTCCTCTATGATATTTGTGTGCTCATGTTCCAGTACACAATGACGCAATACTTCATCTTGGCCTAATTTGTACAGGTCACCACTAATTAACATATAGGGCACCGTGCGTATGGCAAGTTGTTTCTTCTCTAAGGATTTCATTCCTTCTGGCACCATGCATGTTCATAGAAAGACAACAATGTCCTCTAATTCTGATGGTGCTCATTGTATGCTATATAGCTATGCATTTGGCATGGTATCTTCAATGGTTTGTGCTTCTTCTCCTGACTGTATTCTGGATAAATGGTCTGGTCCATAATTACTTTTCCCTAGTTTTACCACAACTGTGAAATCAAATTCTTGAAATAAGATTACCCATCTGCATATGCACCCCTATAAAATGGGCTTGTTTACCAAATACTTCAATGCCATATGATCTGTATAAAAGAAAAATGGTATAGCTAGCAGGTACTGTTGGAATTTATGTAGCACATAGATCATTGACAAAGCTTCGCACTCTGTAGTTGTGTAATTTTGTTTTGCAGGAGTCAGCTTTCTACTAGAAAAACAGATAGGATGATCTATAATACCTTCTCTAGGCTAAGCCAATACTGCACCAATGGTCATGCCAAAGGTGTCCACATGTACATGAAATGGTTGGTCCCATGAAGGAAAATGCAGAATAGGTGTTGTAGTAAGTTTCTCCTTTAATGTCTCAAATGTGTTGTTGCAGTTCTCCCCAGTAGAATTTACCTTTTCCTTTCAGTAACTCCTCCAACAGCATGGAAACTTTGGCATATCCTTTGAAAAACTTCCTGTAATATCCTGTATGACCCAAAAATCCATGCACCTCACTCTGACTGGTAGGCTCTTTTAGGCCTATAATGACTGCAACCTTAGCTGGATCAACCAACAAGCCTTCCTTGCAGATTATGTGTCCTAACAGTATCCCAAATGGTGTAGCAAATATGCACTTCTTGATGTTCAAAGAGATACTCAACTGTCTACATATTTCAAACATTAAGCGTAGATTATCACAATGATCCTTAACTAATCAAGACATCGTCCAATCATCCAAATAAACTTGCAAGAAGTTGTGAATAAACTCCTTGAATGCTTGAACAACTATTGCACAAAAATATAGCAGGCACATTTTTCAATCCAAAAGGCATCACAGTATAGGCAAAGCTACCCCATTCAGTAGTAAAAGTAGTCTTTTCCTGATCCTCCTAGGAAATCCTAACCTGATGATACCCAGAGAACCCATCTGTAAACGAATATATTTCGCACCCTATAACGCCTTCTAGTATTTCCTCAGTGAATGGCATAGGAAAGGGATCAGTCACACATGCAGCATTTAGCTCCCTATAGTCCACACAGATCCTAATCTGACCATCCTTCTTGATACTGATCACCATTGGACTAACCCATTCTGACTCATCGAGGGGCTTGATGATTCCAGACTTCAACATTTTGTCAATCTCTTCTTTGACCTTTTCACGCAAGTTGGGGTTCATCCTGTAGGGTATCTTTCTAACTAGGCATGCACCCTCTTTAAGATTTATCCTCACCTCCCCTAATGATTCATGCACTCCTTTAAGATCATGGTACCCTCGAGGGAATAATTCCTAATAATCCCATAGTAACTCTATGATTTTTTCCACTTCAAAGTCTGACCAATAGTCTCCAATTATGTCTTCCTTAGGCTCAACATCTGTTCCAATATTCACCTTCTTTGTCTTCACAGGTTCATTATAGGCGCGCGTGGTCTTATCTGCACTGTCCAACACCTCACGCCTACCTATTGAATGGTTTATGTCCAGATCTTCTACTTCTTCATCATCCACTAAGTAGACTATTTTTCCTTTTTCTTTCTCAAGGAAGGCATGCTGAAGTAGTGTGGCATTGGCCTCTATTTCCTTAGCCAAAAGTGCTCCTAAGTTTCCTTCTTCCAATAACTCCTGAAGGAGTTCTTCAGTCTTGGCACTATCCCCCATAGTTAAGTGCTTTATGACTTTTAATGCTTCTTCCACCGGAGGCTTGGTAGAGAAGAATTCAAATGTATGGGTCATTCTTGCAATTAAATCCTGCCAATTTTCAATCTCTCTATGAAGTTCTGCATATACATACCAAGCACGTGTGCAGCCTTGTAAAGTGGAATAAAACTTGTGCACCCAAAGTGAAGGTGGTAAAGCTTCCTACCCCTATGTCCAGAGTCTCTCACACTTCTGAACATGGTGTTGAATAGGTTGTTTACCATCATAAGCACAGATTTGAGTAGGTGCATTTCTCCTGTAGAACCTTGTGGCAAGAGCAATCCTAATTTCATTCCATCCTACAAGATTATCCTTGTGGACCACCCACCAGCACGTTGTTGTCCCACGTAGTGTATATGCTAGCATATTTCTTCTTTCCAGCGGGTCTATCCATTGTTCCTCCATGGCACGCAGGAACACCATAGGATCTCCTTCTCCGGTGTAACAAGGTACCGAGTTGTTACCTATTCTCCTGACATAACGTGGTTTTCTGCCCTTAGGAAATATGCTCTTTACTTCTCACCCTACCAACTCATAAGTGCTACAAGCCCAATTATCACAAACAACACTTGTAGTATCACTGATAGACTGTGCATCCTCCCACTAAATTATTCCTTCTTTAGATGGCTCAAGTATCTCTGGATCCCAAATGGCACGTACATAAATCCTATTTAGGTCTTCTTCACTCAGGGGCTCAACATAGGGCACAGATTTTCCATCTGTTAAAGGGATAATAACTCTTTCCTCCTTGTTTTAAAAATTTGTGTAACCCTTGTTGAACATAAGATCAACATTATTTGCATAGCACCAAGGATGCCCCAATAGAGCTGGGAAGCTATCTGACTCTACCAGTGCTAAAACCTCAAAATCTCCAGTGAACTTTGCTCCTTGTATGGTAATGGATGCATCTTTTAAAACTCCAATGGGAGTGGCCTTAGTCTGATTAGCCATGAACAATACATTAGAGGATGGCTGCTATGGGGGTCTCCCCATTTGTTCCCATGCATCTAAGGTGAGAACATTGACTTCCACACTAGTATCAATCAGTATATTACTCAATAGTCACCCATCCACAACAGCATTCAGAGTTATTTCCTTGTCATAATCTAGGCTATGAGGGGGAAGATTTGCATGCAGGATCTGCCATCTAGTCTCAGTACTTACGCACAGAGTGTTTCCTTTCAACCAATTACCCAAAAGTGGAATGATATTCTCCTGGTGCAACAATTTTCACACTTCTCTCAAATCATCTATATCAGTTTGGGTCATCTCTAATTCTTTCCTTTTCTCCATCTTCTGTGATTGCTCCTTTAAATATTTTATTTCACCATGAAGATTCTTAAGTACCTCCATGGTTTCCTAGTAAACCTCCTTCAAATGGGTAGGATTTAGGTACCATGCATGTAGAACCTCCTCCTTAGTGATGGTAGGCTTCTGTTGCAATGCTTCTTTATTGTGCGCTACTTCAACATGGGTCATGATCTTTACCTACAATGCCTTGGATTCTGGTTCCAACTTGGGCATCCACTGATTCTCCACAGTGCATTGTATCCTAACCATCCCTGCACCTTTGTTTTCCTATTTATGTTGCTTGTTAATATGCTCATATAAGTTTGGGCACTCCTTATAATTATGATTCTTTCCACAAAAAGAACATGTAATATTATGAGGACATTTGCACCTGTAGTGGTCATGAGATCCACATGTATAACACGTTCCACGAGGGAACTCACTTCTTCCACCACCATGGCCTCATCCTCCAAATCCACCCTGATATCCTCGACCTCTCGCATGACTGCCTTCAAAATGCCCTTCATTCTGATCATAGCATGCCTTATTGTGATCCCATTCTTGATGCTCATTCTTTCCTTTAGAGTTATCTAAAACTCATGTCTATCATACACCAATATCTATAGCATCATGGATCTGACCAATCAGTCAGTAGTCTTCCATGTCATGAGTCATGGATCTACAAATTTTGCAGTAGCATGAAATTTTCTTCCTTATCGTGCATTGTAGTGATGGGTAGCGGCTACCACCATGGTTCAGATGGTATATATCACAGTCCAAAAGCAACTAACACACTGATCCATAGGGACAACTATCCTTTGTGTGACCTTCCACTTCACAATCTGTGCACCAAATCCCTATGTGTATCTCATGTGTTGAATTTGCCGATAATTTCTCCAACTGCTTTGCCATAGCTGCGATCTCTACTTCTAAAAATGGGCTCACCCCAATGTCTATACTTCCAACTTCCTCAGTGCGCAAGGATACTTCAAGTGCTTTGCATAGATCAGTGTGTGTTTTATGTGATAGTTCCCTCCTAAAATGTGTAATTAGGCCTCTAATGAACCATTGTGCATGTTGGCTTGCGTGAATATCATACAAAATCTTAGATAACAATGTTTTAAAATGGGCATCATACTCTCTGACACTCTCAATAGTGCCTTGCTTGATATCTTTGAGTGCACTTGTACTCTTCTGCTCAAACTCAGGGATATGAAACTCTTTTAAGGAATGCATATTTTAAAGCTAGATAATCTACGCAAGTCTGATCAGGGTCAAACTTTCTTTACCAACTGTGTGTGTGCCCTTGTAACGTAGTAGCAAATTGAATTTCCCTATGCTCAGAAGTCGTGATTACCTTTTTGTGCCACAGTATTTCACACATATGTACACATTCAGCAGCATCTTCTCTGCCCTTATACTCTAGAAGATGAAGAGACATCTCCATGTAAATATTTTGGGGTTGATGCGGACCTTGCCCACCTGATCCAAAACCTTATGTGTTTCTTCTGCCTATAGAACCACCAAATCCACTAGAGCTAGAGCCACCTACACCTCCTGATCCTGAACCTATAGTTGGGGTTAGACCAAAATATGTACTTCCCTGTGTCCCAATAGTAGTACTGAACTGTACCCTAGTATTCTGTGAAGTGTTACTACTCCCAAAAGATAGTCCAAAAATATGTGCACCTAAATTCAGTGTAGATGATACACCTAAAAAGGTACTCCCATATAACAATGAAGCCATTTATGTTGCCATCGTTTTGATTTTTATATGAATCAATCCTACTCTCCCACTACCTAAATTATCTTGCTGACTTTTTGTTGTACTAGATACTGGAAAACCAAGTGCAAGGGAAAGGTTGCCAGGTGGATTCAGATGCGTGCCTGCAGCCTAGGTCATCTTTGCTGGCATGCTTCCACGTGAGGCTAAGGAAGGTTCCCTATCATACTTTCCCAAATGGGGGAGTTCTTGATGCTCGGGTTCAATGTCTTCTACATGAACTTCAACTCCTTCCTAAACTATCTTTCTCTGTAATGTTATTTTCTATGCAACCTCATGTTGCTTCTCTACCGCCCTCTCGCGTGCCTCATTATACTTAAGCTACCTTTCATCTCTCTACCTCTCTACCGCTAGTTCTACCATCTTTCACCAAGCCTTCTCCTGCCCCCACGTATGGTGGGGTTTAGTTCACCATCGGTTTGTTCTCTAAGTTCAGGGTTACCATCAGAATTTTGATCACCAGTGGAATGCCTTGTAGATAAGTTCCCCTAGGATATCGTAAAAATTGAAATTTAACTACCTCTGGGCATGAATAAGTAGAAATTGAGTACTCTAAGATATATACATTCAAAACACTAGGGAACCATGTATCCATAACACGAGTCTAGATTAGGTCATCATCCTAAAGGGCCTGAAATTATTCTTACGTCCAGACACATGTGTGATACCTCCAATTCCGTTTAGATGCATAAGAAACCAGTCAATCGTACAATTCTACTAGAAAAATAGCAAAGAAGCTCTCATAAAAAATGTCATACAAATTCATTTCTGCTCACGTGTGTGCGTTAAAATCAGATCCGGTGATGAACCTCCATTCATATTCTTCTTCTAAGTCATGTATCCATTCCTCAACACTTGCTAGGGTCAACTGGTATGTCTTCATCGTGAACCATCATGAAAACAACAAAAAAAGAGGTCCTGGCAATAGAACCAATGATGCATCCTAGTATTCACCAATAAAAGCCCAAGCACACTAACACATCACTCAGCCTAGACTAAGCGCTCACCCAAAGCACGTAAAGGTACTAGGACCCTATTTAGGGTTGCTGTTGTAGGATGTTAGCATGATGAAGACTTAAGGCATTCAGATCAATGACTAATACATCGTTGTACAATTCATGTTCACGTTTATATCTTAAATTATCATAAATCAAAAAATAATCATAGAGAAATCACTCATGCAATAATAAACTATAACCATATTAACACCTTGATTCAATATATAACCTCCATTATATTAAATGTCGTAATACACCGAAGCTTCTTACAATAATGGCATCATATGCTCATGTGCATATAGATATGATAGTATACTCTCACATTAATCCAGTCCTTACATACTATTTGTACACACTTATACTACGCAGTTCGTTACATACTTATAAGGGTGGGGAATTTTCCTCCACCGCTTATCTAATTCAAAAATAGGTCATATGCTATTATTAGCCGTGCTCCGTTACAATAATAGCCACACATGCAAGTGTGCTAACAATAGACTTATTCTAGTTAACTAAAAGTAGTAAATATATTCTCATCCTGTACTCATGCAAAGCGCTTCATAGCCGATCCTCCAAAAATAGCCAATGTGTGTCGCGTAAGTTTCCAATTGGTTTTTGTTTCCCACATGATATCTCCAAAAATATATCCTCATTGTGAAAATGCCTAAGTCTCGAATATTTCTTTATCCTCATCACGTGATTCCTTTTCGATCCTCCCACACTTTTAAATGCACTATACTTTCCTGCGTGAACCTTCTATATGTTCTTCGCTAAGTTCCAAATTTTAATTGATCAACAAGAATAATATATGATGTTCTAGATAGTGATCATATATTGGAGAGATAAATCATTAGACCTTATCATCTTGAAGAATAATTACTTGAGCGAGTAATGCTATAGGGAATATTTGGAGAAGATAGAAGGAAAGAGAGCTTCATAGGTGTCATCACCGATTTTGGTGGAATATTTTAGATGTGAAAAAAAAATAAGGTGGATTTAGTTGGTGTTGACTCATCTAGGGGTTGGTGTTCCTTTTAGGTTTGGTGCTCTACTAAATTTAAGGGTTGGTGGTCCTTGTGGGATTGGTGCCTAGCTAAACCTATAGTTTGGTGCTCCTTGTTGGGTTATTGCTCAAATAAATTTTAATCATTGATATAATAAAGATTTTTTTCAATGGGTTTTCTTCCTCTTAATTATTTCCCATTTAGATCTGGTTTTCATGTGTTATTTTTTTCTCATTTACTCATGTTTGGTTATGGTTCTTGAATACATGGTTAATGGTTAATGATTAAGTTAATGAATGGATAAATTTTGAGTGATTAAACTTTTTACCACCCACTAATTCTCCCCCCCCCCAATTGTAGTTCTTCCAACATTTTGTATCATAGTAGGTCCTTTGAAGCAAGATTAACAAACTTGAGGTGATCTTGTGAAGCAAAAACATGGTGAGTCAGCAAAGTGGTTCCTCTACTAACAGAGCTCCTATATTTGATGGGAAAAATTATGTTATTTGGAGTATCAGGATGAGAAATCATATTATGTCCTTGGGATTTGATATATGACAATCAGTTGTATATGGATACATCATTCCTCAAAATCTTCCAAATGATGTAGTAGGTAAGAAGGCTAGTACTGATAACTTTAAAACTACGAATTTTATTTTGTGTGGATTGGCAGAATTAGATTTTTTCAAGGTAATGAAATGTGCTACTGCTAAGGTTATATAGGATAAGATACAAGTTACATATGGAGGTTATTCTTAGGTAAAGTTTGCAAAGCTCTAGACCTATAGGAATTAATTTGAAAGTTTGAAGATGAAGGAAGAATAAACAATTGTTGCATATCTTCTCATAGTAGTTCAAGTGGTCAATAGCATTAGATGATTAGGAGAAGATGTGAAAGAATCTTTAGTGATTCAGAAGGTGTTGATATCCCTCACACTCCAATTCACTCCTGAAGTCTCAGTTATAGAAAAATCCAAGGATCTAAGTACTATGTTAATGGATGAGCTCCATGGTATCTTAACTGCTTATGAAATGAGGACACATGTTGATAAACCTCCCAAGAAGGAAATAACCTTCCAAGTTGAAAGGAAGTCAAAAGGTAAGAAGATCTTGGATGATTATATTTCTAATATTGATGATGATGAATTGATTTCTATGTATGCAAGGAAATTGAAGACAGGTTCAGGAAATTATAAGGGTAAGTTTCCCTTCAAGTGTTTCAATTGTGGTGAGATTTGTAAATTTTGCAAACAAATGTCCTCACAATCATAAGGGTGAAGAGCATGATGAAGATCATGATAATGATAAGAGGTCCCATAAGTCTGATAAAAATAAGAAGAAATTTAGAAAGTTTGAAGACAATAAGAAGTCCAAGAGAAGCTTTTACTCCAAAGATGATTACATCCCATTAGAGGTAAGTAGTGAAACTTTTGATTCTGATTTTAATCATGATGTTGTTGGAAATGAATTTATATTAATGGCCAAAGGATCTAGGAATTTTAAAAATGTAGGTTCCATATATGGTGGTTCACGTATGGATTCAGGTGAAAAAGAGATTGAAGTTGATATTGAAACTGAGTTGATGTGTATCTAAGAAGAGTTAAATCATGCAAAGAACAAGAATTTTAAGGCACAAGTTAAGGACTATGAATAAAATATTCATCTTCTTGAAGAGATACATTAGATTGGCATCCATGAGTTGGAAACTCAAATGGAGAGTGTAATTGCAAATCCAAAGTCTAAGGGAGAAGAGTGCATCAAATTTGAGAGATAAATTTATTCTCTAAAGTCAAAAGTAACTGAAGTAGCTAGCAAGGTAAGATCCTTTCAGAGGTTTGAGAAGATTTCCAAACATCTAGATGATCTCTTGGATAGTAAAAATACTACAAGTGATAGGAATAGTATGGGATTCAAGGAAGACCTAAAGAATGGAAAAGTGACTCAAGAATATGTTGTTCAAATCAAGGAGGATGATGACAATTCTGGTCCAAGTTTTAATGGAGATCATAAGAAGAACAATTTCAGGGGAAACAGGAGATCCAATCTTACTAGGAAACCTACTGCAATGAGCTATGGAAGTTCCTTTAATGGTTACTTTTATGACTGCAATGGCTTTGGACATAGGTAAAAAGAGTGTATAAGGTCCTACAAGTATGAGGAATCATGGAAGGAGTTTCAGTTCATATTAACCGAGAGGTAAGATTGAATTTTTTTTCTATAACTGTAATCATGTTGGTCATATTGAAAAAAATTGTTTTTATGGTCCTTTAAGGAAAAGTGGGAAGTTGTAGACTCCTAGAGTACATGAGAGAAAGAAAAATAAGGCATGGGAACCAAGATTAAATCAAGATAATCTATCCAATTCATATATTGGAGCAAGTCAAGGATGATCGCAAGTTGATGACCAGAAGAAGGTTGAAGAGGTCAACCCATAAGTACCAAGGAGGTCTTGGAATCTCCTTAAGTTGATTTTTCAGATCCCCATGGTTTGGGATGTCTCTACTAAGCTTCTAAGAGGCATTCATCAATTATAATAAGCATATAGTTAGGTGGCTTAAATGGATGCAATGGAGATATGTTGATGTGATTGAAGGATTGAAAGATAGTTTGACACCATTGAGAAGTGTTGAGTCATGAATCATGACTTTGTATAGTTGTGTGAAGACTAGACAGTTTCCATGACAGTTAATGACAAGAATTGAAATAAAATAAATGTACTTGTTACTTTAATTTGATTATGAAGTCATAGTGCTAAGTAATGTGTGTTAATAAGTTCTTGATAATATAGTGTCAATGTTTGGGCCTATAACTATGTCTTGAGGTATTTATTGTCACATCTAGCATTATCATAAAGGTTTGAGTGTCCTCTAAGCTTCAAATAGAATAATGATGACCCAATAAGTGGTGAATTGGGTTGAGAAAGCTATGTGCAGAGATATGATGACTTGATCAAACCTATAATCTTGTTTGTTTTTTTAGTACAAGTATACTTATGTTTCTTAAGGTGAGATACCATATTGTCATTTATTACAGTTGTGTGAAGATAAAATGAGTGATATCAAGTCTAAGATGATTCGTCAATATAGGGGAAGTATATCAAAATCCTTGTTGACAATGAAGATGATTAGATTAAGTTTGTATGAGACACATTCATGCTTCAAGAAGGTTTAGAAATACTCAATACACTTGTGTGGTCAAGAAAGTTGTATCATGCTTCAATAGAGACCTATAAGGTAAATAGTCAGCTTGATGAAGTGAGATGTCTTCTCAAGTAGGTTGACAACTTAAAGAACTATAGTGAGCATATTTTTCCTGTAAGGAGCTGAGAAGGATCATCATGAAGGGTCTATATTCTAAAAGATCATGGAGTGTATAAACATGAAACTAAGACAAAAATTAGGGTTTACAGGACAAGGTACAGTCATAGGAAGATCAATTGCATTGAGATGGTAACACGAAGAATATAATCCAAGAAGGACATGTTGATACTTTCAAGAGTTACAATGAAAGGTGCATGACAGTTGAAAAGACATAAGGTGTGTTATACATATGACTGGTAAATGATGATGATTGAGTTTCTTGTAAAGGTACAGGTACAAAGTTGTATAAAGGTATACATTTAATGTCATTATTTTGATGTTGTATTGATATTTGTCGACAAAAAAGGTATTCAATAAGGTTGTGTCATGCTTAGAGAATATGGTTGGAGATCTAGTAGTTGTGTTATGATGGCTTAACATGGTTAGAGTCGTGTTGATGACTTGTTATAGTTGTGTAAGGACTATTGATTTGTTACAAGTTCTATTGGTACATTTGATGAGTCCTTATCAATCTGAAAGTTGCATGGCATAATGAATATTCAGTCCTTGTTGACTGAGTTTTATGTTATGAAGGTGCATGATAAGGTTTGGTGGCTTAAGGAACATGGAGTGGGTCTTAATTAAGACAATTTGAAGTTTGATTAATGTCTTGGTTTGTGATTTAAGATCTATGTTTGGTCTATGGCCTTGAAGTGCAATATTTTGGCCTATAAACATGACTTGAAGACAAATATGTGAAAAAAATTAAGCATGAAAATGTTATAGTGTGTTTTGAATTCTTGTTGTAAGAGAGAGTGTCCTAAAAGGTGCTTGTTAGTCCCTGTATGATTTAGGGGGAGTTTGGTGACTCTGTTTTGAAGGAATAAGGTATGTAATTTTTTGTTAAATAATCATTTCCTTGTGGTCTAAGTTCATCTATTCAAAGAAGAATTTTTGGTATAAGAAGATTTATATCACTTGAGGGAAAGCTAGTACAATATCTAGTAGTTAGTAAAATGTGTCAAGAAGTCAAGGAAAATTGTGAGTTTAGTTCAAGGTATGAAATTTTCTTATATTATTTTTTTCTTCATAAAGGATCTGAGTTTTTGCATTAGATGAGAAAATTTTATGTAGTCAAAGATGAAGGTGTCATGTTTTTCCTCAAGAAGGTCTATCAAGGTCATGTGAGTATGATTATTCTTGAGATCACATTTAGAATCTGTCGCATGGTTTCTAGGTCTGAGGAGGAGCTTAGTAGAGCTCCATGACAAGGTATATTATGCCAAGAAAACATGAACAAGTGTATTTATTCTAGTTGGTTTGATGTATCATGAAGGACTAAGTCATTGAAGTTGTTATAGACAGCTAATATGTATAGTTGGCATTAGAAAAGATGGTACATGTATGATCATGTCTTGTATCCTTTTAAGTAAATATTTTATATATGGGGAACAAAAGATGCCAAAGGAGGATATTCTAGTTTAAGAAAGTTCTATGATTTGGTTCAAGGTTTGAACATGGTTTCTTGTTTCTTCTTGAAGTTGGTAGCAGTTGATATTTAGTAATCAAGGTAAGTTCGTTCAAGGTGTGAAGTATAGAGAAGATGAGCATGTGTGTTATAATTCTTGAAATTCATGAAAAAAAATTATGTCACAAACTTAGGGGGATAATGTGTTGAGCTCAGCTAAAAAAGGCAGGTATGAAAGTTCTTGAAGGTGGGCATTTGCTAAGGGGAGTTATGCTGCTCTAGAGAGTGAAATCAAAGAAGAGTAAGGCCAAATGGACCTTGTATTGTTTGGTTGATGTTTCCAACCATAAGGTGAGCCTATTGTGATGTCAGAAGGAGTTACATGTATGTTTCTATGTCATTTATGTTAAAAGGTGGAGAATTAGTTGATGGCATGTGAAGTACCTTAGGGAGAGAATTTGCCATCAATGGGTTTCCTATCAATGAAAACGAGGGAGATTTATGGCATTATGTTGTCATTGATGTCAAAGTGAGATGATGTAGTTGTTTTCATTTATGTCTGGGGTATCATTGATGTTAAATGAAGTAAGAGTCATGAAGGTTGATTGGTAGTGTCTTATTGAGTTGTTTGGTCTTGGTGATGTTTCATTATTTCTTGAGTAGTATGGTTTCTTGCAAAGGTAATGCAGTGATAGAATGATGTTGTTAAGGTGTTATGAAGTGTGTTGTAGGTTCTTATAGGTTAGAAGGAGTGGAAAAGTGATGAGGAGGTCAGAATTGGTGAAACAAGCATGTTAAATATGTTTGGTTTAGAGGCCTTATCAACTGGATACGATATTTCATGATGGATTACAGGTATGTATGAGCTAATTGAGCTTGGTGAGATCATGGGAAACATGTAGATGAATTATGGAAAAACTCACAAGTGTCTCAGAGTGCAGGTATAGGGCTAATTCATGGTTTCTATGTCTACACTAGAATTATTCTCAAGCCCTAGGTGGCCAAAAGAGGTGAGTTGATCTATTTCAAAGAGAGGTATGAAAATGTTAGCATTAGAGAATGTGTTGTAGGTTGTTCCAATGGTGTGAGTGAAGTTTCAAGTGTTATTTTGTAGGTATTTACAAGAAATTGAGGTTTTACCTCTATTGATTTTTTGGAAGTGTGAAACCAAGGTCGATTTAGATTGTTTGATGTTCATTGGCATGTGTAAACTCTGCATTAGTTTTTGGGTTGAGGGGTAGAGCTTTATTAATAATCGTTAAGAAATTAAATAGCTTCTAAACCCTTCTTAAACCCTAGGTCAAAATGATGGAGAATATTTAGCTCATTCATGCCTAGAATGGATTGGTTTGGATTTTAATATGATTTGAGGTTGTAGAGAACTCTCTCAGGTTTCTCCAGGTGCAATTTAGGTGTCATGGTTGTATGTGGACTCCACTCAAAAATGAATGTTTTTGAATAATTTAATATTTCTCTGAGTTTTTGCATTGGACCAGGTGAATAAAATGTTTTTAGAGGAAGTATGGAATATATAATTCATGTATGGATAGGTTTGAGAATAAGTTTGAGCCCTTAGGAGGTCTATGTAAGTTCATTTTGCAAGACTTGTTTTGGGGCAGTTTTGGACAGTTTCAGGTGACCTGGTTGTAGAGGTGTTGTTGGGATTCTATAGTCAAATTGATGTTTTTTATATCACTTGTTGATTACCTTGATCTCATGAGCTTTATAGTGATATATCACACTTGCATGGTTGAGGTGATTGTATGAGGGTTTGAGCTTAATTTTTTAAGACTAGTTTTGTAGGTCATAGACCTAGTGAGGATCGTTGCTTCTAAAGGTGATGAAATTACATGAGATGAAGTTGCAGAGGTGTAGAATATTGTTCAATGTTGTTAGTGGTCTTATAAAACATGTCTAAGTGGTTTTTTTATGAAGGTCTTGTTTTCTCAAGTGACTTGGTTTTGGCAAGTAGGCTAATATAGTGTTTTAGGGATTCTTGTGTCCTAATGAGGGATTTGAGTGTGAAGATGATATTTCTGACCTATATGGTAATTTGTATGATTTTTTCATAATAGTTTTAAAAAAATTTAAGTGATTTTTCCCCATGATGTCTGACCTAGATGAGTTATGATCATGAGTCATGTATATAAGCATGTGTTAGTGGCCCATTTGAGTAGTTGAGAAGGTTAGAGAAAGTGCAAGCTAGAGAGTAGCTTGTGGAGGTGTAAGAGGTTTTTGTGACCATAAAGAGAGGTTAGATAAGATGATATTATTTTCTAGAGATTGATCATATATTGGATATGTAGGTAATTATACCTAATCAACTTGAAGAATAAGTGTTTGAGCAAGTAATTCTAGAGGGCATATTTAGAGAAGATAAAAGAAAAGAGAGCTTCATAGGTGTCATCATCAGCTGTGTTGCAACCTTTCAGAGGTTACAAAAACTTCATGTGGCTTTATTTTGTGTTGATTTATCTAGGGGTTAGTTCTCCTTGTAGGGTTGGTGCTCTACTAAACCTAGGGGTTGGTGCTCCTTGTGGGGTTGGTGTCTCACTAAACCTAAGGATTGGTGCTCCTTGTTGGGTTGGTGTTTTACTAAATTTGAATCATTGTTATAATAAAGCTTTGTTTCAGTGGTTTTTCTTCCCCTTGAGGGTTTCCCACTTATATATAGTATTAATGTGTTAATGTGTTCTCATTTACTTATGTTTGGTTATGGTTCTTGAATGGTTAGTGGTTAGTGGTTAGTGGTTAGTGGTTAGTGGTTAGTGGTTAGTGGTTAATGGTTAATGGTTAATGGTTAAGTTGGTGAATGATCAATGAATTGATAAAGGTTGAGTGATTGAAAGTTTAATTTCCCACTGATTCACCACCCTAGTGGTTCTTCCTATCCTTTCCCCATGGATTTTTCACCCCTAAGCTTACTATTTACAAAGGTAAAGGAGATTAAGAACAACACATTTTTTCCATTCGTGAATCTTGTATATATTATGCCTACAATGATACACTCCTTACTAATCTATTTCCATGAAGTTTCAAATATTATACTCTACAATGGTTATAAGATTTACCTCCCCTTTTCTTTAGGAATTTCAATGATTTAGCTGATCATTTTTTAGCACACTTCTCTATCAATATTTGTGATAATTTATCATATTCTCAAATTTCAAAACTTGACAAAGACTCTATTGAGTATTTTAGTGATATATGTTATAAAATTACGCTTACTAAGATGACTAATCCAATTTCAAACAAGAAACTTGAATATTTATTCATGCAAAGTTTACTTGATCCCTTACAAGAGTCTATCATGTTTTCAAAGTTTCAATCTTTCGATGAATTATTTCATATCCTAAAGGATCGAGAAGTCATCTTATAGTAATGAAAAAGTTTTTATATGCACCTAATGTAAAATATATGCCAAATACCAAATTTTAAAGTAAAAATGCTTCAAAGATAATATAACAACAAGAAAAAATAAGAAAAATTAAAATCCAATGTTATAACTGAACCAACTAAACTTCAATTTCAAGTCCTTTCTAATCAAAATTTCACATGACTATAATGACCTCTACATATTGTACTTAAACACTTGCTTAAGAGTAATGTCATGTCTCTCCCTCCACCTATCAAGGTTGATATGAGAAATCTTCAATAAATAGCATTCAATGAAAATGAATATTATGAATATCATTGGTATATGTGTCATTTTATAAATAAATTTTTTGCAATAAATCATATCATTTAAGATCTCATTAATAATCAAACAATCGAAATTGATGCAAAATAAGAAAATCCTAAACTGAAAATAATGAGAATGCAAATCTTAAAATTTTCAATGATCCATTAGCTAAACATATGATAGAGCCTAAAGGTAATCCTAAGGTTCATTATGTGTATAGCATGCACCTTCCTATGATATCATATAGTCATCTATTAGATGCCATCATTAGAATTATCACTACTGATCCACCTCCATGAAATATTATTGCATTCGTTGAAAGATAAATTGTAGATAATTCTTTGGATAACAGTGTACTATATAGTCAAGCTAGTATTAGTGAATAAGTTACTCGTAGTGTTACGCTCAATAATGGTTTTGACAATATATGTATAATGACATTGCTTAAATATTTGGGATACAATGAGAAACATTTAAACCCTACTTCTTGAGCTACCTATGGATCTATTAGATATATAACATTACCCCTTAAAGTGGGGGAAACTATTATATCTACACCTTTCTTGATTGTCTAAAATATTGGGACATGCAACATGTTACTAGGGTGCCCTTGACTTCATAAGATCCACATTATTTCTTCTACTTTGCATAATTGTGTCAAGTATTTTTTTGCAATGAATTTTTCGAGGTTTAGGGCATCCCTTATGATTATCCACCCACTTTTAACATCTACTATTGATTATAATCCTTGTGTATAAATTATTTATCCACCTATACTTATTCTATCTACTCAATTTTCTCCTAACCTGGTGGTTAACACTCCAATATTATTGTCCCTTATACATACATCATAATTAAGGATCTAGAAAATCTATCTATCCTAAAAAAATTAAGATAAATCGATATATCCTATACCCAAATATTAAAGTGATGCAATCTTCTTCTATACACAGTACTCGATAGAGGTAGAAGTATCTTATAGTGGTTCATTTTATCCATTCTCCTATATCTCAACATCTTTCTACTATGACACATGTTCTTATTCAAGAATATCACACACATACATCTATCATATATGGTTACTCGTTCATATTTCCCTACCCTCCTTCATTTTATTTTTTCATCATATATTTCACTTTCAAGACTATTATAAACCAAAATATTTCCAAACTACAACACAATCATAATATTTCAAAAATTCTAGAAAAACCAAATATTCCAATAATATAAATGCATGCCTTGAGCATGATATGATTTAATAGTTTCTACTTTACACATATTGATTGTCACATGGTTTGATATATAGCATATTCTCTATTATATACACACATGTGTTTCATGTGGTATGTGAGCATAATATAGGATGCACATGGCTCTACATGATTACAAATGTTGGGATTTCCATTCATCCAGTCACATTGGTAACTAGGCCATCTTATTTTTCTATTTCATAGTTTTTACTTCATGTCTTCTAGTTTTTTCCCTGATCATACACAACTCTAATAAATCATAATGGAATCTTGTGAAAAAAAAATCAGTGAAACATAACCGATATCTATAGGCCTTTGAATTCATATATAACTCCTCCACCCAACAATATTCTCGTATCAAAATCACCACATCAGTTCACATTGTTCTTCCAACATCTATTCACTCTTTCCCCTTCAAAATTTCATGTATTTAGTTCCATATCTCCCATTAGATCATTAAACCACTCAATTTCTATAGCCAAATGTAGTCCAAGTAACTCTATCTATCACCATAATTATTATTACTTAAATGTCTTTGCCTTTTTATAACTCTTCATTTTCCCTAAGAACTTCTTTTTCTCTTTCTAAAAAATATGTATTCCTCACCCCATTTTCTAGATGTTCCCTCCAGATATATTATTTTTAATTTTAATATTACAAAAATATTGCCATAGTAAAACAAATCTTCAGTAACCAAAATAATACCTATGTAACAAAAAATTCTCAATTCGTACACATCCTTACATAGTTTTCTAATCCCCAATACTAACCCCATCATGTCTTAACTCATTCTCTCCTTTCCATGCATATGAATAATTAAACTGTGATTTATGCCTCAAACCCAAATCTCCCAAAAATCCTATCAGGTGGTTTAAGTGACATCCATCCTAATTGAAAGCGTCGGGACCCTCTCTACTACTAAGCTGCCATGAAAACCTAAAAAATCAAACTATACACAATCTTAAACATTTATCGTCATATGAAAACCAAATAGCTCGTCCTGAATTTTTTCTTCTTTAGCCATAACTACACAAAAACTAGGTTTTTGTAGACCAAGGATATCCATTCCCTACCATCTTGTCACTCCTTTCTTCTTCTCACATAGTTCTTGAAGCTTCCATTCCTTACATCACCCAATCCTCAAATCCTATATAACCCTCTCCAAAATATAATCATATGTATAGGAAAAGGAAGACCCAACAAAAACACCTATAATAAAAATTGAACTCAAATAATTTTCATTAAAAACAAGGAAACATTCATCTTTAATTACAAAATTTTCACCTATAGCCACCATTACTTAAGTCTATCACCTCACCCCTTTTCCTAAAATTCATCTTGATCTAAATATGTGTCCTCATAACTTTACCTTTATGCATCTAAAAAAATCTACAATAGTTAGCCTTTTTCTATTTCATTTTCCTATGATACACCTAAAACTACATCCTTATTCCTTAGGAATTAGGCTTGAAAAAGGCAGTAATACCTCATCATATGAAAAAAATTCTTCTGGAGGTGAGAAAATTTCTAGCACAGTCTTCTGACATCTCATTTTTACTTCCTCTAAATATTCTTCAAGCAATTTTTCCACCATGGATTTATGTCCATGTTTCTTACTCTTCAAAGATGACAAGAGTGTGACAATATTTACTTATTTGGTTTGGGATAAAAAATACTAAAAATAATTTGTAAATCAGACTTGTGTAAAATATTGGATTCTTCCAGATCTACCTTCTCCTCCAAATTCTGAAAGCTCCTAGCCTACTTATAAACTTCTTGATGGATTTTTGTTTCTATATTCGAATCTGTAGCCAACCTATTATGATGGAACTCCATTTTTATTATTGTTCCTAACAAAGGATATAGGTCAAACTTATTTCCAAGGTATCCAATAAACATTCATATTCCAATTTTTATGGTTCTCCCTCTTGTACACTTGTTTCTTCACATTGAACATGCTATGTTGCTTTCACTTTCAGCTTCTTTCTTCTTTTAGGTAACATGGATTCCTTCCTAGTTCCTTCCACGTTATGCTTAAAAGAAGAAACACTAAATGTATTCACATTTTTTCCCCTTCAATAAATAGCCCTTTTGATTTCTACCATTTTCACAACATCTTCAATATCTTTCAATTGTTGTCTTCTTTTCCAAACTTTTTTGTGCCCAAATATCCTTGTTGATATATGTTATTTATCATGAATTTTAGGACTAACAAGTGTGGATAGTATATGACTTTTATATCTTGTTTTGTGCACATTTTGTTCTATTGTCTATTACTTATTTACACATTGGATTACTCATTATTTGTCTTGTTTTTGTGCATCTTTGGCCTATTCTGTGTGTGTGATACTTCAGTGTTCCTAGTTTGTGGCCTTAATAGCCTTTTCTTATATGACCCTTGGCCTATTATGTTTATGTGAAAAAAAAATTTTCCCTCGTGTGTAGCCATATGTCCTTTTTATGTGTTATATGTGTGGCATTGTGCATAAATTTTGATGCAAACATGTGTGCTTTTTTTTTATTGTGTTTGTTATCTTCTATGTGCCATGATCTATATCATGCACTCTCTATTTGGACTAGTTCTACATTGTGGCCACCTACATCTACCTCCTATGTGATGATTATTATGTACACTTTTATTATTTTGAGTCAAGATATCTACAAGGCATCTCACTCATTCAATGGGGTTATTCATAAATATCAATGGAATATATATAGGGAAAGATTATATGTTACAGGTTCACTACATTTGTTACAACACAAGGGAAATGATTATCATGGTAGATACAAGTTACAAATTTACTTAATTTATTAAAATTGTAGGTGGTATAAATACCTTACTAATGTCATGTTAAATTTCTAGCATGCAAAATTGAAATTTTGGCCACGACAACTAAGCCCACCATTTAAAAAACTATCTCCTGATCATTGTGAACCCTTCCTCTGGCCATCCCATCAACTCACAATTTCACCCTCATCTTGGCTGAGAGAAAGGTGCTGACATGGTTTTCAAGTGTGTTTCATGTGCAGGGGAATAGATCCAAGATGGTTTCATGATTAGATTACGTTCCGAGGTGGAATAGTTTTATCTAAAGGACTAAATTTGCTATTTTTAGCCATATTACAGCATAAGGACATCCTCCAAAAGTAGACGGGGAATAATCAAGCCATATGGAAGTTTTGCAGGAGATAAATTATGTTATCTCAGGATGTTTGGGGGAATTATATGGAGCTTACTGATGTTGGGAATCAAACAAGAAAAACATGGTCATTACATGTGCAGGGGATGTCATACTCTAATGGAGAAAGCTGACTTGTCTAAATGATTTTGGGAGTTCTGGGAGGATTTGTGAGGAAAGAAAATATTCAATGGAAATATCTTGGAATCCTACACATTATGGACATGTCACTTTTATTCCAAGACTCCAAAATATTTTTTCATAAACCATGACACTAGAACTGCCCCTTTGAGTCAAAAGTGGAACAATACCTAAAAAAAAATCATGCATAATTCGCTCATGGTATGATCTCAAAAAGTTATTTTGATTCAAAATAATTTAATTTTTAACCTTAAAACACCATTCCATTCTCCCGGGATGCAAAAATCACTTTCATTGTTCTGAACATAGTTGGTGGAATGACATCAGTGTATGAAAAAAGCATGAGTGCACTTTAGAGCATGGATTGTCCCCTTTAATTTTCCAAAAGGTGAAAATTGATGTGGGGGACACAAAATTGTCCCCCTTTTCCTTTTTTAAGTTTCAATAACTTTAAAGCATCAACTTCAAGTGTTATAAGTGATAGAGGTGCAAGCTCAAGTTCTAGTCAAATTTGGTTCCCTCTCATGTTCCCAGGACTCCATGGTGCATTTTGGAGAATGAAATTTCCCCTTGGATTATCACCAAGGTGAAAATAGACATGGGGGACAAATAAGTGTGCTGCCCATAAGCCCTCTCTCTCCACAATTTGCACATCATCACTTTTGCCCCTAGAAACATGTCTAACTTACATTTTGTTTAACCACTTCCCCTCTCATCATGTGTTGATGACCCATGGAGCATTTTTGATCTGATGGTATCCCCTCACATTGCACCAACATAAAAAGGTACAAAGGTGACATGAAAATGCACTCCTCTTCCTTCTATTCATCCCCAAGACATATCAAGGACCATTTTGTAGGCCCCAGAAGCCATTTTCAACCCTTGTCTCTCCCTCATACTACATGTTGGTGAGAAAAAATTTCAGGGACAAATTGGTGGTTATGTAGCCAGTACTCTACGAGTCTAAATCCCTCTACTTAATGGGTACTGCTGTCGTACGTGAATGCATGAGTAAAAATGAGTTTTATCCTAGTGGCCTTTCGGCCAGGGATCCAACAAGAGCACTCCACTGACCTTGCGGCAAAAGCTTGCATATATCTACAAGAGAGGAATTTTCTAGGAAAGCAGAAAAGGGAGTGAGAAAGTTATAAAAGAGAAACTAATGCTACAAGTAGAAAATCAGAGACTTGCATACACCAACCAAAAATTTAATTACAATGCACTTGAATTTAGAAGAAAACAAATATGCGTAACAGCAACAAGACCACATAATGTTTAACGAGCACAAAGTAACACTAAACTTCTTAGTCAAAAAAGGATAAAATTCCTTCTTCCTTTATTGAATCTCAAACAGAATTTGTACATAACATAGAAATAGAAGACATTTTTGAGTAGGGGAAATGGAATTAATTTGCTATCTCTTTTCTCTCTTCACAAGGATATCTCTCTCATGAATTCAGAAAAAATAGCTCCAATATCTAAAAATTCTCAGAAGTTGTCTAAGAAGAAGCCCAAATGAGCTTCTTACCATTAATAGATGAAGAGGAAACTCTTCATCTTCTCAGTGAATTTTCAAATACTTTAATGTGACTTTAGACTATTCATATTACACTTAAATACTTAAGTCCCTTTTATAAAAACAAGGTGACTTAAAGTACATTATGTTTCTGAAGTCACTTAAAGTTATATTAAAAAGTGCAAACCTCAACGCAAAAATATAACATTGATGAGAGAGACAGTTAGGTGAGAAGAGAAGAGAGAGAAAGAAGAGGAAGAAGAAGAAAGAAGAAGAATTATGTAGAAGGGTGAGTCGTTGCAGTGGATTTGATCTCGCTCCCTGACCGGTTTCCACTTTGAGCTCCTGAGAAGGCCTTTATTCCTCCAAGATCTTTGCTGAAACGAGCTGATGCAGTTTTCACTTTGTCGACATGACGAATGCAAACACAGATCAAGCTATCTATCCATTCATCGACCACACTGTTGATGTCTTTGCAGTTCCTGAACCATGATGAATGTTTCTTTGCGATAAGTGCAATGCAAGCCTGAATCTCTAAGAGGATATCAAGGGTATCCTTAGTGAAGGATGATGTGTTTGCTACCTCTTTCTTGACATATTATTCAAATGGACCAATAAAATTATCGGCACTTGTATCTTCATCCATTACAGGTACTCCAAGTTTCTGAATTTTCCTATTTACACTATCCTGTAATTTGAACGCTTGTTCCTCTTTCTCCTCCAGCTTTGTGATGGCTCGATTGATTACCTCAAACCTGATTGTCAAGGCCCTCACCCATAATGTGACAAGTCTTCTGAGGGAGTTTCAAATATCTTCCTGGAAATGAATGTTGCTCATTTCACCTACTACTTAGCCGAAAGGTTCCCAATATTCCCTTTCTTTCTCCAAGTCCTCCTTCAGTGTCTGTGTCCTATTTTTTGTCGCACACATGTAAGCAAATAGTTTGACTAATTCTTGGAGAACTGACTTCCCTATTTCAGAAATTGAGTTGATCTATTCATTATTCACTCGCCCCTATATGGGGAACTCATGTGTCTTCCTGATGGATTTAGGATTGAAGCTACTGATGGGTGTAACTTCCTCAGTGGGAATTTTCATGGCATTAGGATGAACTAGATGTTACACATATAATGAGAGAGTTTGCACCTGACCTTTCAGTTCATAAATCTTCTTCTTATACTCCTTATTCCTTGTTACCATGCGAGTGGAAGATTGTTAATACATGTGCAAATCTCATTCATGAGTTTCTGGTCCCAGTTGAAGCATGCTCATTTTATAGTCAGCTGGTGTCATCTCACCCATTAGATTGATTACTTTAGCATGAGCCACTTCAATGTATTGATTACCTATTTCCCCATTGTATAATTGTGATGTTGTATGTGCAAGCTTCCTTGATATTTTTTCTTTGGCCGATGAGACAATCATTGATAGCTCAGGGGTTGATACTTGTTACATAGTGTAGGTGTCAAGGACAATTGTTTCTTACATCCAAGGAAACATCTCATCATACTTGGGTTCAATGATAGGTGCAATGATGGTACCCTATTTTGAAGGAGGAGGTAAATCCTGAATGAGAGAGGAATGTGTGTCATCAAGAGGGGAAACCTCCTGCGGTGGTTTGAAGACTAAATCTTGAACCATGTGTTCTTCATGCACTTGTGCCTTTTTCATGGGGTTTTCTTCCTACATTTTTGCAATCAAATATTCCTCTCACAGTGATGTAAATGAGCCTTCTTCAAATATGAGTTTCTTTAGCGTCTTCTCGTGAGGAGAAGCTTCCAATTTTTTGGCCTTTCTTTTCAAACTTTCTCTGAGGTGTTTAGAACAGGAAGTCACCTCTATGACCTTTGAAGATGATTGATGGGAGACTTGCTTCTAACTTGGGGGAATTCCTCGTGACTAGATGATCATGGCTCACTTCTTTTGAAACCAATTTCTCATTCTCCTCACCACCTTCTCGATACGCTCTAATATATCCCCTGATTTACAAACATACCTATTGATTAGAGGTAAAGGGGACATCTTGACTGTCGCGTACTCAAGATCATACATCTTTGTCACATCATCGTGTAAATTATCTTCATACCATGAGAACTTGCATTTCCTCATCTCACTTATTGTCATCCTCATATGGTCCTTCTAACACACTTCAAATTCATAAAAGCAATTGGCCAGTAGTCCTTGAATTACGGCTCATGTTGTAATTCTGGGACATAAAAAGAGTCTGGATCCTCTCAGATGTCAAAATTATGCCTTGGGATGTAGGAATTCAAAGTGAAATGAATGAAAACAATCTCGAGATGAGATGCATCATTTGAGCTCTTACACATGAATACCCTGAGAGAGATAGGAAATGGAATTAACTATTTCCTCCTACTTCTAAGCTTTTTATTCACTTAAATTATCTGTCTGCAAAGCTCGAACAATACAATTTGGTCACTAAGGTACTTAGGCAGCCTTAGCGAATCTTGGTCAAAGCCAACAACTCGTAGGTAAGAGAAGATCGAGAATTATATGAAATAAGAACCATATTTCTTGATCAAGGACACAGCTTGTGATGACATTCTAGCTTCCAGATCCCCTTTTAAGATTCAAACCACATATATTGTGAACACAGCATTCACGTGAGAAAAATGCCTATGGCTTTCCTCCATCACCACCTGTGGAAGTTTCTCAAATGTAGGCACCTTGGTGGCAATTTTTTGCGTGAGAGCCAATCCCTTGAATGATCTTGAGCTAGCGAGAAGGTAGACCAAGTAAGAAGTCATGTGGAACTTCTTCATCATGGGTACTTGGAACAGTTGCAAATGGAGGTTGTCATTGATCATCTACCCCCAGTCAATTACTTGTTTTCCTTATGTCAACGTCAAGATAAAAAGGCCCATCTAGTCTTGGAAGTCTCTTATCTTTGCTTCGCCCATTACTCTACTGAGGAGAGTGATGGCATCCTAATATCCTTCTCAAAACTCACACCTTAGAAGGTTCTTGGGAATCCTTGAGGGATTTCTCCCTATTTTCAACCATGACCCAAGTGCAACCCCTTGCATGTATGCATCCATCATTTCCCAATCGTGGAAGGCCCTATCTTTTGAGATGACAACCATGCTGGGTGATGTCGGTATCTATAGAGAAAGTGAGATCATTCTCGAGCTGATGGCCACCATTATTGTACCATTTTGGCTCAGATGGTTCATGTTTCGGGCTCATAGTGGTGAGAGCATAGACTCTGAGTGTCCTATGGCAGCGAATAAGCCACTGGTGAATATTTTATCTTCAATATTCTTTCGGTCTCTGGTTGTCATGAAAGTTCTCAGGTCATTCAGGTCCATGTACAAGACATCATTGTCTTCTATCTCACACTCACAGGTGAAGGGTTGTGTCAGCTTCTGTCCTATCCACTTCTACTTCATGTTTTTCTTATAATAACAACTTATTATTTTTAGTAAGTATGAAAAGTTAACTCCCTCAAACCTCAACTGGATGTTGCAACTCTGATTTCTTTTCTCCCTGGGTTCCTCTCTCCTTCTGGATCAACTTTCTATTTTTGGCAGGTGCTTGTGGGACCACTTACTATTTTTAGTAAGTTCCAAAATGCCCATTCTGATGAATTCTTAGCTGCAATGCACCTCCAATGTCTCTGTCTCCTTTGCAAGTTCTTTTGTTGATGACTTTCCCAAAATAGCAGTCCCCTATGTAGAAGACTTGCTATTTTTAGAAAGTGGGCTTCTAGAGGTATGATTGACGTGGAACAAAGTTTTTTGATATGGGTTTTTTTCCCAATATTGCCCCTCTGAAATTTTAGACCTACCTGCTCAATAGTCCAGGAGATTTTAAACTTTCAATTTTTGGACCTAGCAGTGCTTTTGGATAGCAGCCATTAATGGACCTCAAAAATTGCAGGTCTAGTTTTCTCCTCCATTTGCTAAAAAAATTATATTTCTGATATGGTTTTTTTCTTCTGGTGCTTCACGTGAAATTTTTCTTCAATCCGACAACCGGTTTGATGGGAAATTCAATTTTTTCTTCATTGAGCCAGAAAGGAGATTTCTTCGCTATGAATGATTTTTTACACGAGAGGAGAGTTTGAAGGTATATTTTTTATGGTCTTAGATAGAGGAACAATCAGCAAAAAACATTTTTTTCTTCATGCACTAGTTTGCAAGATTTCTACGAATCTCCATTTCACGACAATGGAGATTTTCACTATCTTCTTCTCTTCGTTCTCCGCTTCTTCTTCCTTGTTTGCTCAAACTTCCTTCTGAGACCTATATGCCATCATGGAATGGAGAAAAACATTTCTTTTATATACCTGATTTGAGGTTCAGCACTGGTGGAGTGATGATGGGAAGTTGTAGAGGAGTTTGGAGGAAGAACTATGCACGAGAGAGTTAGATATAAGAAGAGGGAAGAAAGCGACAGTTAGGGATTTTGAAAAAAATCAAAAATCATGCACACAGAGAGATGGGAAATTAATATTTTCCCTGAAATCCCTCACCTCAAAGGGATGTGAGGGACATCAATTTCTGTGGTGAGCAGTAAGGTGACACATGGCAGCGATCCAACGGCAGAGAGTGAGAGCTAGAAAATCAGGATTGAGGGGCTGGAAGCGGGTCACATGGGTGACCAAAAGTCTCCCTTAAAGGTTTGGGTGCATTTTTCAAGGTTTGATGTCCCTGACATGTGAGGGACATGAGGGAAATAAAATTCCACAACGATCCTAGAGCTGACACGTGGCAGAGATCCGACGGAAGGGAATTTGAACTCCAAATTTTACCTGGGGGCTGAACTGACAATCCTGAAGGTCACATGGGGTTCCAGAGGTCACATGGGGGATGGGAATATTTTTCCAAGGTTGATTTCCTTGACCTTGAGGGACTTCAGGGACATAAAATCCTACCAGGCTCCTGGAGCTGACACGTGTCCTCCCAAAATTTGGCTAACTCCCGAACTTGCTCCAAGAGGACAACTTGAGATGATGATAACTTGAGCTCCCGATGGAATTTTTTGGTGAAATTTTATATGATCCTGACTGGAAATGGAATTTTTAATCCAATGGTGGGGGTATCATGTCTTTATTATTCCATTTGATCCCTAAAAAATAGGATTTTTGATTTGGTACTCCACTTGTGCCTGAGAAAAACTGCTTGCAGACCTAATGCACCAAAGTTTTGTGAAAAAATGATTTCACCATCTTGTAGGGCTTGGAATTATATTTCTGGTGATGGTTTATTTTCTCTTAACTCCATCCAGAAGCTCCAGAATCACCTTCGGAAGCTCAACAGGTTGTTTTGGCCTGTGCACTGACTAGGCCTGTGAACCCTAATTTTGGCAAAACTACCCCAACTTCTCTGAGCCCTTCTAGAAAATATTCCTTGAATCATTTCCATGATGTCCCAAGACCTTTGAATCTCCTCCATGTCTATTTTGGATCTTCTTCTCCACTCCATGGGGTTGCTCCAACCCTAGGAAGGCCAGTGATAGCCCTTCCCACAACTACCTGTAGCTTGCAACTTTTAATGAACTCCTAAAATCACCTAGGGGGAATGAATGGAATTTCCTAAATCACCTAGGGGGATGAGATAACATTAATCAGGAGGTCACTTGGATTAGATGGATAGACCCGGGGTGTCTTGGAATGATAGGACTTGAAAAAATTAACACAGGGGTATAGTTGTCATGCTCAGAAATTGTTAATTTCCTTGTTGCACATTTGCATGACAACAGCTGGCTCTAGCTTGGGGACATGACATGGACTGAGTGTAGTGAAGACATGACATGAGGAATCTAGAATCTCAATTTTAGACCATATGATCCATTGACCAGTGCCTTATCCATTGGGCCCTATAGAGTCATGTACAATTTACAAGAGAGAAGGATAACGAAGAAGGAAATACACAAACAAAATGATGGAAAGGAAACACACGACACACAACATAAAGGGAAACACACCTAGAAATCACCTATGGTACAAGGTGGGGGACAACCCACTTTCACTGATGATACAATTTTAGGTATTTCCCACTGTGAGGAAATTCTAGTGGCATTCCATCCAAATATGAGAGTAGAAAAACATTCTCACCACAAGCTTCACGAATCTAGAATGGGTCGAGCCATAATGAATCAAAATTTCCATGGCTGCCTTTTGGTTCCCTTCTCTTGTCCCATAGTAGGATGAAGTCTCCAACTTTGAATTCTCTCACTTTGGATTTCTTGTCAAAAATATTCTTTACTTTCAACTGGTGCTCTTTAATATGGTCCACCACTTGGAGTCTATTTTCTTCTAGCTTCTCAAGAAAGAGGATCCTCTTGTCAATGGAATCCTTGTATTTTCCATCTTCTATTCCCTGTAGCAACTTGAGAGCCGACATCTCAATCATGATGGGAATTTCTACTTCGACCCCATACAACAGTTGGAATGGTGACATACCTATTGCCTTCTTGGGAGTGATCATGTCCACCCACAATGCATCATACAACTTTTTGTGCCAATTCCTTTGGTTTTCATCTACGAGTTTGTGGATGATGGTTACAATGTTCTTGTTGCTTGATTCAGCCTGTCCATTTCCCTATGGATAGTAGTCTGATGAATGAGATAAAGAGATTCCATAGCCATAGAAAAAATCAGTCAACTCCCTTGAAGAGAAATAGGTAGCATTGTCTGCTACAATCTTCTGTGGCACTCTGAAACATACTATGATATTCTCCTTGATGAAGTTGCATACTATTTCGGTGTTGGCTTGCTTGGCCAGAATGGCTTCCACCCATTTTGTGAAGTAGTCTATCACTATGAGCACATAGGTGTGCCCCGTGCTTGAGTGAGGATTCAAAACACTGATGAAATCTAGTCCCCACTACTGAAATGGTTCTTCAATAACAACTGGCCTGAGCGGTAGTGCAGCAAGTTGTGGTCTCCCAATGAATTTTTGGCATGCTTCACATTTGGAAACCCATTCCTGAGTGTCTACAAAGAGGGTGGGCCAATAATACCTTCCTCAGAGGATCTTGTGTGTAGTGACCATCGCTGAGAAATGTCCACCACATGCTTGGTCATGGTATGCTTTAAGAAATTTTTCTTGTTTCTCTTTATCTACACACCTGAGGAAGCATCCATCCAGACCTCTCTTGTAAAGTGTGTGATTCTAGATTACAAACTTTGTTTCCTTCAGCTTGAGTGTTCTCCTTTTCTTGTAATCAAGATGAGAAGGGAATTCTCCATAAGTTAAGTAATAGGAAATATCAGCATACCACTCATCAGTAGTGGTTACAAAGAGAACCTGTGGATTGTTTTTGAAACAAGTTGAGCAAGCACAATTGTCTTCACCATGTTGAGCTTTGAGTGTTTCATCTTCAGCAATCAACCTACACAAACCATTTCCCCTTACCAGATTGGAGGGTCAAATCTCTAAGTCATATTCTTGAGTCTTTGCAATCCAATTTCCTCTTTTAGCTCTGGGATCCTGTTGTGTCAAGATGGACTTGATTGCACTATCCAGGGACCATCACCACCATATGAGAGTTGAGGATGTAAAACCTGAAATTTTTTACAGCCTTGACCACTGCATAGGCATGCTTCTCCAATTGGTTGTAGTTTAGTTCATGATTTTTCAATGGACAACTCATGAAAGCAATAGGTGCTTCCACACCTTCATCATTCTTCTGAACAAGAATGACAGAGAGGGTATGTTCTGATGCATAACAATACATGATGAACTCTTTGTTAAAATCTGGAGACACAAGGGTTAGAGCCTTAGCAATGGATTTTTTGATATCTTCAAATGTTGCCTTCCCTTCATTGTTCCATTTGAAGTTTTCCTATGGTTTCATCATGGTGGTGATGTGCTTTGTCAATTCAGCAAACTCAGGAACAAAGCGACGAAGAAAATTCACCTTTCTGAAGAAGGAATGAACTCCTTTCTTGTTTGTGGGTAGAGATAGTGCTTGAATGGCTCATACTCTCTCAGGATCAATGTGTGCTCCATGTTTATTCACAATGTGCCCCAGTAACTTGCCTTCCGTAACTCCAAAAATGCACTTTTTTGGGTTTAGTGATATGCCATGTTTTCTACACCTTGCAAGTACCTGTTCTAAGTGATGGATATGATCTCCCCTCTTCTTTGAAAACACCATGAGATCATCAAGATATATGATGATGTAATGTTTTAAATATTTGAATGCCAAATCCATCACCCTTTGAAATGTAGCTCCTACATTGATTAGGCCAAAAGGCATTCTTTGTAGGAAAAAGTGCCCCAAGGCATTGTGAAGGTTGTCTTGGTGCGATCCTCCTCTGCCACTTTGATTTGATTATACCCTGAGAATCCATCAAGCAATGAAAGCATTTCAGATCCAGTGACTACTTGCAAAATGTGGTCCATGATAGGGAGAGGATAATTGTCTTTCAGTGATGCCTGGTTCAAGTTGTGGAAATCTACACATATTCTTATTTCACCATTCTTCTTCCGCACCGGCACAATGTTGGCCACCCATGTTGAATGATGGATGGGAAAGATAATCCTTGCATTAAGCATCTTCATTACCTCCTCTTTGATGGTATCAACAATCTTTGGGTTATATGGCCTTTGTTTTTTCCTGAATGGCTTGGCATCCTACTTCAAGGGAATTGAGTGATGCATTTCCTTCGGTTGGAAGGATTTGAGTTCATCATAAGAGTAGGCCAAAACATCTGAATATTTCTTGAGTAACACAACAAACCTTCTCTTCTCCTCAGGAGAGAAACATTTTCCAATATTGACCATCCTTGGCTCCTCTGGGGTGCCGATGTTTTCCTTATCAAAATCAGCTGGGCACCAAGAAGATTGTTTTGCTTTCTCTTGAATGAATCTGTCATGTTTGTCAAAGAGGTCTTCCAGAGAAACTAGGCCTTTGGGAATCTTGTTTCCTTTCAATTTGATCACTCCTTCTTCATCAATCCCTTCAATTCCTTCTTTCTCTTCTTCAGCTACCACTTCTCGGTGTGGATTTTTTCTTCCTTCAAAGAAGAGATTATTGAAATTATCCCTTTGTTCCAAAAATGCTAGAATCTGGTTATCATCATTAAAGACTTGCCAATGATTTGCATTATCTGGTACACTAGGCCTGAATACCATTTCAATGGTCACCTTTTCTTTACCAAAAGAAGGATGAGGTGTCACTAGGGAAGCTGAAACTACAAGAGAATCAACCTTTTCATTCTTTTCTCTTGGGATAGCTTTGATGGAAAATGCATCGAAAGATTCAATGCAGTCCCATACTCTGTTTCTATAATGTCAGAGTCTTGGATTTTTCACCTGATATTGTTGCCAGACTTTCTTTACTATCACCTCCGCATCACCCCAACATCTCAGCTTCTTGATTCCCATGTCTTTTGCCATGCCCATGCCTAAGAGGAGAGCTTCATATTCTATCATGTTATTTGTATTATCAAATTGCAGCTTGTAGGAAAATGGGTACAATTCATCAGAAGGAGAGTACAACACCATGCCTGCTCCTGAACCTACACTGGAATGACTACCATCAAATTCCATCATCCAAACTTGATCTTCTTCCTCTTCCATAAGAAGTGGAAAGTTCTCATCTTTTTCTGATGTGAGGAAGTAGTTTCCTAGCCCACTATCTTGAAAAATAATGTTTTCCTTTGGATCATCAGACTTTCATACTGTGAACTTCATCTTCCTTACTGGCAGCAACTTCTTCATCTCTCCTTTCACTAGAATAGTTGCAGATGACCAATCCATTTTTATTTCTCCACCCAAGTCTCTGCAGAAGCTTCAGCTCAGTAGCATGCCAAAGGATGTTGGGATGTCCACCACTAGGATGGTTAGAAGCACCTTCTTATCTGGAAAATCAGCTAATGCTACATGTGCATCTTTGATTCTTCCTACCAATGGCACTTGTTTGGATTCCATTGAATAGAAGGTGCCATTTTCCTAGGTCAAGGTGAGGCCTAGAGAATTTGCAACTTTGACAGGCATCACATTATCTGAGGCTCCAGAATCTATGATGCAATTATTTAGTTGGAAGCCTTTAATGAGGAGTGACAGGTAGAAAGGTTCAACCTTGTTGGTTTTGGAGGCACTGAGGGCTAGCATGTTTTGAGAAGGTGGTGTGGATGGTGTGGGGAGTAAGCCTTTGGAATTTGGACCTGAGGTTATAGGATTACCACCACAGACTACATCAATGAACCTATCAAATTGGGTAGGGTGCATTTGTAGGTATTCTATTTATGTGAGTTGGACTTTAGTTTTTCTTGCATGTTCCACAAATTCAAATGGGGTTATGGTGGGAAAGGTAGAGGTTCTAGAATGACAAAATATTTACATGGTGAAGGTTTTGCTACTTTGGGGGTTGAATTTTCCTTCACGGGTGTAGTAACTGGCTTGGAAGGAGGTGGGGATGTAGGTTTTGATGGAACCTTAGATGTTTTTGTAGGAACAACATTTGAAGGAGAATTATTTTTAGTAACTTTTGAGCTGGGAGAAGGACTAGATGACTTACTTGGTATGGCAGCATGATCCTTGCTAACCAGTGGGTCTAATTTTTCTTTAGCCGACTCCATCAAAGGTGGTAGTGGTGATCCTCTGTTGATGATTTTATTTTGTGGAACCTCCACAGGAGAATCTTCTTTCTTCTTCTTGTCCTTTACTGTAGTCCATTGAGGATGGAGCACCTTTCTTGGACTGTGCAGTGAAAACTGTGCACATGAGAAACTTGGAGCTTCTTCATCATCATCATCTTCATCATCAACGTACTCAATTAGACCATTGTGCATATCACCATCAACTTCCTCGACCTCAAGATAGTTTTCATCATCCCACACATTTTCTTCTTCAGGTTCTTTAATTTCCACTTCCTCCTCTAGTTCTTTGGTGTCACAGGTGGCATTGACTGGTGGTGCTTCGAGAGTGAGCCGACAAGGAGGTGGAGAAATCCTTGGTCTATTGGGAGGATTTGGTTTCCTTGGAGTGTTCCACATTGTGATCTGGGAGAGTTGTTTCTTCAAGGAAACCAAGTCATTTGCATTTTTTGGAACATTGGGTCCATGGTGACTGAGCTTGAATTCTGGCCTTTTTTCTTTCCATTTGGGCCTTTCACTTTACCAGACAAGATTAGATCATCATCAGTTTCTATCACATGGTCCTGAGCTTCCCTCAATGTTCTTGGTTGGGTTCTTCTAAGGAAGAAACCTACTTCTGATGGCAAGGCACTGATGAAGAATCTCTTCAAATTATTTTCAGGAGGCACCACATCTTCAGGGATTCTTCTTATCACTCTATTATATCTTGCTATGAAGTCTCTCATTTATTCAGAGGTTTCTTTCTTCATTTGTACCAATTGGACCAAGAGATCCTGACAGTCTTCTGTGGTCTTGAAATTGTGTTTGAATGCACTTCTAATATCTTCCCAGCAGGTGACAGACCTCAAGGGTAGCATGTAGAACCATTCGACAACTTTTTCTTGGAGTGACTCCACAAAGAGCCAAACTGACACATCTTCATCCTCAATGCCCAATACACCGCAAGTGGTGATAAACACTGCTACATGTTCTTCAGGGAGTTGAGAACCATCCCCTCTAAATTTTGGAAAGTTTTTCCTTGATCCTTTTGGTAGCTCGTGAAGTGGTTGAGCAAGGGCAAGTGGGCCAATGTTTCCCCCCCATGGTACATTAGGCCTACAAACCTCACGATCATGATCCCCCATTTTGTTTGTGTTTCTAGCTTCCAACCTTGCTAATGTTGTGGCTTCTGTTGCTGCTCTTTCTTCCACCTCAGCTTGAAGTCTTTCAATTTCTTCAATTTGAGCTCTTATTTCCTCTTCTGCTCTTGCTTCTCTTTCTCTAGCTTCTTCTTCGGTCTCTACGTCAGTGAAATCTTCAAGGTTCTCATTGATGTATGGAAATTCACCATCCAAAGGATTGAGTAACACTCAGGTTCCCAATGTGACTGATTATTTGACGAAAGGGAGACCTCTGAATTCTGAGCAGCTCTTGTCTTCTTTGAAGCTCTTCAAAAGTGGGGTCGGTTTTTCCTCCTTGTCTCTATTTTTTAGGTGTATCTTCTATCCACCAGCTTGGAAATCTATGCTCTTCTTTGTGGTGCTGGAATTTGTCTTTGCCTTTCCAATTCAGCAGTGTTTCCTTCTTCAAGGTCAATAATTATTGTGGCAATGAAGTAGTGGTTGACACTTCACCTGTTATGCCAGATAGCTTCTCTCAAATCTGAAGCAATATCCTCTTGGATGTGGAAGAGAAATTCAGGTCTTTCAATAGGAGGATTTCCTAGAATAGCCATGGTTTGTAGACATGAGGCTCATATAGCTATTCAAATTCTAGAAATTTTTATTTTTTTTAAACTTTGAATTTTTTTTTTTATTTTTCTGACCTTCTAGTCATATTCAGGTGTAGATGCTACTAAATCTGCCCCACAGTGGGCGCCAAAAACTGTTGGCGAGAAAATTTTTTAGGTAAAAATTGGTGGTTATCTTGCTAAGGCTCTGGGAGTCTAATTCCCTCTACTTAATTGGTGTAGCTGTCATACATGCATGCGCGAGTAAAAAGTGAGTTTTATCCTGTGGCCTTTCGGTCAGGGATCCAACAGGGGCACTCCACTGACCCTGTGGAAAAATCTTGCATATATCTGCAAGAGAGGAATTTTCTAGGAAAGTGGGAAAGGGAGTGAGAAAGTTAGAAAAGAGAAACTAATGCTGCAAGTAGAAAATCAGAGACTTGCATACACCAGCCAGAAATTTCATTACATGCACTTGAATTTAGAAGAAAACAAATCTGCATAACAACAACAAGACCAAATAGCATTTAATGAGCACAAAGTACCACTAAACTCCTCAGTCAAAAAAGGCTAAAATTCCTTCTTCCTTTATTGAAGCTCAAGCAGAAATTGTACATAACATATAAATAGAAGACATTTTTGACTAGGGAAAATGTAAGAAATTTTCTATCTCTTTTCTCTCTTCACAAGGATATCTCTCTCATGAATTCACAAAAAACAGCTCCAATATCTAAGAAGTCTCAGAAGTTGTCTAAGAAGAAGCCCAAATGAGGAGCTTGTTACAATTTATAGAAGAAGAGGCAAACTCTTCATCTTCCCGGTGACTTTTCAAATACTTTAATGTGACTTTAGACTGTTCATATTCCACTTAAATATTTAAGTCCCTTTTATAAAAACAAGGTGACTTAAAGTTTACATTATGTTTCTAAAGTCACTTAAAGTTATATTAAAAAGTGCAAACCTCAACGCAAAAATATAACATTGATGAGAGAGAGCATTGGGTGAGAAGAGAAGAGAGAGAAAGAAGAGGAAGAAGAAGAAAGAAGAAGAATTATGTAGAAGGATGAGCCGCTGCAGTGGATTTGATCTCACTCCCTGACTGGTTTCCACTTCGCACTCCTGAGAAGGCCTCTATTCCTCCAAGCTCTTTGCTTAAATGAGCTGCTACAAGTTCCACCTTGTTGGCATGAGGAATGTGAACATAGCTCAAGGTATCTGTCCATCCATCGGCCACACTGTTGATGTCTTTGCACTTCCTAACCATGATGAATGTTTCTCTGCGATAAGTGCAATGTAGGCCCGAATCTCTGAGAGGAATTTGAGGGTATCCTTAGTGAAGGAGGATGGGTTTCCTACCTCTTTCTTGACATATTCTTCAAATGGACCAATCAACTCATCCAAAGTTGTATCTTCACCCATTGCAGGTACTCCAAGTTTCTGAATTTTCTGATTTACACTATCCTGTAATTTGTATGCTTGTTCCTCTTTCTCCTCCAGCTCTGTGATGGCCTGATTGATTTCCTCAAACCTGATTGCCAAGGCCCTCACCCATACACATGACAAGTCTTCTGAGGGAGTTTCAAATATCTTCCTGTCGATCAACTCCTGGCGATGAGTGTTGCTCATTTCACCTACTACTGGGCCCAAAGGTTCCCAATAGTCCCTTTCTTTCTCCAAGTCCTCCTTTAGTTTCCATGTCATATTTTTTGTTACACACATGTAAGCGAAGAGTTTGACCACTTCTTGGAGCACTGACTTCCCTTTTTAAGAAATTGAGTTGATCCATTCATTATTCACTCGCCCCTGTATGGTGAACTCGTGTGTCTTCCTGATGGATTCTGGATTGAAGCTACTGATGGGTGCAACTTCCTCAGTGGGAATTTTCATGGCATTAGGATCAACTAGATGTTGCACATAGAATGATAGAGTTCACACCTTCTCTTTTAGTTCATCAATCTTCTTCTTATACTCCTTATTCCTTGCCACCATGCGAGTGGAAGATTGTTGATACATGTGCAAATCCCCTTCATGAGTTTCGGTCCCAGTTGAATTGTGCTCATTTCATAGTCAGTTGGTGTCATCTCATCCACTATTTGATTACTTTAGGCCAAGCTACTTTAATGTATTGATTACTTGTTTCCCCACTGTAGAACCATGAGGTTGTATGTGCGAGCTTCCTTGATCTTTTTTCTTTGGCCAATGAGACAATCGTTGATAGATCAGGGGCTGTCACTTGCTGCATAGTGTGGGTGTCAGGGAAAATTGTTTCCTGCATCCAAGGAAACATCTCATCAGACTCAGGTTCAATGATAGGTGCACCAACATGGTACCCTGTTCTGAAGGAGGAGGAAAATCCTGAATGAGAGAGGCATGGGTGTCATCAAGAGGGGAAACCTCCTGTGGTGGCTCAAAGACTGAATCTTGAACCATGTGTTCTTCATCCACTTGTGCCTTTGTCATGGGGTGTTCTTCCTACATTTCTATGATCAAATATTCCTCTCGCAGTGATGTAAATGAGCCTTCTTCTACTCTGAGTTTCTTTGGCATCTTCTCATGAGGAGAAGCTTCCAATTTTGTGGCCTTCCTTTTCAAACTTTCTCTAGAGTGTTTAGAACTGGAAGTCACCTCTACAACTTTTGAAGATGACTGATGGGAGACTTGCTTCTGACTTGGGGGAATTCCTTGTGACTGGATGATCATGGCTCGCTTCTTTTGAAACCAATTTCTCATTCTCCTCACCACCTTCTCAGTCCACTCTAATATATCCCCTGATTCATGAACATACCAGTTGATTGGAGGTAAAGGGGACATCTTGACTGCCGCATACTCAGGATCATACATCTCTGTCCCATTATCATGTAAAATATCTTCATACCAGGAGAACTTGAATTTCCTCATCTCACTGATTGTCATCCTCATATGGTCCTTTTCATGCACTTCAAATTCATCAATGCAATTGGCCCAGTAGTCCTCAACTTGTGGCTCGTGTTGCAATTCTAGGACATAGAAAGAGTCAGGATCTTCTCAGATGTCAAAATTAGGCCTGGCGATGTAGGAATGCAAATTCAAATGAGCGAAAACAATCTCCAGATGAGATGCATCATTTGAGCTCTTGCACATGAATACCTTGAGAGAGATAAGAAATGGAATCAACTTCTTCCTCCTACTTCTAAGCTTGTTATTCACTTGATTGATCTTTCTACAGATCTCGAACAATACAATTTGGTCACTAAGGTACTTAGCCAGCCTTAGCGGAGCTTGGTCAAAGCCAACAACTCGCACAGGTAGGAGAATGTCAAGAATTGTATGAAATAGGAGCCATACTTCTTGATCAAGGACGTCACTTGTGATGACATCCTAGCTTCCAGATCCCCTTCTAAGCTTCAGACCACATACATTGTGAACGCATCATTCACATGAGTGAAATTCCTATGGCTTTCCTCCATCACCACCTGTGGAAGTTTCTCAAACGCAGGCACCTTGGCAGAAATGTTTTGTGTGAGAGCCAATCCCTTGAATGATCTTGAGCTAGCAAGGAGGTAGACCAAGTAAGAAGTCATGTGGAACTTCTTCATCATGGGTACTTAGAGTAGTTGTAGATGGAGGTTGTCGCTGATGATCTGCCCCCAGTCAATTCTTTGTTTTCCTTCTGTCAACGTCAAGATGAAAAGGCCCATCCAGTCTTGGAAGTCTCTTGTGCTTGCTTCACCCATTACTCTACTGAGGAGAGTGATGACATCTGAATATCCTTCTCAGAACTCACACCTTGGAAGGTTCTTAGGCATCCTTGAGGGATTTCTCCCTATTTTCAACCATGACCCAAGTGCAACCCCTTGCACATATGCATCCATCATTTCCCAATCATGCAAGGCCCTATCTTTTGAGATGATGACCATGTTGGGTGATGTCAGTATCTACAGAGAAAGTGAGATGGTTCTAGGGCTGATGACCACCATTTTTGTACCATTTTCAGCTTGGATGGTTCATGTTTCAGGCTCATAGTGGTGAGAGCAGGCTAGGACCAACTCAAGACTTTGGATAGACACTGGGTGTCCTGCGGCAACGAACAAGCCACTGGTGAATATTTGATCTTCAATCTTCTTTCGGTCTCTGGTTGTCATGTGAGTTCTTAAGTCATTCAGGTCCATGTACAAGACATCATTGTCTTCTATCTTGTACTCACAGGTGAAGGGTTGTGCCAGCTTCTGTCCTATCCACTTCTACTTCATGTTTTCCCTAGAATAACAACTTACTATTTTTAGTAAGTATGAAAATCAACTCCCTCGAACCTCAACTGGATGTTGCGACTTTGATTTCCTATTCTCCCTAGGTTCCTCTCTCCTTCTGGATCAACTTTTTATTTTTAGCAGGTGCTCGTGGGACCACTTACTATTTTTAGTAAGTGCCAAAAATGCCCATTCTGATGAATTCTCAGCTGCAGTGCACCTCTAATGTCTCTGTCTCCTTCGCAAGTTCTTCTGTTGATGACTTTCCCAAAATAGCAGTCCCCTATGTAGAAGACCTACTATTTTTAGAAAGTGGGATTCTGGAGGTCAGATTGACATGGAACAAAGTTTTCCGATATGGGTTTTTTCCCAATATCACCCCTCTGAAATTTTAGACCTACCCGCTTAATAGTCTAGGAGATTTTAAACTTTCAAATTTTGGACCTGACAGTGCTTCTTGACGCAGTAGCCATTAATGGACCTCAAAATTACAGGTTTGACTTTCTCCTCCATTTGTAAAAAAATTATATTTCTGATATGGGTTTTTTCTTCTGGTGCTTCACATGAAATTTTCTTCAATCTGACAACCAGTTTGACGGGAAATCCAATTTTTTCTTCGTTGAGCCAGAAAGGAGATTTCTTCACTGTGAATGATCTGTTGCATGAGAGGAGAGTTTGAAAGTATTTTTTTATGGTCTTGGATAGAGGAACAAAAATAAAAAAGTTTGTTTCTTCATGCACTGGTTTGCAAGATTTCTATGAGTCTTCGTTTCACGGCAATGGAGATTTTCATTATTTTCTTCTCTTTGTTCTTCACTTTCTTCTTCCTTGTTTTCTCAAAAATCCTTCTGAGACCTGTATGCATTCATGGAGTGGGAAAGGTATTTTAGTGCCTTTGATATACCTGGTTTGAGGTTTTCAATGGTGGAGTGATGGTAGAAGGTTGTAGAGGAAGTATGGAGATATGAACTGTGCACGGAGTGTTAGATAGTTAGAAGCAGGAAGAAAGCAGGTAGTTGGGGATTTTAAAAAAAATCAAAAATCATGCATAGAGAGGGTTGGGAGAATTTTATTTTCCCTAATTACCTCACCTCAAAGGGATGTGAGGGACATCATTTTCCATGGTGAGAAAGAAGGTGACACGTGGTAGCGATCCGACGGCAGGGAGTGAGAGCTCCAAAATCAGCTTTAAAGCACTGAGGGGTTGGAAGCGGGTCACATGGGTGACCAAAAGTCTCTCCTAGGGGGATGGGTGCATTTTTCAAGGTTTTATGTCCCTGACATGTGAGGGACATGAGGGACATCAAATTCCATGGCGATCCTAGGAGCTGACATGTGGCAGAGATCCGACGGTAGGGGATTTGAGCTCCAAATTACACCCGGGGGCTGAACTTACAATCCTGAAGGTCGCATGGGGTTCCAGAGGTCACATGGGGGTTGGGTGAATTTTTCCAAGGTTGATTTCCCTGACCCTCAGGGACTTTAGGGACACAAAATCCCACCAGGCTCCTGGAGCTGACATGTGTCCTCCCAAAATTTGGCTAACTCCCGAACTCGCTTCCAAGAGGACAACTTGGGACGATGATAACTTGAGCTCCCGATGGAATTTTTGGTAAATTTTATATGATCCTAGACTTTAAATGGCCTTTTGAATCCAATGGTGGGGTCTCATGTCTTTATTCTTCCATTTGATCCTAAAAAATTGGATTTTTTATTTGGTACTCCACTTGTGCCTGAGAAAAATTGCTTGCAGACCTAATGTGCCAAAGTGTTGTGAAAAAATTGATTTCACCATCTTGTAGGGCTTGAATTATATTTCCATAAATATGTTTTTTTTGCTCTTAACTCCATCCAGAGCTCCCGGAATCACCTTCGAAAGCTCACCGGTTGTTTTGGCCTATGCACTGACTGGGCCTGTGAACCCTAATTCTGGCAAAACTACCCCAACTTCTCTAAGCCCTTCCAGAATCTTCCTGAATCATTTCCATGATGTCACAAGACCTTTGAATCACCTCCACATCCATTTTGAATTTTCTTCTCCACTCCATGGGGTTGCTCCAACCCTAGGAAGGCCAGTGATAGCCCTTCCCAAAACTGCCTGTAGCTTGCAATTTTTAATGAACTCCTAAAATCACCTAGGGGGAATGAATGGAATTTCCTAAATCACCTAGGGGGATGAGATAACATTAATTAGGAGGTCACTTGGACTGGATGGATAGACCCACGGTGTCTTGGAATGATAGGACTTGAAAAAAATAACACAGGGGTATAGTTTCCATGCTCAAAAATTGTTAATTTCCTTGTTGTACATTTGCATACATTTTTAATTTTCAATATTTTTTATTTTTTCCTCAAAAAATCCATTGTTGCACATGCATTCTTCTAGTTTTTATTGGAACACCAAGCTCAAAAATTGAATTTTTCTTGTATCTCTAAAACCATGCACCCAATCTCTGTGAAAATTCACCAAAATTCTCCTCTTGAAAAATCCTTTCACGTGATATATCACTTTGAGGCTAGTATGGAAAGATTTATTTTATAATTTGAAAAAAAAAATTGAGCTATGAACTTCATTGTTTCCTAGAACATTTGAAAATAAAATTACATTTTCCAGGTGATTCGGTGATCCAAATTACCTGAAATTTGGAGCATATGATCCTCATAAATCTAGCTTTCATTTGAGCCATTTCTTGTATGATGAAGTGGGGGATTTTTAGGGATATATAGGACTAATTTTTCTCTCAACCTTTTCCCCTCTTTTTTGAAATTTTCATTTTCCCAATGATCCAGTGAGCCAAATTTCCTAAAATTTGGAGAAAATGTTCTTCATAAAATTAGCTTTTATTCAAGCTATTACTTGCATGATGAAGTGAAGTATTTTTAGAAATATGGAGGACTTATTTTTCTCCCAGTATTTTTTCCTCTTGAATGAAATTCTAATTTCTCACTTTCCCACTAATCCTAATGAGAGAATCATCTAAAATTTATAGCAGGGCATCCTTGAAAATTAACGAAACTTTTGAGACCACTATCGTCTCATTCTGAAACTCAGAAAATCCGCTTCTAAAAATAGTAATTATTTCCAAGTCTCATATTATACAAATAATAAGTACTATAAACATATCATTCTCATAGTTTTCATTGCTCCTTACATGTTAGGAAAACTCAAAAGTGTTAAATTGAGAAACTAGTGACTAAAAATAGACTTCTACATTAAGGCTTACTAAAAATAGTAAGTGTCGAGATATTGGTCAATAAACAAGGATGTTGAGCCTCTCGTGCTAAAGAAAGAGCACCTGGATATGTTCAAAATAGTTGTGCAACATCATGGAGAATGGATTGATTCAAGATGTTAGAATATGTACTTCTGATTGAATGAAGGAGCAATCCTTCTATTTAGAGGAGAATACCTTTTTCAATGAGTAACAGACAAGAAAGAAAATGTTTGAGCATCTTGAAGTTAATTCCATTCAGAAAGGAGACATCTTTGTCATGGAGGTGAATTTTGAGGCCAGAAAGAATAAGGCACTGATCTCCATGTTCTAACTCCTACCTTTTATCAAAAATATCATCATGTTTCCATCTCAAATTAGATTTCATATAAGTCTTTTTGAACACTTATTCAATTCCTTGGAAGGTGTCTACATCTCACAGGAGGGGTACTTTATAGTCTCAATGTTTCCAGTCAACAAGAGGTCAGAGGTAAAGAACCTCATTCATGAAGCATTTCCTCAAAGATCCATTAGAAGAAGTTTCTTCATCAACAGGAAGCTTTACCATCTCTGTATTTTCACTTCTCTCTCCCCCTCCCTCTTTTTCTAACATTCTATTTCTTCATTGGGAATGTACTTTTTCACTCTTTCATCTTATTCACTTAAGTGACTTAATGTTTCATTATAAAAGGCCCTTTTCAAAAATAAGAAAAGGACTTAATTTAATTCCTAAGGAATGTGAAAGGTCACAAGGGGTGGTGAGATGAAAAGTCACATGGGGGGAGAGGAAGAGACATTTTGTGATCTATAAATTAGAATGGATTTTCTATTCAAAATGGTTAGCATTTGTTGATTATTACTAGTTTTTGGCTTTCACTTCTATTACAAGCAATAAGCTACATTCTTCTATCTTCTTTCCTTTCCTATGTTCTTCCATACTCTTTATTTTCCAACTTTGTAAGTAATTGTGATCTTTAATAACCAAGAAAGAACTTTGTGTCTATGATTAATGAATTCATATAACTTTGTTTCTTTAATTTATTAGTCTTGTTATTGATTACATTTTTATTTTCTTCTATTAAATTTGGACCTACTTTGGTTATTGTTGGTGAGAATTTGTAAGTTCCTACTCACAAAATTAAACCCCTCTCTTTGTTTCTCCTACTCCCCTTTACCTCTCTCCAAAAAAATTTCTCCCTTGTACATTATAAAAGCACTTTACCGCGGGTTTAGTGGAGTATTCTTGTGTGATCCCTGGCCTAACGACTACCCCATATTTTTATTTAGTCCTTGCATTCAATAAATCATATCCTCCCCATACCCAAGAAATATGGGCCTAGCCCCATGACCATTGGTGAAAACCAATAATCTGCCTACAAAAAATTATTTCACCAACACTTACATATTGCTATTTCTATTTAAATAATTTTAACTAAGTTCAAAACATTCAAGAATTTAAAAACCTAGATCTATTTTCAATAGTTTAGTTTATTAGAAAAGGTGCATTATTGTGATACACAATATTTTGGGGCATTACAATTTTTGGGCCATGTGGTTCCACTCCTCTTTGAGTGTTGGTGTATTATGCCCTAAGACTCTATGTTTAATTTTATTGTTACTCTTCTAATTATATGTGTTGAGGTTTTTGTGTCTCATAGCTCTCTTAGCATTTTAGGTTGGGAAAATTCTACCCCCAACCTTTTTTATTTCTAATTGGGGACTTTATAACCCCTAATTCTCCATGGTTGTTATTACAATCTCTATCTCTCTACACCATTGGTAAGGGAATAGTCTTCTCCATCTATACAAAAAAGTTGGCTTCATACATACACATTCACTCCTTCATTTCTCTTATCTACTTTTACAAATAAAAATTTCAATATTTTCATAACTAAAAATTTATATTTCATTATATGGACATTGACTAAACTCTTGTGTTACGAATTTCACTCTTGTGGGCATCTAGAAACATCTTAAAAACTCAAGAAAATCCAATAAATCCAAAGTATGTTTACACATTTAGGTAAATATGGAAATTATGTGCTTCAAAATTATTGATTTGGCTTATATCCCTTATTAATGACTTGCATGCACAAACAAATTGTAAATTCATTATCATTCCTTTTCCTAAGGCTTACAAATACTTCTTATCTCTCACTCAGTTTCTCAAATACCTATGAGGCTACTCTAAATGATTATAAACATCTATTTCCTCTTGTTATGCCTCTCTAATGTTTCTCATTATAGATTTTGTGCTCTAGATATTAATATCTAGTAGGAAACTAGATCCAAACCAGTGTCTAAAGCTAGGCACTAATTTACTCTACTTCTCAATAATCAAATTTCTTAAGGTTGTCCTAGTTCTCTTTTTTAGGTCATCCTTAATGTAAAATTATATCCATAGAAATTCATAAAATAAAATCAAATACTCTCATTTACTCACTTGGAAACTTGGCAATCATCTAGCTCCCAGTTGGAAATAGCAAGGGACACTTAATATTTATCTCCATATATCTATCAAACACACCCTAAACTTCCCTAAATCAAGAGAAAACATCAACAATATGACTTAAGTAAGCTTTAAGGACTCCACACTCTTTCATGAGCATCCCAATCCAATTCAAAAGCATTCTAAAGTCTTATTAAGTGTTATCGTGCACATATACACCAAAGGTAACTTCAAGGGTTTCTATTTACAAGTACTCCACCTAGGCACTTTACTTCAACAATTTATCTATTGTGAAGGTTACATTCTATTTATAGTTACAAACACTATTGATGTTGATACATGAGGGAAAACAAAGGTCTAGATGAAATTTACACGTGTACAAGAACTAGGAGAATTATATGGTTTATAGGCGCCTTATTTGGGAAATTTAGTGTAGTGCTTGGTCAGAATAAAAAAAGGCCGCCAAGAGAAACCCAACTCCACTACACACCAATTTCTTTTGCTATATAATTGTGTGCTTAAATTACAAGCATGAGAGAATTAGGGTTTTGATCACATAGGTACATGTGAAGATTTTGGGAACATTGAAAGTGTAGTAAATATCTACAGTTAATGACGAATCGATACAATTTGATCATAAGTCAAAAAAGTAGCACCAAACATTAACATCAAACATGATAGTAACACCTAGCACCTATTTCCAAGCATGGTACAAGTATCCAACAAGGTTTTAGGGTCCAAAATTCAAGACAAAAAAAATTTAGCCTAATTATGGTCTATTTACCCTAATTATTGATTTATAACATCTATAAGATATCCATAAAACTAATTCAACCTATCTTCTTTTGTATTACTATATTTTGACATGTACTTAATCAAATAATATTTCTTTATTACATTTACATGTTTTGTCAAATTTGACTGTCACTATATTTTTTCATAAAATATAATTGACCATTAGTCTCCTATATTTCTAACCTATAAGGATAATTACCCCGACGTATATCGATTATTCTAATATGGGTAAAATCACTAGGCTCATGTTTGCTTCTACGCTCCTACATGCATCTAGGCTCATATTTACTACTAGGCTCCTATATGCTTTATGTTCATGTTTGATTCTATGCTCATGTATGCTTCTAGGCTCTTGTATGGTCTATGATCATGTTTGATACTATGTTTTTGTATACTTCTAGACTCATGTTTTCTTTTATACTCATATATGCATCTAGGATCATGCTTACTTATAGGCTCATGTATGTTATATGATTAGTTTTTATTCTATGTTCTATCTATTTTATGCTCATGTTTGCTTCTATGTTGATGTATACTTATATGCTCTTATATGCTCTATTACTATGTTTTCTTCTAATCTCATTTTGCATATAGGCTTGCATATGCTTTTAGGTTTGTACTTATCTCTAAGCTCATGTTTTCTTCTAGGGTCTTGTATGTTCTATGATCATGTTTGTTTTTATGCTTATGTATGTTTTATGCTCATGTATTCTCATGCTACATTGTTTTGCACACATTTTTAATTTATATCATCTTCACGATACATTTTTTAACACAAACTTGATTTAATCACACAACTAACAACTACTAACACTATTCAAGTCATCATGTCAGATTAAATATCTTAATTTTATAATGGTTTGATTGTGCCATTTTATTTCATGTTGTATCATAGGTATGAATGTATCCATTGGGCATTGAGTTGTGTATTACTGTTATACTACTCTACAAATGACAATTATACTCTTAGATATGGATTTCTATAGATTATTGGACTTACTTATGATATTCCTAATGATGAGGTGACATTTATTACTCATTCAAAAATGATAATTTATGATGTACTTTTCTTATATATCACTGTGCTTAGTTTTCATGGTATATGTGGTTTACATCCTTGATGTTATGGTCATATATTTTTTAAAGCTAACACTTTAAATTTTGAATTAAGTTATCCTTTAAAAAATCCCTCATATTAAAAGGATGCATATTGTGGGATTTTATAATATTTCACATGATGTAGGAGCCTCTGAGGTTCATGGAAATGCTACACAATTTTGGTGAAGGATGGGTGCATGTAAGGTAGGAAAATTGTGTAGGTCATATATGAGCATTACAAAATAAAGTGGTGATTTCATGAGAGTGTGGAAGTAATTTGCTCAGTAGTTATTACCAAGGAGTATAATGCACGGATTGTGTAGAGGAAGTAAGATTATATTATTATGTGGGAGGTTTACAGAGTAAAGCAAATGCGGAGGAATAATGTGCAATGATACGCGTAGTATTTTGATAGCACAATGGAGTTTTGGCTCATCTTGATAGGTTGCAAACACGTGGGAATTGATAAAAAGTTAGGTGTAAAATAGTATAGTATGCAAAAGGTGTGGGAGGATGAAAAGGAGGATTACGTAGTAACCAGACTACATAAGAGACACACAGAAGATTGATAGAAGGCCCAGAATGCGCCAAAACAATGTGTGAAAGGTGATGAAGGTAGAACTTAAGTGTATGAGTATGCAATATAATAAGACAAAAACATGTCCAAAGAGTGTGAGAAAAGAGTGTGGATTGAACTAATAGTTGGCAGAAATAATGGAAAATTCATAAGTAACTATTCTAGATAGCTAACAGATACCTAACGATCAGAAAAATACCAATGAATAAGTAGATGTGGCCATGTAGGATAGTTAGGTGGAACTGAAATAACTCAGAGAATTAATGAACTCAAGTTCAAATTTGAACTTGAGTAGGAAGGAGTCGGTGTGGAGAGAAAAGAGGGAAGGTGTCACTATATGATAGAAATGAGTTTTTTAAAAAAGGAAAGGGGGGAAATAAAAAAGAGAGAAGAGGAGAAAAAAGGAATCGGCCTAAGGAAGGAATGACTGAATAGGTTGAGGATGATGTCGTTGAATGTGTTTTTGAGCATAAAGTCCAATCTAGGATAAGTCTTAGATAAAACACCTAGTTATACCATTTTTAGATTTTATTAATATTTCGACCTATAACTAAAAAGGAATGAAATAGAAGCTACAAGGGTTTATTCTGATTAATTAAATTCCAACATAAACCATTCAATACTAGAATAATGCATTAATACTTTCAAAAATTTTACATAATATAATATAAGTTCACAAACATAAGGGTTTGAGTGTACTTAGATGATTATACATTATTCTAGGAAAATATAATAGATATGAATGATAAAATAGGGGTATATGGAACTAAAAGTGCTTTGGAACTGAAATTGTGACCTAAAAACACTCATGGGCAGGACCTACAGTAAGGGTGGGAATGTTTGTGTGCTCTTGACCCTACATAGAACTGGAATTAGTAACTTTCTGGGTTTTTTGCTTGGCTAAATCTCTTCTTTGCTCTTTTTCAGTCATTGTTTGTCACATTGTGGGGTATCTGAATGCTCTGCTCAATATTTCAAACAATAACCATGGATAAGAAGCCATGTTAAAAAATTAGTTGTGTTATGGGTACCCCATGCACTATCAATGTTAGCACTACTCTAAAGAGGCCTCAAACTACATGTCATTCTCCACCTAACATGTGATATCTAGTTGTAGTGCAATCATATTTGACATACTTCCTTTGAAAAATCTTGAATTGAGTTTCTCTCTTACAAATCTACTTGAACTAAGTATGAAGACATGTGTGAAAATAGAAGGATGTGTGAGGGTGCGTGCAAAATCATGGAAGAAGGGTTTGCACAAGTTAAAGGAGTGCACAAATGTGTGCATGAAGGTATGAAAAAAAGACACATGAAGGGTTGTATGCAGGGACAACAGACTCAACAGTTAGCCAAAAAAATGAAGACGGGCTAAAAATAAGACACATGCAGAAGATGACGTATTCACCAAGGAATGCCAAAAATAGACAAATATGGATAAGGCACGACGACAAACAAGATAAAGGCACATGCAGGACTAAGATGGACATATAACTATGCATGGATGGAGCAAGCCAAGGTATAGCATGGCGTGGGAATGAAGCAAGACTATTTATAACATGGGATTTAGAACTAAACTAAGTTGGAGTTGGCCATTTTGCTTAGAGAACCACATGATGACACCTAAATATAGGAAAACACAAGCATGCAAGCTATGTATAGGCATAGTCTAAGATAAATTAAAGCATGTAAGAGGTGAAGGAAAAGTTCCCACCTTATATATGTGTGTATATTTCCATGTAAAGTAGTGAATTTAAGTGTGTGTATGAGTTTGTAAGTGTGTGTTGTATGTATATGTGTGCAAGAATATGCTGAACATTGCTAAGTGATTTAAGTCACCTATACAAGTGTATGGGAGCTTGTCATGTGTTTGTAATGGATAATATAATATGGATTTCCAAAATACAAAAGGATGAACATGGTGTTCTTGGTATCTAATTATTGATAATGATTGTATATGTTGATGAATGAATACAAGCTCCTTTGATGATCAATTGTCTTTGCGCATAGTGCAATAGGTCATAATCTACATATGATATATCTATGCATGTTATGTTAATCATGTTTTCCAGGAACCATATCTTTATTTCCACCCTAGAAGGAACTTGGAGGAGTTGTGCATTTCAGGTGAGCACTTAGACCTATGTCTAAGTGAGGTGCCAACACACCTGACTATGTTGTGTTGATTTACTAGACTACAATGCATGTTTTGGTTCCATTTCAGGACCTTCTTTCATTCAGTATCTCAAAATGTGGTGAGCTTATGGAATTTTGGTTGTCATTGGAGAACATTGAAAGGTGGATACACAAAGGAGAAGATGAATTTTCACAAAGATACAGTACTGGTGATACTAATTTTAATCCACACAAATGGGTTGAAGACCACCTACATGATTTCATTGTATGCGACATTTTTACCTTCTTTCCATGGGAATTGTACGAATGGCTAGCAGCATATGTGTAGAACCAAGGAAGTAGGATTAAGGTGAAATGTAAATTTGGAATCAAACTAGGTATCAGTGTTGGCTGACTTGGATGCACCATGGACGCATGTACACTAGATTATTGGTGGATAGGAATCTTGTGGAATTATACTTTGGAGTACGTGATCTCAACATTTTCATTCCCAGAGGAAGAAGATTTCCAATTCCTTCGCAAGCCTAGAGGATCATATTTACGCACACTACCATTAGCTATAAAGATATTAATGGTTGAAATGGGACTTGAAAAATTATACTTGATGGCTAGTTAAACACATGTCCACATGCACAAGGGATAGGAAGGGGTTGGAAAGGATGACATTGACTCAGATGGAAGAAGAGAGAGAAGAAAGAGACTGCGTAGATATAGTGATGTGTGAGAGAGGGTAGTTGAAGAGGCACTAAGATAAAGAGGAATGGGGTAGGGATGGAAGTGTTATGAGAACCCTAAAGAGAGGAAGGGACACAAGACCATGTCCCTCTGATATTGGGAAAGTGCAATAGAAGGACCCCATTGACATCTGAGGAAAGTGAGTTTGGTGAAGATTTGGAAGAACTGTTGGCATGCATCCAACCACCCTAGACCCTTAGCCCTTGCACATGGTACTTAAGAAGTCATATATAGAGGATCATCATAGTGACAGAGAACAAAACAGTAATCAAGGATCACCACTTTGGGTTGGAGATACAGGCAGATATGTATTAGTATCAACTCAGGAGGTGTAAAAGATAAAGGAAGCTCACATGGTGCTACTCAATAGGATTTTAGCGGAAAGATCAAAAAATTTATTTGGAAGTAATACAATAGGTGCAAACATTAGGACAAAACATTGGTGTGCTAACCTACTAGAAGTAGTCCTATTGGTGGGATACACTAGGACAGATGGTTGGTGCATAGTTTAGTTCTACTACTTACACAGACTATTCTCCGATCAGCCACTTCATTATAGCAATAAGAGGCTTGAGAGGCTCTGGTCCTCCCTAAGTGGAGGAAACCTTGGTGGAGGTTCAGGGTCAGGATATGGTCCTCCCCCAAGTGGAAACAATCTAGGAAAAGGAAGTAACCCACCCCCACAACAACCTTAGATTTATTTGAAATGTCACTTCACTTACCTAACTATAGAGGAGTAGAAGATGTTGCAAAGCATGTGTACAAAAATGTGAGCTCTTGTGGAGGAGCCAAGGGAATAATAGCTAGCTTTAGAAGGTGGCTAGTCAATTCAGTTGAAAACTACATTGCAAGGTCACGTGCATAGTTGGTACATGAAGTATGACCCACATCAGATGGAGTGGACTATGATGCATTATGTGTGCTCATTTCTGGCCATGAGTTTCACATACCTGATTTCGAGTAGCAAAGCATCAATGCACTCAAGGAAATTAAACAGGGGATATCCGAGGGTGTTTGGGAATATGATGCATGATTCAAGACTTTATTGTCTAAAATCTCGTATGACATCCACTAAATTCAACATGATACAATGGTTCATGGGTGGATTGCTTGACACCATTTAGAAGGGCAATTATCACATAAAATGTTTATAGACCCACGTGATGCTTAGAGGTAGCATTGCATGCACAGAGGCAGTTGGAAGCATAGATACTAGAGTGAAGGTGTAAGTTCATTCCTTGAAGTGAGAATTGTAGTATGAATAACACAATTGGAGAAGTCTTCCACTAATTCTATGTATGACACTCGTTGTGGACTATGGTGTACAAATTGTGACTTAGAGGGGAACACTAAGGATATATTTCTGCATAGGAATGTGTGTGCACTACTCTCATCTTATGATGTTTTCCATAAAAATCATGATGTCTAGTATTTCCCCCTCCTTCAGCGCACTACCCAGAAGAATGTGTCACTCTATTTCAATATTTTTATGCACATACACATGATACAACTAATTTTCATCTGATTGACCATATCTATGAGGCTTTTGAGATAGGGTTATCCAAACCAACAAAGAAAGTAGTTCACATGGTACGTGAGGGACAAAATAATGATGTAGATAATAATGACGAAAATGGAGGTTATATAGGGAGGATATCATGGCAGAGGCCATGGAGGTCATGGAGGAAAGTTCAACCAAGGAACATGTTATACATGTGGGCCGTCAAACCATTATCAGCATGAGTTTACAAAGAAATAGTCTTGCACGTACTATAGAAAGGGGCACAAAGTAGAAGATTTCCTAAATTTATACATACACTATATGTGTTTCTTGAATAAGAAGGATAGGGGCATGTAATAATGATACAGGTTGAGCACTCTAGGTAGGGATAGTTGTAGCCTAAGACTTTAGTTATGAATAGAGTACCAACTATTATTGGTTACTACATGTGCAGAAGCTTTGCACATGTCATGAGTAGGGAAGATCGAAGATGCTCATCAGATGGGATGAGAATGTGTAGGAAACTAAGTATTGTAGATGCAGGACAGATAAAAGGAAGTATTACAAGAGACCATGGGCTTAATAAGAGAACTACAAGGGGGAGATACTTTGTCTGAAGGAAAAGCACAAGATAGAGAGTGTGCATGAAGTAGACTGAAAGTACCTGATAAGAATGTTGATGACCTTAAGGAAGTATGTAGGATTCTTAGACAAGAAAATATCATACCCATGTTAGGAGAATGGTTGCAGGAGAATGTTTGGTAACACATAGAATAGAGAGGGATAGCAAATATTACATGTTAATTTGCCACCTTAGAATCATGAATATGACATGAGGATTACCCTAGATGTGATTATAGATGGTTGGTTGTTAAGTAAAATTTTGATTGATACAAGTGCAAAAGTTAATGTCCTTACCCTTGATGTTTGGAATAGAATGGGTAGGCCACCATTACAGCCATCCTCAAGTGTGTTATATATTATAAATAAGACAAGGGCCATTCCCATTGGTGTTTTAAAGGATGCAAGCATCATGATTCAGGTTGTAAAATTCAAAGGATATTTCGAGGTTGTTGGAGTTGGCAGAAGGTGGAAAAAATTCCCTACATTACTTGGTCATCCTTGGTGCTATGAAAACAACACAGACATGATTGTTTAACAAGGATATGTAAGTTTCAAGAATGTAGATGAGTGAGTAGTGATCCCTATGGATGGTAAAAATATTGCTCCCTACATTTAGCCTGTAAGTGAAGAAGATTTTAACCAGATATATGCATAGATAGTGCACGACCGAGAGTATGTTGAGCCAACGAAGGAAGGGATGCTCAAGTGGGGAGATGTGCATTCTATCAGTGACACTACTATCATTTCTTATGATAATTGTGCTCATGGTACATATGAAATGGTTGGTCATGAGTGTCATGGAAGATTCACACAGAGTGATCAACCATGGAATTAGGTGATTGCAGAAGACTGCACTACTAAAGTTTACTGGATGAAGATAAGCCAAGAGACATTCTTGTGTGTCATGGAGGAACTTGTGTGCATGAGGGGGTGAAAGGAGAAATATACTTGTATATTCACTCAAGGGAATGACAACATGATGGTGGGAGAAACATAGAGACAACTTGTTAGGATGGCATGAGATTAGGGTTGCTTTCTTAACTTAGGTTTGTTAGAAGTAACCTTCCTTCAAGGATATCAAGTTATGATGGAGTGTCTTCTCCCTTAGTTCACATTCAAATTTTTGAGAATAATTGGCTTATGGGACCTGATGTGTTACCACCATCTCTATGGGTTCATAACTTTTATTCCACATTACGTGGGTGTGCACGTACATGGTACATACATGCTAAGTTGAAATAGGAGACCATATTGGAAGGTAATGAATTCAGGTATGATACATGTCTTTGATTACTCTTCTAATAAACCCTTATGCATATAAATTTGTAGTTGATGAAGCACATCACTCTGGGAGATAACACGAAGGAAAAGGAGCTTGTAACTCAATTTCAAGGTGAGACTCTTTCGACTGAGTGTGCAAACACTTGTGATTGGATGGATTCTGATGAGTACCTCCTAGAGCACACCTAGAAGGAAAAAGATAAAGGTAAGCTGGTGTACATGATTGATGATGAAGAGGTCAAGGATATATATATTAAACACACTGAGGGAGAGTGCAAAGTCTTGGCCATATAATAGATGATCATGCGTGCATATCACCAAGCCTTTGAAAATTAAAAAAAGTTAACATTGGAACATAGGATGCACCTAAAGAGAAATAATTGGTGATTACTGGTTGGAGTCCAAAGTTGCAAAGATTATAGAAATATTCTGTGACTTCCAAGATCTATTTCCTAGAGGCTACCATGAGTTGAAGGGTGTTCATCCTTCACTCAGGGAAATGAAGATCAAGCTAAGGGAGGGCATGCGACCAGTATGAAAAAGGCCTTATAGGATGAATCCCAACTTACATGTCAAGGTGAAAGATGAGATAGAAAAGATTCTCAAAGAAATTATCATTGAGCCAATAGAATAAATAGAATGGATTAATCCAATGGTCATCAACATCATAAAAGATAACAGAAAATGGATTTGTGTGGACTACAAGGTATTAAAATCCTCTTGTGTCATTGATCCTTTCCCCACACCCTTTACTAAAGATATTCTTGAAGGTGTGGTAGGGCATGATATTTACTCTTTTACAGATGGTTTCTCCGGATATCATCAGGTACGTATAGTGCACGAGGATCAACCTAAGACAATTTTTCACTACATAAGTGGGGTTGTTATGCATATACAGTTATGTCCTTTTGGGCTTAAGAATGCACCAATAGTATTCTCATGCATTCTTGTCAGGAATTTGAATAATTTATCCACAATTTCTTACAGGTGTATCTTGATGACTAGACCATGTATGGTATTAATTAAAGACCATTTTGATTATTTAAGATTGATGTTTGAAAGATGCAGGAAATTACACATATAATTGAATATCAAAAAGTGTCTTTGTAACAACACTTTTTGGCACACTCTTGGGGCATATCATCTGTAAAGAGGGTCTTTTAGTTGATCCTGCCAAGGTAGCAATAATATTTGGATTACCATAAACCAACTAATCAGAGCAAAGTGCATGGATTCCTTGGCCATATAGGTTATTACAGGAAATTTATTCAAGGGTATGTCAACATTTCCACACCATTAGAGTAATTTTTCAAGGCCAAAGGGAAATTCTATTAGAGGGATGCCCAGTAGAAGGATTTTGAGCGGTTAAAGGAAAGATTGACTATTACACCCATCCTTCATTTCCCTTAATGGAATTTTACCTTTTTATGTACATGTGGATGCTTCAGGTATACTGTAATTAGAGTTGTGTTGGCACAACCTGGTGAAGGCAAATGATAGATCATCCCATTTTTTTTGCAGTGAGGAAGCTAACACCTATAGAGTAGAACTATACCACAATAGAGTGTGAAGAATTGTCAATGGTGTACGCACTATACAAATTTTGATAGTATCTTTTGGTGAAACTGTTTATATTTTACAATGATCACATGGCGTTAAAATAATTAGTCAAAAAGTCAGTATTACAGGGGCGAATATGGCTATGGATCTTGTTATTTTAGGAATTTGACTTTGCAGTGATATTCAAGCCTAGAAAGAGTAATTTGGGACTTGACCATCTTTCGTCACACATCAACTTTGGAAGGATGCATAAAGTATTAAGGACACTATATCTTATGCACAGTTATTTAGGCTAGCTCACACCTATAGATTTAGAGATATAGTGGTATTTTTATGCACATATGCATTACACTGAAGGGATGAAGATTTTGGAGAAGAAGTAATTGGCCTTACGTGTTGCACCCTATCAACTAGTAGGATGAGACCTCTATAAGATGGGCCACAATGAGGTATTACACATATGCATATTTGAATATGAAAGATAAGCAATAATGGAAGAGGCACATGGTGGAATTGTGGGAGGCCATTATGCTAGAGAAGCCACCACGCACAAAGATACTCCTCATCTAGACTATGGTGGGAGACATATCTATAAGGATACTAAGGAATTGTTCAAGGCGTGTGATCATTTTCAAAGGATGGGAAATCTAGGCCAACATAATGAAATTTCTTTGTGCCCCATAATAAGCGCATAACCTTTTGAAAAATGGGATAATTATTTCTTTGGACCAATTACATAGTTATGTGTACATACAAGACACATGATACATCATTACTTACTATTGATTATTTAAAAAGGTGGGTAGAGGTTGCACCTATACAAGGATTATACTACCACCACTAGTTGTGTGCTTCTTATGAGAGAATATTATCAACAGGTATGGTTGTCCATTGAGCCTTACCAAGTGATAGGGGAACTCATTTTCTAAATGAGACAATCTGAATATTGTTAGCTCACATGAGTTCATGGTGGATCATCATAAGACTACCCCCTATCACCCATAAGAAAATGGTACTACAGAGGCTTTCAACAAGATCTTGGGAAAAACATTGACTAAAATTTGTGACGTGGGAAGAAAATGGGATGACAAATTTGCAGTTGTACTATGGGCGTACAAAAATACATATAATATGTTGGACAAAGCAACACCTTTCTAGTTGGTGTTTGGCGTAGAAGCCATCTTACCTATAGATTTCATGTTACCATCCCTTGTGATATTGTGCATGCATGAGGATTCATAGATGAACAAGTGAGTAGCCACCAGTGCATTGATAAATTAATACAATTAGATGAATGACGTGTAATTGTGCATGATGGAGTTAGAAAATAGAAAAGGAAAGACAAAAGGCCTGACATGGCACATTAAGAAATTAAGTCTTTTTTTCAAGTAGGTGGGTTAGTGCTTTTATATGATTCAAAGTTTGTGTGCACCACCCAAGGAAATTAAAATTCCATTGGTTTGGACCCTTTATAGTAACCAAGATACTAGATTCGGGTGTATGTCATTTGCAGGCACTAGATGGGACTATGTTTACTGGTTACTTTAATGGGATTATGTTGAATCCCTACTATAAATAAGCTTCTTTTTATGTTTATAATAAGGTAGTATTTCCATTAGATTAGATTTATCTTTCAACATTATTCTTTTATTTTTTGGGAATAAGTGTTCATTCGTGCATAAGAGATGATGTATTTTTTTAAGCATAATACGTAGAGGACCACGCATGGATTTTAGTGTGGGGTAGCAGGTAAGAGTGTGAATTGGACATGAATGTGTAAGCATGCACGCATGGAGAATGATGAAAGGTTTTCCTGATGAAAGGCTATTCTTGATCTTAATATGATGGAATGCATAATTACACACAATATTGGTGTGTTTTGATTGTGCAAGGATTTGTGGAGATGATAACATGTAGGAATAATGCATGACAGGATAACAAAAGGTAGATAGCATGGAAAGAAGAAAACTACTTGGTTTGTGGCACAGAGAGAGGAAAGATACGACACAGAGGGGCATGCAGTAAAGGTTTTGTTATCTTGGGAAAGAAATTGTACATGCACAAAAGGGTGATCGTAGGAGGATCTACAGCCTAAGAAAGTAGTTGCATGTGCCAAAAGGTTATGTCTGTCATGCGCAGAAGAAGAGGATACTTGGAAAGACCCATGGTTGTCTACTAAAAGGTAGAAAATAGGAAAATTTGGCAGGAAAGCACCACCTACCACACTCAATGCCTATTTTTTTAATATCTATAAATAAGTGTGAGTGACCAAGTGAAAGCGTGTGATAAAAGGTGATGAAAAAGGCACTGGAAGCAACCAAAGATATCCTTGAGTTTGGAGAAAATGACAAGTGGAAGCTTTAGAGGGGTTAGAAAGGTGTGACGAGTGGCTAGGGTTGTAAGGTTGAACATGAAAGTAATTTTTAGAGTTAGGGCATGATGGTTGATGAGAAGGATCAAGAAGATTCTGAATCACATGTGGATAGAACAACTAAATCTAGGGCATGCAATTGGATGAGTTTGTAGAAAGCAAATCACATGTGTAAGAAATGGCATTAGTAAAGAGGGAAACCAAGAATAAGAAGAATGTGGAAGATGCACCGGATGATTGGTTATTGAAAATGCAATACCCAAAAGAGGTGATTGTTGGGAAACCTTGGGCATCACAATTGTGGAAATGAAATGTAGTCATTTTTACATCCACCAAAGAACAAGGGAATCCCATGTGCATCGGCCTATCACCCAGCGGGTGTTGGGTGCTCACCCGAGGCACGCGTGGGGACCGATTCTCTCCTTTATGTGAGTTTAGTGGGAAACATCATCTATGATAGGAGATTTTAAGGAGAGTGAGTGGAAACGAGACATGCAATCATCATAGAGCTCAGAACGGCTTCTAGACCGATGCAATCATTCCAGATAGAAAAATACTTAACAGATTATAGGAATGAACCAAAATAGAAAGGAAAATGCTTAAGGATTCACACTCATTTCATAAACATACACGAAACAAAGCCATAAAGATATATGTATGGACCAGAATCATTAATGATCAAATTTAAAATAATTTGGTAACCTCATTACATCCATTAGATCCATTACAGAACATCACAGTATGGCAAACCGAATTCATACATCATAACTGGATTTACATTCCTTAGCTCTCAAAAATAAAGTTTACAGTCCCAAGCCCCTTTGATGCATCCTTCTCCTATATATTATCTACTTAACCCAATATAACTCCTCGCAGTATTTCTGTAGAGCTCTGCTTTATATTTATCTCCTTCTTTTTCTTATATGGGTGCTTGTATTTATAGGCCTCTTGACCTACCAACTCACCTTTCTGTGGCTTCAGATCCATTTCCAAATATACAAATGTGGTCCTCCATGGGAGCATGCTCCTCCAGGCCTGAGCTCTCCACTCCTTGCCATGATGGTCTTCTAGACACTTCAATCGTATGGCATATTCCTTCCTAAGCCAACCTATTGCCAGGTTGGCACCTTATCTTCTCCGCATGTGTAGTCAAGTCATGTTTTTCATGTGTCCTACCTGATATGCCAAATATGGCTAAGTCCCAAAATCTTGATGCCATGCATGCACGCGCCTTGTTCTTTTATACCTCCCTGGAACCCCTTTCTTGCGCGCTTTCTCCTTATGCACCCTTCTTTATCCAGGCCTTGCGCGCCCATGTGCCTTCATGTACTCAGCCAGTAAATTAGGGTCTCAACATGCAAGATAAGTGAATATAATCACCATGCATTAGGGCATGAAATACACATGAATAATGATACACTAAACGACACAGGTGCACGCACTACAGAAGGCTAGTTGGTACTAGTTGATAAAGTGCACAAGACCCTAGATATTTCTAGAGTATTGCAACTCTTTAAGTTTCCATTTTTTGGAAAGCCCATGCAACTATTCTAGTAGTTGATGTCGTGAGTCCATGAGGACTATTTTTACTTTGCATGCAAGAGAATGCACATAACTACGTAGTTTATTGGTAAATTCATAGTGTTGTGTGATAAGGGGGGGCTAAATTGCATTTGATATGCATGATGAGGAAATAGTAGAGGTGACAGCCACCACCCTACAATATCAAAGACGAAGTCATGCATTTAAAATTTCACATATTACAAACCCCGGGACTAAAGTGGTCACGTGCATAGTAAGTTGTAAAATCAAAGCATCAAAGAGATGGACCGAGGTAAATAAAAAGTTCTTACATATCATGCACAAGATGGAGTAAGGTACCAAGTACAACATTGTGTTGTACATCATAGAATTAATTATCAAAGAAGAAAATACCCAGCATGACAAAGGAGAAAAACTTACATGGGGTTCCATCTTACTGCTAATTATGATATGGGAGATTAGAATTCAAGATGGTCTTTATGGGAACGATCGGGATCACCCCATTGAGAAGAGGTTACCGGTAAATATATTCTCTAGATATACATGTGACGACACAATAATGATTGCATACAAGAAGTGCCTAGAGGTGTGGTAAAAAATAATACACGAAGCATTTGAAAATTAATGGAATGTACCTATGGAGCTTCCCACGGAGTTATATAGCCAAGCAGACTTTGTTATTATGCAACATTTCTTCCTTGTAAGATTTGTGTTGGTCAATGGAGAGATGTGGCCTTGGTACAAACTTTTGTTTGCATTTACAACCAGATATTTCCAAAGTGTCATAAATAGAATTAAGGACATGCAACCCTTGAAGTTCAACACTAATAAGGTAGATGTAGATTACCTGTTGATCAGATAAAATATGGCACTTAGCGAAGAACATACAGAAGTTTCGTGTGGGAAAACAGAGCGCATTAAAAAGCGTGGGAGGATCGGAAAGGAATAACGCGTTGAGGACAAAGACAGATTCGAGACTTAGCTGTTTTCATGATGAGGATATATTTTTGGAGATAGCGTGCAGAACACAAAAAATGATTAGAAACTTACGCGACACACATTGGCTATTTTTGGAGGATTTCCTATGAAGCGCTTTACATGAGTACAAGCTGAGAATAGATTTACTACTTATAGCTAACTAGAAGAAGTCTATTGTTAGCACACTTACATATTTGGCTATTATTGTAACGGTGCGTGGCTAATAATAGCATGCGGCCTATTTTGGGATTAGATAAGTGATGAAGGGCAAGTCCCCACCCTTATAAGTATGTAACAAACTGTGTAGTATAGGTGTGTGTGAATAGTATATAAGGACTAGATTACTATGAGAGTATATTATCAGATCTATACATGCATGAGCATATGATGCCATTATTGTAAGAAGCTTATGTGTATTATTACATTTAATATAATGGAGTTTATTGACTGAATCAAGGTGTTAATCATGGTTATAGTTTATTATTGCATGAGTGATTTCGCTATGATTATTGTTTGATTTATGATACTTTAAGATCTAGACCTGAATATGCATTGTATAATGATGTATTAGTCATGGATCTAAATGCCTTAAGTCTTCATCATGCTAAAATCCTACAACATCAACCATAAAGAGGGGCTTGGTACCTTTACGTGCTTTGGTTGAGCGCTCAGTCTAGGCAGAGTGATTTTAAGTTATTTTCAGGATGGTTAACGATGAAGACATATTGGTTGACCCTAAAAAGTGTTGAGGAATGGATACATGACTTAGAAGAAGAATACACATAGAGGTTCAGCACTAGATCTGAGTTTAACACACGCACATGGGTAGAAACGAATCTTTATGATAGTTTGTATGAGAGCTTCTTTGTTATTTTTCCAGTAGAATTATACGAGTGGCTGGTTGCTTATGTGTCTAAACGGAATTTGAGGTATCACACACTTGTCTAGATGTATAAAAAAATTTCAGACCCATTATGATGCTTGATTCAATTTGGAATCACGATCGTGGATACATGGTTCCATGTGGTTTGTTCTGAATAGTTATATCTTAGAGTACTCCAATTTCCAACTTATTCTGTGCCTAGAGGTAGGTAACTATCTAGTTTTTTACGATATCACAGGGGAACTTACCTGCAAGGCACTCCAATGGAGATCAATATCTTGATAGTAACTTTGAGCTTAGAGAGAAAATTGATGGCTAACTAAACCTCACCAATGCGAGGGGGTAGGAGAAAGTTTGGTGAAATATGGAAGACCTAGAGACAGACGAGAAAGTGAGAGGAAAGGCGTCTTAAGTATAATGAGGTACATGAAAGGGGAGGTAGAGAAGCAACAGGAGGTTGTCGAAGCAAATGGCGTTGTAGAGAAAGATAGTTTGGGAAGAAGTTGAAGTTCACGCAGCAGACCTATGGAACCCGAGAATTAGGAAATCCCCCATTTGGGAAAGAATGAAAAAAAACCCCTCCTCAGCCTTATGTAGAAGTATGCTAGTAGCAAAAACGACCTAGGCCACAGGCGCACATATGAATCCACCCTTGAAAACCTTGCCCTTGCGACTTTGTTTTCTAGCATCTAATACAACAAAATAGTTAGCAAGGTAATTTAAGCAGTGGGAGAGAATGAGTGAGTCTATATACAAGGCATAACTGATAACAATGCAAATGACTGTCGTTGTTATATGGGAGTAACTTTTCGGGTGTATTATCCACACAAAATTCAGGCGCATAAATTTTTGGACTATCCTCTGGGAGGTAGTAACACTTCACAGACTGTTGTGGAAACAATTCAGTACTACTGTTGGGGACACAGGGGAAGTACATCTTCTAGTCCAAGCCTGACTATAAGTTCAGGATCAAGCAGGTATATGTGGTTCTAGCTTTAGTAGTTCTGGTGATTCTGGAGGTAGGGGAAACACATAAGGTTCTAGATCAGGTGGGAAAGGTCCAGTACCAACCCCAAAATATTTATATGGAGATATATCTTGGTCTTCCTAGAGTATAGGGGCAAAGAAGATGCTGTTGAACATGTACATATGTGTGAAATACTGTGGCATGCAAAAGGAATCATGGCTTCTGAGTGTAGGGTAAGTCAATTTGCTACTACGTTACAAGGGCATGCACACAGTTGGTATAGAAAGTTTGACCCTGATTAGACTTGCATAGACTATCCAGCTTTAAAAGATGTGTTCCTTAAAGAGTTTCATATCCCTGAGTTTGAGCAGAAGAGTATAAGTGCACTCAAAGATATCAAGCAAGGCACTACTGAGAGTGTCAGAGAATATGATCCTCATTTTAAAATGTTGTTATCTAAGATTTTGTATGATATTCACGCAAGCCAACATGCATAATGGTTCGTTGGAGGCCTGATTACACCTTTTACGAGAGCACTATCACATAAAACATGGGGTGAGCACTGATCTGTGTGAAGAGTACTTGAAGAAATATCAGAAAATTACATCACTTGAGTAGTTGGAAGTATAGACACTGGGGTGAGCCTATTTTTAGAAGCACGGATCCCAGCTATGGAAAAGTAGTAGGAGAAACTATCAGAAAATTCAACACATGAGATGCGCATATGGATTTGGTGCATAGATTGTGAAGTGGAAGGTCACAAAAAGGATAATTGTCCCTGCATATCAGTGTGCTCATTGCTTTTGGACTGTGAGATATGCCATCTAAACCATGATGCTAGTCACTACCCATTACTACAACGCGCGATAAGGAAGAATGTTTCATGCTACTGCAAAATATGTAGGTCCATGACTCATGACATGAAAGATTGCTGGCTGATTGGTCAGATCCATGATGCTATAGATATTGGTGTATGACAGACAAGAGTTTTAGATAACTCTAAAGGCAAGAATGAGCATCAGGATTGGGATCACAATCAGGCATGTTGTGATTGGAATGAAGGGATTTTTGAAGGAAGTCATGCTAGAGGTCAAGGATACCAGGGTGGATTTGGAGGATGAGGCCGGCGTGGTGGAAGAAGTGAATTCCCTCGCAGAACATGTTATACATGTGGATCTCCTAACCACTACATGTGCGTGAATGTCCTCAAATATTACATGTTCTTTCTGTGGAAAAAAATCATAGTTATGAGGAATGCCCATACTTATATGAGCATCTTAGCAAGTAGGATATAAATAGGGAAACAAAGGTGCAATGGATGGTTAGGATACAACGCTATGTGGAGAATCAGTGGATGCCCAAGTTAGAACCAGAATCTGAGGCATTGTAGGTAAAGATCACGACTGGCACACTGAAGCAATGCGCAACAAAGAAGCATTGTCAGTAGAAGCCTACCATCACTAAGGAGGAGGTTCTACATGCACAATACCCAGATCCTGCCCATCAAAAGGAGGTTTACTAGGAAACCATGGAGGTACTTAGGAATCTTCAGGGTGAAATACAAGTATTTAAAGGAGCAATTACGGAAGATGGAGCAAAAGAAAGCATCAGAGATGGTCCAAAACTGATATAGATGACTTGAGAGAAGTGTGCAAATTGTTGTGCTAGGAGAATATCATTCCATTATTGGGTAATTGGTTAAAAGGAAATACTCCCACACGCAAGTATCTAAGACTGGATGATAGATCCTGCATGCAAATCTTCCCCCTCATAGCCTAGATTATGACAAGGAAATAACTCTGAATGTTGTTGTGGATGGGTGGCTATTGAGTAATATACTGATTGATATTGGTGTGGAAGTCAATTTTCTTACCTTAGATGCATGGGAACAAATGGGGAGACCCCCATTGCAGCCATCCTCTAATGTATTATTCATGGCTAATCGGACTAAGGCCACTTCCATCAGAGTTTCAAAAGATGCATCCATTACCATACAAGGAGCCAAGTTCACTGGAGATTTTGAGGTTTTAGCGCTAGCAAAGTTGGATAGCTTCCCAAATCTATTGGGGCATCCTTGGTATTATGCAAATAATGTTGATCTTCGATTCAACAAGGGTTATATCAATTTTGAAAACAAGGAGGAAAGAGTTATTATCCCTTTAACAGATGGAAAATATGTGCCCTATGTTGAGCCCTTGAGTGAAGAAGACCTAAATAGGATTTATGTATGTGCCATCTTGGATCCAAAGGTACTTGAGCCATGTAAAGAAGGAATCCTTCAATGGGAGGATGCATAGTCTATCAGTGATACTACAAGTGTTGTCTTGTGATAATTGGGCTCGTAGCACTTATGAGTTGGTAGGGAAAGAAGTAAAGAGCATATTTCCTAAGGGCATAAATCCATGTTATGTCAAGAGAATAGGTAACAACTCAGTACCTTGTTACATTAGAGAAGGAGATCCTATAGTATTCATGTGTGCTATGGAAGAACGATGGATAGACCTACTGGAAAGAAGAAATATGCCAGCATATACACTACGCAGGACAACAGTGTGCTAGTGGGTGGTCCACAAGGATAATCTTGTAGGATGGAATGAAATTAGGATTGCTCTTGCCACTAGGTTCTACAGGAGCAATGCACCTACTCAAATATGTACTTATCATGGTAATAAACCTATTCAACACCATGTTCAGAAATGTAGAGAGACTCTGGACAGAGGGGCAAAAAAGCTTTACCACCTTCGCTCTGGGTGCACAAGTTTTATTCCACTTTACAAGGACTGTGCACGTGCTTGGTATGTATATGTATAACTTCATAGAGAGACTAGAAAATTGGTAGGATTTAATTGCATGAATGACCTAGACGTTTGACTTCATCTCTACCAAACATCCGGTGGAAGAAGCATTAAAATTCATAAAGCGCTTAAGTATGGGACATAGTTCCAAGACTAAAGAACTCCTTCAGAAGTTATTGGAAGAAGGAAACTTAGGAGTATGTTTGGATGAAGAAACATAAGCTGATGCCACACTACTTCAGTGTGCTTGCCTTGAGAAAGAAAAATAAAAAATGGTCTACTTAGTGGATGACTACGAAGTAGAAAATCTGGACATAAACCATTCAAAAGGTAGGTGTGAGGTGTTGGACAGTGTAGATAAGACCACTCGTGCCTATCATGAACCTATGAAGAAAAAGAAGGTGAATATTGGATCAGATGTTGAGCCTAAGGAAGCCATAATTGGGGACTATTGGTCAGACTCTGAAGTGGAAAAATCATAGAGTTACTATGGGATTATCAGGACTTATTCCCTTGAGGGTACCATGATCTTAAAGGAGTGCATGATCATTAGGGGAGATGAAGATAAAGATTAAAGAGGGTGCATGCCAAGTTAGAAAGAGACCCTACAGGATGAACCCCAACTTGCGTGAAAAAGGTCAAAGAAGAGATTGACAAAATGTTGAAGTCTGGAATCATCAAGCCCCTAGATGAGTTAGAATGGGTTAGTCCAATGGTGATCAGTATCAAGAAGGATGGTCAGATTAGGATCTGTGTGGACTATAGGGAGATGAATGTTGCATGTGTGACTGATCCCTTTCCTACGCCATTCAATGAGGAAATACTAGAAGGCATTATAGGGCATGAAATATATTCATTTACAGATGGGTTCTCTGGGTATCATCAGGTTAGGATTGCCCAGGAGGATCAGGAAAAGACTACCTTTACTACTGAATGGGGTATCTTCACCTATACTGTGATGCCTTTTGATCTGAAAAACGTGCCTACTATATTTTCATGCATAGTTGTTCAAGCATTCAAGGAGTTTATTCACAACTTCTTGCAAGTTTATTTGGATGATTGGATGGTGTATGTATTAGTTAAGGATCATTGTGACAATCTATGCTTAATGTTTGAAATATGTAGAAAGTTGAGTATCTCTTTGAACATCAAGAAGTGCATATTTGCTACACCATTTGGGATACTGTTAGGACACATAATCTGCAAGGAAGGCTTGTTGGTTGATCTAGCTAAGGTTGCAGTCATTATAGGCCTAAAAGAGCCTACCAGTCAGAGTGAGGTGCATGGATTTTTGGGTCATATAGGATATTACAGGAAGTTTATTAAAGGATATGCCAAGATTACTGCACCTTTGGAGGAGTTACTGAAAGGAAAAGGTACATTCTACTGGGGAGAACCAAAACAACACACATTTGAGACATTAAAGGAGAAACTTACTACTGCACCTATTCTACATTTTCCTTCATGGGACCAACCATTTCATGTACATGTGGACACCTCTGGCATGACCATTGGTGCAGTATTGGCTCAGCCTGGAGAAGGTATTATAGATCATCCTATATGTTTTGCTAGTAGAAAGATGACTCCCGCAGAACATAATTACACAACTACAGAGTGCGAAGCTTTGTCAATGATCTATGTGCTACATAAATTCCAGACAGTACCTACTATGCTATATAATTTATACAGATCATATGGCATTGAAGTATTTGGTAAACAAACCCATTTTACAGGGGTACATATGTAGATGGGTACTCTTATTTCAAGAATTTGATTTCACAGTTGTGGTAAAACTAGGGAAAAGTAATTATGGACCAGACCATTTATCCATAATACAGTTAGGAGAAGAAGCACATGCCATTGAAGATACCATGCCTGATGCACAGTTATATAGGTTACAACGTGCACCATCAGAATTAGAGGACATTGTTGTCTTTCTACGAATAGGCATGGTGCCAGAAGGAATGAAATCCTTGGAGAAGAAACAACTTTCCATACACGTGATGCCCTATATGTTGATTAGCGGTGACCTGTACAAGTTAGGCCGGGATGAAGTATTGCGTTATTGCATATTAGAACATGAGCGTGCATAGATATCATGGAGGAAGCTCATGGTGGTATTACAGGTGGCCACTATGCAGGTGATGCCACTGTGCGCAAGATTCTACACATTGGACTATGGTGGGAGACCCTGTATAAATATTGTAAGGAATTTTGTAAGGCATGTGATCATTATCAACGTCTTGGCAGACTAGGTCAACGATATGAAATGCCCCTGAGACCTATTACTAGTGCAGAGCCATTTGAGAAATGGGCTATAGATTTTTTGGGTCCTATTTCACCAGCTACGCGTAGAACTGGATCATGCTATATCATAACTTACACAGATTATCTGACAAGGTGGGCAGAAGTAGCACCTACAAAGGATTGCACAGTGGCTACAACAGCAAGATTTCTATGGGAAAATGTCATTACATGATATGGATGTCCTTTAAGTTTGACCAGTGATAAGGGCACACACTTTCTGAATGAGACAATCAGAATTTTATTGGATGAATTCATGATTGCACACCATAAGACTACACCATATCATCCTCAGGAAAATGGGACTGCTGAGGCTTTCAACAAAATTTTGAGCCAGACATTGACAAAAATCTATGATGTTGGAAGAAAGGATTGGGATGATAAAGTATCTGCAGTACTTTGGGCATATCAAATGACATATAAAAGGTTGAACAAAGCCACACCCTTTCAGTTAGTGTTTGGCACAGAAGCAGTTCTTCCTATGGAATTCATGTTACCATCTTTGCGTATTACACGTGCTGGAGGTCTAGCTGATGAGCAAGCATTAGAAGAACAGATTGCAAAGTTAATCCAGCTGGATGAGTGACAAGCAATAGCACGTTGGAGTCAAAAACAAGAAAAGGCTAGGCAGAAAGCATGGCATGACAGGCACATCAAGGATAAAAATCTTGAGATAGGACAGATGGTGCTCCTTTATGATTCTAAATTTTTACACCATCCAGGTAAACTCAAAGTACATTGGTTGGGGCCATATGTTATCACTCACATACTTGAAACATGCGCTTGTCAATTAAAGGCGCTTGATGGAATACGGTTACCCGGATACTTCAACGGGAGTAGGCTAAAGCCCTACTATAAATAAGTCTTCTTGGTGTTTGTAATAAGGTAGTGTTGCCATTTAGATTAGGTTTTCAATTCTACATTTCCTTAATGTGTTTCCTTCTTTGTTCGCTATGCTTTGTCAATTTAGTTGGTGTGTTTGTGTAATAAGCGTGTTTACGTGCCAGAAGCTAATTACTATTTGGAGAATTTTTATGCACAGAGGACTACACATACCCTTAGTGTGGGGTAGGTTATTGATATCTAGGTACATGACTGATGAAAATAAGTACACATGAAAGGAACTAACTGTTACGGGTGTTATTCAAGATGGAGAATTGAAAAAAAAAGATTACTTCTGGAAATAAGGACCATAGATGGAGATGAATGAAGAAACAAGTATAACGCGAGGTAAGCAGAGGCCATGGGAACTACCAAGGGAAGGCACAGTGGTGAGGTACTCAGGTGCATGGAGGCACGCTGAAGAGAAATTTGTGGCTAGAAGGTAGGAAGGCACACTAGAAGGTTATAGCTTGGGCGCAAAGATGTACCGCGTAGAAGGAACGAAAATGGTCGATTAATGAAAGGATTGTTGGTAGGTGGAGGAGTGATAAATGCACTAACTTTTTGAAAATCTATATAAGGATGGGATGCGAGTTCATTTTTACCATTGCAATTAAGAGAATATGAAAATAACTAAGTGAAAATGAGTCGAGAAATCATGTTGTGGTGCGATGAGTTTGAAACCAGACATGTAGAGAAGGTTTGTACGTGCAGGAGAAGCTTGCGTTCCCATAGGTGAAGGGTTTGAGAAAAGAAGACACGTTACAAATGAGCTAGAGCACACGATTTCCATTAGGGCATGGAGATTTGAACTAGGGTTTCAACTTGCTCAATTATAGAGGGTAGAAAAGAGAGATTTTTCAAATGGCACCAAAGAAATCACCCATGCAACAGGAGTAAAAGGGAAGAAGAAGGTCGAAGTGGAAGAAGAAACTACTCCCGAGAGTAATTTCTCAGAAATGCAGTATCCAGAGGGAGTGATCATGGGACAAGAATGGGATTCCCACATCCATCAATGTAAAATCAGTGATTACAACCATCATACATCAGATAATAAGAAGGATCTTGATGTGTTGTTGAGCACAAAAATGAACAAGTGCACAACAGAAGATATGCCAGTGTACGATGACACTGGTGAGAAGTTACTAAAGAAGATTGGAGTCTACCAGTTGTATGAGCTGCCATACTTTGGGAAGTATGAACCATTGTATCGATGGTTGATGAGCAGGGTCCATGAGGACTTCTTCTACTTCACCAGACGGAGAGTTAGAATCACAGCTGCCTTGATTTCAATAGTGAAAGGACTAAGGGCCTCAAGAGTGGATTTGGAGAGTTATTTATTTGATAAGGCCACAATCCTGGAGACGAGGAAGGAGTTGGGGTATACCAAAGGTCCTTGCATTATGGACATCAACAAATTAAATAAGTACCTAGTAGTGCAGGCAGTTGCACATCTTGTAACAAAGTTGAATGACCAAGAAAGGTGGTCATAGGTAAACACAATGTGGTTGCACGTTGCAAAGAAGATGTATCAAGGAGTGATCTACAATATCACGGATCACATAGCAAAGACAATCATTGAAGAAGCACAGACAGGTGACAGAATAAGTTTTGGTGCTATTTTATTGTCTTTGGTGTTTATGGAGATTGGAGTGCCCCATGGGCCAAAGGAGAAGATTTGGGAGTACCCCATGGAACAAAAATCTCTAGTGGAAAGATTTCAAAAATACTTGTGTGAAGGATCAATGAGCAGACCATTCAAGTAGAGGGTAGAGAAGTGGTATGATAGACTCCATGCAGTGTTTGAAGAAGAGTGGCACATACCCAAGGAGTTACCTTCGGTGGTGGGTAAGGCATTACAGTTTGCAGTTTACCATCATTTTTACATCGAGTGATTTGCAATGAAGGATGGGGCTTGGAGCCCATGGTGAAAATTGCCATATGCCTTCATAGCAAGATATTTCTAGGCATCAGTTCACCAGTTTTTAGATGCGCACCACCTAACCTTCAATGCAGACAAGGTAGATTGCGACTACCACACTCTGAGAAAGAAATATGTATATCCAGGGTGGAATGCCTACATTGAGAGGCTTATCTCAGATATTATAAGCATGAAGCCTATAAGCTTGGCAGTTGGGGACACCAGAGCAGCGCTTGTGTACCTTCAACTCAAGCCCAAGCTGGAGAACACTAAGTATGTGGAAAATGAGTTCACTGCTCCCAGGGCCACCAAAAGGTAAGCATACAATGGAAAATGTTCCAGCGCCTAAGCCCACAGAGACAATACAAGTAGATGATGAAGAAGAGGAGCATGAAGATAGTGGTGGTTTGGAGCACAGAGGTAGGAGGCAGCCTCTAAATAGGGAAGAAGCTGAGTGTGCGGCTATGCCACCTCAGGGGCAGGAAGGAGAAGATGAGGACTTGGCTATGGTACAAGGAGAGTGCCACTTCAAAAGAGTATTCAGGAGAACAAGGACCCAAGGTGCTACTCCACAATCAGTGCGTAGATCACCTCGACTCTCTCCACAGAAGGAGATAAATGAGAAGAGAAGAAGGAAGTTGAAGCTGGATGAGGAGGTGGAAGAGTCTAAGGAAAGCGCGCCCAATTCCCCTACACCTCTAGAGAATGTGGAAGAACCAAAGGATGAAGAAATGAAGGATGGAGAAGAGGGAGAAAAGGAGGAAAATGAGACAATGACCGAGACTACTCAGGGTATGGTAGAACAAGCTCCAAATCTTAAAGCCCAAGTTCCTAAGGGGCCAAGATTGAAGAGAACAAGTGGAGAATATGTTCCACCAGTCATGGGCTATGCCAAGGACACAGGTAAAATTGTTCACACCCATTTTCAGAGCATAATGACACAAAAGGATTTGTATGGCTAGAAACCATGCGCACAAGGAAGCTACTGTCATGGTCGATGCACACACACATGGATGAACCCAGCTTTGATGTATGTGAAGAGTCATGTGTATCAAGGAGGTTGAAGAAGACACCTCAGGCTAGACACATAACAATCAAGCCTACTGTTATGTCAGATGAACAAGTGAGCAATGCTTTGGTGAAAGTCTCAACAAAGGTGGCATGACAAAATATGGATAAGGCTGCAACAATTAGGGCGCTAAGAGAAGAGATCAAAACTAAGGATGCATAAATAGTGCGCCTAAAGCAAGAAAAATACTTGGCATAGAAGAAGAACATTGTTTTCATCAGCATGACAGAGGAAGTTGGGGACAATATCATGAAAGAAAAGCCACACTTAGAGCCAAAGGTACCCAAAATGTTTCCTTCGACAATGCATTATGTACAAACCTTGGTGGACTTGGTACTTGAAGATGAACCTCTGGCATGCCCAAACCAAAGAATCCTGAGCAGGAAGTAGAGAGAGAAAAATCTTCGATGATGAGAAAGATTTCATCATATGAGGGGTTGCTTCAGAGCTTGTAGGAGGAATTGAAGAAAGTAGATCAAGCATTGAATATTTGTACATCCCCAAAAGCTGTTATAAGAACCAAGACCATTTTGGAAGACAATGAAGTCCTTAAGGCCATGAAAGATGAGACCTTGGGACGTGCATAATGGTTAGCACTTGTCAAATAGAAGCACGAGGCCCTTACAACAGCACAAGAACCACACAAGGAAAGGCTGGATGAGCTTGGGAAACTCATCGCGCAAAATATGGACTTATTAGAAGGAAGGATGACTATCATGTCCAACATTGTGTTGGTCTTACAGAATGAGAAAGGAGAGATTACAAAATACGAACTAGAGTCAATTGCAGTGGATATCCCAAAAAAGGAAAAGGCTGCGCTCACTGATTGGTAGAATTTAGAGGCAAAAATAAAAGAAGAATATTCAGAATTGATTCTTCATGTTGAAGCAGAAGATGTTGCAAGATAAAGACATTCTTTTATTCATAAAAATTCTTTCTATTCTTCTATTCATATTCTTTGATTCATTTTGGAGACAACCATTTTCGGGGTGGAAATGCAATTAGTGTGGGGTAATGTTGATCAGTTAAAATATGGCACTTAGCGAAGAACATACAGAAGGTTCACGCGGGAAAGCAAAGTGCATTCAAAAGTGTGGGAGGATCAGAAAGGAATCACACACTGAGGACAGAGATAGATTCGGGACTTAGTCATTTTCACGATGAGGATCTATTTTTGGAGATAGCGTGCAGAATGCACAAACTGATTGGAAACTTGTGCGACACACATTGGCTATTTTTGGAGGATCGGCTACAAAGTGCTTTGCATGAGTACATGCTGAGAATAGATTTACTACTTACAATTAACTAGAAGAAGTCTATTGTTAGCACACTTGCATGTGTGGTTATTATTGTAACGACACGTGGCTAATAATAACATGTGACCTTGTTTGGGATTAGATATGTGGTGAAAGGTAAGTCCCCACCCTTATAAGTATGTAACAAACTACATAGTATAGGTGTGTGTGAATAGTATGTAAGGGTTGGATTACTGTGAGAGTATACTATCATATCTATACGCGCATGAGCATATGACGCCATTATTGTAAGAAGCTTCTGTGTATTACTGCATTTAATATAATGGAGGTTATTGACTGAATCAAGGTGTTAATCATGGTTATATTTTATTATTGCATGAGTGATTTCACTATGATTATTGTTTGATTTATGATACTTTAATATCTAGACCTAAACATGCATTGTAGAATGATGTATTAGTCATGGATCTGAATGTCTTAAGTCTTCATCACACTAACATCCTACAACAGCAACCCTAAAGAGGGGTCTGGTAACTTTTTGCACTTTGGGTGAGCACTCAGTCTAGGCTAAGTGATGTGCCAGCGCGCCTGGGATTTTATTGCTGAATTTTAGGCTGCATCATTACCATTCTTTGTGAAAGACCTATGGCTACATTACAAGGTAGTCATATGAAGAAGAAATGGATTTTGATTCAATGGACTTGAATCCCATCATGAATTTGGGAGTGGGTAAGGATGTGTACTGATTATATGTATATCTCATGCCAAAGTTAAAGGTGATTAAGCAAAATATTGAAATAAATAGATACATAATCTAATTATGTAATAGCATTGATAACTAAGCAATAAAGTACAGAGTTGACCCAAGTAAGATAAGCTAGAAATTTTTGAAACGCTAAGTTACAAATGAAAGGAAAGAATACTTAGCTAATTTGCAAATAATCCTCGACTGTACCGAAGTGACAAAGTAATGAATAAAAATGGGAAAGTTCCACATTGAAGCTCAAAAAATTGTGCAACCGCAGGATCTTCCTGGACTGGGGCGCCTGGACCTAGTCAAGGGTGTTTGCGGGCACTGCAACCCTGCTCTCGGTGCCTGTGACTACTCATAAAATCAAAAATCCATCTTCAAAGGGTTGCAAGATGTTTGTTTTCCTTTATTTCCTATCATTAGTATATCGCACCAAGTTTGTTGATGTCACTTGTAACTTGCAAAAAAGAAATGACCTTCCAAACCCCCAAAGCACATCAAAGCCCAAAAATAAAATAATGCAAATGAGTGGTCTGACTTTCCTCAGCTATCAGACAAGTGAACTTATGACCGAGCGTTGCACTACATCTCAGCCCCAATGTAGTTCTATGTGTGTGTGTGTCAAAATCATGCCCTATGTGGCTCTTATGCATGTCGTACTTGATAGCAAGCAAGTAGCTAGACGTAAAGATGTAAATAGATGTGTGCATGAAAGAATGAACTTCCCCTCTTATGCTTGCATGTAGAGATGGCAGTCCATTGTCCCTTGTGTGGAGCTAGATGAATGCTTGAATGCTATAGAATGCTCTTAAATGCAACCTTGGGTGGTGATATCTAATGCTTAGCTCTTGGTCTTTTATTATGGTCACATGTATTTATATTTATATGATTCCATTGCTTGAATTTTTCAATTAACCCTGAAAAGGCTTACTACCAAAAAGAAAAGATGCCCAAATGACTAGAAAGGACCCTAAATATGTAAGTAAAACATTAAAATGTTAGGGGCACCTAGAGGGGATGAGGGCACCTGGCGCTAACATCTTGGTTGGGTGTTGGTGTCCAGAGTGAGAAATGTCGAAGTGTAAAAAGACAGAGTGGGAAAGAAAAAATGTAAGACCACAAAGGAAAACTGAATGCAAGAAAAATATTCCAAAGACATGGATCAATTATTAATTTTCTTGCATGGGAATCATATGAATAGTAGTATGTGATCAACACTAGATAGATACCCAAAGTGCGTGATTTAGTGGCTATATTTTCCCCCACTTTATGTTTTTGAGAGAATTCTCAATAACATAAAGTAGATAAGAGATGTATACCTGATAACCATGTAAATTGATGGCGAAAAGCATACCGAGAGACAAGGAAAAACATGAAGTGATAAAAATATGAAGCGTGGAAGCTAGAGGAGAGGAAATAAAAAAAGTGATGATGATGACCCTAGGGTGAGAGCGTATGTTTAGATTTCACATTTTTACCTATTTTTGATATCAATTAATATGTGATGACAATGTGATCGATGTGTGAATGATGTGACTATCGCTTCTCATAAGGACGGACCTGTAAAAGAGAAGAATGAACAAGTAGTCAAATATGTGTATATGATCAAAATGAGTAAAAATTTATGTAAGAAAAAATGAAAAATGTGAAGAGGAACATGTGCACCTGATCCGTGATGAGTAAAAGAGTGTAGAAAGGATCCTGAAGATGATGTAGAAGAATGAATTTTTCTTTCGATCTCACGCCAGTTGTGCTAAATGTGAGTTTTTTAGGTGACCTCATGCCAAGAATGGAAGAAGTGTAGCGAGAAAATTATGGTGTCATCCTCTAACATTTTTAACTTTTTCCCTAAGTGTAGAACACCACTATAGATGGTGTGTAGAAATTTGATCTGGTTTGATCCAACACAAAGTATAAAAGAAAGTGTAATGCATGCATGTTGAGTGCTAAAGGATTGTCTGTCCTGTAAAAGCCACTATGTAAACTGTCAAAAATTGTGTTGAACTAAAAAATGTTGCGTAATTTCCCCCTAGTCACAGGTGTCTAGGAAAGATTAGGGGAACCCAAGCACTACCATCTGTGTCTGAGTGTTGGTGTTTGTGTTATGCTGAAGACCCCAATCAGGTTCTGGGTCATTGTTGAGACTGAATACTGTGTTAACTATGTGCTGAAATGTATTGTACTATGAATGTAAACTATTGTATGGGGTGATTTATTCACCTAATGATGCCCCCCTCGTTTGGGGTCCATGTGACATCATTGAGGAGTATGCGGCCCAAAGGAGGATCGATCGTTGAACTAAAGCTGAAGCCCTACAGGGGGAAGGGAATTTTCTTGGTAGAAAGTAAGGCACATGCAAAGAGAGTGTCTAAAAAACAAGTGTTAGTAAAAGCAAATACAAATATGCATGTAATAAGACATGATGTAAGCTAAAAATCAAGCAAATAATGTGTAAGCGAATAGGCAAGAAGACAGTGTAGACCGCAAAAATTAGGTTGCAAACATGGGACATCACTCATGATGTCGCAAGAAAATCAAGGCCGATGTGGCTAAAAGCATACAAGAAATCAAATAAAAAACAAGACATAGGAAAAAGCTTGCAATCAATTGCAGATAATAGTAAGCAAAGTAATAGTTAACCATGGTAGCAAATAGGCCTGCAAAGAAAATTTTACACATGAAGCACCCATTAGCATGTTAGAAAGATAGAAATTATGTCAAAGCGTTTATAATCTGATATAGTAATGTGCTACGAAAAATTAAACAATAGCACATTTAGTGTATACGAAAGTATATGCCCCCAGGAGCCATTGTGGGATTGGTATGAGGTGTTGTGCCAAACATCCATGTTGCATGTATCGATCTGTGTAAAGTATGCGATCATAACTAGAAGACAAGTGAACATGCATGTGTATATGGAAAATATAATGACATACAATGTGTCTAGCTAACATGTGTAACAAAGCATACATGTAAGCATAAGAAAGTAAGAGTAAATGTGACCAAGATATGCATTATGTTATGGATGAGATGGAATGGAATGCAGAGTGAATGATAGGAGAAACATACCCCCTGAGTGAATATGAATGAGTATGCATGTGATGAGATTCATTTATACATGTCCACTCAGTAGTCGAGAATGAACCATAGAGCAGGAGTGTGTCATTGGGAATCGGTTTGAATTGTCTGTTAGAAAGATATGATTGTCAAAGCATAGAGCATAAAGAGTGTGTGAGTGAGTGAATGAGTGTAGTGATGTTCATTTTAAATTAAGACCCTCAGTATTCGAGTATGAACTATGTAACTAAAGTGTGTCATAGAGTAATGAGCGCAACATGTAAAATTAGAAGGAAGATTGATACATCATGAATGTATAGAGTGAATAATGCACATAGTGTGTGGTAGAAGCTGCGAGAGAAGGATGTCGAGCATGCGCGAAGTGTAAAGTGTGTAGTTTGTAGCATGTATTATGTAGTATGTGAGGTTTATATATATATATTATTCCCTCAACATTCAAGTGTGAACCAAAGCACGAGAGTACGTCATCGGTTAATGACGATACCGTTGTATCAAGATGTGTATGATGTATGTGAAAGACTATATGTGAAGTGTAAAGTATGTGAGACACTTGATAATGATAGAGGAGAGGGAGAATAAGTACAATTCCCCCCAAGTGCATGATAATGGATATGTTATCCGGTGATGTGCATGAGACCGATGAGGATAATATGGAGACAATGGACATCTATGTGAGGTAGAACGCAGAGGTGATGGACACCTATGTGAAGCAAAACATGGAGGTGATGGAACCCTATGTGATTGAGACTGCAGAAGTGATGGACACTTATGTGTAGAAGAGTGCAGAGGTAATGAGAACCTATGTGAAAGAACATGGGGAGTTGAAGTATACCTATGTGAAGGAGTAGTCTGAATGAGGGAGCTAGACTGATTTGATGGACTAGAAAACTAATGAGATTGTGTAGGCCACGTAGAAATAAGAGAGCTAGGAGTATATTTTGCTTTAGATTTGAGAGGCTGAGGGGACATAGATGCTCTAGCGAGTGTAGTGGAAACCTCAAGAGGAGGCTACAGCCATGGTGTAGATGGTGAAATGCCATTGATAGTAATGAACTTCATGTTATGAATGAAATTTATACATGGGTGATGCATGGAGATAATAGCCTGAGTTTCATAGAGCTCGAGAGACCTAAGAGCATGTCACACCCTTTGACAGAAGGTACCACGATAAAATTCACAATTATGGTGATAGGACCGATTGTAACTATAATCTTAACATAATCATATGATTTTGGAATTGGATATAGAATCTACCATAGTGGATATCAAATAATGACAAGAAATGCGATAGAACATGCGCTTATGCAAAATGATGGATCAACTATAGTGTTATTGATAGAAGTGGATCAACTATGTAGGCTCTAGAAGCTTGATTGCATTATTAACGATGAGATCTTAGATAATATTGTGAAGTTTAAAACATCAATCTATAGAGTTTCCAACACATTGATGATAGTCGCATCTGAAATTTTTTCTATAATTATAACCTTTAGGATGAGATGGGTCCAAGCTAGGTGGATGAGGACGTGTAATAAGGTTGCTCTCAATAAGATGTGGAGCGATAGTCAATTTTGTATATGTACGCTTAGGTGGTTGTCATTGAATCTCTTTAGTATTAGACATAGCGTCAATAGTTTTTTTAGCCTCGGTAGGATTTATAGATGGCTTAAAAGTTTATTTTGTTTGAAATCATGTAGAATATGAAGCTTGTTCTTGATACTTAATATTTCCTATGGATAAGAGTTTTGTTTCACATAGCTTAATAGTGTGACACAAATGATCGAATGATGGATATTTCTCAAAGATAACACTCTCCTAAAGAGTAAATAATAAACTTTGTACAAACATATATTGAAGTTTAGATTCCTCAAAAACATTAGACATCTTACCTAAGTTGTTTTTATATTACAAGACATAATCTACTAGATGTTTGTTAGATCCTTATTTAAGTTAAGAAAGTTAAGCATATGATATCTTAGATCCGATATTGATAAAGAAAGGAGCTAGAAAAGAACTGGATAGATGCGTAAAATATGTTACAGAGTGGACAGGTAGGTCATAGAATCAACGCATCGCATAATCGTGAAGATTGTGAAGAAAGAGCTTAGCTAGGAGAATATGATCATCCGTAAAATATAGACATGCCATGTGAAACGCTCGGAGATGCTCTTGTGGGTCACCATGCCCATTGAAAATGGGAAGTTTGGGGGTGACAAAATTAGGAGGAAGTTGGTAAGTGGAAATGGCAAGAGTGAATAGAGTATAAAGAAAGAAAGTAGAATCTAGATATGGAGATGCACGGGAAGTAGCTTGCTGCAATTTCTAAATTTGAACTTGAAGATCTTGATAAAGAGTGGCTAAGTTTGGAGTTCCAGCAGAAGAGACTTGATGCGTGTGAGAAAAAATAGGTGGAGTGAAATGGTTGGTGGGAGTACAAACAAAAATGGGAATGGTAGAAATAGGTGGAAGAGTGGAAGCAGTCGGTTGACTAATAATGGACGTGGAGGTGGGAATGATTGTAGGGACATTAAGCTCCACAAAATTGGTGGCCTCCTCACAAGCAGCAAATAAAATCAATTATAGATCCTGAGGATTCTCAGCAAGATGATCATTAATATCTTTCAGGTGGGATTCAGTAAATTCACCATAAGATTGAGCCATAGTGATAAGATGATAAAATCCCTAGAAATAAGGTGGATTCAAGTGACGGGTTCACCAAATCATTAAGTAAAATATTTAAATAAATATATTGCTAATCCAATTATGTAATATTGTTGATAAATATGCAATAAAGTACGGAATTGACCCAAACAAGATAAGCTAGAAATTTATGAAATCCTAAGTTATAAATGAAAGGAAAGAATACTTAGTTGATTCTCAAATAATCCTAGATTGTGCTGAAGTGACAAACTGATGAACAAAAAGGGGAAAATTTCACACCAAAGCTCAAAAAATAATGCGACCACAAGATCTTCCTAGACTGGGGTGTTTGGACTGGGTCAGGGGCACCTGCGGGCATTGTAAACCTACTTTAGGAACCTGTGACTACTCAAAACCTCAGAAATCCTTCTTCAGCGGGTTGTGAGATGGTCATTATCCTTCGTTGCATATCGCTAATATGTCACACCAAGTTCGCTGATGTCGCATGTAACATGCAATAAAAAAATTACCTGTAAAACCCCAAAAGCGCATCAAATCCCAAAAATAAAATAATGCAAATGATGGGTTAGATGTCCTTGGCTGTCAGGCAAGTGAAATTATGACTGAGCGTTACACTACATCTCAAACCCAATGTAGTTCTATGTTTGTGTGTGTGTTTTAAAATCGTGCCCTAGGTGGCTCTTAAGCATATCGCACTTGATAGTGAGTAAGTAGCTAGATGTAAATTATGTAAATAGATGTGTGTATGAAAGAATGAAATTTCCCTCCTATGCATGTATGCATAAATGATAGTCTCTTGTCCCTTGTGTGGAGATATATGGATGCTTGAATGCTCTTGGATGTAACCTTAGGTGGTGATAGCTAATGCTTAGTGTTTGGTCCTTTATTGTGGTCCCATAACTTTATATTTTTATGACTCCCTTTCTTGAATTTCATAATTAACCCTGAAAAGGCTTACTACCAAAAAGATAAGATGCCCAAACATCTAGAAAGAACCCTAAATATGTAAGTAAAACATAAAACGTTCAAGGGCACCGACAGGGGATGGGGGCACTTGACGCTAGCCTCCTGGCTGGGTGTTAGTGTCCATAGTGAGAAATTTCAAAGTGTAAAAAGATAGAGTGGGAAAGAAAGAGTGTAAGAACACAAAGGAAAATTGAATGCAAGAAAAAGATTCCAAATACATAGGTCAATTAGTACTTTTCTTTCTTAGGAATCATATGAATAGTAGTATGTGATTAGGACTAGATAGCTACCTAAAGTACATAATTTAATGTCTACAGAAGGATGGCAAGGTAGTTGAGGTGCACAACACAGCTCTTGCTCTATCACCATTAGGGAGAACAAAAATAAGGATGTCGATAAAGAAGCACAAATAGGATTTGATTCACTACTAGTAAGAAGAAGAAGAGGAGGAAGAAGAGGAAAAGGAAGAGGAAGGAGAAATTTTTCTAGATCAAAGCTTCAAGAAGAGGAGGTGGATGGAGCGAGGAGAAGATTCACCACACGCACCACTAAGAACACATCTAGTAAGTCTAGTTGGAACTGCGCATGAACTAAGTTCAAAAGGGGATGGGAAGGAATAAGAAACCACAAGGATGGAAAACTCGGAGGAAGAAAGGGAGCCTCCTGTAATTTATATTGTATAATAAGAGAAACTCGCACACTTTGAGCATGAGCAAGAAAATTCATGGCAAGAACAGGAAGAGGAGTAGGAATAGTAAGAATGGGAGTATGAGGAGCACACGCAATAGGAAGAGTGCAAGGAGATGAGGCAATAAAAAGATTAATATTCGACGTAGGAGTGGTACGCGGTGAGACAAGGCCTAGAGTCATCAACCAGATCAAGAAGGTCGAGGCATAGCTCACCTCTACAATAACACATGTCCTACGTCGATGAACCATAAAAGTAATAAGGGAGAGATTCCAAATCTCTATGGATACGAATAAGCTATATGGTTGGGGTATGATGGAAAAATCATAGGCTCATACAAGGACATGCAATATGTTATCCTTTGTAATGAAAACACACATGGAAGAGTCTGATTTTGAGCTAAACAAAGATGCCATTAGTGAACTACAAGGGTAAAGGGATCCCTCAAATAAAATCCCAATTTTGGTGAATGATGTGTAGGAAAGCAGCATGCTAATAAAGATGTTGAATGAAGTTACGTGAAGGTATATTGACAAGAGAGCTTCACTGCACACCACATAAGTAATGTTTAAGGATATAAATAACAAGAATAAGAAGTTGGTTTTATAGCGGAATAAAACCAAAACCCATTTTATTGTTGTAAATATTGAGGCAGTAGAATTGATTACTTACATTGTGAATTCTTGTATAGATGTATCCTTGGAGGTATAGATGAAGAATAGTAGGGAAATTGACACCCTAGAAGAATTGAATGATTTATTTATAGAGAAGGAAAATAAAGGGAGGGGGTCAACAGTAGAGGACTTGGTGCAAGTGAACCAGGAGAAGTTTGACCAAAGAATAAAGGGGTATGAAGAATTGGGTGTCAAGATGAAGGAATTCATGCAAAGGGCTAAAAAATATTTGGCAGATTCAAGGATACCTCAATAATAGACATGTTCCTTACAAAAGATGAAGTAGAGCTGAGCCACTTACAAGTTTTTTTGTATACAGGAGACAAATTGGTGTGCAAGAAAATTTTACAAGAGATATGGGATAAGAAATTTTATAATAAATCCAAGCATGACATGGTAGAGGTGAGGCTATGAGAGGTGCAAGCCATAGTAATGAGAAGAGTAGATATCCTAGAAATCTTGTCTGGTGAATGGGATATCATTTCAAAGGAGTTACAGGAGAAGGTCAAAGGAATAGCCCTGGAAAAGATGCCAAACATTATTGAATCAACACCATGAAGGTCATAGATTGCACTTGAAGAATGGAAGCAGCTAGAGGCATCCATCAGCCTAGAATTTCCCGAATTCCTACAAATACCTTGAGCCTAGTTTTGGAGTGCGTGGTAGTACGTATTCTTTATTCCTTATATTATTTTGGAAATTTCCAAAATTCTTTATTCAACTGTGATTCTTTATTTGATCCATTCATTTATTCTTGTATTACCAAGGACAAACAATATCCCTTGTGTTGGGTAATGTTAGACTGAAGAAATGACTAAGTATGAAGACATGTGCAAAGGCAAAAAGACACGTGGGGGTGCATGCAGAAGTATGAAAGTAGAATTTACACAAGTAAAATAAGTGCATGAAGGTGTGTGTAGAGGTATGAGGAATGGATGCGTAAAATTTTGTGTATAGGGACAACATACTTAAGAGTTATCCAGAATTGTGAGATAGGCTAAAAATAGGACACATGCAGAAGATGGTGTATTCGCCAAGGAAGGCCAAAAATAGAATAAAACATGGATAAGGCATGGCTATAATAGGATAAACCACGTGCAGGGTTAATATGTACATAAAAAAATCATGAATAGGGGAATATATAATTATAGCACATGTAACAAGACTTAATTAAAGGTTATTTATAGCACTCAGCAAGCCACTTTTGGAGAACCGCAGGATGACGCCTAATTATAGGAATGTGCAAGCATGTAAGCTATGTATAGGAGTGATCTAAAGTTATATTAAAGAATGTAAGTGGTGAAGGACATGCTCCCACCATGTGTGTGTGTGTGTGTGTGTGTGTGTGTGTGTGTGTGTGTGTGTGTGTGTGTGTGTGTGTGTGTGTGTGTGTGTGTGTGTGTGTGTGTGTATGTGTGTATTTGTGTGTGTGTGTGTGTGTATTTGTGTGTATTTGTGTGTGTCCATGTAAAGCAATGTGTATATGAGTATGCGAGTATGTGTAAGTATATGTGTGTGCCGTTAAGTGTTTGAGTCATATACAAGTGCATGGGATTTTCATGTGTTTGTAATGGATAATCTAATATATATTTCCAAAGTATGAAAGGATGAATGTGGTGTTCTTGGTATCCAAATACGGAATATGATTTTATATTTTGATGAATGAATACAAGCTCCTTTGATGATCAAATTTCTTTACGCATAGTGCAACAAGTAAAAATCTACGTATGGAATATATTGCATGTTATCTCAACCATTTTTGTATGAACCATGTCTTGATTTCCACCCTAGAAGGAACTTAAAGGAGTTGTGTGTGCTTCGAGTGGGTGCTTATACATATGTCAAAGTGAGGTGTTAGCGTGCCCGACTACATTGTGTTGATTTACTAGACTGCAGCATGACAAAAGGTGATTTAAGTTACAAAGGATGACTAAAAAGTAGTAAATGACCCAAAGAATAATGTGTAACTAAAATTTTGGGATCAAATAAAGAAAGATCAAAACCGTACAATGGGATCAGGAACATATGACACAAATTGACCCTACTGTACGTTTTTGAACCTAGTGGAGAAATTTGAGGAGTGAAGTTTGGAAATTGAAATGGAATTTCTAAATTATTTTCATGCATTCAAATCTTAGAAATAGTCAATATATTAATGTGTATGACCAAGAAATCTAGACAAAAGATCTAGAGATGTACCAGATGAGAGTGGGTAAAGTTCACTTATTCAAGCAAGAGAGCAAAGTCAAGACTAGCAGTTTCAAAGAGTAGAATTATCAAATTTGAGTGACTACATTCCCCCCCCCCTTAAGTATGAAATGAAATTACATGCTTAAAAAAAGATACCCGAATGTGTAGACACACTTTGTCTTCGCTTAATGTTTGTTTTGTAAGATCCCGTTATATTTGTGTTGGCACACTTTAAGATGAAACTTACAACACATAGTGTAGTCAATTCAACATCCATGATAAAAAAAATTAAAATTTAACTCAAATGAAAATATGTAATGTAAATGAAATCTAAAACTATATATAGTAAAATAAAGAAATGAAAAATGTGGAAGGAATACACTTGTTTTCCGAAGAGAAGAGTTTATTGTTCTTTGCTTATGTTTGGAGATTTTGGATTGTTCAACTTTACCAAAGAATTGGGGGTGATAAGTCCCAATTTTGCTAAGGAGATGCCTAGGTATTGAGTGTATGGAGCCCAATACATGAATTTTAAAGAGAGAGAAGAAGAATGAGGATTTGAAGCACCCCATGAAGGAAGAAAACTATGTATCAAATTCATTTAACAACTCTGATATCATTCCCTTTAGGTGTAAGAGGAGAGGAAGTATTGCCTACAAATAATTTAGTCACTTTGATACCTTCTATGACCCCATGGACCACACCTCTATAGATGGATCTAGGCCCAATTTTGTAAATTAGGACAAGCAGTATAAAAGATAATGAATTTTCCCCATACTCTCCCCATGTGCCACACAATTGAGTAGAAACTAAATAAAGCTAAAATGTGTTAAAACGTCGCTGGAAAAAAGGAGACCCATGTCTCCAATATCCCTGAAACTAAAACTGAAACTGGGTGTTTTAGAGAAGGAATGGGATACTTCATGGGGCCTGAAATTGATATAAACTAAGTCAAATGAGTCTGAAACTGTGCTAAAGACTTGTTTGTGTGTGAAAATATGAAACTACTGAGAAATTTTTTATAACTTTCCCTGGGGTAAAATTGTACAAATGGATGGGGAACATTTGTATAGTCCTAACCACACTATACATTTTTGAACTTATGCTTTATTTTCTAAATTTTATGTGTTTAATGTTGTTTCTCAGTTATTTTCCATGTTCCTATCTATGTCTGAGCCCATTTTTTTTGTGTCTACTGTAGGTGTAGAATATACTCAAATGAATCCACCCTCTTTTGAGGTGCGTGGAGTTTGAGTGTGTGGCTCAAAATAATAGATGTGTATTTATATCAAATAAGTCTAATAATCTACATAGAAAATACATGAAGGTATTATGTTGTGGGCACTAAGAAGAACATGTACCTACAAAGAGGATGTGCATGGTGGAGACTATGATGCATAAAAAGAGAAATAATAATAATAGCATTAATAATTTTAATAAGAAAGCTACTAGTAGCAACAATAATAGTACATGTGTAAGTAAAAACAAGTGTAAAGATAGTAATGCAAACAATGTCATACAAAATTATTTGCTCCTAAAAAATATGGGACACCCACAGTGTCGCAAGAAAATCAAGGCCCTTGAGTCTGGAATCAAGAAATGTCATGCAAGAAGGTGTGATTCCACAAACATGGGACACTCATAGTGTCACACAGAAGAAAAGGCCCTTAGGACATAATCATAGTAGAAAATAAGTAATTACATACACAATTAGAAATCCTGTATAGAAAATAAGAGTATCATAATGTGATGAAATGACATGGTAAGTGAGATATAGGAGCATATGAAACAACAATTTTCAACACCACATAAGACACATGTTTTAGTCATGTTAGTTCAAAAGATAAAAAATACATTATATATGTAATCAAGCATAATAAGAAAGTGAAAAGGTACTATAAAGAAATAATAACACCTAGTTTGTGTGGAGGGATGCCCTTAGAAAAATTATGTAAGGAATAATGCTAGCTCCCATTATCATGTAATGATCTATATATCCTACATAATGCTCAATATACCCCATGAATGCATATGTGTGTAGAAGAAGTAAAATGTTATCTATCAAACCAAAAGGATAAACAACATGTATAATGTAAAGTGCAAATAATGTATGCTAGATAAACAAGTCTTGATTTTGAATTTTTGAAAGTATTTGAATGTTTTTTATTTTTTGAGTATATCAATTTTTTGTAATTTCTAGTGCATATCTATGTACAAGAAAGGGGATATCATGACAATTATCCAATGAAATCCTCCTGAGGAGGTGAATCCATCATAACATATGATAGAGACCCAAGCCTTAGATGTGCCAAAGAATATGACTCAACTGCCAATGGAATAATGTAGTAATATCTGTCAAAGAGGGCCTAGGAGAGGAGAAATGTGTAGTCACTAAAATATATGTTCATTACTATTATATTACGCCTCTAGTATGTTGTTATGATTTCTAAGTTTATAAACTAGGCACTGGTGACACCTCTTTGGTCCTTTTCTTACTTTGTCTGGCTCTTTTTACATCCTATGTCTAGTATTTACATCATTTTTTTCGAGTCACGGGGATCCCTGCTTCTGTCTTTTACTCTATTTTGGTTTCCTTCTTGCAAGACAATACCACCCAGACATAATAGTAGCACCCAGGTTCTAATGTCATTCTGGGTGCTTCTATATTATTTGCTTGTTTTTCTCCTTTGTCAGTTTGCTTTTGCTTTGCATTTTTCTTATCTTCTTTTCATGACCTAGGTTGGATTTTGGTGTCACTGTGTACCAAAATTCAAACAGAGAACTCATATATACTAACTATTTTAAGGGGTAATTGGGCTATCATTTTATATATCTACCACATACAAAGAGTAACACAAGGGACTGCATTTTGGGTTACATTATTCACTGTGTAGGGGGAGTCTATTTTTAATTCCATATCACACATTTTTGTGTTGGGAAAAAGTAGGTGTATCATGTTATTCCTTTTATGACTGGCACTAAGGCATCCTAGTTCAAGGGGCACGATTTTAATTACACACCACAAGAACTACATGGATTCTAAAATGTAGTGCACTGCTCTGTAACAAGATCACATCGGGGTGACCACTAAGGTCAGTCTAACTCTCTCATTTGTATATTTTATTTAGTCTAATATGCACTTGAGTCTTGTGCAGGTAGCTAGGGTTTTATTTTTCAAAAACATGTGTGAAATATTAGGAGTAAAACGAACCTAACATGACCTACGGCAAGTAACAGAGACAAGAAGCAACATAGAAATAACCAAATCCAGGTTTTTTCTGCAAAAACCAACACCTAAAACAGACACCAATGCTTAGGTGGTTGTGCCCCCTCCTAGGAACTATTGTCCCTGAGATCTTCACATGCCAGTTTTAGAATCAGAGCTTACACAACCCAAAATATGTCGATTCAAATCATTCACCTGCCCAGAATTGGTCTAGACCTATGGTGGTAAGTTGAGTCATTCTCAAAACCCTACTTATCATTTGTGTTTGTATTTCCTTTGCTTGATCTTGCTTGTTTATTTTTATATATGTCTAATCAGCAATTTCTTTATCTTAGATTTAATTTTATCAAATCATTTAGTGAGCCCATTTATTATTCAAACCCTGACTTTATCTATGATCCTTTCTTTTTGTATATTCTTTATGGCCTACCAAAATATGTTGTGAAAACATTTATCCAAGTCTAATTCTCCTAAGTATGACTCCATCCCTATGACTTGACCTCCAACCTAATAGTGTCCCTATGGATACCTACAATGGAAAAATCTAGCCCCTTAATGAGCCCCTCAATGTGTATGTCATCCCTCACTAAGAATTTCTTTCACTTATGCATGTTGTTGGTGATTTGCAAAATAATCTTCATATTCTTACTCTTGAAATTTGGGCCTACTATGCTAGTACTAATAATAATTCCCTTCATGACAATCCCATTCGTAACAAGATTTACAATTCATCCTTCCCTAAGGGTTTTTTCATGCCTACTTTTTAAATTTTTTATGGGACGGGTAATCCTTACTTACATCGTAAAGCTTCTCGATTAGCTATGGCTTCATTTTATAATGATAGATTGTTACTCAAAGATTTTCCTAGTAGTCTTATTGATATTGCTTCTCAATGGTTTCATCATTTTCATAGTGGATCAATTAGTACTTATCTTGATATAGAAGAGGATTTTCTTAGATGTTTTATTTCTAATAATGGTCCTAAAGTTGCATTTGAACATTTACCTTCTTTGCATCAAGAAAAGAATGAACCAATTTAGGATTATATTTTACGTTTCAAGTCTTGCACACATCATTTAATTTTTTAGCCTATTGATTTAGAAATGCAATATATCTTTTGTCGTAACTTAATTATTCCTTTTAAATTAAAAAAAATTATATGATACATGTGAATATTTTACTCATCTTTGCTTCAAGTTTATAGCATTAGAAAAATAATTTCTTAATTATTATATTGTTGTACATGCTTATACTCCCTCTACTCCTACTCTTCCTAGCACTAATTTCATTCCTACACCACATAACACGTCCTCTTCTCTTCCATCCATTACACCACCTTCACAATCACCACATCCTCCGAAATTTACTCATGGACGTTCTCCACCCTTGTGTAGGCCTCCACCTCATTTCAATCCACTTCTTTAGCATGAGACATTATACTTTCCACATTCTATTAGGCCACATGATGTTTTACACACCTTACTTGATGATAAGTTTATTTGTTTACCTTTCAATGAGCATCATCCTCCTCATCAGTTATGATGCAATTTTCACCATCCGTTTTGTAATTTCCATAGGATCAATGGTCATCGTGACAATGATATCTATGCTCTTCATGATCATCTTCAGTTTCTTGAGGACCAAGATGTCATTTCCTATTTTTCATTCCATGTTGATAGATCTCCTTCTCTCGTGTCACGATGCCGCATGCCATCTTCTGTAACTTTGACTACCTCTTGTCATCATGCCATATTGTCTCCTTCTATGACTATGTATAAGCCAGCTGTCTCATTTCTTGCTTGACTCTCACAGTGGGCCCCAAAGGAGCATCACTCGTGAATCTTAGGTTCACATCCTTCTATTGATGTTACGATCACTTCAGGTTTATCTTATAGCACCTATACTCAGGATATCACATCCATCAAGTAACTTATGCATAGTTGTCACCTTCTCTCTCGTTAGAGATCTTATATTCATTTCATACTATACACTTTCATGTTTATCCTATACTAGTATGATTATTAGCATGTGATCACTTATTTCTCTCTTATCTTTATCAAAGGTCAAATCCATATTCAACATACATGCCTATCTATATTTTCCTATCTACTATCATATTTTTCACATCATTGTAACATTTATCCTATTATTTTCAACACATCAAAATACATCACATAAGTAACTCAATATAACTCAAAGAAAACATCATAAAAAAAACTATCATCATATGTATCTCAAAATGTTTTAAAATACAACAATATAGGGTCCACGCCCTTTGTATACATCGTAAATCCTCCTCACTATTGGAGACTATAATTACCATAGAACTAGGTGTACCCTCACTCGATCTCCACTGTCGCACTCGTGACTGTTTCTCCTTTAGTCTCACTTGTAATTCCACTGCCTCAATCATGTCCTTTGCATATTGACTATAGACCTCCATGTATCTCTCGAACATGTTATATGTGAGGCCACCCTCTCCAACTACCTCTCGTGCTCCTGTGAACTCCGTCCATCCTCATCTCGCTCAGATTGAAAAACAATACATTTAGCAACTGTACTCACCAATGGATCGAACAAATATTCATGCTCACCAGCAAGACATCCCACTCTTCCTCCTCTAATCCCAATGTTAGAAATGTGGACAAATACCAACCCCCAAAGAACTCCCTCGAGTGTATATCTCGTTACACAACACAAATAAGACAGAAAAATGCAACATTAGTAATCATCAAATGATCCAAACTCAATGTACAGACTACCAAGCACTCCTGGACACAAGATCTCAACTCAAAGGACACTATTTTCTGGAACTAGGACACTAACGCCCAAATCAAGACGGTCCTATCTAGAGGACATGATCGCCTCGTCAGCACTATCTTGGACAGGAATGCCCAAAATACTAAAAATCACAAAAATGTAAAACATTAACTTAAACTACATATATTTTCCTAATCTAATATGTAAAATGCATCACTTACCAAGTTATTGATCATTTGTTTCGAAATGACCTCTATCGCCCTCTCAAGCCTAGGTGAGACTGCCTCTCATATATGTGGCAATTTTCTCACTCATAGCTCAAATCAAAATTCTCAAGGTTATAAATCAAGTTCCTTTTGAATTTTCCACCTTACTATTTATAGTAAAATCTCGTTACTGGTAGTTATTATAGTTCTTATACTATGATTGTCGGGAACTAATTCCTAATTACCATTTCTTTCATATATTTAACATTATTTATCCATTTTTTGTGCCATCTGTGGCATTAGAACCATATTTTCGATATATTTCGTACTATATATTCCCAAGAATACTTCTTTATTCTTAGCTCTATGATATTCTCATATTATACTCATTATTGTATTACTCATATATTGACTCCTCATTTCTCTCTAAGGAATTTTACTCCATTTCTTTCGGCTCAAGGCTCAATGATTGGCCTCTCCCCTGTTTTCCAAAAAAGGGGGGAAATATTAGGGGTATCCTATTACCCTTCCTTTGACAATCCAAGCAATTTTTTTCAATTCCAATACACAAATATCCTATATTCTAAGCAATCAAAGACAATATTCAAATCTTAAAAAGGTTATGATCCAAAATGTAAATTTCCGATCTATTCCAAGTAACAACAAGTCTACGCTTTCACAAATTCTCTAAAAATTTCTCTCAAATGACCTAAGTTAAGGGAAAATCAATCCTTATAAGTAGTTTCCAATACAATAAAATTCAAGAAAATACCATTTTTCTAAATCAATAATAGTAGTTAGAAATTCTATTCTAAGTACCAATTTTTATCCCATATCACCTAACTTGGGATCCAATCTAATATATCAAGCATTGTTGTTTCAATTTATCAATCAATTACACCCTTATATCGTAGAGTGGGGGAAATGATACGTCATTTCCTTTCCTATCCTCCTTTATGGGGGTTTCCACAACGTAGTAGGTAAGTTGCAAAATTGGTTCATATTGTCTTTCGCGGCAATAGAACTTGTTTTTGAGAAAGTGTCATGGTCAGAATGTGAGAAAGAGCAATTTACCAACACTCTTTCTCTAGTGCCAAGACACTTAAATCCTTGGTTTAGCGTCAAGATGCTCAAATCCTTAGTTTAGCGTTAGGACACTCAAATCCTTAGTTTAGCATCAGGATGCTCAAATCCTTAGTTTATATGTTAATTTGATAACTAATAACACTTGATCCCTCCTTCAATCTTCAAATTTCAAATTCTAGTATAACTCCTTGGCAATTTCATATCTAATATCTCCTCTGTGATAACATAGGTCACCCTACATGGATCAAAATGTCCATGGTTCACCATGTTTTGTTTCTTACTATCAGCACTTTCTAGCTACAATTCCTTTGGTTCACTTCAGGTACGCTCTTCTTATATCATTTATACAACTTGAATTTCATCCCAATATCATAAAGTAGGGGAATTTAGTCACTAATAAATGCACTTATTACTATTATATTACACCTCTATTATGTTTTTATATACATGATTTCTAAGTTTGGAAAATACGCATTGGTGACACCTCTTTGGTCATTTTCTTGATTTGTTTGGCTTTGTTTACATCCTTTGTCTGGTATTTGCATCCTTTTGGTCGAGTCACGAGAATCCATGTTCTTTTCTTTTACTCAATTTTTTTTGGTTTGTTTCAAGACAGTACCACCCAGATACGATAGTAATGCCCATGTGTTAATGTCCTTCTGGGTGCTTCTATCTGATTTGCTTATTTTTCTCCTTTTTCGGTTTGTTTTAGATTTGGGTATTTTCTTATCTTATTTTCATGACGTAGGTATGCTTTTGATCTCATTAAGTGCTTAAATTCAAATAAATAACTCATATATATACACAACCTACTAATTATTCTAAGCGGTAATTGGGATATCATTTTCTACATCTGCCACATATAAAGAGTAACATAAGGGACTGCATTTTAGGAAGCATTATTCACTGCATTGGGGGGATATCCTGAATTTCATATCACACATTCTTGCATTGGTATATAGTAGTTATATCCCGCTATTCTTTGTGAGACTGGCATTAGGGCATCCTAGCTCAAGGGACACAATTTCAATCACACGCCATAGGAACTACATAGAGTCTAAAACGTAGTACAACACTGGGAAAAAATATCATATCAAGGTGACAATTGGGATCATTCTGACACTCTCATTGACATTTTTTATTCAGTATAATGTGTGTTTGAGTCTTGTACAGGTAGCTAATGTTTTATTTTGTAGGAACATGTGAGACAAAGTGATATCACAATGAACCTAACATAACCTACAATGAGCAAACAACAACAAGAAGTGACACAGAAAGAACTAGATCTAGATATGTTCTACAGACACTAGCACCCATAACAAACACTAGCATCTAGGTGGTCATGTCCCCTCCCAGGTTCTCCTGTTCTTGAGACCTTCACATGTTAGTTTCATAATCATAATTTGCATAACCCAAAATATGTCTGTTCAGATCATTCACCTACCTAGAATCAGTCCAAACCTACATTGGCAAGCTGAGTCATCCTCAAAACCCTACTTATCACTTGTGTTTATGTTTACTTTTCTTGATATTTCTTGTTTACTATTATATTTATTTAATCAGTATTGTTCTTATCTTAGATTTAATTTTATTAAATCACAATGTATATCAATGCAATGACCAGTATGTGGTGTATGAGATTTATATGTTAGACTAGAAGCGTGAGCACTCCTCAAAGACCAATGAGGAGATGTAAAGTGACATGGTGCACTAAAGTAAATGATGTAGGAGCATATATCCTACATTCAATTTTGTCTTGCAACATCAAAATTTGGTTTTTCACTGTGTTTGTAGGTTTAGGGGGTCATTTGGAGTCATCTAGAGTTGTTAGTTTGTATCTAGACCTGCACAAGTTTGAATTATGCATTTTTCCCTCCAAAAGTACAAATTTTAATTTTGAGGGTATTTTGGATTGTATTTTGTGTAAAGGTAATATTCTCGTATTATTCAAGAGATGTGATTAGTCTTATTGAGAGATTGAATTCATAATCATGACTTAAGTCATAGGGTCCTTAAGTTCTAGTCTAAGTTAGGATTGAAATGATGTATTAAAAGAAAAACCATGTGACCAAGAGGTCTTAAGGGATTATATTCGGTTGAATACTGAGTGGAGGGATATAAAATGAAAACATGTAACCAACTATATTCATTCCATTCAAATGAGAATCAAAGGAGAGCTCTAAGAAATTTTGAGGAGAGATTTTTGTGTATACACAATTTTGTGACAGTTTTCAATTTATTCTTGTGCATTTTAGTGATCTTTTATCTTAGATAAGGTTTTTGGAAGGAATTTTATTGATTGGTAAGAGCATTAATGGCCATGATATATTGTTTTTTGTAAGAATACAGTAGATTTATGTAAGGGTAGAACAGTTTATACAATCTTGTAGCAGTCAATGTGAGTGAGAGTGCATTCTAGCTTATGGTTTTATGGAGAGATTTGAGTAAGAGAGTGAAGTATGTGATTGTGTCAAGGATATATCATAGGAATAGACCTCAAGGCATTTTTATAAATATTTGAAAGGATATATTGGATCATAATTTTTTAGAGATACAAAGAAGAGGATTGTAAATCATGTTCTTGAGGGTAGAGAATAGTGATTTGGCACCATTTTCAAAGTTTTGGCTATTAGGAAGCCTCACTGCTAATGTTTACATTTGAAGGAAGGTGTGACAAACCTTTGAGCAATATTTTAGGTATTTAAGTTAAAATATATTCATTTTATTGTAAAATTACTCCTACCTAGTTTGTAGGAAACCCTACTTAGGGTTTAGTGTGGATTAGCCATTTGAAGGCCCTAAATGTTGATTTAGGACATAAAAACCTGAACATATATTCTTTACACCTCCCTCTCACTAATTTTTTATTTTTCCAAGATTTATCTAGCCCATATTTTCTATAGTTCTTGACAATCATGATTACCAATCTTGGTACAGTCTAGAGACCTTATTGGATAACTGAAACAGGGGATTTGGAGAAAATTTTGTAAGGAAGGTATAATGAAAATTGGTACAAAAGTTAAAGGGACAAATGGGTATTGAGAAATGTGCATGGTTTGTGGATTGAGTCATGTCATCAAAATTTAGAGTTGAAAATATAACTTAGGCAGGGCTACAAGAAGTTTAGACAAGTAAAGGAGGAGTGAGTTTGGAAAAGACACTTTACGAAGGAGTTGGAAAACCAAAAATTTTCCACGCCATAGGATGCCTAAAGGGTGCTTGGAAATTTTTTTTTATTATGGGTAAGCCTATTTTCTCCAACCATGAAATCACCCATGGAATGCTCTTAAGAAGCCTTGAGAAGGTAGTTTGGAAAGAGGGAAGAAAATTGAAGGTAGTGTTTGCATTATACCACTTTGATGGTTGTATAAGCTTGTAATGAGGTCTAGTAATAGGGTATAAGAATATTTCAAGCCCAAAGAGGGGTTTAAGGTAAAATTTAGCTCAAGAAGGAATATTTTTAAGCTTGAAAAGTGAGTATTTTGCTTATAAAGTATTGTTTTTGGAGTTTTTAGTCAAACTAACCTTGTGGATGAGTTGAACTATAAAGGTTATTTTCATCATGATTGATGGGGCATCCTATGATAATGTAATCCATGAGATAAAATATGTGTGGATGAAAGGTTAGCCAGAGGTCAAGGAAGACTAGAGCTATTTGAATCAACATGTGTAACCAAAGGCCTAACAGAAGGACTAGAGCTATGTGAATCCAAGGACCTATTCATAGGTATACTATGATTAGGGATGGCAAATGTGAGAGAATTACTAGGCATGCTAGGGGAAGGATCCTCAAAACAAATGCATTGAATAGTAACAACGTGGTTATTATGAATGAACTTGATACATTGGCGAATAACTAACATGATATCCTTAATAGGATGTAACCAAGGGAAACTAGGACATAAGGTACCAGAGATAAGAGATATAGAAACCAAGAATTAAATAGGTGTGGTAATAGGACCAACGGTGATAGGTAATGTGATACGATGATAGCTAGGATCATATTCAGATGTAATCTTCTATGCAGAGATACCAAGAGATTGAAGCAATGACTATGAACACAAATTATCTTTGTTGTGTGGATCAACCAATACACCATGTATAGATACTTGATGAATAGAAATAGGAATAGACAATGTATCAGTAATAAATATGTCATCTATATCAAATTCATTTAAAGTAATACAATGGTGTAGAAGATGGTATATGAATAATAATATCAATCATAACATATAGGGGATGATCATAAGAGTGTTGTGGTGGTACCACACGATGAGCATTATGCACTTCAGAAGTAGATGTATCACTTGTATTCTCATGGAGTGGATCATTTAATATTTTTAATTTGGAATTGTTGGTTTTGGGATTATAAGATTCAGTGGGCTCATCCCATTCAATAGAATTAGTGTCAATAATATCTTGAATAACATGGCGGAGCTTTATGCATATGTCTATAGAATGACCAATACATTGGTGATAGTCGTAATGGGATTTGGCATAAAAACTCTTACTTTGAGGCTTGTTTGCATCAACCTCAAATGATGGAGGGAGCGACACAAGATTTCACTCAAGTAATTATTTTAAGAAAATATGAGAAGCACATGGTAAATGTGTAAATTATCATCGTGTGGGTTGTAACAGTAGCTTAGTAGGATTATTAATAGCATTGACAGTGTCTTTAGAAGAAGCCTTAGCATCATTATTCTTGTCCTTAAATGAATATTTTCCTTGCAATTTGGCATAAGATGTATTAGGGTTGTTAGCAACATAGTTAATTTTATTCATATTTAACAACTTAGCTTCGCATTCCTTTAGTGTATTGAAAAGATGGTCAAATGATCAAAAATTGTCAAACATGATTAATTCTTTCAGAGGAGGAAGAAAAATTTATGTAAAAAGGTCTTGTAATTCACTATCATCCAGGATATTATTCATCTTGGTAAACATGGTCTGTTAATGCAAGACATAATTATTGATAGGTTCATTAGATCCTTTGCGTAGCTTGGGTATTTGTACATAAGACACATTATCCCCCAATGTTGATAGAAAGTTTGCCAAAAATTTATTTTCCAATGTAGTGAAAGAGCGCACAAAATGTGTGGGGAGATCATATAACCATTACAATTTAAAGTCCTTAAGGATCCTAGGGAACAACTTGCTAAGCAAGATGTAATAAGAGGCATAATTGATGCAAAACACATGAAATGACTTAAGATGTTTCATGGGATCACCTTTTTCATCATAGATAGGAAGTTTAGGTGTAACAAAACCAAAAGGAACAGAATAAGAGGCCACCTTAACAGCTTGTGGATTATGTAATAATTTATTATTTTACATACCATGAGGAGAATTATACACACATTTTTGCAATTGTAATATTTGAGCTTTTAATGTGTGAAAGAGGGTTTCAAGAGCTTGTGTGCCAGATGAAGAAACATGTGAACCATTAGATATAGGAGGTGTAGTAGCAATAGTGACTACAATAATATGCATAGAAGCATTGTCCATTGGAATATTAGGTTCCCCTAAGAATGTGGACAATGTAGATGTAAGAGTAGTATATGTCTTTAAGTTGAATGATGAAGCATGTTTAAGTTAATCTCATGTAACGTATAATAGGATATCAATGTTAAAGGGATTTTCTTGTAAAAATGTGTAAATTTTTAGGCATCATCGTTAGTAACGTATCGGTTATGATTTTCAAAGTGATTAAAGAAACCATCACCTTGTGCATGATCAACATTGATAGTTAAAATATTATTAACAAATACATCGCCATAGACTTGGGCACAAGAGCGAGTAGGGGTAGTATGGGAATCAGAAGATGTGGGAAAGATATATAGATATGGATAATGATCCCTAAGATTCGGCATGATAAAGCACAATATACAAACACGATAAATAGAATAGAAATCCTAGGGCCATTAAGGGTTTGAGACACTATGTTTGATTCATGAGTCGGGTTCACCAAAAAAATTCACCCTTTTTAGATTTGATTAAGAGTTACACCTATAACCAAAAAGGAATGAAATATAAGCTACAAGGGTTTATTATGATTAACTAACTTATAACATTAACCATTCAATACCAAAATAATGCATTAATACTTGCAAAAAATGCACATGATACAATACAAGTTCACAAACATAAGGGATTGAGTACAGTTACTTGATTACAAATGATTCTGGGTAAATTTGAGTGATCTAAATGATGAAACATGGGTATTTGCATCTGAGAGTGCTTTAGAACTGGAAATGTGACATAGAAATGATCTTGGATAGGACTTTACAATAGGGGCACGAATGTCTGTACAATCTTGACCTATTTGTATGGTCTTAACCCTACTCAAAACCAAGATCTATAACTTTTTGGGTTTGTTGCTTGTCTAAATCTATTTTCTACTCTTTTTCATTCACTTTTGGTCACACTAAAAGGGTATTTAAATGCTCTAATTAATATTTCAAACCCTAATCGTGAATGATAAGTCCTACAAAATAAACATTACTTGGGTTGTGGGCACCCCATGAACTGCCTACATTGGCACTAATCCAAAAATGCCTCAAACTGCATGTCGTTCTCCACCTAAGACATGATATCTAGTCGTAGTGAAATCACATTTGATATCCTTCCTTTGAAAAATCTCAACTTGAGTTTCTCTCTTGCAAATATACTTGAGTGAGTGAATTTGAGTGCTTGCAAATGTAGGAAGCAATCCCCTAGACCTAATGGGAAGCTTCAAACATATAGATGGTGTTGCCCTAATGAATGTGAAAAGGTATTTTTGGAGTGTAGGGAGATTTGGGTGCCTTTTTTACTATTTTTTTCAACATAAATCCATAGGAGTGATAGGTTCTAAATGAGGTGTGTTTCACTTGGTTATATATCCTTCTGAAGGTGATTTAAGTTAAAAAGGTCAACTGAGGAGGAGTAAATGACCCAAAAAATAATCTGCAACTAAAAGTTTGGGATCAAATCAATCAAGGTAAAAACCATAAAATGTATGATACAAGCTAACTATATTGTACATTTTCTACCCTAGAGGAGAAATTTGAAGTGTGAAGTTTGGAATCTGACAAATGGAGTTTCTAAATGGTTTTCATGCATTCAATGATCATAAACTAATGGTGGATGAGTGTGTATGACCAAGAAAGCTAGACAATATACCTAGATATGTACTGAATGAGAATGGGTAAAGTATACTTGTTCAAACAAGAGAGAAATGTCAAGACTGACAATGTCAAAGAGTAGAATTGCCAAATTTGAGCATCTACGACACCATAGAGTCTAAAAAATACTTCGTCTATGAGTTGTAAGCTCTTAGAGAGCATTTGTATGTAGATTTCATTAAGGTCATTAATAGAAATAGAAATTTTCAACTAAGTTTGTTGCTCATTGTGTAACTTTATGGGTGGAGCGGAATACCAAACATCATCAAGTGATATCATAGCAAGCTACTTTCCTATAAGAAATAAGTGTAATACCTAGTAGAACATTGAATGTGAGGCAACAAACAAGGTTATTATGTTCTCCAGTGTGACAAAGCTGGGTAGAGAACACAAGAATAGATCCCAAAATTATAGTGGCTAGAGGAGATCCAAATATTTCTCAAGAAGACAAGATGTCGTCAAGAATAAATGCATATTCAGATGCAATAGTTGCCAAGATGTTGGAGAAAGTATTAAAGGAGCTTAATGGTGTGTGTTGTTAATTGATATTATACCCTTTGTTGAGACTAGGCTCAACACCTCAATGAAACATTGAAAGACCTCAAAATTGTGGGACAATGTCACCTTTTGAGGTCAATCTTCAGATAAGGTTGGCTTCCTTCTATCCTAGCTCACTACGACTATCTAGCTAGCACTAAACTACTGCTACCTATTCCTATTCTAAGAATTCTAAGGGACCAAGGTTGAGAGAGAGAGAGAGAGAGATGTTCTGAAATAAAAGATAGGTGATGCACCAAACTATAATAGGGTTCATTTCTGGATTTAAAAGGACACAAATATAACTTTACCTGTAAATATCCAAAATAATGTGCATAGACTAATCAAAGAAGAAAACATAAAGACTAAATTCATGCAAGAAGATTGAAAGTATTCACATTAAACACAAAAGTATTCAAAGGAAAGAAATTACACTTACATATATATATCACGAGCTTAACCATTTACAGACTAACAAATCCCAGGCACATGAAATATTCGCAGGCTCATTATAGGGGTCCAGTGTAAAATCTTTGAGCTCAAAATGGTAAATATCTAAGACAACAAAAAAGATCAAGCAAACTTTCAGGATCAAAGAACCCTTTTCTTTTGATTTCACACTTACATTTATAGAATTTTTTAGAGAAAGGGACAAGAGACCAATCAAATCTAGTAATTAATAGATTTAACCATCCACCACCACCAAGGACTAATCATCATTGATTTCATAGGCCAAGTATGGGTGCCTGACATGTCTCCAATCACATGCCATCAGATCGTTAATGCAAAAGGACGATGTCGTTCATCATTTAATTCTGGTTGTTGGAATGGTTAAGCTCCTAGACTAAATTAGGCATGGTTTTTTCGTGCTTCACGTACCTTTGATGTTATTCTAACTTGATCATGTCTTTCACAGCTTTCTATTTTCTTTGATGAACTTTGGTGATCCTTGAACCATTTATGTCTTCATCTCACAGAGTATATTTCATTCCGCAGAGTCACATATGTTTCACAAAAAAATTCCCTGTATTATGGACTCTTCGTTTTGTGGCTTTATATTTTCCTTGTACTGTGGGATGACCATTCATTCATTCTATGGGTTTTTCTTACTATGTGGACCTTTTTTGCACATCTTTCTTTATTTTCCTCCGTACTCAACTTTTCTAACATTTTGCACTCGACATTATTTCTTCTCCCATAATGTTATGAATTTATTTTGCCTTTGTTCCATGGCCTATTTCCCCATGACCATGTTCCTTTATTCCATGGGTTAACCAAATCCACATAACACTAAATTTTGGAAACCCATAAAACACTGAATTCCTAATTTCTGTGAATTTTATACAAAAGTGCATATGTCTCTAGCTTGAATGAAGTTTTCAAAATAACATGGGTGCTATTTTGGACAACAGCTTAGTGACTTTTTGGGAACATCTGCCTAGTAAAAGATTCGATCAGGAGCTTGACATATCCATTAGGCATGGATTCAACATATAACTTAGAACTTTTTTGAGATCAATTTGCTCTTTTTCGCCATCTAGAAACCCTTGATCTTTTACTTTTTTATAGCCTTTTATCATGATGTGGCATTTGTCCTTTGATTCATAGCTCACACAACCTATGAAAAATGTAAATGGGGCTAACACTTGTGCTACAAAGCACTTATTTAAATGGTCACCACAAAAGGATTGAGGGAGGAAATTTAATTGGTGATAAAAAAATAACACAACATAAAGGATCATCCAGCAAAAAGAGAAAAGAAACATAAAACACAACTATGTACATGATGCAAAAAATAAAACTCAAAAGGAAGGTTTAAGATAAATCCCATTAACTTGGATCTGAAGTGCCTCTCCATCAAGATTTGAAAGTCCAAAATATTTATCCTACTTACATGGTGTGATCATATATATGGCCCACTCCAAAGTGTATCAATCTTATAGTGCCACCCTAGTTTAGCTCTATCAGTGTCCCATTTTAGAACTAAATCCCTTGTTTTGAAGGTCTACACCTTAGCCTTCTTATCAAACCACTACTAGTTAATCCTTGATGTTTTTCCAACTTGATCATGGTGGATTTCCTCTGTTTTACTAGCTCGTCCATGTTGATTGCTCTTTGTATCTCACCTTCTAACTCTAATTGTTATGCCAATTCCAAAGAAGGAAATTCAAAATATAACGGGAGTCTGGCTTCTCTATCATACACAAGAATAAAAGGAGAATTACGTGTAGCTCTCTTAGGTGTAATCCTATCAGCCCAAAGATAATTTTTTATTTGTGTTTCATTGTCTTTGATTCATATCTATTGTCCTTTTCATGATTCTGATCAAGTTCTTATTGGTAAATTCAGCTAGACCATTACCCTAAGGATAATAGTTGGAAGAGGTATTCAAATAAATGCCCTGCCTGAGAACCCAATCTTAAATTTTATAACCCAAGAAAGCCTTAGCATTATCAGAGATTATGGTTGAGGGAACACCAAACCTTAACATGATGTCTTCCAAGAATTGAAGGAGAGTTGATTCAATTACTTCTTTGAGTGCCACGACTTCTATCCACCTAGTAAACAAGTCAGTTTAAGTCAAAACCCATTTATGGCCGGCACTTGATATCAAATTGATCATTTCGATAAAATCAATCCCCCATTAAGAGAAAGGTTGATCCACCTGAATCGTATGAAGTGGAAGAGTTGTTAAATTTTTATTTCTAGTGAATAAGGCACATTCCTTGTATTTGCGAACCCACTTGTGAGCATACGTGAATAATGTAGGCCAATAATACCCAGATCTCAAGATTTTGATTATTGTAGCTTTTGGAGAGAAGTGAACACCAAAAGAACCATTATGAAATTTCACGAGGGCCTAGTTAACTTGCTCCTATTCAATGCATTTTAGCAAGATTCCATCCAGGATATTTTTAAAAATAACCCCACCAATCAATACATAAGAAATGGATTGCAACCTCAAACACCGCCTATGGTCTTTGCTCAAACCATAAGGGTATTGGTTGGTAGACAGTAATCTTGTCATGTTATTTGTCCAGTTTTCTTCATTTAGCTTATCTACAACGAATTTTTCTTCATCCTCTTCTAGAAAATAAAAGGCTTCATGTTCATTTGTGGCATCAATAGCCAACTACTCACATAATTCTCTTCCTCTAACCCACTTGGTGGCATTTATGGTAACATTATATTCCATGATTTTTATCACCCATCTAGCTCTCTTTTCACTAATTTTTTCTCCCATTATGAACTTTCTTACATTGTGATAAGAGACCAATACCTTAATGTGGCTATGAGCGAGCATGTGTTTAAAATTATTGATATCTCTCATCATGGAAAATATATCCTTCTCTACATTATTGTATTTTATTTCATAATATTTTAGTGTCTGACTAAAAAATCCACTAGTTTCTCTAATCCTTCATCATTTTGTTGATTCAATACAAAAACAATATTAGCTTCATCTCCATAAGTGTAAAGAATGCAGTCCTTTGAATAATCTAGATTAATGAGAGTGGGTCCTTGAGTAAATACTTTCTTGATGTTAGCAAATTTTTCTTTTCAGTCCTTAGTCCTTTTGAAATCCACATCATTCCTGAGAATCAAGGTGATACGCTTGACTAATCCTGCAAAGTTAGGAATAAATCTCCTTAAAAAATTGATCTTGCCAAGGAACTATTGTAATGCCTTCTTGTGATCTGGTAATGAGAGAGAAAGGATAATTGAGACTCTTTCTAGATCAATAATAAAACCTTATTTTGAAACAACATGACCCTAAAGCTTACCCTACAGAATTGTAAAGATGCAATTCTTAGGGTTGAGTGACACTCCAAACTCTCTACACCTTCCAAACACTTTCTCAAGGTCTTTCATGTGATCTTCACTTGCCCTTGAAAACACTATGATATCATCCAAGTAAATGAGGATAAATTTTTTATAAATCCTTTAAATGCAATATCCATGGCTCTTTGAAAAGTGACACCAACATTAGTTAGTCTAAATGGCATCTTCTCATAGGCATGGGTTCCCCATTTTGTTGTGAAAGTTATATTATGCTAATCTTCCTCTTTGACTCTGATTTGGTTGAAACTAGAATGGCCATTCAAAAGTTAAAACCTTTCAACACTCGTTACAGTTTGCAAAATCTATTCAATTGAGGGCAAAGGATAATGATCCTCAAGGGGAGATCTATTTAAGTATCTAAATTCCACACCCAACCTAAATTCTCCATTTTTCTTCCTAACAAGGACCGAGTTGGCCATCCGAAAGGAATACTTGATGGGGAATATAATCTTTGCTTATATAAGCTTTGATATCTCTTTTATCACGAGGGGCTCAATTTTGGGGTTAATAGGTCTTTATTTTTGTCTGATTGGTTTAGCATTAGGGTTAAGATCTATAGCTTGTTGGGCAATATTTGGATCAAATCCTTTGAGATCTTCATAGATCCATGAAAAAACATCATTAAATATCTAACACAAGGAGATTAAAGCTTTCATTTCATTTTCATTACATACTTTTCCCAACAATAGCTCTTTGTCTTGTATGATGGTGACTAGTTGGTAATATTCCTCCTTTAATGTTATATTCTTCTTTTCCCCTTTGAATTCATCATCAGGGATGAATATATCCTCAAGCATAACTAGTACTTTAGGAAATTTATTTTTCCTCGATTGGATTATCTACTCACCATAGCTTTCTTGCAAGTTTGATGAAAAATTTTCCTTGTTCTGGATGAATTGAACAATTTTCTCATCACTGTAAAAAATTAACCAACTAACTTCATTATCTGGGATAAATGGTCTTACTATTATCTTAACATGTTGTTTATTACCATAGATGAGGTCCTTCTATGGAGAGAATTGTGATCTAATAATTGTCTTCTGATATGCTTCTAGATTCAACTTCCTTGGCACAACCTGTAAGTTGATGGCATCAAAGTTTTATATAAGGTCCCAAACTCTATGCATGTAAGATTTAAGCAACTTGTTATTAGTAGCACACCTTCTTCTGAATTGATGAAAGACAAGTTTAATATCTCCAAGCACTTGCAAGCCTTTGATATTCCTTTTCTATGTCAATAACAATCCATGAATCAAGGCATCGTATTATGCTACATTGTTAGAGCAAAAAAATTATAACTTATGGAAAAATAATAACTTGTTGCCCTCTGTAGAAATAAGAACTACACCCACACCAAGTAGATTTTTGCTTTTTGAGCCATCAAAGAACATCTTCCATAGACATGAAGCATGATTTTCTTCTTTACGCGGCATGAGAACAATAAGATTTTCTTCATGAATACAATAGGTTCCCAAACCAATCTCTTCAGTTATTTCATAAGGATCAAATTCATAGTGTTCTTTGGCCCATTCATCTAATAAGAGGTCATGTATTAAAGGAGGAGTAGACTATTGTACTGATATTAATTATTTTTCTTCCTCTTCTTGGATCGTGCAATTAGATTTGGGGGGAATCATAAGATTCAACATGATAGGAAGAGATTGGGTCATCCCTAATGGTGAACCTTGTACCATATCTGGTGCTTAAGATGATGTGAGACCAATTCGAAGACAAATATCTACCTATTTTGGTTGTGAAAAATATTAACAAACAGATGGGAAAAAAGGAGGTAAGCCAATAACTGAGATATCTTGAGTAATGGTCATGCTAAGACAAACATGAAGGGTTAGCTCAAGATCCTTTATGACTCTTAATACTTTTGACAGTTTAGTTATCAAGTTATAAGACTCCTTTAGAGGTTGGGCTATACTTAATGCCTGAAATATATGTTATTTTCTTGGGAATTGCAGAAGTACTAGCACCTGAATCTATCATACAAGTATGCAATAGGTGTTTTCCTATAATTAGATATATGTAGAAGGGTGGAGACTTCTTTTTTTTACTTACTTTCTCATACATTGACTAACAAAGATTAACTACAACATTTAACTTTTAGATGACATGTTCATGCCGCAATATTTGCTTCAAAGCTTCTTACAAAATATCCCTCTGAAATGGAATACATAACTCATCCCACATTATCATATTCATATTTATCTTCTTTATCTGCTCGATAACGTTCAGAGGAATACCTATGGACTTATGCATCAAAGGTGTGGACTTTACTTTTCTTTTTTACTCAATCGACAGATTTGGTGCATTGGTTGGTGGACTTTCTTTGTTTCACGGGAGTGTCCTACGAACTTTTTAATGCTAAGGTGGAGCCATTAAATGAAGCCACTTGTATAGCTCTACCTAATTATGCGTATTGTTTTTCTTTAAAGGGTAGACTTTGTGTTAAAAGGGATGAAGGAATCCCTCCTAATTACCACTTTTTTGATGTTTTGTTGTCTGCTACATGAAGTGTGGCATACTCAAGTTTTTGCGGCTTGATTAACCACACAAAATTCTTTAGGGTTGTAGAACATGAGATTAGATTATGTGGTTTCTTCATGCATTATTTCTGCATTGGTATTTGTGATCTCCATTAATGGTTCTTGGTAATTGAAATAATTTTATACCACATGGGTCTGGAATTACATGTCATTTGTACAAGTGTTTTGATTATGTGGTTGTGATTAACTAAAATTGAACTAAAGTAATGTAGTAAATGATAGTTAATCTAATCTAGGAGGACCTATAATGCAATAAGTAAATTTTCTAAAAAAGCATGTAAATGAAATAAGTAGATAGTATAATGAAATTACAAACCCTAATATGCAAGTAGGGAAAGGAAAGAACTCAACTAAATAATAGAATCCTGTTAGAAAATTATCATAGTGATGCTATGGAAATTTTGGGAAGCTATGAACGGTCATGTAGCAGAGATCCTGAAAAGGACTAGATCTAGAGGATCTGAGCCTGGACTGGGGTGCTCTACGGGTGCTCTGGCAAGGAATTTAGGTGCATTGGTCTATGAAAAAGTGTCTGAAAGTTGGTATGCTCACAGGATCATGAGGTTTATCTGAAACTCTGCCTACTTGTTGCATCATTAATTTCTTTGTAGCTACGCCGAATGACTCCAAATATTCCAAGAGGAATTAGATGACTTGCAACAAGACCAAAATTAAGTATCAAAACCCTAAAAAAATATACATGCAAATTGAATGGGTTCGAGCTGACCTTAGTCTGCCACAAAAGTGGGCTTACTAAATTGAGTGATGCACTACATTTCAGACCCAGATGTAGTTCTGATGTGTGTGTGTGCATGTTTTGCCCTAGGTGCTCTTTTGTTAGTCGCACTTTGTAAAATAACGAGAAAATAGCTAAATGTAGAAAATGTAATAGAATGTGTGCATGAAATAGAATAGAATCCCTCCCCCTATAAATTGTGGTGAAGATGTTCTAGCTTGTGCCTTGACGATGGAGCAATGTGGATGTAAATGTAATAGATGGTTGTAGCTCTAGACGGAGTGATAGTAGTGTATGATGTTAGGTCCCTCATTATGGTCTTATAACTTTATATTTATAGGGTTATCTTGCTCTAATTTTGTAATTAACCATGAAAAGGCCAACCATAAGAAACATAAAGATGAAAAATGGCTAGAAGAGGCCCAAAAAGTTGTAGGAAAGTGCTAGAAGGATCATGACACCCCTAGGTAGGACAAGGGCGCCCATGGGCACCCCAATACAAAATATGGGTGCCCTAACCAAAGCTAAGATAACGTAGAATGTCTGAAAATGGATGGGCATATGGGTGCAATAGGTCACAAATTATTAAATACAATAATTAGGATGGCTAAAGGATGGGGGTTAATTGGTACTTTCTTAACTCAAGAGCCTTTTAAATAGTAGTATGAGACCAGGATAAATAAATTATGTAAAGTGCATGATTTTGTGACTACATTTTTCCCCACTTTATGTTGGTGAGAGGAAATTTTGGTAACATAAAGTAGATAGAGATTCATTATTGATGTTCATGAAGAGTGTAGTTGAAGTGTGCCGAAGGAATAGTTAAAAGTGTGGAATGATTAAAAAGATCGAATAGCGTGGAAACTATAGATGAAAAATGTGCAAAGAAAAAGTGATGAGAGTGAACCTAGGGCAAAACATGTGTGTATAGCCATTGCATAGTGTAGTGTACCTACATAAAAGCGTGATGTGTGTGGTATAGTGTGATACTGCATAGTGTTGTTATCATTGTTTTTGCTGTTGTTGCCCCCATTTGACTACTTGTTTCTTATGCAGCCAAACCTGCAAGGAGAAAATAATAAAGTAGTCAAATGCGTATGTATGTAAGTGTAAAAATTCTATGTAAAAGAGCTGTATGTAAAATAAAGTGCAATGTAAATAGTAAAATGTAAATGAAATGTAAATGGTACATGTGTGCCTGATCCATGTTGAGAAAGAGTATAGGAGGATATCTTGTACTGCATGTTCTTTCGGTGATATCATACCATAGGTCGAAGAAATGTTGGGTGGAGATTCTTTATGTCCTACAAGCTCTAACTGCTTCCCTAAATTATGTGTACAGATCTCTACAATGTCCTAATTTTTTGTGGGATCCAATTCTAGTGGCCGAAGTAGTGGAGGGAGGAAATGTTGTGTCCTCCAAGCTCTAATTACTGCCAAGAAATGCTAAGGACACCATGTCCTATAAAAGTTGTTGTGTATGGGGTTTGTAGACTTGTCTGAACCCACTCGCAGAATATAACTGAACTAAAATGGTGTATAATCTCTATGTTAGTATGTAAAAACCCTCAAATGATGCCCCCCTCTTTGGGGTGTATGTAATATTGTTCATAGGAGACATGCAACCCACAAATAGGGCCAACTTCATGTACGTTGAAAATTTCCTGGTAGAAACCAAAGAACGTATAAACAAGAAGGCTAGACAAAGACAAGTTTAAACATGCATGCATGAAGAAAATAGTGTATAAGCTACGTAAACAATGTGTAAGCTACCAAGAAAATTAAAGTAAACATGCAAGAAGACAAGTATGCCACATAAATCGGGTTGCAAACATGGCACTTCACTCATGATGTTGCAAGACATGTAAGGCTATCATTACCGCAAACAACAGACAATTTTGCACATAAAAAATAAGGAAAGGCTCGCATACAAAAAAAACAATGGCAGAAAATATAACAAACAAGAAAAATAAGTAGTCATGGAAACATGTAATCCGGAAAAACCATTGCTACCTATGGAACACCCATTAGCGTGTTAGAGAAATAACCAATATGTTAAAGCGTGAATAACTAAGTAATGAAAGGTGCCAAGTACAAAACAAAATAGCATCAGTTGTGAAAGATGAATGTAGATGCCCCCAAAAATTAGTGTAGGAAGGGTTGAAGGTGAACATCCATGCTACATGTAAGAGATCTTTATCTACGATCACAACTAGAACAAAGCATGAATGAACATGTGTGGATGATATAGATAAATGTCATACAAGTAATCAAACTAACATGTGTATTAAAGTGACCATGAACAAGCAGTAGTAAGCAAGAATAAATTAACCATAGATATGCAGTATCCTTGTGGATGGATGGAATGGAATGGCAAAATGGAGAGATAGGAACCGTGTGCCCCCTGAGTGGATGGAAATGTATGCAGTGAGGTTCATTTTGTTTTCCCCCTCAAAATCAAGAATGAACTGTAAATGAGAGTGCATTCGGGAAATGGTCAAGTAGTGTGTATTGTGTCTAGCATGCCATGAGGAAATCTGTATATGCATATTTTTGATGATATGTGACATGTAGAAGAGATGTGTGTGGACCTTATAGCCTAAGTGTATACCACGATGAGATGAAATGTGGAGTGATGATTTAGCCCTAAGTGTATATCACTATAAGATGAATTGAATGAGTGATGATTTAACACTAAGTGTATATCAGTATGGAATGTAAGGAGGGTGTGGTGATGTAACCTAAAGTTTATACCACTACAAGATGATAGAATAGGTGATGATTTAGCCTAAAGTGTATGTCAGTACAAGATAAATAGTAGGGAGTGATGATGTAACCTAAGGTGTATACCACTACAAGATGATAGAATAGGTGATGATTTAGCCTAAAGCACATGTCACTAAGCTAGTAATATCACATGATGAAAGGTATAATAGTAAATATGTGATGAGTTTAGGGTCCATTCGATTTGTAAACCCTCGGAAATCAAGTATGGATTGAAGAACCAAACTATGTCATCGGGAAGTAAGTGTAGCGTGTAGAATACAAGGTAGTATACTAAATGATAAATTCTAACGATGTGATAAGTAACATGTATAAGGAAGGAATGTGTAGAATGTATAGGATGCATTGCATAGGGTGGTATATAATGTAGGTAGATAGATTATGGATGTAATATGTAAGGTGGTGTAATGATCGAATCATATAGGATGGAGACTAGTGTAGTATGTAGAATATATGTGAAGATGTGCGGTGTATGGTATGTAGACAAACAAATAGTGTGATATGTAGTGTAGGATGTAATATGCATAGAAAAAGTTGTAGATACAATGTATAAGTGTCAAAATGTTGTAGAATAAATGTAGATTCTAGGGTGTATGATGGGTAAATGTATGATGACGTGAAATGTGTAATGTCTATGGTGCAGTGGGGTTGAATGTAGCAATAATCCCTCAATATTCAAGTGTGAAACTACACACACGAGTGTGTCATCGGGTAATTATGACACTGTGGTAAGAATGAATATGTGTATACTATGAAATTGAATAATGCTAAGATGAGATGTGAGTAAACATGACAATGTTGTATGTGTAAATGCTACGATTTGGGGGGGTGGGATGCTATGACCCCTAAGACTATGATAACATGTGTACAATGTGATAAATGATGTATAAGGGTGGTTCAACATTATAGATTTCATTTACTGAATCATACGTAAGGAGCATGAAAGTCTCATAGATGTGTGTATGTATAGGTGGTGATATAATGGAATATTAGGGTAATGTAAGATGAAATGAGGTTCTTTATGGTAAAATACCCCTCAACAGTCATATAAGAACCATATGAATATGAGTGTGTCATTAGGAGAGTAAAGTGACAAGATTCACCTACCAAATACCAAGTTTGTGTGTCATGGGATCATCTTGGATAAAGTCAATAGGAGCACTATGTAGTGGTGGTTAAATTGGAAATATATCATGATCACTAGTAAGAGGGTTAGTTATTGGGATGAAATCAATTGGTTTGAGCTTAGATTTAAGAGGAGGCCAAGTTGCATTGAGTCTCAAGGGAGATTTCTTAGGTCTATTTGGTGATGTAGTAGATGACTTAGTAGGAGTGGTTGGTGAACTATTTTCGATAGGGATTGACTTTGTTGACATGGGTATACCGTAGGTGATTAGTTAGGTGGTGCTTGTGTTTGAAGAGGGCATTGGAGAAATGGTGGCATGATGCTCATTAAGTGGAGAAGAAATAACATCAGAAATAGGGGAATCATGTGATGGGATGATAGTATTTGTCTTATTAGGAGAATAATCATTATGCACATGTGAGTGATTGTCAACATCAAGCATATAGAAATTTAGAAAAAATATTAGAGGATGGATCACTAGTAGCCGAATAACATGGTATAGCAGTTGTAGATGGGTATGTTGTAGGTGATTGATTAGTTGGAATTGACTAATCGATGGAGGAATAGACTTAGGAGCCCATGTCAGTGTAACCTTTGTAGTAAGATGTTGTGAATTAAATGAAATAAGACCTTCATGCTTAATATTTTAGATTATGTGATGAAAAGTATGGCAATCATTGTCATTATGTCTATTGATTTGATGATAATTGCAATATGTATGACCTTGATATTTCACTAACCGATAGGGAGAATAGTAATGAGTAAGTGGTAGAGTAATCAAATAATGACTAATAAGTTACATAAAAATGTCATGTGGCATAGTATTATGCTCAAATTTGAGAGGCTTAGGAAATGACATGTCTAAAGGTTCAACTAAATGACATGTAGTGGGCATATATTGCATATAAGATGTAGACAGAGCACAAAAATGTGATTAAGAACCATCCTTAAGTTGTTGATTTTTAAATCTAAGAGATATGATTGTGTATTCCATGGCGGAAATTTTATCTTTAAACAATGTATGTAGAGCTTGAATTGAGTCTAATAGGGGTTGAGTAGATGTAGAATCACTAGGTTCAGAGTCGTAAGATAAATGATCGAATATAGGACTTTTTTGTGCCTAGGCGTATCATCCAATCTAGTTGTTTTTCTAAAACATCCTACAAATGGAGATATCTCTTAAATAAATCAAATAAAGAGACTTGATGACCCATGATAGGAGAAAAAGGAGGATCCTAAGTGTGCAATATGTTGGGTTCACCAAAATTATTAACAAAAAATGCTTTAAATAATGTAGTAAGGGATAGTAAATCTAATCTAGGAGGGAATATAATGCAGTAAGTAAATACACTAAGAAAATATGTGGATGAGATAAGTAAATGAAACTAATGAAATTAGAAACCTTAATGTGCAAGAAGGGAAAGAAAACAACTCATCTAAATAATTGATGCATGTTGAACTATGTCACAGTGATGCACAATAATTTAGAAAGAAAGAACGACTATATCAGGGTCCCAAAAATGACAAATTTGGATAATTTGGCTTTACTAGATTTCCTAGAGGAGGACTGGGGTGCATGTGGGTGTTTTGGTCATCATTCAGGCTGCCCTAGTCTGTATAAAATATTTTTAACTTGTGTTCGCAGGGTCAAAAGGTGATCTGAAACTTTTTCTACCTATTGCACTAATTTCTCTAAACTGCTCTGAATGCTCAAAATATCCCAAGAGGAAGAAACAACCTATAAAAGACCAAAAGGAAGTATCAAAACCCTAAAAAATAAATATGCGGAATGAATGGGTCAGACTGACCTCAACTGCCACAACAGTGGGCTTACTAACTGAGCATTGCACTACATTTCAAACCTGGATGTAGTTCTGGTGTGTGTGTGCATGTCATGCCCTAGGTGCTCTTCTGTTAGTTGCACTTTGTGAAATAGCAAGCAATAGATAAATGTAGAAAATATAATAGAAAGTGTGCATAAAATAGAATTGAATCCCTCCCCCTATGAAGTGTGATGTTGATGTCCTAGCTTGCACCTTTATGATGGATATATGTGGATGCCAATGCAATAGATGGATAAAAATCTAGATGGATTGATAATAGTGTATGATGTTAGGTCCCTCATTATGGTCTCATAAATTTATATTTATAGGGTTCTCTTTCTCTAATTTCGTAATTAACCCCCAAAAAGGCCAACCACAAGAAAGATAAAGATAAAAAATGGCTATAAGAGGCCTAAAAAGTGGCAGGAAAGTTCTAAAAGGATCACCCCTAGGTGGGAAAAGGGTGCCCATGGGCACCCCAGTACTAAATATGGTGCCCCAGCCAAGGCTAAAGTTACACGGAAGGTGTGGGAATGACTGGGAATATGGGTGCAATAGGTTACAAATTATGAAATAAAATAAACAAGATTGCCAAAGGATGGGGGTTAATTGGTATTTTCTTTACTCAAGAACCTTCTAAATAGTAGTATGAGACCGAGATAAATAAATGTCTAAAGTGTGTGCTTTTGTGACTACATGTTAATTGCATGTAAGACACCACTCAACTTATTGTATGACATTGTTTTGCATTGGAACAAGTGTTTTACTTGAGTTAGCGATAAGAACAAGTTGTGCAGGAGCAACTGTTTGAAGAGGTGGATGTGGATTTTGGCCTTGAAATTTGTTTGTATGATTATTTTGGCCACATATATGACTTGGATATTGGGTTTTCTATTGATAGCCTTGATTAAAAATTTGGCCTGAAGATTGCTCTTGGTTGAAACTTGGGTAATTTATAAGTGTTTGAGCTTATTGCCTCTTTAGAGAGATAATTTCATTAGATAATGTTTTTACCAAGGATTTAAGGTCATCATCATCATTCTATTTGTGGGAGGAGGAAGAAGTGGAAGCAAGTGATGAGTAGGGATCCTTGGAGCTATTTTTTCAGCTTGAATCAAACAATTTTCAGCCCTAACGGCCACTCTATATACATCTGGTAAGGTTATAGCTCATATAGGCTAAATCATTACTGTAATATCAAAATTAAGAGGTCTTAGAAAATAAAAAAAAAATGAACCTTGAGGAGATGCTCTTAGAAGGGTTGGGATTCTATCCCAAGTATTCTGAAAATTAAAGTTAAAACTGACCATAAGCTCATTAGGAGCTCTCTTAATAGTTGTTAGTTATTATAGTAGAGAAACGTTGTTTGCCTATTCTTCAAACTGCCAAAAAAAATCTTCACCAAATTCATCCCATGAATGGATTAAGGCAAGCCATATACTTTTATATTATTACAATGATTTTTCCTTTAAAGACGAGGGTAAAGGTCTAACCGCTACATCATCATTAGCTACAAAATGAATTGAACACACATTAGCCACATCTTAGATATGCTATACAAGGGTAGTAAAATTTTCACTGGTAAATAATGGAATACCCTTTGGAGCAACAACTGGAATATCATTATTATCTACCAAAGCCAAGGGTCTGCATCCATTAAAGGTCACAAAAGGTAAATTCCTCTGAAGCGCCGTGAAGGGAACATGCCTTAAGTTTCTAATGGAAAAAAAGAAGTATCTACTACGAGGAGTAGAAAGAATTTTGTTCAAAGGTGATGGAGATCTATGCATTGGTATTTATTTTCTTCTTCTGGGTGAGAGTTGTAGATATTTAAAATTTTCACCTCTTGTTATGTTTTGCCTTGTTTGTATTCTTCTCATGAAAATGGGTACTGAACTGCTTGAAACCAGTAGATATAATCTTGGGAGTCACTGAATATGTAGAGAGATGCCTACAAAGGATGATATCCACTAAGGCACGAGGTTATCTTAGGGAAAATGATATAAAGTGAGCTATAAGTGAGTCAAATTTGTCCCACCGGGCATGTCAAAATTGTTGTCACTTGATATTGCACCCTTTGATGAGACTGGGCTCAGCACCTCAATGAAACATGGAAAGAGCTCCAAAGTGTAGGACAATGATGCCTTTTAGGGTCAATCTCTGGAGTAGTTCATCTTCCTTCTATCCTATCTCACTGTGACTATCTAGCCAGCACTAAACTACAACTACTTATTCTTATTCTAAGAATTCCGAGGGGCTAGGGTTGAGAGAAAGAGAAATGCTGAAATAAAAGAGAGGTGATGCACCAAACTAGAATAGGGTTTGTTTCTAGATTTTAAATGACAAGGATATAACTTTGCATGCAAAGACCCAAAATAATGCACACAGAGCGGTGAAAGGAGTAAACAGAAAGACTGAAGTCATGCAAGAAGATTGAAAGTATTCACATTAAACACAGAAGTATTCAAAGGAAAGAAATCACACTTGCATATATTATCATGAGCTTAACCATTTACAGACTATCAAATCCTAGACAAGTGAAATCTTCACATGCTCATTACAGAGGTATTTCATAAAATATTTGAGCTCAAAAGGGTTGAGCTCTAAGACTTAACAAAAAAGAGCAAGCAAAATTACAGGATCGACAAACCATTTGTTTGTGCTTTCACACTTACATTTATAGAATTTTTTAGAGAAAGGGAAAAGAGACCAATCGCATCCACTAATGAATAGATTCAACCACCCACCACCACTAAGTACCAATCACAATTGATTTTATGATCCAATTATGGGCATCTGACATTTCTCCAATCACGCATTATCAAATTGCTAGTGCAGGAGGACAACATCGTTCATCCTTTAATTCTAGTTGTTGGAGAGGTTGAGCACCTAGACTTAATTCGGCACATTTTTGTTGCGCTTCACGAACCTTTGATGTTCTTATAATCCAATCACGTCTTCTACAGATTTTTATTTTATTTGATGAATTTTGGTGATCCGTGAACCATTTATTTCTTCATCTCGTGGAGTATATTTAAATCCACATAGTCACATGTGTTTTGCGACATTTTTACCTATATCACGGACTCTTTGTTCCACGCCTTAATATTTTCCTTGTATTGTAGGATGATAATTCCTTCGTTTTGTGGGTTTCTCTTTCTGCATGGACCTTTTGTCATGTGAATTTCTTTATTTTCCTCTGCACTCAACTTTTTTAATGTTATGTGATCAACAATATTTCTTCTCCTGCAATGCCACAAAGATCTTTTTTCTTTGTTCCGCAACCTATTTCCCTACAACCATGTTCCTTTGTTCCATGGCTTAACCAACTCCACGAAACAGTGAATTCTAAAAACCCACGGAACACTAAGTTCTTGATTTCTATGATTTTTTATACAAAATTGCTCGGGCCCTTAGCTTGAATGAAGTTGTCAAATAAACATGGATGTTATTTAAGACAATAGTGTGAAGAGCAGACTAGAGGATGTGAAGGAAGACCACCATAGGAGATGGGGTCTTATGGTATGAGATGTTTAGAAGAAGGATATGAATGGCTAAAAGGAGATTCAATAACACATAATGGATTGTGTGAAGAAAGTGATAGTAGAGGATTAGAGGAAAGAAAAGACGTGCATAGAAGAAAATGCGGAGGTTATGCAAGAAAAGTGTGAGAGCGAAGAGAAAGCATGTGCATGATTATTGCCAAGGAATGTGTAGAGGACATCATATGGAGAAGGCTCACAAGTTGAGCAAGACCTGAAAATAGAAGTCATCAGGAGAGATTCAACAATGTATAAGAGTTTTATGTTTGAAAAGGATGTTGTCAAGGGAGAGGAGATGGTCTATATAGACCATGTACACATAGAGGATTGTGCATGCCCACAGTTAAATGTAGGATCCCTAATAGATGGAAGGGAGATAATACATATGCAAGGAGAATGGTGTATAGAGATGAATGTCCCGGCCAGGGGATAAAAGGATGGAGAAATGGTCACTAGATGTCATGCACACACAAGAGGTCACCTGATGTCACCATTGGATGGCATCAGGAAGGAATGTCAAGAAGTGTGCAGAGTCCTAGCAGAAGGACTAGAGTGTGTAGATGATTGTGCGAGAGGAGAAACTCCCTACATTGTAGTTGAGGAGTGCAAAGGTGTGCATAGAAATGGGAGTACCATTACATAAGAACTAGAGAAGAAAGGGAAATTTTCCCTGAAGGAAACTAAAGTAGAGTACCCCTCGGAGGAGACTACAAGAGTGCATGTGAAAAAGAGAACATCGAGGAAGATGGAGATTGATAGAGATCTCACGGAAGAGCATGCAAAGAAGCATGTAGGAGAAGGATAGTGTAAGGAAGAATTGTGTGAAGGAGAAATTACATCAAATGCAATTAAGGATGAGCAATTAGAGGGAGAGATTACAAATGCATGCAGTGTGAGAGGCACATAGAAGAAATAATGTGCAGAAAAGGAAAGGCATGACAACAATGCGGAGATGTTGCGGGAGAAAGCATAAGTTTCCCTACAAGTAAAAGAGAAAGGATGGGAGAATTGTGAAGAGGCTCAAAAAAAATTGTTCAATGAAGAAGGCGCAAGAGAAGAAAATAAAGAGAAGGAAAGTGGCCAGGAGAAATTTCCATATCAAAGGAGAAAGAAGAAGCATCTCAAAGCCACCAAAGTAGATAATGTGGTGCAGAAGCAAGAGCACTAATGACATAGAAGACACAAAGGTGAGTGCACAATGACGAGAACAAGCTACAGAAAAGGAGAAGATGTTGGAGCAGCCATAAGGAAGCGAAAGAGAAGTGACTCCGAATAAGTAGATCATGGCTTGACAGTACCCCGACAAGTGGAGTATAGCCTAACAGAGGCCAAGAAAAGGAGAAGGGAGAAAGAAGCTTGTGGAAAGACAGTATGAAAACCTATGTAAAAAATATGTAGAGAGGAATGCATGAGAAATAAAATGCGCCAAGAAGAAAAACCCCTAGTAGAAAAGGGGAAGGCGGAGAAAAGGAATGAGAGATGGATAGTCTGGGTCCAAACCCATAAGTGTGTGAAGAGATAAATACACAAAGGAGAAGACAGCGAGGGAAGACAACATCAGAGAATGCATGATGGAGCAACAGTCTGCAAAGCGTACCACAACCCACAAGCGCACAAAGGGAGAATGTGCATAGAGAAGATGAGGTCACAACAAAAAGGTGACAAGAGGAAAACAAGGAAAGAAGTGCACAATGACAAAGTGTGCAACAAAAGTCTATGTAAATAAGATGATAAAGAATAATGCTGAGAAGAAGTGCATAAAATAAACAAGCACAAAAGGCAGAAGTCGCAACAGAAGGGTGACTGTGAGACATGAAGAGAGAAAGAGGAAAATGAAGTGAGCACAAAATGACCACACAAAATATGAAAGCCTAGAGATGAAGTGGGCAAGGGAGGATAAAACCCTTGAAGGATCTTAGGTGTAGGTTGATGGAAAAGGGAAAGCATGGAGTTGCATAGGAGAGAGTTGGAGACAAGTATAGAATTGTAAAGTAGAAGGCTCAACAGAAAATCCTTAGGAGGAAGAGGATGATTCAAGGAAAGAAGAGACTTACGAAGGAGATTAATAAGCAAATACACACCAAGGATCGGAAAGAGAGATCCATTTGGAGGAGGGGATGGTTTACAATGAGTAGAGACTCACCAGAGTGCAAAGAGTAGTGTGAAGAAGTCAAGAGAAGGTGACGAGGGACTAAAAGGGACGTCGTAAGAAGCACCAAGGACAAGAAAAGGTTCAGAGGATGAAGGAACTAAAACTATCAGTCTCAATAGTTCAATGGGTGGTTCTACCGCTCACTTAGTCTACTTGAGGTGGACCTCAAGTTTAAGTACCTCAGGTGTTTGATGCAGAAGCATCCAAGGTTCGAGGCAATCCTACACAATTTTAGTGAAGGATGGGTGCGCGCAAGGTAAGAGAAGTGTGTAGGCCAGGAGAGGAGTGCTACAAAATCAAGTGGTGATTGTGCAAGAGTGTGGAAGTACTTTAAGTAGTGGTTATCAGTAAGCATCGTAGTGCGCAAAGTGTGCAGAGGAAGTAAATATGTAGTATTATGCGGGAGGCTTGCGGAGTAAAGAAATTGTAGAGGAATAATGCACAATGGTGTGCGTATGATTTTGGTAGCACAATGGAGTTTTGGCTCAACTTGATAGGCTAGAAACACATGGGAATTGTGAAGGAGTTAGGCACAAAAGAGTATGGCACATGAAAGGCGTTGGAGGATGAAAATGAGGATTGCAAGGTAACTAAATTACATATGAGACACACAAAAGATTAAAAAAAGGCCCAAATGCTTCAAGTGCGCGGAAGGTGATGAAGGAAGATTTCAAGTATATGAGTGCATTGTGAAAGAAGACAAAAACACAGCCAGAAAGTGCATGGAAAAATTGGTAGTTGGCGAAAATGATGGACAAGTCACAATTGACTATTCCTTATAGCTAACAGAGACCTAACGGTTAAACAATCCCAACGACTAAGTGGATGTGGCATTGAAGGACAACTATGTGGCACTAAAATAGCTTAGAGCATTAATGAAATCAAGTTCAAATTCGAGTCTAAGCAAGAAGACGGAGCTAGTGCGGAGAGAGAAGTGAGCATGTGTCGATATATGATAGAGACAAGTTCTTAAAAAAAGGAAGGGAGATAAAAGAAAAAAGAAAAAGAGATAAGAGGGCAAAAAAAGGAGTCGTCCCAAGGAAGGAACGAATGAGCAGGTTGGGGTCGAGGTCATTGAATGTGCTTGTGAGCACAAAGTCCAGTCTAGGATAGATCTTATCATAGAGTCTGAAAATTCTCCATTAGTGAGAGCTCTCAGAGAGTAGCTACATGTAGATATCATTAAAGCCATTACCAGAAATAGAAGTTTGCAACTTATTGTGTAGCCGATTGTATGAATCTTAAGGCGGAGGGGAGTACCCAACTCCGTCATCACACCATTCGAGTCACAATGCTATAATTGACATTATGTGATGACATTCACATAGTAATGCAACACATATTACAGGCTTTACACATATCACATCATTATACATGTATTAAGATCTTATACCAATTGGCTTCTAGCATGCTCAAGTGCTACAAATGGCCACTAGTGTGCCCAAATGCTACATATGGCTACTAACAAGCCCAAATGCTACATATAGCTACTAGCAGGCCTAAATGCTTCATATGGCTTCTAACAGACTCAAGTGCTACAAATGGCTACTATCAAGCCTACATGCTAAAGGTGGCTTCCAACAAACTTAAGTCTTACAAATGACTAATAACAAACTCAAATGCTAAAGTTCTGATCTCATGCACACGCTCATAAATGATAAAATTCATCTTTTTGACAATCTCGCCAATTATTAGATTATGTGATCTATTATGTACACGATATACAATATTTTGTACGATACTTAGTTGTATCGCGTCCAACAATGTAGGGTCATGGATGTGGTATGTATTACACAAAATGAAAATAGATTTAATATATGCAATTATTGTCTGGAATAGTAAACTTGATAGATCGTTTTTTACATAACACCTAGCCCCTAACATTCAAATCGACACATTACAATAAAACTACCCATAACTTAGAGGACATATGTGGCCCAAGCCCAATGGTATTCCTAATCATCAATTACATCCAACACTTGATTCCACACATCAACTTGATCAATATCTTATTATCCTCCCACCCACAAAACAACAAGGCAGATGCAAGGATGGGAAGAATTGGCAAGCTTGTGGACGAAGCACAAACACTTATGGAACTTGCATTCGAGTGAAGAGTAGACTTTCCCAAGATAAGAAAACAGGTTTGTTGTCAAAGTCTAAAACACGACAAACGTGCAAATAGAGATTCTGGCGGATTCAACCAAAACCAAAAGTTTATAAAAAAAAAAAAATTCAAGAAAGGCGTTGGTTGACTAAAATAAAACCTCGCATGGATTTGTTGATCGTATATCTACGGCAGGATTGGAGATAGTGTGTGGATAGCGCGTGGCTCTCTGACCAATCAGCGCGTTGGGCCGATCTCCTTGTGACATTCTGTCAAACAGTTGTTGTTCATATTTGGGATTTTCCACGTCTCCCTCGGATTATTGTGTGGGCAATTGTGGAACCCATGGCTGCGACATCGAGTTTGGCCTCGGCATTTGCAGGAACCAGCGAGTTTAGTTTTGCAGGCCATGGCCAATGTGTTAGGGGATCCCAGTTGTCCAAGCCCAAATTCAACAGGAAAGCAGATAATGCTTTTGGTTCTGTTAATCCAAGGGCTAAATCTCTCAAGGCACAGCCAGAAGATGCCCAGTCCCAATTTAATCTCAGCAACTCGAAGGCCGCCAGTCTTGCCGCTCTGGAGCAGCTCAAAACCTCTTCTGCAGACAGTAAGCGCCAATGCCCTTTCCTTCAAGTATCTAATCTTTCACGCTTCTGAATAATTACTCTAGGATTTGAACGCACAACCTACCCCCAGCTAGTTGGCTATCTTACTTTTTGATGGACTTTTCTAGTTGTGGGGATTCCAAAAATTTCTCGAGCACGAGAATAATTGAATTCGTGAACAGTATCTGATAGTTTAATTGCAATATGATCCTAATAATGCCGGGTTGTTGCCTGATTTTAGTAGTATTGGTTCGTCCCAATTTACTCTTTGTCCCTTAACCTAGAATGTGGGATAAACCCTCTTGAGGTGAGTCTATTGGGCTTCTACTATTTTCAGGATTGGGTGATTCCTTAAGCAATTTGGTGGAATGCTGAATCACCTGGCCTCCAATGACAAGTCTGTACCCTCTTCTACGGTACTTCTCCAGAATTGAGCTTCTATTTGTCAAAATTTTGCTCGTTTTCTCTTCCATCTTCTGGAAATCAGAGAATATCCCCATTTTGGAAATTTCCCCTCCATCTGGGAGCCATCTTCTGTCTTGTCAAGCATTAGCTTTTGCTGATTCTGTCTCAGCTGCTTTAGCTGGAAGTGTATTAATTTTTACTCTCTACAATGTAGTCATTCAGGTTAGATATAGTTTCAAGTGCTCTTTTTCTGACAGTGGAAATTAATAAAAAAAAGAAATTTTGAATTACTTGTGTCCGCTATTTTGTGTTGTACTTGTTCTTAAGATTCCATGCACCTTTTTCTCTGTGCAGGATACACAAAGGAGAGAAGCAGCCTATTAGTATTAGGGCTGAGTGTCCATACAGCACCTGTAGAAATGCGCGAAAAGCTGGCTATCCCTGAAGCAGAATGGCCACGTGCAATTGAGGAGCTCTGTACCTTGAATCATATTGAAGAAGCAGCGGTTCTTAGCACTTGTAATAGGATGGAAATTTATGTCGTTGCCTTGTCTTGGCATAGGGGAATTCGAGAGGTGACGGAATGGATGTCCAAGGTATTCTGCTTTTCTTGATAATTTAATTTTCTTTAGAGATATTATGTCTAACGAAATGCATTTTATGTATTGATTGTTGCTGTAAATCACCAACTTGGAAGATTCAGTATATTTTGGTTGGATTTCACATAATAGAGGCTGCTTTACCCAAGGAAAATTTATCAAGTCACTGAAAAAACGGGTTTCTAATACCTCTTAGGTGTCTGTGCTTGCATAGTTTCATATTTGTTCACGTTTTCAGTTTGTATGTTTGGAATTTCAGTAACAGAACCTGTAATTCTTCTATAATTATTTGCAAAGAAAGATTTATCATCATTTCTTCTGCACTTTGATTACTCCAAGTTTCATCCTTTATAAGTGAAACTCAACATTTATATCTTGATTCTTATGTTTTTACTTAATTTACAGACAAGTGGAATACCCCTTGGAGATCTACGGCAGTATCTCTTCATGTTGCGAGACCATGATGCGTCACAACATTTATTCCAAGTTTCCTCTGGTCTTGACTCTCTTGTACTTGGTGAAGGTCAAATCCTTGCACAAGTGAAGCAAGTGCACAAGGTAGGCCAGGGAGTGGTGGGCTTTGGGAGAAACATTGGTGGTCTCTTCAAGCATGCAATCACTGCAGGAAAGCGAGTCCGATCGGAAACCAGTATTGCTGCAGGTGCTGTATCAGTGAGTTCTGCTGCTGTTGAGCTTGCAGTTATGAAGCTCCCAAAGGATTGTATTTCTTCTGCCAGAATGTTAGTCATTGGGGCAGGCAAGATGGGGAAGCTTGTGTTAAGGCATTTAATTGCAAAAGGGTGCAAGAGAATTGTTGTGGTGAACAGATCTGAGGAAAGAGTTTCGCTTTTGCAGAAAGAATTGACTGAGGCAGAACTTATCTATCAGCCACTTACTGAGATGCTTAGCAGTGCTGCCGAGGCAGATGTGGTGTTCACAAGCACAGCGTCGGAAACACCATTGTTTTTGAAGGAGCACGTAGAAAATCTTCCTCCTGTGACCATAAACGTGGGAGGGACCAGGCTTTTCATAGATATTGCTGTGCCTAGGAATGTGGGTCCCTGTGTTTCAGAAGTGAATTTGGCCCGAGTGTATAATGTTGACGATCTCAGAGAAGTTGTCGAAGCAAACAAGGAGGTGAGGCAGAAAAAGGCTCTGGAAGCTCAAGTAATTATTGATGAAGAATTGAGGCTGTTTGATGCATGGAGAGATTCTTTGGAAACGGTACCTACAATAAAGAAGCTGAGAGCATATGCTGAGAGGATAAGGATTGCAGAGTTAGAGAAATGCTTATCAAAATTGGGAGATGATGTCTCCAAAAAAAATAGGAAGCTTGTTGATGACCTAAGCAGGGGCATTGTCAACAAGTTGCTTCATGGGCCTATGCAGCATCTGAGATGTGATGGCAGTGACAGTCGGACATTGAGTGAGACTCTGGAAAATATGCATGCTCTTGAACGAATGTTTAGCCTTGAAACAGAGATATCTGTATTGGAGCAGAAAATCAGGGCTAAGGTTGAGCAAGCACAAAAATAAGAAACTGTATTCTTCTGGATGCCAAGATTCTTAAATCTATTCAACAACACAGCAATTTCGGCTTTTGGCTTCTCTTTTTGAGTCTTTGCGAATGGAAGTGTTAAACAGAGTTGATTTAAGTCATATGGGTGAAGGCTAATAAGAAGCAAGGTGCTTCATTGTTTCCTGTCACGCCACCGATTTTGTGTTAAATCTTTGGCAGTATTGATAGCAGGCAATTAACAATTGCTCTATCTGTGATATTAATACATTTGAAAAATCATAGGTAGCTTAAATGTTGAAGGACAATCTTGGGCATTGTGTTGGATGTCCTTCACTTGTAAGTGACACACTATGGTATTAAACACTATCTATAATTCTTCACAAATACACCTTTTCTAAATTCGATGTTTATTGTCCATTGTTTCCCAAATGATATGTTCAAGATTGTATATGTATATAATCTTAGACATTGTCTTTCAAATGATCTTGCAAATATGTAGCAAGGTGCTTCCTGTAAAGGCATCACAATAAGTTCGGCAATTGTTTTTCCAAGTTTTGACATAGTGCAGGGGAGTTCGCACCCTTCGTAGTAGATGGCATGCTCAAGCTTTATTTGATATCTGCATTGGCCTTCATGAGGCTCTTCCAGGCCCCTACTATTGACAGGAAAAGGCAATCAGTCTTCTTGACCAACTACTTCACATAATTAATAACATTGGGGGGTAGACTCCCTTTTTCGAAAAGGCAGGTCGAGGTCGAGATTGAGATTGAGGGAGAGGGAGAGGGAGAGGGAGGGAGGCCATTTTTAGGCCATGAAAGCTTTGGGGTTGTCACAAGGAGTTGCTTTGAAGGATGTACAGGCTGAGAGAGGGGGAGGTGAGAGGGGTAGGGGAACAAAAACAGAGACAGATATATGAATTCGTCTTCATGCGGCTCTTCCAGACCCCTGCTATGTTATATGTTAAGGGAGGGAGAGAGGGAGACCATTTCTAGGCCATGACAGCTTTGGGGTTGTCATGTGCCACTTCATTAGGAGGAGTTGCTGGGAAGGATGTGCAGGCTGAGAGAGGGAGAGGTGAGAGGGGGAGGGGAACAGGAATGGGGACGGATATCTGAATTCGTCTTCATGCGGCTCTTCCAGGCCCTGACTGTGTTATATGTTGATGGAACTTGGTCAAGCCAACCTTTAGACCTATTTTACTAAGCAGGGACACAACCTTGCACTTGAATTCCAAGTGGATATCATGGTACAGATTGCTGAAGGAATGAATTATTTACATTCGAATAATTTCATGCATCGGTACCTCAAAGCTGAAAACATTTAGGTGCAATGGGAAAGAATAACTGCACTCCAGGATGCTCAGGATGTACATGCTAAACTGTGTGATTTTCGGGCTTGCAAGAACTAAGATTAATGGCAGCATTCCATTCGTATAACTCCAAATGTCTGTACAAACTTTTGGAGAGATCCCCAGGTCTTAAGACAATCATCCACAGATGACTATAATAAGGGAGAAGATTACTCAGGTGAATCAGATGTATACAGATTTGCCATGACCTTCCCATGAAGTCCTACTAGGAAAATTCCTTTCCAAGATGCTTCTATCAATTTGTCAAACTTCAGGGTTAAGATCTTGCAGGGAGAGAGACCAGAACTGCGTAGAGACTGCTCGGTGTACTTGACTTGCTACATAAACAGGTGTCGACATGGTATCCCACAAGGGAGGCCTTCTTTTGCTGATATATGTAAGATGTTGAGACATTTTAAGAGGCTTCTGCTAAGAATATGGGAATGAACACCAATTGATTTGCACATCTTCTCCATTTTTACTACTGCCATTTTGAATCAATTCGTTGTAACCTTGGTATGGAGTGGCGTATCAATGCAATAAGGGCGTATGAATTTTTTAGCGAGGTTCTCCTTTCTTGGATAATGATTGAGAAATACTGTTTGAATGCTAAGAATGAGGAGAAATACAATGAGGTACTGATTGTGGAAGCTGAATTTTTTTCCTATACTACTGGATCAGGATATAATTCTCCTTGGCCATTTGACTTTATCCAGGATGCAGCAGAGAGTGAACATGCAGAGGCTTAGTGGAAGGTTGGATTGTTTCTAGAAGTGAGTTTGGGAGTAGAGAAAAATGAAAAATAAGCTATCAGATGGTATGAATAAGCAGTAAAACATAACTATATCAGTGCATTGGTGGAACTGGGTCAATCCTATGAGTATGAACTAGGGAGGGGTTTTGAAAAGAGGCGTGATATAGCTGCAGAATACTGCAAAAAATCACACATAGATTCTGACCGTAAATCAGTTTGCTGCATAATGACCTCCTTATTATAAGGAACGAGGCTAAAAACCCTACATATAGTGAATTAGCAGCAAAAAGAGTGTCTGAACTTATGTTTGAAGAAGGGAGTTCCTTGATATCAGGCCCTGACTTAGAAAATATCCAATCTCTTGTAAATGCATTGGGTAAGAAGGCAACATCTGATATTGGGAGATACTTTGGGTGAATCCTTAAGGAATTTGCACGAGATGCTGAAGCCGCTGAAGAGATTATATACTCTGGGGGTATTGCTGCTATTGTTAAGCATCTAAAGTTAGAACAAATGATGGATGGTGTAGGATTGCTGTAGAGACACTAGGAATTCTATTTTTCAGTTCAGCTACTTAAGCACAATATTTCTCTGTCCAGAATGGCCTAATTGATGTCCTTTATGAATGCCTTTGATACAATGCTCCTTGATTTATAGATGTTCTTATACAGTTTTGAAAGAGAACATGTTCAAGTTGTGGCTGTGGAGGAACACCAAGGTCATTTCTTCTTTGATGAACATACAATCTAGAGCTCCACGGGTATCAAATGATAAAGCTCTGGAAATCAGCAGGTGATGAGTATTTTGGATTCATGCAAGTTTAAGTCTGTACTAGTTGCAAACATTTCCATATTCCTTTACTGCTCATAAGCCATTAAAATTCAAAGCAATTATATAGTGTGAATCTTTTGTGGTCATACAAATTCCTTAGGTCAAAGTTGGTTCAAAACATTACAAGAGAAAGAGGTGAAACAAGGAAAAATTACAGTAGACTGTAGCATATCCTTCAGGAATGCTTAAAGGCCTTGTACTGATAGCATATATATATCAGACCTGGTTCAAGTGAAATTGGAGCAGTGCACCAGCCTAATGCTAGGGGAAATTGATGGAAATGACAAGCAATCTTTGAAAATATCCTTTCAAGCACTTATGTGGTTTTCCATTCCCATATTCTCATTCCAAAGAGTATAGATTCAAAATCATTTGGTCATGGTAAGGTCACTTAACTTAGTTATATTTAAACTTGGGTCAACCATTGATGTAAATAATTTCTTTTTGATTGTTCTTGATATAAATCATTCCTAATCAATTATAGGATAAATGTATGTTTCTGTGGTTTTCTGTTGCTGAATTGTATAAAGTTGTAGACACCCTAAAATATCTCATTACACAATATATACCTCCGAAATCATCCTGTAACACTTCACAACACATTACGATGATTTCCGACCTATTACAACCACTTTTGATACATTTCGCTACTTTACGACCCTTAATGACATTCTAAATCACACTTCCATTATCCCCACAACTTCCCTAATTACTTTTATCGCTTGCGCAAAGCCCATAATCATTAAATATTCACACTATGGACCTTCTTACACTCATACTTCACTCCTAGGATTAATTAATTGATCTTATCGCACTCATTATACACCCCTTACCCCATTAGCTAGTTTTATTAGCTAATTTAATATCACAATAATTAAATAAATCCTCTTCCCATCCAATTCAACTTAATCAGCAACATACTTTAACCTCATTAGTTGACATCTAAAGTAAACTAAAGTAAATCAAATCATGAATAAGGTTAAAAATCATTAATTATATCCAAGAGGACAAATTTAAATTAAATCAAATCATACATTTAAGTTAACTAAAACATATCCCTTGAGTCATGGCTTTCCAAATTAAAGCAAAATTCTCTTTAAGCTAAAACTCTCATCACTTTTTCAATGAATAAAACAAAATACATGAAATATTGATTTAAAGAAAACTTTTAAATATTTAAAATACATGTGCACATTTTTTGTATTAAATGACAACTCACCTAATCAAGCTCAAAACAACGTCTTATCTTGCCAATCAAATTTGAAACATCAGACAAATCATTCCAAGTCATATTTTAGTCAGCCTAATATCAGAAAATCAATCACACAAATCAAGGCTCTGGGATTCTCTTCCTTTAGCTATAAATAAACATTCACTCCTCTCCATTAATAATCTTTAGAAGCTTGAGAATCTACATTGTTATTGTGTCAAATTGCTATTCAATTTTACACACCATTATGTTGTCCAATTGATCACCAAACCATTCAACCAATCAAATCATTGTGTGTAGCTTGGCTTCACTTCATTCGGAAATCATGAAGCAACCACAAATCAAAAAGATTCAATCTATCATCTGGATCGAACAAGAGTGTCACTTGACCCCACTCTTGATTTTTTCCAATCTTATGTTGCAAGGATCTTGTTTTAGAAAGGTTTGAACTTTTTTATTGTCTTGTTTCTTTCTTGTTTGTATTTTTCTTGTATACATTTATTGGCACACCCAGTGGGACTCCCACAAATTCTTTACATAGGTTATAAATCTAACATTGTTTTCCATGTTTTCTTGTTGTTTACAGGTCACTGACCAATTTTTCAAGTTTTTTCATAAGCATTGTTTAGAGGAGTTTGCCAAAAAAAGACAGTTTTGGCTATGTTTTAACTTTTTTTGCATGTACATGTGATTTTTTTTTCCCTTCCTTCTTTGCACTAGCGTAGCTCATTGATTTGCGTAGCTTGCTTTTTTGAATTTTTTAGAAATAAGTGTTTGATTTAGTCCCTACACTAGCATACTATTACCATGTGTTAGTGTTTCCAGTCACTTGCACTAGCATTCTATTCCCTTTTGTTAGCAGTATTCGCTACTAGCATGTTATTTTATGTTTTACATCCTTGTGCTAGCATTGCACTAAGTGTTATGTAACCCATGTGCATAGCATGTGTTTATGTTCTTTGTTGACATTAGCTTTATAGTTCGTTGAATCCTGCTATTGTGCATTCTAGGCCAGCATTAATGTATAGGTGATTTAGATTTGATTTGCATAGTCTATGTTTAGCATTTCCTTCCTTTGTTTAGTGTTAGTCTAATTACGCTAGCATTATATGTAAAAATTTATTGTTTTTTGTAAAAAAATTCTAGAATGTTAGTGTTTACTTCCCTATTTTTTCTTTAAATTCTGAAACACTAATGTACACGTTAATTCATAAAACAAATCTAGCATTTGTAGTTTTTTTCATCTTCTATCATTTTCTTTCACGATCAAAAATCGTGTGTGCTCTTCTCTTGTTCCCTTTGCATGTGATCTTGAAGTGTTTGAATAAAAATTGGTTAATAGATCCATTTTACATTTCCACTTCTCAATGTTTCATTTAATCATCTTTTTGATAAAAAATCATATATGCTCTTCTCTTGCACCTTTGGGTGATCTTGAGAATCAAAACGATTGAGATCCTTTGTAACTTTTTGTTTTCCTAACCTTTTTTTACAGGAAAACTACTACTCATTTTTGTATAGGACATCTCCAATTGAAGCACCTTACCAAACAAGTAAATAAACTACTAACTAGTTTACATGCAAGATTCCTTTATAAAATATTGCTAAAAAATTTTGCTAAAAATCATAAATAATTTCATTTATGCTTTTCAAGAATGCATTATTTTATGCATCTCAATTTTGAAAGAACCTAGTTTCTAAACACTCATATATCTTGTATTTTCAAGTAGTGACATGGATTTATTACCACTTAGCTACATTGGTGACATGGATTTCATTACCACGCACCACTCATATTGTATTATATTTTACTTCATAGTCTCAAAAACCATTCGAACTTTCCTTTCCTTTGTCCCCTACTTACAGGTAAAGCTATCATGACAAGCTACTGTAAGCATATGCATAAAATAGATATAACAAAAAAGTCATGGTATCGTCCCTATAAATTATTTGGGGAGAAATAAGGACACCATTCACATATCATTCCCTCATTACCCTACCACCTAGTCACAAAACCCATCATTAGAGTGGTGATTCACTCCTCTAAGAGGGCTAGTAATGATAAGTTGAGTCTCTTTCAATATTCCAAGGGTTCTCTGTACCACTTCTGTCCCCATACATATTTGGTATATCAGGTTCGGATATATTGTAAGATGCATTTATTGTAGTTATAAGAGCCTTGCATCCATCCATTTCACAACATTCTTCTTGTTGCATTATTATAATTAGCATTTCATTTCCTAAAATTGTTTTCTCCTGTGAGACAAAATGAAGCAAAATCATATCATAGTTATTTGTTTTTTTTTATTAGGAAAATTAAGTCCAAACCAATTCACTAGATCAAGAAATTATTTTTTTACTATTTAAAAACGTTAATTTTTATAGAACAAACAAATAACATTATTTTTTAATAAAATCTAAATAGTCCAATTGAAATCAAAAATTTCTGTTCCTTTGGAACACAATCTATACAAAATAAATAATCAAATCAACCAATCCAAAACAAGTTCTACCCTTTGGTTACATACTCTTTGATCAACCAATCATATCAAACAAATCCTTTGTATAATCCAAATCGACATACAAAATTTGAATCTAATTTTACTATCTTAAAAACTATTGCAACACAATCCAATCCAAAATCCAACACTTATCCATTTTCCAAGTTTATGAGGACCATATCATATTGAAAATCAAAATCCTTTTTTAATCTTATCCTTACAGAAATAATTGTTACTCGTAAAAAAATCATAATATCTTTGACAATTTTGATAGAAATCCCCTTGGAAAATATAGTTCTAGATGAAGAGGAAGATGTTAGAAACTTGAGATCACCGAAGAAGAAAAAGGGAAAACATATGAACTTTTAAGACAAAAAAGAATCAATACCTTCTTGCATCCTAGAAATGGGAAAGAAATACCCTGAAATTTACATGATGAGAACTTGAAACATCTTCTAGACAAACCCTGAGTCTAGCAAAAATAATAAAAAATCTAGCAATTTAATAAAAGCATCAAATGAAGCCTTGCTAGAAAAATCCATGAGATGACACAGTGAAATTTCTCATATGGTTTCTAAGGTCCAAGGATAATGAAGAAGAAAAATAACCTAGATCAAGAAACCAGATAAAATCATGGACATCCCTCAAACAAACTCTCCATTCGCACAAGAGTGGAAGAGCATGAAAGAAATGTTAATGGGAATGCAAGAGTGAACCAAACAATTTAATTTCGAATAACTTTGTCCTTATCCATTTGATAAAGACATGTTGTTAAATACCATTTCCTCAATGATTTGAAACCCCTAAATTTGAAAACTATAAGGGAAAACCCAACCTAAGAGAACATGTTAAAGAATTCCTTCATGGCATGCCAAGAAGTAGCTTATAATGACATCTACCTCTTGTGTATTTTTTACTAAACGTTTAGGAGGACAAGCCTTAGATTGGTTTTTACACCTTCCTAAAAGGATCAATCACTACTTTCATTGACTTATCAAAAATTTGTCAAACACTTTTCCTTTAACTTAGATTTTGAAGTCACTATGATGGACCTTTGCAACACAAAGAAAAGAAATAATGAAACATTCACATCATTCCTTCAACAGTGGTGAGGGATCGCAAACCAATTCCCTTGTTCAATACCTGAGAAACTTTAAAGAATCTTCATACCAAATCTCAATCAAGAAACATTTCAAATGCAAATGCATTGCTTAACCAACTTTGAAGAAGTAATTGAGAAAGGAGCAATAAATTCTCTCATTGCTAAAGGTCTCATCAAAATCCTTATAGGGATCAACCTAAAAGGATACTTATCAACATCAAGACAAATCGAAATTCATAATCAAAATCAACATTGTGAATGATGGATCATTGATTCTCACCATGTTCAAATGTTCAAAATTATCAATCAAAATCAAACAAATCAACAAAATCAACCAATCATCATTCCTAGTAAAGACACTCCTTGTGAATTCAAATGATGATAATTCACGCCACTTGGAGAAATCCATTATAGTGTATTTTGTCACTTAGCAAGTGTGGATATGATCATCTATCCAATATCAAGACCCTTCAATGAAGGGAAACCAAAACCTACATGGTACAAAGAAAATGAATATTGTGAGTATCATCGTATAAATGGGCATCATACAAATCGTTATATGAAACTCCGCCATTATATCCAAGATTTAATTGACCATGGAGATATTGAAATTGAAAACACATCTAACACTAAAACACCAAATGAGAAACTAAAGGTGTTCAAGGACCCCTTTCCAAAACATGGTATGAATGATAAAGCTAAAGACAAGGGCCAATCCTCAAACAATGTTGAATTTGATTCCATCATTTCACATATAGAACATACACCTAACTTCATGGCCACTGTCAAAATCCATACTCCTAATCATGTAGTATCAACACGACCGAAAAAGGTTTGGGTACCTGCAACACAACAACCATCCACATCAACCATACCTCAAATGCCTAATCGTAAAGCTACTCCTGATCCAAAACAAACATCTAATGTTAAATCTTCCTCTGATTCCTATGATATTATCAAACAATTGGAGAAGACATCTGCACAAATCTCCCTCATGGAGTTTCTTAAGTCATCACATGTGCTTCAAGAAATCCTTACTCGTGCACTTTATGATGCACGTGTTCCTAAGGATATCAAAACCCAACAATTCCAAGCTTTGATTGCAAATATATCACCTAATAGTCCTATCCTATCATTTGGTCCTCATGACCTTTTGAATCCAAATATCAAAAATAATAATTCCTTGTATATTGAAGCATTCATAACTCATCATAAAATCAAAAGAGTGCTTATAGATAATGGATCAGCATTGAATATTTTCTCCATAAAATTATTAAGATGCCTTGGTTATATTGAAGAAAGTATAGGAACTAATGTTAATCACTATTCATGGTTATGATAACAATGAAATACAATCCTCGGGAACAATCACACTATTCTTGAAAGTTGGACCACAAACATTGGAAACCTTTTGTCATGTCATGGATGTTGAAACCTCGTATAACATTTTCCTTGGTCGCCCATGGATTCATGTCATGCAAGTCGTTCCTTACACTTTCCACCAGTGTATTAAATTCCCTTTTGAAGGAAAATAATTTACCTTGTTGATGTTAAACCCTTTGACTATTGCAAGCTTCTATAGGGTAGATATAAGCATGCAAACTATTGTCCCTTCTACAGATAAATCTTAAGTCCTTACATCATTCCCTTCACTGATGTAAACCATATTGATCTCGATACCCTTCTGAAACGTTAACCTTCTACATCCTCCTCTCCACCTGAACTGAAGATCCTTGACAAAGGTATGGGCGAATGTGAACTCCAAAATACTTCCCATGTTGGTTAATTACCTTTCTCTCCTTGTAGTTATGGAAAACCTAATGCTTCCCACCTCAAAGTGGCTCCCATTTATAACCTTGGTAATACTCGTTGGAAACAATTCGAAAATCTAGAAGATGAAAACAATCAGGTTTCTGTGAGCTCTTGGTTGTATGATGATTGGTTGGCCACATGATATGAATCTCCTGAATATACTAAAGCTAATAAAATGATGAAAAATATGTAGTGGAAAGGTAAAAGACTTGGAAAAAATGAACAAGGTCACCTTGATCCTATCTTGTATACAAAAAATATGTATCATTATGGCCTAGGTTTCAGCTCATTTGAAACTATGTCTGTATTGTTTGATGTATTGACTAGTGATGAGGATACTGACTTGGACGTTGAGACAGGTTCCACACATAGCCTCTTCAATAACTTAGCCAACAAAAATTTATTCATTGAAGACCTTTCCATCCGCACCATTGACTTTGACCTTATGCATCCTAGTCTCATAACTCAAGAACAATCAAATCACATAGCCATGGACCTCTTCCAAAATGATGAATCCATTCAATACCCTAGTCCACAAAAACAACAAATCAAAAAGTGAAAAAATAAAAAAATATATTTCCCATAGCCAACACCTCACTAAGGATTATTCAAAAATAAAAAATAGAAAAGAAAGCACCACTTATCCACGGGTACTCTCTACACTGAGGGGGGTCGCTTGTACATTCTTCCCATCTAGATCATCTAAAAACGATTCTAAATTTTTTATACATTGGTAGATATCCCAATCATTGCGTCTTCATGATTATTCACACTCTTCACATATTTATTCCATGTCATCATGCGACAAGAGTTAATATTGCTCTTACTTTGGTATTGTGCATCGCATCCCTCTTGCGGTTTCTCCCATTTCGAATATTTCACCTATGGTCTTGCCTAGAAGCTTACTGATGGCAAATCCTCCTTCCAAAGTTCTCCTTAATAACAAATCTCTAAAAATTTATTTACTTATATCTTTTGACTGCCCATCTTAGTCTTTGGTGATGAGCCCTTGAGTCCTACTAGTTGTTTGGGGCTGAGATTTGGGGGAAAACATTTCATTCCTAATAAGCAATAATGCAAAAATCAAGGCAAAATAAATCAAAAATATAAAAATTGAAATAATTACACCTTTCATCCTTCACAATCTTTGGTGATGAGCCATGGCTTCTTACTGGTAGTGTGAGACTGGGAAAGGAGGAAGGTACCATTACTCACCTATGTTTTTCTTTAGTGATGAGCCCTTGCCTCTTACTAGGTGGAATGGGGAAAACTGAGGGGGTTTTTTAAAACAAGAGAAAGAATGCCTTGAGACATTATGCATAAAAAGTGTTAATCATACAAAATTCCAAGAAAAAATTTAGATGCCCATGTTAAGAGAGAACCATTCTTTAAACCATATCTTACCAATCAGTAAGCCACATACGGGTCTAAGTCTAGTCAAGGCCTATAAGGTGAAAATCATCTTAGAATCAGTCAGATAATCCTAATTGGAGACGAGTCAAAATTTCCCAATTGAACCATTGTTACACCTGGTGTCTTTGCATCCATCATCTTCATTTTCGCATCACTATCTCATGTATCTCACGTCCTTATTGGCTTTCGGTGTTCAACCCTTGTATCTTACTAGTTGCGTGGAGTCAAGGGTGGAGTAAGACATCCTATCACTATATCATCTACAATACATTCTGCCAATGGAATGAAATTTTAAAAAAATGTTTGAAAACGAGTTCCCAATGTGCAACGTTTACACGTGGATGTTCACTATCACAACTAGGTCCTTCATGTCAATACCTAGTCAAAAAGCCCAAAAAAATACGAAAATCGCTAAACATTGAAAAACAAAAAATCCCTAAACATCCAAATATGTTCCAAATAAATCCTAACAATCCAAAAAATAGCAAACATTCCAAAAACTACCAAAAAACATATAAAACCCGTCAAGAATCTTTAAAAAAATGAAATAAAACATCCACAAAATCCTAAACAATTGCAACAACCAAAAATCCACAAAAAATCAACACATTGACTCTTATCTTGGTGTCCGTTCGAAATATCAATCAATCAATCAATCAAAACAAACTAATACAAATCCCTTGCGTGTATCCTCGCTTGGAGCAATCTCGGCTTTCATTTTCTCCCTCACATATATCCTTGCTTGTGGGCAATGACCCAATCAATCTCAACTCTTATATTCTCCCTTACTTGGAGGTAATGACCCAATCAATGCCAAATCATCTCACCACTTGTATGCATCCTTGTTTGGGGGCAAATCAAATCAATCAATCATAACTGTAAAACACATCCGGGACAAAGTTAAAAGTCTTTATGTAAAATTGTGTTGCATTATTACTTTTCTTAATTAGTTGTTGACCAATTACAAGTTTATTTTTTATCTTGGTTCATTTGTAGCCATGGTGCAAACAAATATTGTGTGTATTGGGTTTGTTTTTACTTTTCTTAGTTAATCCTTTGACCAATTACAAGTTTATTGTTTATCATCTTGGCTCATTTATACCCATGGTGCTTACATTTACTGTGTATATTGGTTTTGTTTTACTTTTCTCTTTATTGTGCATATGTGTGTTTACGTACATAATGTGTTGATTATCGTGATTCTTCAATAATCATGGTGCAAACTCTTTTGTGAAAAAGCAAAGCAGGCTGCTCTAAAATATAAAATTTGAATGGAAGCTCAAGCTATGAGCAATGTTAGTCATATCATCATTACATTCTTTCATGCATCTAATTCAAAAAACAAAAACATCATATCAACATAATGCATTAATCACTAATATCTCGGCGTATGCCTCTCATAATCTTTATTCACAACCACAATAGCATACATCTATAACAATGTGCAAATAAATAAAATCATCCATCACCATCTATATACATCATCATATACAATGTCCATGTCTCAATAATGTCATATACATATATACATCATCATGCCACAATGGGCATCTATATAAATAAGTGTGCCTTCATCATGAAACCTATACAAAACAATAGATGTTTATCATACATAATCTTTCATGACACTCGCCCACCCCTGGACTGCCTAGTCCTCCATCTCACATTAGTGGTGGCATCTAGACTGATCTCGCTGATCAAGATGGTTTATGAGATCTCTCTGATCTCCCTGACCTTGTCCTTGTCCTCTGACTATAACATGGTGCTCTCGTGGATGGTAACCTCATACAACCCTGTGTAATATCCCACATCATGAGTCGATGTCAACAACTCCTGTAACAAATCGCCTATCCCACTGGCCCCAGTTACACGACGTGCAATATCCCTCTCTATGATCACCTAATGTAGTTTTGTGCTCAACACGTCCCTCTCCACTGTCCTTTGTTGTAGCTAGCCTCTCGTAGAATTCAGTTGTGTCTGTCATGTATGTGCTAAGATCACAAAAATGTCTCTCTGCTACATTGCGATATCTCTCTACTCATGTATTGCCTGTAGTCCTACTCGAGATGGTCCTTGGAGTGGTAATATAACTTTCTAGATCCAAACATCTATATCTCCCCAATATCCCCATCTATCATCTCCATCTCCCTCCACCTCTCCTCATCCTCCATCTCCATCTACCCCTCCTTCTCCTGACCTTCCTGGACTCAGTGACCTCTATGGTGACTGGTACATGTACTTGTACGTGTCCATGTACCTGTACCCGTACACCCTATATATGTCCATGTCCACCATGTCCTTGCACTAGTGCCTATGCACCCTGTCAGCCCCTCCCTCTCCCTCTCTTCCCTCTCTATCATTGTGCTAACCTTGATGTTGTCGTCATCCCTTTCGTCATCATTGCTAGGGGAATAATCACACGAATAGGTGTTATCGTGACATACCATACACTATAACCCACTGGCGCTCCTAGATATGCAATGTCGGATTGGTCATCCCATACCTATGGCAGCACACTTGAAAAACTTGCCCTAGCTATGCTCGATCTAATCTAAGGCCCAAATGTCTCTCATGTTACTCTAGCATACCACTGCTCGTCATCAAGAATCTCATGTCTCACTCCTAATTGTCGTGTCACCATATCTAGTATGGAGCACTCAATAATATAACCCCGACTACTAATAAGATAATGCACTATCTCCATAGTCCCCAACTCTGTTGCATCGATCGCCCACACATAGGCCCTGAACGGCCTCTAAGTGATGTGTCTCAACTATAGATCATCCAGGGCTCGCCAATAAAAAGCCAAATCTCCTTGATGTCCTCTTTAACCACCTCGAACAACATGCCATCCAAATATAGACGGCTCCTCCGGCTGTTTGTCACTCAACACCTCAATCAGCCGACCCACCGCTATATGATCCCATGCCCAGATCTGTAATAAGGTCATGGGCCCAAACTCCTCTGACTCTTGTATACTACCATGTGTAGATCCATGTATAAATGTGCTAGTATGCAAGGTCCTCATGCAAAAATTGTCGATATGTCCATCAATTCCACCACTATGTCAATCAACCCCAATTGAAAGTGCCTCTCGGTATTATCAGGCAACATAATGTCGCTGATAAGAGTCATCAAATATATAGGTATCTGCTCTATCCCATTGTCTTCCATACACTTTGCAAGGTGAACGGTTAACCCCTCTCCATGGAGCTCATCCAATCCAAAAAGTGTGCATATATGAGCTCGGATGTGTGATGGTCTCCCATCCCACTGTATCAACCTACCCTACATCGGCACTATCAATATCTAGTACACATCCTCCAATGTCACGGTCATCTCTCATGTCAGCAGTCTGAAATTCTATGACTCATTGTGCCATCACTCGGTCAATGCAGTCAACAATGCATGATCTAATATAATCTTTGGCATCTGTGTTGTATGTGCCAACCCTATCACCTCCAACACCACCCACAGTGTTCTTTGCTTTGCACGCATCATCCATCTCTCAAATGCTCTCATCCATAAACGCCTCTCCCTAACATCAAGTAGACCTAACCTCTCCTGGACAATCTCCAAAACACTTGTTAGTCCTTTCTAAACAATCTCACTAAATTTCTAACACTCACCCTAGGTTATTTCCCTTAATAACACGCTAGCGCACCCACACACATGCTATTGCATTCATTCTCATGCTAGCGCATTTATATGTGTGCAAACACACTGACATACACACTAACACACTTGTCATGCTAGCACACCTACCTGCACACTAATGCATGTACTTTTACGCTAACGCAAGGATGTTGACACTAGCACAATTTATAGGTAACGTTAATGCACCTACATCCTTGCACTAACATTCTTTTCGTATTTTCTTCTAACTAAAACAATTAATAAATGCACTTAAATTTTCAAAAAAATTGTTTACTTATCGACACATCGTCATTAGGACCTCATCAGTATAACCAAACTCAATCCATGTGATGTCTACGCACTAGAAATTGTGTCATCTCTCTCGGAAACTCAGATCTCAAAACTATCTCTAGCTAGCAAAACACTATAGCAGAAAAAATTGATCGATGATTTTTTCTCTCACCCACCCTTTTATTTAAACCTTCTTCCAAACCCTAATTCACATCCCCAAACCCTAATTTTAGCCTTTGACCCCTCGTTTCTTATTCTCAGAGCCTATTTTGCATGTCTCTCACTCGGCAATCTCTTATTCCTCTTATCAAGCAGTTTCCCATTGTTTTATCGTGTCACCCATCCACTCAAGGGTGCACTCTCTTGGCACAATCTAGACCAGCTAGTGCATCCAAATGTGTTACTAGGGAAAATCAGGAAGTCCACCACACTTCTTTATCACATTTACCGATCTACACACGTTTATTATCTTTAAAGTGTTATTACTTTGTAATAACACTTTAAAGGGGCAAATGTAGACACCCTAACATATCCCATTACGCATTCTAAACCTCCAAATTCATTCCATAATCACTTCACGATACATTACGACGATTTCCGGACTATTACGACCACTTTTGATACATTCCGCTACTTTACAACCCTTAACAACATTCTACGACATTGTCCTGAATCACACTCTTATCATCCCAACAACTTCCCTAATTACTTTTATCGCTTGCGCATAGCCCTGAATCATTAAATATTCACACTATGGACCTTATTACACTCATACTTCAATCCTAGGATTAATTAATTAATCATATCACGTTCATTATACACCCCTTAACCCATTAATTAATTTTATTAGCTAATTTAATATCACAATAATCAAATAAATCCTCATCTCCAACTCACTTTCACCTCACTAGTGGACATCTCTAGTTGGCTGAAGCAAATCAAATCTTGAATAAGGATAAAAATCATTGATTATATTCAAGAGGACAAGTTTAAATTGAATCAAATCGTAGATTTAAGTTAACTAAAACATATCCCTACAGTCATGGCTTTCCAAATTAAAGAAAAAATCTCTCCAAGCTAAAACTCACGTCACTTTTTGCGTGAATAAAATAAAAGACATGAAATATTGATTTAAATCAAGCTTTTAAATATTCAAAAGATATGTCACCTTTGCTAAACTCCATGACAACTCACTCAATCAAGCTCAAGACAATGGTTTATCTTGTCAATCAAATTGGCAACTCAGAAAAATCATTCTAATCATGCTTTAGTTAGCCTCATATCATAAAATCAATCACACATATCAAGGCTCTGGGATTCTCTTCCCTTAAATATAAATAAACACTCATTTCTCGCCATTAATCATCTTTGGAAGCTTGAGAATCTGCATTGTTATTGTATCAAATTTTCATTCAATTTTACACATTGTTATGTTGTCCAATTGATCACCAACCCATTCAATTAATCAAACCATTTTCTCGTACCTTGGCTTCATTTCCATTCAGAACATCTTGGAGCATCCACAAATAAAAAGGAGTCAATCTCTCATCTGGATCCAACAAGATTTCCACTCAACTCTGCTCTTCAGTTGGTCCAACCTAAGGCTGCAAGGAACTTGTTTGAGAAAGGTTTGCAATTTGTTTACTGTTTGTTTATTTATCTTGTTTGCATTTTCTCTTGTATACAAAAGTCATATTCACTTATTGGAGGAGTGTTTTGGCACTGAAACATCTCACATTAGTAAATTTAGTTCCAAGTGGAGAATTGATCTTATTAGAGTTTGAAATTAAGTCTTTTTCTATGCATTAAGCTTGATTATATCCACTAAGCTTAGCCAAATTCAATATTGATGAAAATCTATCCAGTGTTGCATTTTGAAAATTGCTTAGTTTACCTAAAGGAATTATGCATGTATGTGTCTGAAATATCATATACTTATATATTTTAAAATTATATGTAGATTATACTTGTAGCAAGATTTCAAGTCTTTAGCAGGGGGAATTTCCTATTTTGGTGTATGAGAAGTGAACTTGCAGTTTATTATTATTTTGTAGAAAAATCTTTGTCTATGAAAGTGAAATGTCCCATCACAGGCAACTGTGAAATTGCAAACCCCCATCAAGGGAAAATTCCCCCAAACTTATGATGTAAATATTTTAAACCTATTTTCTTCTTATTGCTAATGATTTTAAACCCCCTATGTTGCACTCAATAAAGACAAATGACCAGATTGTTGAAAGAATTTGGAGGCTTAAATATAAATAAGGCAAAAGAGAGCCATGGTGTAAGAGGCATTACTTGGGAATTGAACTTATGACCTTCAGTGGAAAAGCTTACCTTCCCTACATAAAAATGCAATTCTCTTGATGCGAGGGTTTACCAACGTTGTTTATAATTGCAGAGACAAGAATTGCATGCCCACATCTCATGATGAGAGCCCTACTGTGTATCCTTCAAATAAATGAGGAATGATATGACTGCCAACTCCTCTGCCAATGTTTTCATTGAGGCATTCAAATAATATTTGACAAACTTTGTATTATTAATTATACATTAATTCTCATTACTCTCACTCTCTTTCACTTATGTAGGCTCCCATCCAACTCCTTTGAGCATGGCATGAAAAACTAAAGAGTTGAACCACACAAGGTTCTAATTTAGAGAAAACTATAAGATGTGAACTCATTCTTGGATGATTTTTCCACCTTGTTGAGATGCCAAATATCAACAATGTGACTTCATGAGCAAATATATTGTCTCAACGAGAAATTGAGAGGCCATTGTGTGATTTCATGAAATATATACTATTAGAATGCATACTTTAGCCATGGTACGATTGCATCCGCAAGCCCTATGAGGTATGAAACTCACGAAACGATGTTTATGTGCATCCAAGAGACCTTGAGATATAACTTTGTGGTATAAGATTATTTTCAAGAGCATTGATGTATTATTAAGTCCACTTGGCTGAAACTATCAATTATGTTACATGAACTTTTGAAGTATGATGACTACAAGCCACATTGGAATCACTCAAATTTGTTGTAACACTATAAGCTAAGAATCCAACATATTGAAAGTTTTGTGAAAGTTATGGCTAAGCCATGAGATCCTAATCCTACATGTCAAATTTGGATTTTCCCTTTGATAGAGACGTAGAGTGTGCAGTATTGAGTTGTCAGAACAATCCATTTTTCATTATCTTAAATTTACTTGGATGGTAGCCTTCTCATAGTGAGATTGCTTGTTGGTTAAACGGAGAGTAGTCGCTAAGAAAGCTATTGCACTCATTACATGTGTTAATTGCACATTACATGTGTTGATTGTTGTTGATCTCCACGAATGTTGCAATCCGATTCCCCTCCTACAGTGTCAGGGGATGTTGATGATGTCAGAAGGTGGTCAAGGGCATGCACAAGCATGAAAAACCTAGACAGAGTCTCGCACAAATGGGCAAGGATCTACCTTTCTTGAAAAGAAGGTGCATGTGGGGAAGGAGTAAGTAATTTAATGTGGACTTGATAAGTTCTTCTCTAAGGTTTCTTTCCTCTCTCATCGGATCATGATGGCCTGAAAATGTGTTGAGGAATAACTCGATACAAGGGAGAGAGGATGTTTATGATATTGAGGGAATTTTTTGGTTCATTTCCGCTTCTCCCCAGTGTGGGAAACTAGTGGCTTAGAGAATACACCATAAAGAAGTTAGTTTGGGGATTTTGAAAGTAAAACAATCAATTAACATTCAATTGTAGCTTAATGATTGTGTGAAAGCCAATAAAACTAATATTCAACTATGTGCATCACTTATAACATAAATATACAATGTGCATTGATTATTGCCTATAAGCATTAGTCCTAATATTAACATAGTCAATAAAAAAGTGCAAAAGAGAGTAGGGTAGGGTATAAAGAGAATTAGTAACAAATATGTGTCACTTTCCCTAGCTCATTTGAATGTTGAGGATCATGAAAACCATGCCTGTGTTAAGGCCATTATGCACTTGATTAAGACACGAAGAGGTGTGAGAATCTGAGGGGAAGGTCTTAAAACACCAAGAGGGTTACGCAACACCGTTGGACTTACAGGATGCGCTCTCTAACCTTCAAATCACCAAATGGAGATGTGGAATTCAATCAACGATGTGAATCCTTAATACTTGTCTAAAGTGAAACAAGATGAACTTAGAAGCTAACTTAGGCCAAGAACACGGATAGCCAAGTGATAAAAATCAAGTGCATATAAAACTCTCATAATCTTTTCTATTCCAGATTCAAGGAGCTTTACAATGCATCTAATATGGGTATTTATAGGAAAACTAAGATGAACAATGCTTACAATCATTAATGGTGCTAGGCTCTTCACAACCTCAATTTAACAATATAAAATTACATGGTAAATGCATCGTCAGATTACATTGAATGCTAAGTTGGCCATCTAGAAGGCTTTTCATGTCAGAAACCATCCTCTATAAGAAGGAATATTCTCATTAAATGGTGTGAAGCTTGAGAAAAATCTTGAATACGGTATGATCGTATTTTGTCTGTTATGAGATAACATGGTGTTCATGGTCAGATAATTCAAATTCCTCATTTAAGGAAACCAACTACCTCAAACATGACATGTACATGTGTTGAACTGATAATTCCTGACAAATTGACTAGATAGGTTGTCGTGATTAGCGGGTAATTTAATTTGTCTCCTAATTGGCCTGACATTTTGTTGTTTTATGCATCTCTACTTTGTGGAGTGCAATGGCGTGCACAAAAGGTTTGTGCAAGGGGTTGTGCATTAAGACTTCCCTTTGGTGTGTGTAAAACTTAGCATGATGGTGACTCCCTTAATAGAAGACTTTTGGATTTTGTGTGCGATAGGTATTACATATTTTCCTTTGTATATCTTCTATCATTCACATTCTTCCTCAATGCTTTGCCTTCTTCCTGCACGCACAAAAAACAAGGGGTAAATCAACACTATGAGCAATAATTTAGGAGGGGAAGAATGCTTACTTGGCACATACACAACTCTTTCTTCAGTTTGTCGCACAATATTTTGATCGTGGGCACGTGGAAAGAATCGACGCAGGTAATAGCTTGTTAAATCTGCTCGGGAGATTAGTTAAGTGTTGGGAGTCCACATAAGGTTTACTAAGTTTTGCACAACCTAGGATAAGTGAGAGTGTCATGGAGCATTTATGGGTTTGTATGACTCAGGTTGTGGTTGCACAATGATTGCGTGAAACTAGTTTTGAATGCGAAGGGACCGTATAATGGCTCCAGACAAAACGTGAAGGATTTAAGGGTGCGTGAAAATAGGTGAAAGTATTACATGGTAGCTTTGTGCAAGGGTGAATGGGTGTGCACAAGGATTTCACGGGAATATTAGGAGTGTTTTGCACAATAAGAAGTAGGAACATTTGCGAATGGTGAGGGAGAAAATAATCATAGAAGGGCCCAAGGAAAAAATGACTAAGGGATTAAAGGCTTGGAAAGAGGAATTGTGCAGAAGATGTAGCAAAAATAAGGGTGCACAATTTTGGACTACCTTGTGAAGGTCAAGAGATTCCATGATTTCACTTGTGAAATTATGGGCATGTCGTGGAGACAAAAACAAATGATGAATCTTCTAGAGAATGCTCCAACGCATTTTATCAGATTTGGGATCTCTAGTTCACGTGTAACAAAATAGACAAGCGTACTTGAAGATTTTGTGTTATCAAAACAAGAGCGCAATCTAGTATTTTAACTTTGCTATGTGAAAAACTAAATTGAAATCACTTTAAAGAGTATGGTGTGTGCGAATGGAGTTATTTACCTTGCCTTAGATATTTTCTATTTGGCACAAGGAATTCTCATGGCGTTCAAAATTGTTCACGTAAGATCATTATATTTTTGTATTTTTATGATTTTAATGGGATGGATGGAGGGGGAGGTTGAGGAATTGCTCTACTACCAGTCAAGCGTCTATAGCCCCAATATATATACCTTTGGTTCTAATTGTGGCCTTGCTCCACTGCCAGTTAGATGTCTATAGCCTTGGTGGAGATTACCAGAAACACCCTTATACAAAAAAAAATCTTTTGTAACAATTTAAATTTTTGGTGATTTCTCTTCTTCTTTCTTCTAGTGCACATGTAAATATTGTGTCTGGGTTGCAAACCAATATATCCAAGTGAGAGGATGGGCGGAAATAACAGCGTGTGCATGAGTGATTGGCTTTGTATATTATTGAAAGGCAACATCAATATGAATATTAGTTCGTGACTCTTTTTTAGAGCCTCAATCTTTCTAAATCCACATGACACCTTTAAAATAAAGATTAAGATTTTAACTTGAAAACACAAAAATATCAAGTAAACTTACCAAATTATGTTATGTAGTTGACCAAAACCCTTGAATAGAAACTTGTTAGAATAGAACAATTACAACTGCTATTATACTCGACACAACAAACATCCATTATTGACCAAGTATACTAGGAACATGTAGAATGGTCACGCACAAGAAATATCATGTTGAGAGGGAACAACCTAAATTAAGGTTTGCACAAGGGTGCATACATTTATTTACAACAACCAAAGAAAACTATGAAAGCAAAGCATGAACTAAAAAGGAAACTAAACTAGAAAGCAAGGAAAACTTATGTACAAGGCGTGGGCTTACCCAAATTGTTGCAATGTATGCCTAGATTTGGATCACTTGCAAGATGGATTAATTAATATGAAACCCCAAAATCAACTACTAAAACATAATGGGCTTATGCTAAAATTGTAAAGAGAGGGTGAATAAAGTGGGTAAAACTCTTCATATCTGAATCTAACCTGCACACAAACACATTTGCAAAATGTTAGTTGTTTTTGGTGGTTAGGGGACCTACCTCGGTCAGATCCCTAACCCTTTTAAGGAGATAAAAGACATTTTTTTATTAAAATGACAAAACAGTAAATGAAAATGACAAGTATACATGATTCAGATCGCATGACAGTCACAGTTGCATTTTGTCGAGAATCGCACGAAGATCACAAGCCAATCGTAGTTGTGATTCCCGTCTATGTTGGAATTTTGCTAGAACAGTGTTACAACAAATTAGATCTATCCTTTTTGTTTCGCCTTTCCTTCTTCAAAACCTGCAAAACCAAGATATGTAAGCAAGAGAGTAAGAAAACTCTAGTATAGGATGTCAAGAGTTGTTAAGAGAACGTTAGAGAATGAAATGATGTGTGAGAGGGTGGTTTTATAGATTGGAGTGGGACACACATGGGTGAAATGTGCATTGGACATGCACATGGGAAGGTAGGATGAGAACAAATTAAATGTGAGTGGGTGAGGGTTATTAAATAGGTGGTGAGTTGTCTTTTAGCTCCATTTTGTGGGGTTTTATGATTTTTTGGTCTTTTTATGTTTTGTAATGTTTTTTTTGTTTTTGAATAAGGGACCTTATTCGCAAGGTGCATTTTCTAGTGTCTACTTTCACATCAAAGTCTCACGCGGGATTGTGGCTTAGGAATAAAAGTAATGCTTGAGGAAATTTCCATTGAGTGGCAATAACATGTCTTTGTAGTTGAGATTCTTGAAGCGAAAGTTGTTCTCACCTAAAATTTCTACAATTTAGAAGGGGCCAAGCTAGAGCTTCTTGAATTTGTTATGTTTCCCCTTTTTCTCATGTGTCTTATCCCAAAGTAACACTAGGTCTAATATTCTAATGGACTTGAACTTAGTTTTCTTGTCAAACCAGCATTTGATGACCTCTTAGTGTCTACTAAAGTGAGTAAGGGTTGCATCATGTTTTACATCTAATTGTATGAGGTTGATGTGTCAAGTTTCTACTTTGGCATCTTTCTCTGAGTATTCTTGCATAATTTGAGCATGGGGAATTTTTAGGTTTAATAGAAAGATAGGGTCTATGCTATAGATGAGATGGTAAGATGTGGTGCCTAGTGCAAATTTATTTCAGGTTCTATTTGACTAGAGGGCATATTTGAGCTAATTATGCCAATCTCTTGGATTTTTAGCCAAGTTATTCTTGATAACTTCCAGCATGTTCTTGTTAGTTTCCTCAGTAATACTATTTCCTTATGGAGAGTAATTAGAAGAAAATCTCATAATAATCTTATGATCATACGCCCATTCAAGGAATTATGCAAAATAAAAATGGGACCATTATCGCACACCAGTGCGAAGGTCATACCAAACATGGTAATGTAGTCCTTAATGAATTTGATGACAACATCTATTGTGAAGCTCTTCAATGGATGTGCCTCTGATCAATGTGTCCAATAATTAGTTGCAGTGAGGATGAACTTGTGGCCAGATGAAGAATTCTCATTGATAACTCCAACATAATCCAACGCCCATTTTGTAAAGGGGTGTGCCTCAATAACAGGTTGCAGGTGCATGTCATAATTGTGCTCTCTTGTTGTAACATTCTAGAAAATGTGGTAACTTCTAACATGAGCATGCACGTCTTTGAACAAACAAGGCCAATAGTAGCCCACTCTTAAAATTTGGTGTACAGTAGATTTGTTTAACCCATGTCATGTGTCATGCTTCTAATGCAAATAACACAATATTGCGGAAGCTTCTTCTCTGGATAAGCGTTGTAATTAGATGCCTTCATGATTCCTTTGATAAAGTGTGTCAACCTTTACCATAAAATTATTAATTTTCAAGTGCAGATCTCTAAGTTGTGTTCGATGCAAGTGCAAGGGACATATTTGATGGAGTAAATAATAGGCTATGTCTCGGTACCATTCATTGGGCATAAGAGATTTGACTGTGTATTGCTGACAAACCATATTTAAATCAATCTCTATCATTGTGTGAATACCTCTTACTATCTTCATCGAATGGATCTCTAAGAGAAACTCATGGAGGATGGTCATCCATTTGCCACAACACTCACTAAGCTCATTTGGTATCAACATAGTCTTGACTGTGGGATCATACACAATGTCGATAAATTTACTACGCAATATGTAGTGTCTGGAATTCTTCATGACCTTGATAAGTGATAAGTCTTATTTGTTGATGGTAGAATAGCAAAGTTCAATGTTGCACAAAGGTGAACTCATGAATGTAATAGGCCTCTCACTCTCTATTTCTTCTTTCTTCTAAGTTGAGATGACTACACAAGAATGCTCAAAAGTAAAGGCATAAATGAAAAATGTGCACACATAGTTTGGGATGCATAGAACATGAAATCTTTTGATTGCTTCTTTGATTTCTATAAATACGACACTTCTTCTTTCCATTCAAACTTAGCATCTTGCTTTAGCATTACATTTAGCGCCCTAACTATATCAACAAAGTTTGAGATGAACTTTCTCACAAATGTACTCTTTCCAAAGAAAGATTTCAATTCTTTTCATCTATTGGGGAAGGGGATATTTAATATAGCTTTAGTCCTCTCAGGATCAATAGATATTCCCTTCTCAAAGATGATGTGCCCCAACAATTTACCTTTGGTAACCCTGAAGATGCACTCCTTTGGATTAAGGGAGATGTCATGTTTCCCACATTGTTAGAGAATTGCATGCAAATCTTTGACATGATTAACACATCTTTTCATAATACTATGGGGTCATCGTTATAGACAATGGTACATATGTAGATGGGGTATTTGAAATCTATTTCTATGGTAAGCTAAAAAGTTGTGCCGCCGTTGATTAGACCAAATGACATTCTTTGATATGGAAATGCTCCCCACTTGGTGGTGAAGGCAGTCTTCATCATGTCTTCTTCATGTATAATGACCTAATTATATCCTAGGTATCCATCAATGAAAGACATCATTTCAACACCATTCACAATGTATAATAACTCATCTCAAGATTGTAATAGGTAATTATCCTTCTTGGATGCCTTCTTCAAATTTTGGAAATCCACCCAGAGGTGAATCTCTCTGTTATTTTTACAAACATGAACAAGGTTAGAAACCCAAGTACAATGAAGGATTGGAAAATTGATGTGTGCATTCAATAGATTTTGCACTTCCTTTAATATGAAAGGATTGAGGAAGGGATTGACGACCCTTTTCCTTTGGCAGAATGGCTTCATGTCAACATTCAATGGGATGGTGTGCATCATGATGTAGGGATCAAATTTTTACAAGTCATTGTATCTCCATGCAATAACATCTTGGTAGCACTCGAGGTTCCACACCAAGCCTTCTTTCTATTGCAGAGTGCAAGATTATCCAATTGACATATTTTTCGGATCAATGCAATATCCCAAGTTGAACGATTGATATTGCACACTCCCAAGAGAAGAAGCACTTTCTTCATTCATTACACGGTGATCCATATCAAATATCCTTTCTAGGGCTATGATGCCAATGAAAATGTAATTGGTTTTTAGGCTTAAGACTCCGCCTTCATCCGATTCAGGTTCCTCTCTATTGGTTTCATCAATAATCTGTACTTCAAAATCTCTAAAGTTAGAGAGAAACTCTATGATGTGTTTATCATCATTGAACACCTAAAAATGTTCAATGTTGTCATGTATGGATGGTTAGAAGACCAATTTAACTGAGAAGTGCTTAAGATTTGAATTTTGTATTGGCTCCAAGGAGTTGACCGCACAAGTTAGCACATCTACAACACTATTCCCATTGCACAATATGGAACAAATGCCAAATGCATCGAAGTCTTCAATGAGGTTCCACATGCAACTTTTGTACCTAGATAGGCATTTATCATGGAAAGTGTATTGGCTTCTAACTTGCTTAGCAATTATTTGTGAATCTCCAAATGCCATTGGGCACTTGACACCTTTCTGTAGAGGAAATTCTAAGTCATGTATAATCGCTTCATATTCCTTGAAATTATTAATACATGTGAATTGAATTATAAACGCTGCATAATATCTTTTGCCTTTGGGTTGATTAATTCAACACGTGCACTTGATCCTTGTTTGGATTTGGACGCATCAAAGTACATGGCTTGGGTCTTACGACACCCTGTACCCCGTATCTCGTCCCGCAACCTAACCCTACCTCACCACCTAAAACCTTACACACTGAATTATTTATTAATTACCTTATAATTAATAAATCCACATCTCCAACCCTGCCACCTCACCTCGCCACCTCACTATGACCTAGCCCTAACCCTAAACTAACCTAATTAAGACCTATGACTTGGTCCAGACCCACACCCATGACTCATCACCCCTCACCCGCATCAAAACAAACCTAATAATGACTTGACCAAGCCCACAACTGACCCCTCGGGAGAAAAGGAGGGAAAGTTGGCTATTTTACTAAAAATAGCCAACTTTGACCTAACCGACATCGGTCCCTACGCGGCCGCGTCGGTTAGGTAACCGCCATCGGTTCCCTGTAAATGACCTCCCCCAACCAAAATGAAGGGATCCAAATCCATTTGCAAGGGAGAGACAAGTGAGAAGGAGAGAAGAGTTTGCAAAGAGGAGCATCGAGCCCAAAAACTAGGACTGAGCAACTAGAGCATTGTCACACTCATCCAAACCTTGGGAGAGTCAGAGGATAGCTTCATCAGATCACTTCCGATTGCTGGATCATCCCAACTGGGCCTTGCCTTCGCCACTGCATTCTTTGGACCTGCATCCACATCAGAAACTAGTAAGTAGTCTCTTTTATCACCTTGTATGCTTCTAGACACTACTTTGTGAACTTTTAATTCATAGGGATTATAAGCTCACTCCTGGATCTACTACCCGGCAACAACCTGCACCTAACCTTCGGTCATCCATCTCTATATTACCCCAAAGACAGCTCTCTCACTCTCTGAGTCTTCTCTATCACCCTACTACTACCCTCAACCATCTACCAACCTTCCAAACCTCATAACCACCTTACACCAACCTCCATTTAAAAATCCCTAAATCACTGCCCCTACCGATATCGGTTATTCCCTACCGGTACCGGTTTTGTAACCGCGATCGGTTATCCAGTGACCGGCATCGGTCACTGTGACTTATACCAAAACCAACCTTTCACCTATTCACCTCAAAACAATCTCGTGTCCAGCCTGGTCTATCCCTGTAACTTGATCGGAACATATCAATAACCAGTGACCAAACAAACAACATGACATTCTATTGTTGGTAATTTAGTCTCTATTGCTTTTAGTAACGAGATACCTAAATCGTGAGTTCGCAATAGCTTCTTTATTATCATTTGCATCAATTTGTATTAAAAAGGGAACTGACCACCTTCGAAAGGAAGTCTAATATTTCCTGGGCCCAAGGCAGTTCCCTCACTTATTGTCTAACTAAAATCTGGTGGTCTTGCATTCTTATTTACAGGTAGTCCTTCCCAGACAAAAAGGAGTTCTTCACAATCGGTCTGATCTCTCTACGGTACGCGCACACCTTCCCAACACTCAACAGGTATTCCTCCTAACCCTAACCCCTATCTGTTTCTCAAGAGAATGAAAGGATAGAAGTAACTCTATTCTGGAACTAAATTCTGTGCGAAACATTTTGGCACGCCCGGTGGGACCGTATTCGGGTTTCTTTCTTTCTTGCTTGTTTTCATATAGGGAGCACACTTTCTGTTTCTTTCTTCTAAATATTCACAAAATATTTTGTCATTTTGGTAAAAGAATTTGTCTTTTCGCATCTTTGCATTAGTGAAAGTCATCTTCTTGACCTCTTCTCTTTCTTTGCTTCATCGAATATCATTTTCGATTTGGGTTTAAAACACGTGCATCACATTCTTGCTTGTTGTTTTTTATTCTAGTGAACGTAGATTAAGTAACAGGTCATACACGTGGGGGTAATATCCATGGTATTGACGAGAAATTAATCTTACTCTCACTGCACAACACATACCAAATCACATCATAATCTACACAACATCTCAAACATCCCCCCTTTCCGCGGTATTCCTCCGCCCGATTGAGGTAGCCTTACAAGCCAAAACAAACTTGACATCTCCCTTAGGTCTTTTGTTTAGGATTGACATCATCTTGCGTCTAAGGCATAAGCCCAAAAGTGATTAAAACTAATCCTAGGGTTAGTCTCTTGATTTGCTTGTGCATCTTGCTTGTTTTCTGTTTTTCTTTCAGTTCTGTTTCTCTGTTATACCCTGTCTCAGTTATCACTTCAGACAGTTTGGTGGGTATACTAAGCCTTGTTCTCCCCAAACCAGCAGCCTCTTACATTCTCTCTTTGCCTTCACAGTAACCGGCACCGGTCCTCTTCTACCGACATCGGTTATCTGACCGACGCCGGTTACAGTCTGACCGACATCGGTTACCAGACCGATATCGGTTACTGTGTTTTACAGTTCCTGACAAACCAGTAACCTACCAATTCCAACATTTTGTTGCATTTTCTGTTCCTGATTGACTAATTCTCTGTTGTATCCTCTTGTCCATGGTTGTTATCACCCAGAAACAAGCCGCAGCCATGGTTTCACATGCTTGTTCCGTGTCTTTGCCTGAGTCACCCCCTTCGCATCCTATGGGGAATCCTACGGACACCAATGCTTTTCCCAAGATCTCTGTCGGAGATCCAGATTTTGCTAAATTTTTGGATGCTAATCTTGGCGTTGTACAGTATTATTTGTCTCATACCCCTGACCGTACACCCGACGGTCAGCTCCTCTTGGGTATGCCTATTAGTATAGCCACTCACTTAGCTCCTTCCCCACCTAATAACTCCGCCTCACTGTCTTCATCCTTAGCCCCGTCTCCCAGCTCAGTGGATTCGATGGTCCATACTGCACCAATTGGCTTTCCTTTGGTTAATCTGGGGCCCCACATATCACTACCATCCACTGCCCCTACCTCATCCCTCTCACAAATTGCCTCTTTCATAACTTGTTCTCTACCACCTATCCACACGAGCTTTCCCTCTCAGGCTCCGCCCACCTTTTCATTTCCGCAAACGCATCCGGTGGCCTCAACATCTTATATAGGACACCCTTATTCGGCCGCCCCAACACATTCATCATCGATACCTTATCAACATTTAGCCCCACCATTGTCTAGTAGCGGCTCTTGGCCCAATCCTCCTCCGTTTACGATGACAACACCATCATCTAACCCAACCAATGATTTAATCAAACAAATGATGGACAAGATGCAAAATCTTGAGGCTTCTGTTTCAGGAAGCCGTAACACCCTGACATACGAGCAAGTTTGTCGGGAGCCTATTCATTCTTCTGTCCCCCTTCATACATATCCTCCTCAATGGGAATTACCGAAATTTACTCGCTTTAATAGTAAGGAGGACCCTCAACAACACTTGCGATCATTTAGACATGCTTGCTATCTGATTGCTCATGACGATGCCTTACTACTCCGTACCTTCCCCATGTCCTTATCAGGACCTGCCTTGGAGTGGTACAGTGCTTTAGCCCAGCACTCAATCTTCTCCTTTAACCAGTTAGCCCAATCTTTCTTGGATCATTTCTCCATCAATATTGCCAAGAAAGTATCCATTACCGATCTCTATGCCATCCGACAATTTGAAGACGAATCTATCGCAGATTTCGTTGGACGATGGCGGGGCCTCATCAACCAACTTACTTATGCCTTACCTCAGGCCGAGCTCATCAAACTCTTTACGTGGGCCTGCGCTAAACACATTTCTCCCACCCTCCAAATTCAAACTTTCCACACCTTTGATGAGGCCTTTACTATGGCTCGGAAACTAGAGATTCGGGCCTTAGAGGAGGAGAAATTGAAGTTGCGCAACAAAAACTCAAATTTCCAAACCCAGGACTCCACTAACAAACCCAACACCACCAACTCTCACGCATCGGCTGCTTCGAAATCAAAAGGAGCTGTACACGCGGTAACGGTCAAATCTCAAGCACCGTCTTATACCCAGCCGAAATCCACCTATAAGTATAAAGCCGAGCCCATCAAGTACACTCCCTTGGGAGAAACTTATGATGTGATCTTGGAAAAATTGCTTAAAGCAGGAGCTATCACCTTGCCTCCTGTTAAACCTCACTCCGGGTTTGATTCCACCCGTGCTATACCTTCTTGGTATAAAGAAAATGACTTCTGTAACTTCCATCGCGTGAAGGGACACAATCACGAAAACTGCAAGATGTTGAAAAACATAGTGCAGGAAATGGTTGATGCAGGGGATATAACCCTTGATAATCCTAATGCCCCTGCTAATCAAAATTTAAAAATCTTCAACAAACCATTTCCAAACCATTCCTCTAACAGTAACACAAACCAAGAAACCTTAGCCGAGGAGAAGAGTGTGCATGAGATCCATGTGGTTTTCAACTCCCAACCAAGGGCTTCCATCGAAGAAATTCTGAATCGAGCCTCTTCACCGACGCAGGAGTCCTCGCCCCCTTCTCCTTCATCAGGACAAGAGGACAGCCCTGCTATTCCTTTACCCATAAAGGAACCAACCACCCAGAGTTCTCTTCTCACAGAAGAGCCTTCTTACACCACATCCCTGCAAGACTGTGAGCGGATGTTATCCAACTTATCTATTTCCCAAACATCTCCTTCCACCACTCTTGCTGCAAAAGAAGAAGGATCACCACTTTTTCTGTCATCCTTAGAAGAGAAACCCCTCGAGCCTACATCACCAAATTCCTTAATCATGACAGATCCTCTAGAACATGCCCTCCTCCCTATCAGTTCTTCATCGCCTAAATCTTTCCAGCGACCGGTTGACCCCTTAACACCCATTGATACAGCGCCTCATTCGCCCCCTGTATCACACCCCCAGTGGACCGGAATCACAACCCACTTCTCTTCCATATCAAAATTCCCATCCATACGTGAAGATTGTCATCCCCCAGAAGATAGACGACTCTTATGGGAACGTTTGAGAACACCATGCTCTACTCAAATGCAAATGACTAATCCAGACACCTCTACCATATACCCAAAGTTTTTACAAAAGCTCAAAATGCCTATGTCCTCACCTCCACCCCCCTCATCTCCACCGAATACCTCATCAACCTCTATCAACCTAACCAAACCTTCCCCTACGCTTGGGACTTTACCAATACCCAGCCTGACGCACCCACCTAAACGGTTAGACTTATCCAAAAATAAAGCCGTCAATCCACCTAGGAGACAGACCCAATCTCCTCGAGTCCAATCTATGCCTCCGCCACAACTAAAACCCTCACCCCCGATCACACCAGTACAGCAGGCACGGCTTCAACCCTCACCGTCACACCTACCTTCTATATTGGGGCCTCACCCCTCCACCTTGCCTCAATACACCATGCCTCCCACGTCTTCTTTAACACGACCAGCACCTTCTGCACCCATACAGAAATCCACAGGCATCTCAACACCGTCGCCCCAAGTATCTTGCCTACCTACCAACCCTAATCAAACTCGATCATCGAAGGACTTGTTTGCTGCCGCTCCTCTTTCCCCATGGTTGTTTCCTGCCACCACGTCATCTGTGGCCTCATCATCTAACCAGCTAAACATGACTTCTGCGCAGAAGAAGCCACGCCTAGTTCAACCCAATCATCAAAATCCCTTACCTAAACCACCACCCGTACGAACCACTCGTACCCAACCATTACCAAAACAATCAATAATCTCACCCACTCAATCAATAGCCTCATCTTCATTTGACCCGCTCAAAGGATCTTACGCCAAGATCCTTGATATGCTGGTAGGGGATGCGACCATTTCCCTACCCCCACTCAGACCCTATGATCCATCTAAACCTCGACCTATAGGTTATTATGAATCTAAAATCTGTGCCTACCACCGCACACCAGGACACAATGTAGAAGGATGCAAAGCTTTGAAAGCCATCCTTCGCCAGTCACCTATCTCGGATAGAAAATCTCAGAAAGACGACTTACAGAAGGAAAAGCCCTTAGCTTCAATCCCTTCTCCTATACCACCTGTCCCCACCTCGCCAAAATCTATCATCATTGCAACCCCACCTCTCGAGAACAATGACTTATCCCTGTCATCTTCCTCATCTCGCATTCATGAGATCAACATGATTAGCATTGCTACTCGAGGTCAGAAAAACAATGGAAAAGCTAAAGAGAGCACACCGGCGGTCTCTCTTTCTCCTTCCGCCATCCCGATCGCACCACCACCTAAAGTGGTTATTCGTGGACCTGCCTATCCAGTCTCTGATGGAGTTTCCCATCGCACTATGATCAAACAACTTCACCAATCTCCTGTAAAAATGACACTCTATGATCTCATTCAAACATCTGAATCGCATCGACAAGCTCTAATTGAGATCCTTCAAGGGATAGAGGTCCTACCTAATGAAACCTTTCCCGTCGCCTCCATCTTCACACCCAACCAAGTCGCTTCTCTCACCAAACAACCTACCTCCACAACCACCTCTGTCCCTGTACAGCAAGCCGCTGCTGTCAGTTTTTCTGAAGAAGAAATTGTCGTCTTTGGTGCAGAAGATCCTGACCCCGCTCTTTTCATCTCGGCTTACATCTGGGACATCCGGGTACGTCGTGTTATGATCGATGGGGGCGCTAGCCTAAACATCGTCTCTTCCAAAGCCTTCCAACAGATGAATATCCCTCCTAGCTGCATGTGTGCCAACCCCACCATGTTGCATTCATTCAACGATGCTATTACTTCTACCCTAGGCACCGTGATCCTTAACATTCATGTAGGGCCACGTACCTTACCCGAACTCTTCTATGTCCTTGAGGGAGAATTCCAATACAACATGTTGTTAGGCCGCCCTTGGATCCGGGCTATGGGATGCGTTCCCTCCACCTTACATAGATGCATAAAATTCGAGTATGAGGGGAAGTCATACACCGTCACAGCTGACGCTTCCCCCTTCAAAACCTGTAATATGTTATACCACCCTAATGATGTGCTTGTACCAGTCAAGACACCCATTGATCCAACCCAACCATCTACTTCAACCACGCCTCAACCATCCACCTTAGCCACACCCACACCTTCGACCAATGAAACCACCGACGCAATACCTCTTCCTTCCCCGCGGACAACATCCCAACCTCGGATCCCTTGGTAGGTGTTTTTCAACGCCTTACGCTGGGGGAGTACCGCCTATACAACGTTAGCACCTTCCATACCCCACAAGAGTATGGACAGTTACATGCGCATCCTACCTACGACCGTCGTGTGGGGGAGGTGATCTCCTACGGACCACCTAATTGCCGCACCAACCTAACGTATGGGGGTGTTGACGCATCCTCTGTCACCCCCGAACCTCCCCTTGGTGTGGTTCCCTTCCAATCAGATTTTCAATATCTAACCAACCGTCGTTTCACCCTCACCTTCCTGACGCGCTGTGCTTGGAAAGGTTTTGGTTTCGGTCTTTATGAGCAAGGACGACATACGGTTATTCCCATGACAACACGCAAACACAAATATCGTAGTGGTCTTGGGTTTTCTGAACCACCTACACTGAAGAAACCTCGTGTCAATTGTATCCAGGAAGATGACGAAGTCACCCATTCCGAACAATCATCGCCCATTTTACCATCTTCACCCACGGAGTCGATAGACCCGGAATCTATCCCTCCTAACTTTTTTTTTTCGTGAATGCTATCTTCCTAGGTCCTCTCACTTATCAACGCGATGGTGAGGACCCATCTTCTCTCCCCCTTTTACATCCAGACATGATCGAAGAAGACCTGCCTTCGATTAATGTTGTGGAGTGCCAGGATGATGACTCCATCCTCACCTACCTTGGTGCGGATGACTCTTATATTCAACGCACCTTACCATCTGAAACCCAAACCATGTTGAATGAGTCGACTATAGAAATCAACATCCACATGGAGGATGATCCTCACATTGTAAAGATCAGACAATCTCTCGACGCATCAGAACAAGCCGCCTTCACTACCTTTCTCCGTGCCCGTAATCAAGCTTTCGCTTGGTCCTACGCCGACATGCCAGGAATCGATCCTGACATTGCTGTCCATAACATCACTCTGAAACCAGACTCCAAACTAGTTAAACAGAAGCTGAGAAAAATGCATCCACGCATTGCTCTCTTGGTTAAAGAAGAGCTTCAACGACTCCTTTCTGTTTCTTTCATCTTACCTATTGACTATCCGCAATGGATTTCTAATGTTGTACCTGTCACTAAAGCGACGGGGGGACTTCAGATATGTACGGATTTCTGGGATCTTAACCTCGCTTGCCCAAAGGATGACTTCCCCCTACCTAGCATTGATCAACTTGTCGATCTCACTGCGGGCCATGAGATGCTTTCTCTCATGGATGGTTTCTCAGGATATAATCAAATTTTAGTAGCCCCGGCCGATCAACATAAAACCACCTTCATTACCCCCTGGGGCACCTTCTGCTATCGTGTCATGCCATTTGGCCTTAAGAATGCTGGTGCAACCTATCAACGGGATATGACTTACATTTTTCATGACATTATGCACACTATCCTTGAGGATTATGTCGACGATCTTCTTGGAAAATCCAAACATCGCAGTGAACATCTCGATGTTTTAACCATTATTTTCGATCACCTGTTACAATACTGTGTTCGTCTTCAGCCAAAGAAATGTGTCTTTGGCATCCTTTCGGGAAAACTCCTTGGCTTTATCATCTCTTTGCGTGGCATTGAGGTCGACCCCGCTAAAGTCAAAGCTATTTTAGAAATGCCCCCACCCACTAACCTAAAACAATTGCGTAGTTTACAGGGAAAACTCCAATCTATCCGTCGTTTCATCTCACAACTCTCGGATCGATGTCAACCTTTCCATCATCTCCTTAAAAAGGACATTGTCTTTCAATGGAGCGAGGAGTGCCACAAAGCCTTTGAGGCTCTTAAAACTTATCTCTTGCAGCCACCCGTGCTTATCCCACCTCAGGACGATCGCCCTTTCTACCTTTACCTTTCTGCCACCGACCATGCTTGTAGGAGCCATGCTCGCACATCGTGACTCCGAGCATCGAGAACAAGCAGTTTATTACATAAGCCATACTCTTGTGGATTACGAAACTAGGTATACACACGTCGAAAAGTTGTGCCTAGCCCTATCATTCGTGGCCACCAAACTCTGACATTACCTCCTGAATCACAAAACTTTTGTCATCACCAACGCTGACCCCATACATTATATGTACGCCAAACCTCATCTAAACCAACGCATCGCCCGATGGCTTATGCTCCTCGCCGACCTCGACCTTGAGTTCGTACACCAGAAATCAGTCAAAGGACAAACTATCGCAGACCAACTCGCGGAAGCCCCTTTACCTGGGGAACAATTTACCAATTTTACTTTCCCTGATGAACTCATCGCAACTCTTTCGCTCAGTGATGCATCTTATCCGATGACTCTCTTCTTCGATGGATCTAAATGCCAGCATGATGGAGGGGTGGGCATTATTCTCATTCCTCTTGAAGGTGAACCTATGCCTCTTTCATTCAGGCTCGATTTCCCCTGCACTAACAATACAGTGGAATACGAGGCCCTTGTTCTGGGTCTCCACGTTGTGTTACACTTAGGTGTGAAGTCTATTAACATTTTTGGTGACTCTCAATTGGTAGTAAATCAAGTTACTGGCATCTACCAATGTAAAAATGAGGAACTTCAAAAGTACAAACGTTACGTAGATTCACTTTTGACCTTATTTACCCATTATACTATCCAAACCGTTCCACGCTCAACTAATAAATTTGCGGATACTATGGCTTGCTTGGCCTCACAAATTCCTGCATCACCAACTGACTCTGACATATTTGTCTTGGTCCAACAACTCTTTGCCCCATCTTACTTAGTCCCAGATGTTTGTATGGTAAATAATGCATCTGCTGACTCGCAGGATACCTGGTATCACCAATTTCGTGACTACCTTACAAACTCTGTTCTCCCACCTGACCTTAGTAGTAATGGAAAACGTGCTTTTCTTAAAGGTGTTTCTCATTATGTCATCATGGGGGGACTCCTCTATAAACGTGGCTTCGATGGTATCCTCCTTCGATGTCTAACCAGCGCTGAAGTCACTCATACCATCCAACAAGTCCATGACGGAATTTGTGGTGGGCACTTTAGTGGCTTTGCCATGGCCAAGCGGATCCTTCACCTAGGATATTATTGGCCTACTCTTAATAAAGACTGCTGTGAATATGTTAAGCATTGTGTTATGTGTCAACAGTATGCCAACCTTCAACATACTCCCAGCCATCCGCTACAGGTCGCACGAGATCTTTGGCCTTTCTCACAATGGGGTTTGGACCTTATTGGTGAGATTCATCCACCTTCTTCGCAACGTCACCATTGGATCATCACAGCAACCGAATATTACACTAAATGGGTGGAAGCCGTTCCACTCGTTTCAACCAAAAAGGAGAAAATTGTTGAATTCATCAATCATCACATTATTTTCGTTTAAGTGTTCCTCATCGCTTGATAACCGATAATGGAAAATCTTTCAAAAATAACCTGTTACGAGCCCTTTGTGACAACTTTGGTATCAAACTTAGCTTCTCGTCACCCTACTATCCACAAGCAAATGGTCAAGCTGAATCTTCTAACAAAACCTTAACCAAAATTCTCATGAAAGTTGTTAACGATTCTGGTCAAAATTGGCATGATCACATCCCCTTTGCCCTTTGGGCTTATCGTACCAGCATTCGTACTTCCACTAATGCCACACCATTCTCTCTGGTGTATGGTACCGAGGCTGTCTTGCCTCTCGAAATACAAATCCCTTCCCTCAGAATATCTCTCCAGGATATTCTCACCAATGATGACTTCCGCCAAGAGCGGTTAGCCCAATTGGAGCTTCTTGACGAGCGTCGTCTTACCGCTCTTGACCACCTTCAAATTTATCAAAAGCGCATCAAGCGTGCTTATGATAAGTGAATTCATGAGCGTACCTTTAAAATTGGTGATCTTGTCCTCAAAGAGAATCAACATGTAACCAAACTAGAAAAGAGCAAACATGGAAAATTTGCTCCTAATTGGATTGGGCCTTACATTATCACTCACACTTACGGATCAGGTACTTATCATTTAGCTTCGCTTAATGGTAAACCTGAGCCTGAACCCCTTAATGCCTTGCATCTCTGACCATTCTACTGTTGAATTTAGTGTTACATCACTCCTTATCCACCTTGCGCTCGTCCCTTGAGCTCTTTTACCACCTCATACACCTTTTTTTCGTGCATCTCAAAGTAAAATCAAACCCACGTGGTTTGATCATCACCTCCTCTTAAAGAGGCCTTCTCCTTTTTAGTCTGGTCCATGACTTAAAAGTATCAAAATAACAAGTTCTCAATTATACAATTCTGGGATATTCTTGAGTCAAACTTCCTGCAAATTTAGATGCTTCATGCCAAACAGACATCTAGACCTCCAAGCTATAAACTAGACTGCTCCCTCGAAGGACAGCTATGTGCAAAGCCGCATCTGCTACTATAACTAGACTGCTCCCTCGAAGGACAGCTATGTGCAATGCCGCGTCTGCTACTATAAGTAGACTGTTCCCTCGAAGGACAGCTATACAAAGTCAGCCTCTATCAGAAGCTTCTCGCATTGATCAGCTTCGTGAAGACCTCAAGAACAACAAAATGCATATCCCATGTAGACTTCCCGCATCGATCAGTCTATATCCAGAAAAATCAAAGCAGTATTCAAAAGTACTTTTGAGTCATGGACTTGTCTATTTTGGTTTGGTTCTCTTCCATCAGAATAATCACCTTATAACAAGTTCTCTGCACCTCAGCTACACCATCCACCTCTCCTCACCATTCTTCACAATAACAAAACTCAAGGGACGTGCGTATATCCGATATATTGTGATTATACAACTCTTTTCACCTATCGACTTCTCGCCTATGCAAGGTACCTAGGGATTCAAGCTCATCCTATGATAATACGTGGTTTGTTTAGCTCTTTCCAACTATGGGACACTTTTGCCTCTTTTACCCGAATCTAGGATTGTGTGTTGATCTTAATTAGGACATGGTTTCCTATGCTTGGGTAAGTTAACCCTCACTTCACCTATACCCACACCAACACCAACAACATTACTCTACCAACATCAAACTTTTACCAACCAACAAATTGCCTAACCACAACCAAATTGCCTGAATTCACCTCTCCCTGGTCCTAAGGGAGAACTACATCGGTCTGAGGCCCCTCCTTGCTTTGTGCAATGGGCTATGTAGGCAGCACTTAGGAGACATGGGGTCTCCCAAGGTTAGCTCGACCATCCCCTACCATAACCTATCATGTGTTGTGTTTTCTTTAAAACTATAAATATTTTCACGTATTTTTATTGATAACACTCACCTTGATCCTTTATCAATCCAAACATTCAAAACACAAATATTCTTATAATTATCACAAACTCAAATCAACATACATATTCCATTTTATTTAGATGTTAAACAAATACATCTTCTCTATCATCGACGCGCAGGTCAGAATCTTTATTTATTCTTCTACCCCTATGTATGAAACTCACTTAGACCCCCGCGCCTCGTCCCGAACCAGGTAGTGATGGTGATCGTCGACGCCGCTCACCTGGCCTCTCCATACTCAAAGGTACCACTGCTATTGGTTCCTCCCACTGATCCACCAATCTCTCCTATAACATACGAATCTACCCTCTCGCGTGGAGGACTCTTGCCTCTAGTCTCTCCACTCGAGACTGCGAAGCCTCTAACAATCCCGTGGTCTCGTTCACCTGTGTTTGAAGCTGGTGAACTAAACCCTGCAGGTGGTCTCTCTCCATGGTAATCACAGCTATGTCAGGATGATCGGCCCTCTCGTGTGTACTTCGCAGCTCTGCTGCCCACCATAATCTATAAGACTCTGTCACTCCTGCATCCATTACCCTGCGATCGGCTGCTATCTCTTCTGGTCCTTCTGGAAGAGTTGGCCGTGGAGGTGAGAATGGTGCCTCGGCATCGATCCTTCTGTATGGTCTATGATCCATGGGTATATCCTGAACAAATCCAAATTGTCGTCGCACGCGATCTAGAGGAATCCTCTCGTACTCTCCTGGCCTGTGTCCTGCGATCCACCTCACTCGCTCTACACCCCTCAAATCCTCGGCTTTGTTCACCATCACCATGTAGTTCCCGTAAGGCCTCCAACGGATATCCAAAATCGTCATCATCTCCAACTTCTACCTATAATACTCAACATTATCTGTCACAATCTCAGCTCTTGCCTCTTGCTCTGTCTGGACCCATCGCCTGAATCCCAACCTCTGCACTCCTGTCTCTCCTGCCTGGATTGGTCGGCCTATTGGTCACACACACACAATGTGCTCATAGGCCCAACAATGTAATAAGTATGCACAATCCAGTGTAGTCCTGTGATTTCACCTGCATGCCCATAAACCCCTGTATAGCTCCACCAGATATGCGGGTGCCCATGCGAAAGTAACGCTACCTTCTATCATCTCACGAATAATACACATCAATGATTTTGGAAATCTTCCCCCGTCCACTCTAGGTAATGCATAATACCCCACCGCTATCATTAATACCACGGCCAACCTTGTTGCCTCAGGGTGTGCCACAAACATTATACCATAAGTAAATGTCACGCCTCGCTGTGTCAAATCTCGTGCGGCTTGACCAAATACTGCCATTATCGCTGCCCGCGCCGCGTTGGGCCCTGCCTGATACACTGGTCTTCCTGTAATTGGAAGTCTCAAAATTTGAAACACATCTTCTAACGTCACTGTCATTTCCCCTGTTGGCAGCTGGAAGGTATTCTTTTCTGGATTCCATCTCTCAATCAGTGCCTGCAACATAGCATGATTGCGTGTGATTCATGAATAATAGCGGATTCCGCTTAACCCCACACGGTTTATTAATGCCCACTCCGCTGGTGTTACATCCGCTCGGACCCGTGACAACAGCGCTGGTACCCTATCATTCATCATCAACCTTGCCTCTGCCTGCACACATCAAACCAACGAACAACAAGCAGCAAATGAATCCCCAAGTGTTTTTTATCAGAAGCTACAACTTTACACAGTAACCGATATCGGTTACCTAACCGATACCGGTTAGGCCCAAACCGATATCGGTCACTGTTCATAATATCCATCCTGCTCAAAAACACCACCTATGATATCTTATTCACTGGTTTACCCCTCTTTGTACCTACAAACATATCTTAAACACTTGATTACCTACCCTATAACACTCATCCCATCCCAAACCCTTGCCTATCACCTTTTTACCCACTTATCTTACCACATCCTATTTATAAGCATGCAAAATCTTATTCCAACCAAAACTTATACCTCTTGGGATGCAGCAGCTTGAGGTGGAACCTGTCTTCTCTCTCCTCTCTGCCCACTGGACGCTTCTCCTTGTTCAGCCATGTTCACCAGACTCTTCACTATAACTTGCCTTTACACCTTCTTAATCCAAGCCTACGATCACTTTACCTGTCTCTTTCCTCCTTATCACTCAATTCTCCCATGCAACTACCCTGTATGGATGACAACAGCCTCGCATCCTCGTATTTAACATGTTGCATGACTCTAAAAATAAGAATCTAAAATTGCCTCCCAAGCTTTTCTATTTTTAGAAAAGCTCGTTTTAACATAACCGATGTCGGTTACCTAACCGGTATCGGTCACATAGTGACCGACATCGGTTATCTAACCGATATCGGTCAAACTGTCTCCTTTTGATTATACCCAGGCCTTTTCTTTGTTTTTTTTGCAAAATTTTGGCAGTGCCTACCTCTTTTCCCTGCATAACGACATCATTATCAATATCCATCATCATAATACCATCAACATTTCAACACATCTGTATATAATCCAAACATCATCAACGTCATCTATATACCTCAACTTCCAAAATCATCAACAAAACAAATGAAACATTATAATATATGTATCAAATCAAACATTATACACACCATGTGGATCAAACTCATCATCTATATATATCCTCAAATCAATGTCAACATATACAAATTACCCTGCATGGGGCCTCTATAATCCAAAAAATACAAAGTCGGCACGCAGGCCGCTGTCTCTGTCAAAATCTCGACTCGGCTCGCAGGCCGGTCTCTCATGTCAAAAATATACTCGGCTCGCAGGCCGGTATCAACTATACAAAATGTACTCGGCTCGCAGGCCGGTATATACAACAAAAATGAATACATAAATCCTATGTGGGCACGCAGGCCTCTATATGCACACTCGGTTCGCAGACCGGTGTCTCTATCAAAAAAATCAACTACCCAAAAACATCTCCACTCCTGGTATGACTCAGCTCTCTCCCCCTCCCTCGGCTCGTCCCTCAGCTGGCCCCGGTCTCAGATCTCGCCTCCTACCTGTCACTGACCCACCAGCTGTGGCTGCGGCCCCCTGTGACCTGTGACTCTGGGAAGTCTCGGCTCTGTGAGCCGCATATGGCTGATAATCGGCACCGGTACCATCTAGTACATCCTGATAATAACGGGCCTCCACTCTCACCTCCATGTATCGGGCCCGTGCCACCATGGCTGGTGGGGCTGGTCCCCCGGCTCCTAATAGAAGTGGGCCCTGCCCTGCCTGTACACCCTGACCCTGAGCCTGTACCTGTGGTGGCGGTGGAGCTGCCATCGGAGCCTGAATAGGGACCTGTGCCTATGCCTGAACAGAGATCTGGACCTGTGCCTGTGCCTGTGCCTGTGCCTGTACCTGTCCCTGTGCCTGGGCCAACTGCCCCTGTAACACTCCGATCTGTGCCTGTGCAGCAGCAAGCTGCCCCTGTAATAACTACACCTGACCCAAGAGATGGTCCCTCTCCGCTATAACAGCCGCCAAATCTGGCTGTGCGGGCTGTGCTCTCATGGCTGCCCTCTGCCCTACCCACCAAACCAAAAATGAACCTGTAACTCCGGCGTCATCCACCGTATCATCGGCCGGTCTCTCTGCTACCCAGACTGGGTCAAATGGCTGTGGTACAGGCAGTGGTGCCTCTACATCCTCCCTCCGATACTGTGGGAAGGGAGGTGGCTCATCCTGCTGTAATCCCAGCTGTCGTCGTACCCTCTCTAGAGGGATCCTCTCGTACTCCCCAGGTCTCCGTCCAGATATCCAGAAGATATACTGGATCCAACGCAGCTGTGCTCGGGCTCCTCCACGGGGCTGATGGCCTCTGTATGGCCTCCATATAATATCTAAGGCAGTCAGGCCCTCTAGCATATGTCTGTAATAAGTGACATCCCGCCCTGCGATAACTGCTCGTGGCTGACCCACGACCCCCAACCACCTCTGAAACCCATATCTATAAACTACCTGTGGCCCTGGCTGCTGGGGCAACCCTACTGGTCGTAAACACATGATATGCTCGTAGGCCCAGCAGTGTAACAAGAATGTCAAACATATACCAAATCACCTCATACGGCGATAGCCCCAGAGCTCTCTGTATAGCTGCACCAGATACACTGGTGCCCATGCATAGCAGGTGTGCTCCTCCACCATCTCATGTAACACTCCCATCAGAGCCCGTGGGAAGCGGCCTCCCTCTGAGTCAGGGAGGGCGAAGCAGGTGATACCGATCATCATCAGCACGGCAAGCCGTGTCTCCTGTCGATGCGCGCGATACATATCGCCGTAGCAGATGCTCACACTATGATACGTAATCAATGGGGCTGCATCCCCGAATACCTGTAGGATGCTATCCATCGCTGTCTCAGCATCCACCTGGAACACCTCCTCACCGATGATCGGCAGTCTCAGGATGCGATACACATCCTCTAAGGTGACTGTCATCTCTCCAGTAGGGAGATGAAAGGCATTGGTTGCCGGATCCCATCTCTCGATGAGGGCAACCATCAGGCTGTGGTCCCTATCCACAGCCCTATACCTCTGGACTCCACCGAGTCCAACCTCCCGCATAACTACCCACTGCGCTGCGGTCACATGTGGCCGCATCCGCCCCAGTAGAGGCGGCATCCGATCTCGCATCGTCAGCTGCTGGCGTGCCTGTAAAAACAACCCACTCCATCAGGCCTACCCTTTACAAAACAACTACCTTAACCCTCTATACTCACTCACCCACCCAATCACAACCCGACTCTATAAGCACATCTACACCCACCTATCTTACCCTATACATCTATAAATTCCTCTCACTCTTATGGTCCTTCTTTAAATATCCTACCCACTCCAATCAAACCTAAAACACCTCATCTCCCTCAACATCAATAACCCCACCCAACAAAAATCTACAATATCCCCTTTACCTATCCCACACCCTACCAACCGCCCCACTCATACTCCACCCGCTCTACTCTCACCCTCTAACCATACCTCAACCAATTTAACCCCTCCTAATTCATACACAACCCATAACCTATCCTACCCGAACCGGCCCCCAACCACCCGATTACCCCCCACCCCAATAACCTTTCCTAGCAACTCTACCTTCTCCCCCTTCACCCCAAAAATCTATCCTACCCGCCTACAACAACACCCAACACAACAAATTTCACAACCTTACCTCCTACCCATGGTGACCGGTACCGGTCACCCTCGACCGCCATCGGTCCCCCACCAACAGTCTATGTCTGACTTTTATGCACCGACGTCGGTCGACACATGACCGACGCCGGTCTCTATACCCACTAATCTACACAACTTACACTGTGACCGATGCCGGTCACCTAGTGACCGACATCGGTCACTGTGGGATTTCGGGGCCGGACCAAAAACGGCCCCCAAATCCCCTTTTTTCCTATTTCTACCCATCTACCCAGCACAATTGCCTAAAAACTTACCCACCCTGCCGTTTTGGCCTACCTAACATATCTACCCACTCCATTTTACGATTTACCTTCATTTATTCATTATTTTATCAAATTTTGGATTCCTACCCCAAAACCCACATCCTAGCTAAATTCATCAACTTCACACAAATAGGGGTTCAGAGCCTACCGGTACGACTACACGTCGTCGTGGTGGGATAGGTGGTGGTGGTCCAGCTCCTCCAGCACCTCCAGCACCTCCTGCTCCTCCAGGCTGTGCCATAGCTCCAAATCTCCTCAGCAGGGTCCTCAACCAATCAAACTCTACCTCCTGATCTCTGGGGCCTACCAATAACTCACTCCCCCACTCAACTAGTGCCAACTCAGCCCAAACACACAACCCACTCACTTCAAAAACTCAAACAAGAAAAAGTTGGCACTCAATTTCACAAAGTGAAAATGACATGCCGTATTTTTTCTTTTTATAGGTTTTCACCCTCTAACCGATATCGGTTAGAGCGCGCCCTAGGTGACCGATATCGGTCATCTGACCGATATCGATCACCCATAACCGATATCGGTTACAGGCTTAGTTTAACCTAATTCCTGCCCTTATCCACCAATCTCCATTTCTCACCACATCGCCTACCCCCGGCTTTGCTAAATAGCCTTATTTTGAATTCATCGGCCCAACCCAAGGCCGTAACCAATCAATTGGCCCACCCAAGGCCGCAACCAACCAATCGGCCCGACCCAAGGCCGGCCCGACCCAAGGCCGCAACAAACCAATCGGCCCAACCTAAGGCCGGCCCGACCCAAGGCCGCAACAAACCAATCGGCCCGACCCAAGGCCGCAACCAACCAACCGGCCCGACCCAAGGCTGCAACCAACCAATCGACCGCCAACCCAAGGCCGCAACCAACCAATGGCCTGACCCAAGGCCAACAAACCAATCGGCCCGACCCAAGGCCACAACAAACCAATCAGCCCGACCCAAGGCCGCAACAAACCAATCGGCCCAACCCAAGGCCGCAACAAACCAATCAGCCCGACCCAAGGCCGCAACAAACCAATCGGCCTGACCCACAGCCACACCAATTAAGTACCTCGACCAAGGCCCACAAATCAAAAATTCTCTCCACCCATCATGTACCTGTTTGTTCAATCGAGCTCACCTGTTCGTGTTTTAGCACGACTAGGATACTTGACTTGTTCAGCCGACCAGCTTTGCCTAGACCAAGACCGTGACGTTTATTTCAACCAAACCAACCATTTGGTACTGCCGAACATGCCTAAACATTCCGGTACCTTACCCGTTATATCCCCTGGAGCTACTTCCTATGCCTTGGATACCAGGATTATATCAACCTTGTTTGGATAAACTATCGACCTTTGCCTATGAATTGCTTGTTTGCTCTTCAAAACATGTACCCTGGTCGCACTACTGCATTTTAACATGCGTCAGCTTCCTTGAACTTACCCCACCATCTTACCAGCATCTCATCATCATTTACCCTTTATCAACCCTATCCCTGATTTCATGTCGCCTCAATCTGTGATAGATTTGAGGGGGATTACCTATACCCTTAACTGGGGCAACCACTTTTTATTATTGTCAGTGCAGCTTTACAAGACAAGCTACACGACAACAAGGGGAAAATGTAGACACCAAATTTGGGTCTTACGACACCCTGTACCCCGTATCTCGTCCCGCAACCTAACCCTACCTCACCACCTAAAACCTTACACACTGAATTATTTATTAATTACCTTATAATTAATAAATCCACATCTCCAACCCTGCCACCTCACCTCGCCACCTCACTATGACCTAGCCCTAACCCTAAACTAACCTAATTAAGACCTATGACTTGGTCCAGACCCACACCCATGACTCATCACCCCTCACCCACATCAAAACGAACCTAATAATGACTTGACCAAGCCCACAACTGACCCCTCGGGAGAAAAGGAGGGAAAGTTGGCTATTTTACTAAAAATAGCCAACTTTGACCTAACCGACATCGGTCCCTACGCGGCCGGCATCGGTTAGGTAACCGCCATCGGTTCCCTGTAAATGACCTCCCCCAACCAAAATGAAGGGATCTGAATTCATTTGCAAGGCAGAGACAAGTGAGAAGGACAGAAGAGTTTGCAAAGAGGAGCATCGAGCCCAAAACTGGAACTGAGCAACTAGAGCATTGTCACACTCATCCAAACCTTGGGAGAGTCAGAGGATAGCTTCATCAGATCACTTCCGATTGCTGGATCATCCCAACTGGGCCTTGCCTTCGCCACTGCATTCTTTGGACCTGCATCCACATCAGAAACTAGTAAGTAGTCTCTTTTATCACCTTGTATGCTTCTAGACACTACTTTGTGAACTTTTAATTCATAGGGATTATAAGCTCACTCCTGGATCTACTACCCGGCAACAACCTGCACCTAACCTTCGGTCATCCATCTCTATATTACCCCAAAGACAGCTCTCTCACTCTCTGAGTCTTCTCTATCACCCTACTACTCCCCTCAACCATCTACCAACCTTCCAAACCTCATAACCACCTTACACCAACCTCCATTTAAAAATCCCTAAATCACTGCCCCTACTGATATCGGTTATTCCCTACCGGTACCGGTTTTATAACCACGATCGGTTATCCAGTGACCGGCATCGGTCACTGTGACTTATACCAAAACCAACCTTTCACCTATTCACCTCAAAACAATCTCGTGTCCAGCCTGGTCTATCCCTGTAACTTGATCGGAACATATCAATAACCAGTGACCAAACAAACAACATGACATTCTATTGTTGGTAGTTTAGTCTCTATTGCTTTTAGTAACGAGATACCTAAATCGTGAGTTCGCAATAGCTTCTTTATTATCATTTGCATCAATTTGTATTAAAAAGGGAACTGACCACCTTCGAAAGGAAGTCTAATATTTCCTGGGCCCAAGGCAGTTCCCTCACTTATTGTCTAACTAAAATCTGGTGGTCTTGCATTCTTATTTACAGGTAGTCCTTCCCAGACAAAAAGGAGCTCTTCACAATCGGTCTGATCTCTCTACGGTATGCGCACACCTTCCCAACACTCAACAGGTATTCCTCCTAACCCTAACCCCTATCTGTTTCTCAAGAGAGCAAACAAGTCAATTTTGGCCTTCTCTACAAATGTGAGGCAATTTTCCCACAATTTATGCAAGAGGGATCCATGATCCATTTCCTTTTGTACGTGTATTTCCTCTTTGATTGGGATCTCTACACACCCATCCTCTTTGTCAATACCTACATACAACTCTTCAATTATTTTAGAGCTTTGTGTTTTTATCTGTGGGTTTGTCCCTTCCTTAGTAATTGTGCAATGGTTGTGTACTTCTTTATTTAGTACCTCCATGGGATTGGATTATGCACAAGAATTTGCACACTCTAGGAATAACACTTCTTCTTTTTGTGGTGTCTTCTTCTCCATAACATACACTTTGGCTTCTCGCTCAATAATTAAGATCTCATTAACCTTATTATACTCTGTGATCATGAACTACATGTGAGGCTCCTAATCAATCCTAATTTGATTTGTGACACTAGGTCGTGAAAACCATATATGTGAAAAAAAAATCTCACATAGTCATTGAGAGTGCACAACCAATCTCTGCTTAAGAGCATACCATATGCCTCGGGGATTTCCACCACTTGAATATCAAATAACTGTTGGACTCGTGGGTCTGCTGCGAGTTGCATATGAATGTGAGAGAGTTCTCTAACCATGTTCACTTATGTCTTGTCTAACTAAACCACTTTGCGGTTTGACATTACAGGGAATAAATCCAACTACTTACAAATGGAAAATGACATGACATTTTTAGAGGCTCCTAAATCAGCCAAACAATTGTGTAAGTTTTTACCAAAAATTATAATTATAAGCAAGAAAAGAGGGGACTATATTTTTCTTTATACACAGCGAAATGCACGTCAATTGTTTCAGCTGCAAGTTTATTTGACGAGGCAGAGAGGGATTTGAACAAGATGTCTCTTTGGTTGGTGATGCAGAGAAGTTCATACATAGAGATATTGGCCTTGGCTTTGGATATGTCTTAAATGATATTATACTCAGCAAGGATTTGTTTAGTAGGGCGTGCAGGGTTATGATGATCTTTTTACGGGGTGCATCTTTTGGACCTTTAGGACACATCAAGAGGAACTTGAGAAGATTTGGGAGGAGTAGAGGTAGTCAGAGGCTCACGGTCTTTACTTTAGAGGAGATAATTATTTCCCCTTTGGTATTGGTGGTAAGTGTGAACTCTCTCTTGGTTTTCCTCTAGCTCGTTATCACTCTCTATTGGGGACTCATATGTTTCATATGGTTCCTAAGCAAGAAAACTGGTAATTGGTGATTGTCTTTGGCCTCTTTGCTTTGTTTCTTGTTTTCTATTTGGTCTTACACACCCTACAACCCAGTCAGTATTTATCATTCTATCTTTTATAACTTCAGACAGTAGCGCCCAGCCAAGACAAGAGCACTCAAGCGCTCTTGTCCCCTCTGGGTGCTCTTGATCCTTTTCCACTTTACTAGCTCTTTTTGGGTCTCTTTTATCTTTTGGGCATCTTTTTCACTTATGGTTCGGCCTTCCAGTTGTCAATTACAAAATCCAAACAAGGGAATCATATAAATACATAGTTATGGGTTCAAAATAAAGGACCAAACTCTAAGCATACTTACTATCACCTAAGCTTGCATCCAAAGGCATTCAACACAATCAAATGCATTCATCTAGTATCCATTCAAGGGACAAGGGACTACATTTTTTGCATACACTACATAGGAAGGGGAAGTCTATTCTAGTTCATCCATACATTTGCATATTCTAGAAAATCTAGCTCGTTATCTAGTGCATCTTGGACAAGGGCATCCTGGGACAACATTTCTACACACACTCACCAGAACTACATGGATTTTGAGATGTAGTGTAACACTCAGTTATAAGTTCACTTTGTCGGGTGACCACTAGGGTCAGTCCAACTCCCCATATTGCATCTTTCCTTTTTTGGATTTGATGCAATTTTGTGGGTTTTGCAGGTGAACATATCTTTTGCAGGTTACATGTATCTTCAGCGACCAAAGTGTGACATACATGTGATCAACATGAGTTATTTGCAACACTTGTGCGACACGGTAAAAACCAAGTTCTAACCATTTTCGCAATCACATGTGCCCAATAGTAGACTCTAACACCCATGTGACCCTGACCCAGTCCAGGCGCCCATGTCTAGCCTATTTCATGACCTACAGAATTTATTATGAGCATTGATGACACATATCACCTCCTATTCAACAGTTTTCCTAGTCTGTATTGCTTTCACATCAAGCGTAAATTAGCCAAGTCATTCTTTCTACACCTTTTCCTTAGGGTTTTGTACTTTACTTGCTTATTGTCGACACAAATATTGCACAATAGACAATATTTAGCCCGACCTTATACTACTATTTAGAAGGTTCTCAAGTGTACAAAATACTAATTAATCCCACCTTTTGGCCCCCTTTTTCTTATCTTTTATTTCACCTTTCCCGCGTATTTCTCGATACCTATCAACCCATTTCACGACCTTTTTGACATTCTAGCCTAAAATCAGGGTGCCCCAGCCTATATTGGGGTGCCCCGAGGCGCCCTAGTCCCATTCCAACCACCCCGGTCTATGCACAACCTCTTTCGCTTCTTTTTGGGTCACCTATAGTTGTTGGTCATCCTTATCTTCTTCTCAATCGGCCTTATTGGGTTTAATTATGAAATTAAACTTGAGAGTCCTATAAATATAAAGTTATAAGACCATAATAAGGGTCCTAGGTCATTACATCTTATCACTACTATCATTCCATCTAGGGTTGCATCCATTTCATCTCTTACATCCACATAGTGCCATGCATTCAAGCTAGGAGATATGCATCACACACACTTCATCGGGGGAGAGATTCCATTTTATTCAATGTACACATGATATTTACATCTTCTATAGTTACTATTGCTTGCTACTTCACAAAGTGTGACTTGCATGAGAGCACCTAGGGCACGACATGTACACACTCACCAGAACTACATCCGGGTCTGAAATGTAGTGCAACACTAAGTGATAAGTCCACTAGCTTGGCGAGTGAGGTCAGTTTAACCCATTCATTTTGCATCTTTATTTTTCGTAGGGTTTGATACTTCTCCTTGCATTACGGTTCATTCTCCAGTCCATCTGATGAATCCAGCGTGATAGATGGGAAACAGTTGAAGATACTTAGCAACCATACGAGATTTAGATTCTGAGGATTTGCAGTGTTCCGAGTGCCTAGATTGCAGACTAGGGCACCCCGGGGCACCCCAGTACACTTCCAGGCACCTGTGTCATCTCAAACAATCTAGATTTGCCCTTAATGAGGGTTCGTCTACACTTTCATATTTTATTTCCAGATCTACAACATTGTGCGATAGTCTTTTGTTATCAGCTGAGTCTTTTCCTTACTATTCTCTTGCACATTAGGGTTTCATTTCATCTAGAATAATTTATTTACATTTATTTCATACTACTTCAGTTCATTTACAACATTTTAGTCCTCTTAACTATATTAACATTAATACTCTAGATATTTCTTTAGGCCATCTAGGTAATTACTATCATTTTTTTAAATCATTTTGGTGAACCCGACATCTCTTCTTACACCTTTTAGGGTCTTGAATCCACATTTTCCACCACGGGTAAGTGTTATAGAAAGTCCTCTTCTTCTAAGCCTCAGTTAATTTGTAATTTGATAGCCGTGGCCATGCTTTCAGCAACACTCCCACTAGTTCTTCTGGTTATAGCCCTTGTCCTTCCTTTATCGAACTTCCATCTTCTGGGATGGATCCTCGTGTTATTGCGGATGTTGTTAGCTCCTACTTATGCAATATTAATCCTGCTATTTTAGCTCAACTCGTCGTTGAAGTCCAAGATCTTCCTCTTGATCCTATCGTTCTCTCTCCCACCTTTGACATAAATGACTCTACCTTAAACCTCCTTCTTCTCTAACCATGATCATGTCTCCACCTCAACCAACTCCACCTACCCTAGTCCTTGTTGTTTGCATGGTTGATCTAGTCCCTTCTACTTCTGTTGTTACTTCGACACCATCTACTACACCCACCCCGCACTACTCGGTTACTTTTACTATTCCTCCCTTGTCCCCTTTTCTATATGACATGTCATTCACAACCACTCTTTGCATGCTTAGTATTGTTTCTTCCCCACCACCTGACACTACTACTGTTATTGTGTCATACCGAGATTTCTAACCATCTCTTGATATCATCCCGTTCCCGCCACCATCCCCCAACTCCTTAGTATGCCCATCATTCACTTGCAATCTCTTCATAAACAATTCCTCTTCGGAGCACATACTACTTAAAACCTCATGTCCTACCACTGTATGTTCATATGATGCTCTCCGTCGACTAAGGTTTCACCTTGATGACCTTCATACTCCTTTGAGAGATCCACATTTGTATCATGGTTATGTTATTCTCACTGTCGCTTATGGTTTACGTGTTTTTCACCTCATGGTTCATCTCGCGCGCCATCCTATTGCCTATCCACTTACACTAGGCCAGTCTTGGTTAGATTATATTAGAGGCACCCTTGATTCTGATCATAGTGATATCACCTTCCCCATGTCATTTGACACATCTAGTATTTGTAGTAGTTCTTTTGCTTGCTATACACCCAACCTTACTATTTGGTATGCTCAGGGATGCCCATTACCCATATTTACGGATGAGCAATATGTCATGGTCATGTACATTTTACGCATTCACGGTTATCTAGATGACCTCCTACATACACTTGTCTATCATATATCTTGAGCGGTCTGGTATGACTTTGACACTTCTCTTGATGATCCCTCTGATGCTCTTGCCCCACCATTACCTTCATGCGTTCCACCTCCAACCACACCCTCTTCTATATCCACCACCACAGTTGATGAATCACACCCTAGTCGTCTTCCATCTCCCGCCCACTTCTTCGACGTTATACAATCACTTAAAACATATTGTCAGTCCATAGAGGCAAAAATTGTGTCTTTCGCACTGAGATTGACCAACTTAAAGATGTCGCTAACTCGCATAATCCCCCTACTACTACATACCCTACACGATCTTCATCCTTTGCCTCCCCCCTTACTACCCCAATAGTTGTACCATTACCTTCAACCCTTATTCTTCTTTCCACGACTACACCACAGGACATTCTTGGCCATATGCTTCATCTTAAACTCATTAATCTATCATCTAATCACTGTTATCCGCCACCTCAACCAATCCACTATCGTGATCCATCGTTCTATCACTACCACCGCATTCGAGGGCATCATATTGACTCTTGCCACGCATTAAGCCATATTATTAGAGATCTCCAGTAATTAGGTCTCCTTTCATTTAACACATGCCCTTCTTCTACGCTACGCTCTGCTCACCCAGTTTTCCCACATCGTAGGGGGAGAACTCGTGCTACTCGCATCTCACCTCAACAACAACCTTTCTTACACTCTTCGCTTCCATCATCCTCACTTTCCAGTCTAGTTTCTTGTACATCCTTTGCTCTTTCCCACATAACTACTATGAGGTTATCTACATTACCTCCTACACCTCTTCCATCTTCTTTCCAATCACTCCATTCCGTTAGTCCTACACATCGGCACAGGCCTCCTGCTCAGACCACTACAACATCTCGCCACCACTCACCACCTTGATTTATCCCATGTCAATCGTCCTCCTCATTACGCATGATATCTCCTCAATCTCCCTCACCTATGCACTTTACTACGCCACGAGGTTTGTCTTATATCCACCCCTCGTATGCATATTGGCTCCATTATCCTACACATCATTTATCTCCTATACCGCCATTATTAAAGCATCCTTCTACGCTTTCCCTCTATTATGTATGGGTCGATGGACATCCGTCCCTCAACCTTATTGGATGATTCCTCTTGCCTCAACAATTAGAGGGGGCATATCCATTACACATTCCCACCCCCTCATGCACTCTTGCATCACAAACTCTCGCATTCATACATTTTCATTTCTTCACATATCAACATTCTCATCATATATTATCACACCCCTCGTTACCTGATGACACACCCTAGTGCTTCAATTCTCACTATACTATTAAGGGATTTCTATTACACTGAACCCCACACAATGTACTATCGGACCTATACATTTACATTCCATCATCCTACACTATATATCTTCATGGCATACACTACACTAGTCATCATTATATATGAGCCTAGTTTTGCATTCCATCCTCCCATTCTACATTTATGCTAGGTCACATTATATATGAGTCTAGATTTTACCATCACTACATATTATACCTACACCTATTATCATATCTTCCACACTACATATACATACTACACACCCACATTGCATTCATACACCTTACCTATCCTACACGTTACACTATATTACATTACACATGGGTCTAGTTCCACCTATCATAGTTACATCCATCATTTTTTTACATTACTATCATTGCATTCATACATCTTACCTATTTTACATTCTACACTAGATTTCCTTATACTTGGGTCTAGTTTTACCTATCCTCATTACACATTCTATTTCTACCTACCCACATATTCCATTACATTCCATACCCATTACACAATCTACATTACATTGCCTACACTACATGTCCACATATCTTGGTCGTTTATAGTACGTTGTTTTCTATGCACTGCACTCACCACCCTATGATGCACTTTAGTTCCGCGGTCCATACTCGACTGTCCAAGGGTTTACCAATCAAATGGACCTTGCCTACATGCAACATATCATCATACCACACACACCATCACATACTATAGTGGTATACACCTTAGGTTAAATCACCACTCTTTTCATCACTTCTACATCATCCTATTATGTTCTATCATTTGCTATTCTCTCCTCCTCTTACATTTTCTCAATTCCAAATTATTCCATTACATTATCACACCTGTCATCCTCCTGTAGTGGTATACAACTTAGGTTAAATCACCGCTCCCTTCATCCATTCTACATTATCCTCTTACATCTGATCATTACCTATTCTATTATCCTATTCTATGTCATTTTATTACATCATCATTTATCCTACTCATCACTTAGTGGTATATGCTTTAGGCTAAAATCACCACACCTATTCTATCATTTCATCATGGTATACACCCTTAGGTTACATCACCACCTTCCATTCTTTCATCTTGTAGTGATATACGCTTAGGGCTAAATCAGCACTTGTCTATTCAACAAGTCGTGGTATACGCTTAGGCTATAGGGTCCACACACATCTTTCCATATGTCTCATTCACATCCACTCATCCCATAGTGATATACGTTTAGGGATAAATCATCACTCGTCTATTAAACCAATTCGTGGTATACAATTAGGCTATAGGGTCCACACACATATTTCCATATGTTGCATTCCCATCCATTCATCTTATAGTGATATACACTTAGGGCTAAAGCATCACTCCATTCAAAAAGTTGTGGTATACGCTTTGGCTATAGGGTCCACGCAAACCTCTTTGCATGTCGCATTTCATCACCATTCTATATACATACTCATCACAATGCACTAGATATAACCAACACTACTTGACCATTTCCTGACGACGCACTCTCATTTATGGTTCATTCTTGACTGTTGAGGGGCAAAACAAAATGAACCTCACTCCATACACATTCTATTCACTCGGGGGGCATGTTACTCCTATCATTCCATTCCATCCATCCACATCATATTGCATTGTCTTAGTAGCATTTACTCTTACTAGTGTTTTGCATGTTCATTCTACTACACATGTTAGCCTGTTATCTTATATGTCATTAGCATACACACATACACGTTCACGACTTTGTCTAGTGTGATCCCAGATACATGACTCTACACGCGGCATGGATGATCACCTTCTACCTTTCGTATACCAGTCGTTGGGGCCATCCACGTTCATCATATCCAGGTGTTATTGTTTCATTTTGTATTAAGCATATTTTACTACTTTCTTCTACACACTTTGACATATTGGTTATCACTCTAACATGCTAATGTGTATTCCATGTGCAACATTTATTTTGTAGGACTGCATGTCTCCAGGACTACATGTTTGTTTTTACTTGTCTACATGTTGTTTGCCATTATATGCGGGAATTTGCCCTTTTCTTGTGTGCATAATTGACTATTGTTTGCGATCCATGATGGCCTTATGTGTCTTGTGACATTGTGACTGATGTCCCATGTTTGCAACCTAATTTGTGTGGTCTTCTTGTTTTCTTCTATGTTTACACTACTTTGCTCGGTAGTTTTTACGTTGTCTGTGCATTTTACACTTGTCTTATTATCGCACGCATGTGTTTGGAACTAACACTTGTATTGGTTAGTCATCCCCTTTTGTGCATGCTTTGGTCTCTACCAAGTTTTTTCCTTTCCCCCAGTAGGGTAGAGTTCTACAGGTCAGAGTGCGGGTTGGTTCTCTTTTGGGGATGCATTCTCCTTCTAGGGTCATTGCATGCGCCCCCAAAGAGGGGGGCATTCATTAAGGGTTTATACTAACACATTATATCTACACTGAGTTCACACATAGCGAGTGAGTTCAGACCAGTCTAATAACTCCATACACAATGGCCTCAATAGGACATGGTGGCCTTAGGCAATTCTATGGAGCGGTTATAGGCTCAGGGGTTACAGTGGGTGTGCCTCTCTACACTTCTTCGTCCAGTAGCGTCAGATTGCCCAAAAAACCAAGACAATACAAATATATCTTCCAAAATTTCAACAGAAGCAGTTAAAGGTTGCAGGATATGGCATGGTTCCTCCCTATACTTCTTCAGCCAGGGTGGCGTGAGATTCCCCGTTAAACTCGCAACACTACAAGATATCCTTCTACACCCTTTTTCTCGGCATGGATCAGGTGCACATGTTCCATTTTTCTATTGACACTTTCTATTCTAGCATATTTTACACAACATTTTTACATACATACATATTTGACTACTTGATCGTTTTCTCCTTGCAGGTCTGTCATATGAGAAACAAGCAGTCAAATTGAGGGCAACAACAAAAACATTGACAACGGCAACAACACACCACTATAGGCATTTGATTTTACTAACCATGCAGGTACACTACACACAACAACAACTACACCCGCGTTCCGCCCTAGGTTCACTCTCATCACTTTTTATACACATTTTTCATCTTTAAAATCCACACTCCTCCACAATTTTATTTTTGTCATCCCACACTTGAGTCTAGTCCATCGGTACTTCTTCTTCTACATTCTACGTGGTTATCAAGTACACATCTCTATCTACTTTATGTTATCGAGCTTTCTGCTCACCAACATAAAGTGGGGGAAAATGTAGACACAAATATTCACATTAGATAATATTTAGCCCAACCTTATGCTACTATTTAGAAGGTTGTCAATTGTACAAAGGACTAATTTATCCCACCTTTTGGCCCCCTTTTATTATCTTTTATTTCATCTTTCCCGCATATTTCTTGATACCTATCAACCAATTTCATGACCTTTTTTACATTCTAGCTTGAAATCAGAGTGCCCAGTCTGTACTGGGGTGCCCCAAAGCACCCTGGTCCCATTCCGGGAGGCATGGTCTATGCACAACCTCTTTTACTTCTTTTTGGGTCACTTCTAGTTGTTGGTCATCCTTATCTTCTTCTCATCCAACCTTGTCAGGATTAATTACTAAATTAAGCTTGAGAGCCCTATAAATATAAAGTTATAAGATCATAATAAGGGTCCCAGGTCATTACATATTATCACTACTATCACTCCATCTAGTGTCACGTCTATTGCGTCACTTGCATCCACATAGTGCCATACATTTAAGCTAGGAGATCTGCTTCACACACACTTCATAGGGGGAGTGGTTCCATTCTATTCCATGCGCACATGATATTTACATCTTCTATAGTTATTATTGTTTGCTACTTCACAAAGTATGACTAACATGAGAGCACTTAGGGCACGACATGCACACACTCACTAGAACTACATCTGGATCTGAAATGTAGTGCAACGCTCAGTGATAAGTCCACTAGCTTGATGGTTGAGGTCAATCTGACCCATTCATTTGACATCTCTATTTTTCCTAGGGTTTGATACTTCTTTTTGCATTATGGGTCATCCTCTAATTCATCTGATGAATCCAACGTGGTAGACGGGAAGCACTTAAAGATACTTAGTGACCATACACGATTCAGATTCTGAGGATTTGCATTGTTCTGAGCACCCAGATTGCATACCAGGGCGTCCCGGGGTGCCCTGATACATTCCCAGGCACCTGTGTCATCTCAAACAGTCCAGATCTTCCCTTCGTGAGGGTTTGTCTACACTTCCAGATTTTATTTCCAGCGGTAGTCTTCCGTTATCAGCTGAGTCTTTTCCTTACTCTTCTCTTGCACAGTAGGGTTTCATTTCATCTATAATAATTTATTTACATTTATTTCATACTACTTTAGTTCATTTACAACATTTTAGTCCTCATAACTAGATTAAGAAATACCCTGGATATCTCTTTAGGCCATCTAGGTAATCATCGTCATTTATGTTAATCACTTATTGTTTGTGTCATATTATATCTAGTAGTCGTATATCATAGTTTACATTCAGTTAATCTGCAAATAGGGTTTCATAAACCAATTTTTGTTCAATCACACAGAATTTTGAGTGGTCCACTTTAGAGTGATATCACGTTTTGTGTACTCTACACCATGAATCTAAAGCTAAATTTGTTAAGTTAACAAAGTTAGAGTGATAACTAGAGCTATTTGTTAGCTACACACTTTGGTCCATAGGAATTGATATGCCCCCATTGTTTGGTTTAGTATTCCATTGCCTTTTATTACATTGGAAGCTAAATTTTTACACGGGGTAGCTAGTAAAAGGTTAGCTTTTATTCAATTATGTGTCTTGTCTTTGCAAGTCTATAACTTCATTTGACAATTTTTGCACTATTTGATGCAAGTTCCCAGTTTTGGTGTTTGAAGTTAAAGATGAAGGCATGGAAGAAGAAGGTTGGTTTTGAAACAATTACACAACATGGTAAGAATTCCCAAAGTGGCCAATGGGATGTTTCGTGGGGGTGAGGATAATTTGGTTAGTGACCACCGCAGTATAATGATTCGGTGTGGGCAACACTAAGGGTTTATTAGTTTCATTTTGTGCAAACTAGTTGTGTGGAAGATTAATGAGAGAGAGGATAAATGCCAAATGAGTGGGAAAATGAGAATACATTGGCATCTGTGTAATAGGAAATTGATTAAGCGATGGTTGGTCGTGCACAAGAATGTGATTGATGAGTTGAGTTTGGTTTTGTGTAGCGAGATAACCTAAAGAAGGCAAGGGCCCAACACAACCAAGACCTTAATGCCTCATTTCGAGCTCAATCTTGAGCACTTCTTTGTGAGCAAGGGCCAAAGTTGTTAAGGTGGCGAGAGTTATGCGCAAAAACATATACATTAGGGGATCAAACACTTGGAGATAGAATTTGATAGCCACCACATTGGTCTGTTTATAAGGGGCTTCCAAACTTGACTATTTTGTGCACCCATGTGTTGAATTTCTTGATTGTTGTATGATATTGGTTTACTCAAATACTTTGTGCATTTGCATGTTGGTTTTGTATGGTATTGTTTTATTTGAATGCTCTGCATTATTTGCGTGTTGTATTCCTTGATTATTGTATGAAAATGATTGACTGTTTTGTGCATTTGTGTGATTACTGTACGTACCCAAAATTGTAAGGTATTGTACTGCCAGAAAAGTGTAACAAGTGCCCCAATGATGATACAGGTCTCCTCACAAGGTGTTCAGGATCTGGAAAAGCCCTCAGAGTATGCATTAACATCCCGCATGCCCTGCTTAGCCCCCGCGTCCTTTGTTTTCCCCTTTTTCCCTCTTTTCTTGGACTTTTGCCCTTCAGTTACGAAACCGTCGCCCTGCCTGGGCGGCGGTCTCCTGCCCGCCGCCCTGATCAGGGCAGCGGTCCTGTAACTGCCGCCCTACTTAGAGTGGCAGTCCTACACGCGTTTTCCAGAAAGAGCTTTGACGCGACTTGGGCTTGCATTTATGTTTTTGGTCCCCTGGAATAGTGTTTGGCCATTGTTTATGGTTTTTAGAGTTTAGTTTTGTTTTGATCTTTGGGTGAATGAAAGCTATAAATAAATGGTTTTTGCACAAGCAAATGGTCTGCCCCTCATTCACTTTCATGCTCTGATTTTCATAGTTCATTCTTTTATGTTGTTTAGAAGTCATAGTTTTAATTCCTTGCATGCTTAGTTAGCATTGTTCAACTGTTGGTAAGCCACATATCCAGCTTTTGCAAACGGTGTTGTTGTTTTATCCAATCCATTGGAGTAGAATAGATTAGGAAGACATTAAAGTTACAGGTTTTGCTCTTCAAACAGGATAGTTTCAGGTTCTGGTCACTTTATGTTGCATGACTCGCAGTAAAATCCCGCTAGGAATTGCATAATCCAAGCTCTGTACTCTTGCGCTATCCCTATCCTACTCGCATTTTCAGTTTGCATTCTGAGCTGTCCTTGTCCCAATATCTATTTCTGTCGATGCTAGCATTACACGCTTTTCTAGATCCACGTGAACACAAAAGAATGAGGAGATCACACTGAGGGGACAAGATCACATACACCATCGGATTCGCCACTATTCTGCGGAATCCAGGTTCTAGCTTTCAAAGTTTTAGTTAGAATTATATCAAATAGAGTAGATAATTGTTTCATTTCAGTAAATTCTATTCTCGATATTCCCAGGGAAGCTGTGAGGATTGATAGTTTCTGAGAAACTATGATTCACTCTTCACTTCTGAGGTAGGATCGAGAATCTTGCAGATAGATGAGCTATTTCATTTGTTTAGAATAAATCTACAAATTACACAGACAAATAACTACACTGGGTTATTTTGTTTGTTTTAAATTGTTATTTAGTTGTTATTTCTAGATACATTTAAATAGCTACTTTTCTTCTCATAAAGTTAAATGCAAAAATAGAAGTTATATATGTTTTAGTTTTATTCCACGTAGTTAGAATTTAATTTATTACAGTTAGATTTACATTTTATTTTGTATGACAATCACGGGACCCCGGGATCCCAGGGAATACATATTTGAGCCAATCGTGCCTCAACCAAACCTCGTCACAGCAATAGTTGACATAGACCAAAATCTCAGAATACAAGTCTTCTAAACAACAACAGATTTACAACTGATCAGCTCTCAGTTGAGAGGGTTAAATATAGAAGACGATCAAGCATACACGTTTTGGTCAAATCAACCGAATTACAGATTACCCTAGACAATCATTCACATGACTGTAGAAGGGTTCGAAAGAGAACAAACCTTTGGTTGTGATCCTTTGATCCCACAGCCAGGTGCAGGAGACACTCTCACAGATATAGATACTAGTCTAAGGATCCAGGTTGCACGAACGCCTGTGAGATATTCTGAGAAAATCACGCAGTTATTGGTCCTAAACATAGAAGCTAAGAAAGCATATGATTACTGGATACTAGGAATTGGGACTTGATTTCGTATATGACCATAACAGGACCGCAACAACCAAGAATCTACGGTTGTGACCCACAAGTCCCACAACCTAACGAATCCATAAGTCAATTAGATATAAACACTGGCCTACGCACACTAGTATTCCAATCCACTCCACTTCCACCCATCATCATCGAACAATTGTCCTTACTAGATATAGCGGCTAACGAAGCTAGAGAATTATGGACTAGGCCAGAGAATCGTCCGTAGAGTCAATTGTTTCCACCATCCACCATATGACCTTATCTGGAGACATACACGAAACTATCCCAGGTCATTTCCCACGTATTCCACAACCCATAGATCGAATCATGCCAGAGCTCGATATTGATTGGAGCCTTCAAGTAGTCATCCTTGCCGATCGATCTATCACACCAGTCCAAGTTAGAAGGGCCTTCTTTGCCTTAGATTCGCAAATTCCATTAGTATGTATCGAAGACATTAGATTGCCTAACTAGTTTGTCTGTATCCCATGCATATTCCATCCCACTGGCTATCTCGGCACGACCTCGGGAGGTTGGGTACGCGGAAGAGTTGCCTGTAGATTCCCACGCTCGCTTGTCACTTTTTCGGCGTACAAAATTGGTGAACCCGACGTGAAGCAATCAAAATTAGTGAAGCTGACGTAAACTTCCTACTTTCTCGTTCGGAGTCATAGTATCACGTGTTCTTTCACGAATCACCTTCGCTCCTTCCCATTATTCTGTGGGTATTCATATACCCCCTGAATATGTCGGGATTCGATGCATATGGCAGACCCCTCTTGGGTCTCGAGGCATACTATGCCCAACAGAACAGATAATCATCACCCTCACTCTCAGTATGGGGTGATAACTATTCAACTAATCAGTTGTCAACACAAACCCCAAGAAACAGATATAACTCGTCTTTTCAAACGGGGGACTTAGATCAACCCCCTCGAACGCAAAAAACAGAGCCTTCAGGCTCGAACAATATGACGTTTACCAGAGAATCTGGTTCGTCTCCTCAGATGCTACTTAGACCACAAATTAGTAGACAATCTGACCCATACTTCGTCTTAGATGATGAACAGTCAATACGTTATCCTAGGAGTGAACAACATTCTCAGGGTATGTACCCACCTATAGGAGGTTTACAAATACAACCCGAGATCTCTTTTCAAGAAAATACCTCTATGCCACTGCATATAGGAAATCCTCTTGGAGAAACTTGGCAAGATAACGATCAGTTTATAGTAGGATATCACATGCCTATACAACACCAGGGTATACAACAAACGCCACTCAGGAAAAGCACCGTGACTTCACCAAATGAAGTCATTTCAACGTTAGTAGAAAAAGTGAGAGGGTTAGAACTTGCTCAAGCAAGTCAAAATCCTCAGTTCATGCAAGCAGGAAGTTCCAATCCTCCATATCACTCTGGCCAAGTAGATCTCCTCACAGGAGTAGGCACGTTAGGCATGCCTCCTCAGTATCCACAACAAACGCCAACAAGGCCTGTCATCTCTAACATTATCTCTCCCGGTCTAGTATCAAATAACCCATTACTAGATAATATCCCGTCATACTTAAACATGTACTCCAAATCACCACAAGGAGATATGTTCTCCTCTCCCGGCCTTTTTGCTCAAATGCAGGGACTTCCCTATGCCCCTGCCAATGCATACGCTGCGCCATATCAACAACCTATCCCACCATCACTTCCTCAGCAACCACCATCAATGGTCGAAAACTATGCGATAGGGACTTATTCAGAATATCTGAAAGAACCCTTAGACTTCACCATATGAAGCGTCATGCTTCCAAGACCTCTTCCCGATTTACCCAAGTACAAAGGCAAGGGAGATCCAAACGCGCATATCAAAGCTTACGCTACAGCCATACATGAATTACTCCCTTGGGATGGGGTTGTTGCTAAAATATTCCCCAAAACCTTGGAAGGCATTGCTCTCGAATGGTATTATAGAATACCTGAAGCCTCCATCCATTCATTTAAACAGCTCATATCAGATTTCATTAAGGCATTCGACATGAACAAACTGTTGAGAACAGGAATCAGGGAATTCTTGCACATCAAACAAGAACACAACGAATCTGTCGCCCATTTCATCCAGAGGTGGCATACAGTTCTTTATTCTTTAGCAAGTGCTCCAAACATGGATCAGATGGAACTATGTGATTTATTCCTTCATTCTCTCAGCAGAGAGGTGAAGGAAGAAGTCCAGAAGTTCCCACTAAGAACTTACGATGAAGTACTTGAGAGCGCTCTTCGAATAGACCAAGCAGCAATAGATAGTGGCCGTAAAAAATATGGAGAAAACGAGAGGTTAATCACCCCCAATCAGAACACTACAAATTATCCCACTACCACAAATGTCAACCAAGGACCCAAAATCCTTAACAAAAATCGGGGTGTAACAACGGATGGAGTAACCGACCAGCCCAAGAAGGTAAATGTTGTCAATACTCCATCACAAACAAACAACCAACGAAACAACAACTTTACCCCGACAATCAATACAGTGGATTTTAACCATCCACAACAACAACAACAACGGTGAAATCCTATACAAGGGCCAAGCCAAAACTCATTTGGTTATCAAAACCAAAGCCAGAAACAACAAATACAAAATTTTAATCCTAATAGGCAATAGTTTGATCAGAATTTTAGGCCACAATATACACCAAACCAACAAAATAGGAATTACAATCCCAATTCTTATTGTGGTTTCCACCAAATTCGGGGTCATGATACTAGAACGTGCCGTGACTACGATAAATTCATGCAATGTTTTCCAGAAGAACAAAGACAGTTCTTCACAGATTTGTTTTTGGCAGATCCCGTGTCATCACCACCAAATACGCTCGCAGGGGCAGTTTCCCCTCAGAATGCTCCCCTCAAGATCTTCAACGATCCACTCCCAAATCACGATAGCAACAGGCTGAATCCAATTGGAACAAACAAAAGTGCAATGATAGGAAACAATGATCATGAAGCCTCGACTTCACTAAATCCATCAGTTGCGCCACAGTTAGGAAGTCAACCGAGACCCAAGATAGTCAGTTTGGTAGAATTAGACGCTGAACTACCTATCGAAGCTATAACAAGAACACAAGAATATTCCTCTCAATCGAGCCCAAGTCATCTGCCAGAAACGGATAAGAGTCAACAAACAGTAGAAAAACCCGTGGGTGCCTATGATTTTATTAGTGACCTAACAAAGACCTTCTCGCACATTTCATTTTTGGATTTACTAAAGAACTCTCCTCCTCATAGAGCTGCTCTTTTAGAAGCATTAGGTCTAGGTCATCTAATTAACATCACTCCACCTCCTGAAACACAAGTAAATCACGTAGATTTTGATATCCACCCTCCGGGGCAGCCGAACAAGGATGTCAAATTCATATTCGAAATAAGTAAAATGCCTACAGATGCTGAGATCGCACGCCAAGGTGATCCAGCCTTACACTTACAAGTATGGGTTTATAATAACTATGTAAAACGGGCAATGGTTGACGATGGGGCCGCAGTTAACATAGTCCTTTTCTCTTTCCTCCAAAAACTAGGATATGGGGAAACAAACTGTTCCACCACTCGAAATACATTGAGAGGCTATGATAGTCTTAAAGCCACTTCGATAGGAACTATAATACTCCCGGTCACCTGAGGACCTAAAACAATCCTGACTGAGTTTTATATTATAGATCGGGAAACTAATTATAATATGATACTCGGCCGACCATGAATACACCGAATGAAGGCAATCCCTTCTACGTTATTTCAAGAAGTAACATTCTTGCATCTAGGAAAGGTATTTGTAGCCAAAGGTGATCCAAAACCTTTCGATTTACACCTGGCTGATTTAAAGAAAAGACCAGGTGTGCATTAAGAATTTGAACTTCCAACAAACCAACTTAATAAACCCACTGACCCAAAACTAGAGGAGAAGTTGGTACCTACAACGGATCTTGAAACTATCAGCATAGCCAAAACAACCCCAACCCCCAACGATAAAACTAAAGAAACAATATCATTAGGGACTACTGCAAAAATCGTTGAGTTAATAGAACAAGATTTACCAATGTTCTTACCATTTGATTCAGTAGGCATAGGATATTCCCTAGGTGTTGGTTCCCTTCTAGCAGAGGACATCTGCATGGTAGAGGTAGAGTGCACAAATACAGAAGATGCCCCAACATCTATACTCCCGGCTAAGCATTGGACTCTCCATTTCGACGGAGCTAAATGTCGTTATGGAGCAGGGGCAGGTATAATTCTTACTTTTCCCGAAGAGAAAGTCCTCCCATTAGCCTTTAAGTTAAATTTTGAATGCACAAATAACGACGCTGAGTACGAAGCCCTCCTCCTTGGCCTCACCTTAGCCAAAAGAATTGGTATTGATGACATCAGAGTCTTAGGAGACTCGCAATTAGTGACAAACCAAGTTTATGAGGTATACGAAACCAAAGCCAAACACTTGCAGCTTTATAAAGAAGCCGTATTAGATTTAAGCAAGGCGTTTAACTTCATATCCATTGAAGCAATCCCGCGAGAGAAAAATCTTCTCGCCGATTCAATAGCAACTTTAGCATCACGTTTTACTCCAAGCAATGAGTTAGAAGATACCCATTTCACGGTGTCCATTCGTGATGAACCATTGATAAAAACAATGACAAATCCCTTTGCAAGCGGAAGTGAATCTACCACCCCAGACCATGTCGATAATAATATGGCCACTTTGGAATACTTAAACGCCTATGCGGCATCACATCTCTCCTATCATATGCTAGATTTATCCTTAATTCCACATTCGTCTTCCTACTTCACAAATCTCGTGATGGATCTTCCCTCACAAATGGAACCTAGCATATACGCAGTAGAAAATGGGGATGATTTGGATTTACCTCCAGCACCACCTGAGTTCGAAGAGGGTAACGCCTCTTTGATCGAAGAAACAATCAATGTCAACATCGGGACAGATGACGAACCAAAAATCTTGAAATTAGGATCATCCTTAACCCCAGAAGAAGTGGAAATGCATACGCGGATCCTCAAAGAACATTTCTCAGAATCAGATCAGATTATTTCTCAGAAAACTGGGTACAATCCGAAGATTCATCCCGAACTTAAGCTTCGTTATTCATCCAATCAACAATTTACTCAAGAAAGACTATAGCATTGATTGGATCGAAGATTGCAATGAAGCCTTTGGTGCGGTTAAGCATTTCCTTTTGTCACCACGTACGCTAATGCCACCTAAGTTAGATCGCCCATTAATTCTATATTCACGAGCTACCGATGTCTCGCTGGCCTGTATGTTGGCCCAAGAGGACGATGACAAGAAGGAACGCGCGATTTATTTCATTAGCCAAACGCTGCTCGACTATGAAACACGCTATACACAGGCATAACGAGAATGCCTTGCCATAGTCTTTGCTACTAAACGCCTAAGACATTATATGCTGAATCAAGAAACGAGGGTCATGGTAAAAACGAACCATTTACGGACTTTCCTCACACAAGGGTCATTGTCTAAAAAGGCTGGACGTTTTATAACCTTAATGGGAGAATTCGAATTAACGTTTGTAAATCAGAAGTCAGTTAAGGGACAAATCATTGTGGATTGGTTAGCTGACAACCCATTGGACGGAGGCGATTTAGTAGATTTAGACTTTCCAGATGAGTGCGTATACTACATCGAAGCCCGACCCTCTATCTCTAAGTGTCTTTGGTACACTGATATCATTAATTATATCATGGACCATACGTACCCAGAAGGAGTTACACTGCAACAAAGAAGGTGGTTGCGCATAATCGTAGCTAAATACGTCATTATAGAGTAGGTGCTCTATCGAAAAGCATTCGATGGAATGCTCCTAAGATGTGTCGACACGGAAGAATCCAAGAAGATTCTCCATGAATCTCATAGTGGAATATGTGGAGGCAACTTCGGTGGCCATGCCACCGCTCGAAAAATACATCGAATGGGCTGTTTCTGGCCCACTCTAGAACATGACGCGATAGAGTTTGTACGCAAGTGTCATAAGTGCCAAGAATTCTCCCATGAGATTCATATGCCGGCACAAGCTCTGCAACCAATCGCTACTCCATGGCCCTTTTCTACATGGGGTCTGGACTTAATAGGGAAGTTCTCTCCCTCATCCACAGATGGCCATAATTTCATAATCACCGCCACTGAATATTTTACCAAATGGGTAGAGGCTATGCCTCTTACCACTGTACCTGGTTCTGTAATCGCCAAGTTCATTTTGAACCAAATCATTTGCAGGTACGGTATCCCACAAATCATTATCTCTGATAATGGAACTGCTTTTAAGAATGAAGAGGTTCGCAAACTATGCAATAAATTTAAGATAAGCCATCATACGGCTTCCTTGTATTATCCCCAAGCCAACGGACGGGCTGAAGTGACAAACAAAACACTGAAAGCCATTCTCCTTAAAATGGTAAAAGAAAACAAACGAGATTGGCATTTAAAGTTATATCCGGCCTTGTGGGCCCACCGACCCTCAATAAGAACACCAACGGGAGAAACTCCTTTCTCGCTGGTATTTGGGGTAGAAGCAGTTCTCCCGCTCGAGGTCGAAATACCCAGTCTCCGCATTTCACTACAAGGGACTCTGGATGAAGACGCTTACAGAGAAGCACGTCTTTCCCAACTAGAAAGCCTAGATGAAACTAGGTTAGATGCTGAACAGCGATATAGAGCTTATGCTGACCGAATGTGCCGGCAGTATAACAAGAAGGTCTATGAGTGCGACATATACGAAGGTGATCTAGTTCTAAGGCTAGACAGCTGGATCGACAAGAAGACTGGCGAAGGAAGGAAATTCTAGCCCAAATGGTTGGGCCCATACTGAGTCATGAAGGACTAGGGAAATGGTGCTTACCTCTTATGTACGCTAGAAGGTGAGGAATTTGGCGAAACAATCAATTCCCTGCACCTCAAGCGGTTCTACGCATAAGCAACTAGCACTACTTGTATAATTATCTACATTGCATCTTCATATAGATTAAGATCATTTTGTCCACTTGTTTCTTACATAAATTGTGATCAAGGAATCTATTCTCAAAGCAATTCATTACAAACTCATGATGTTGTTGGCATAAAACTCTTTAATCATACCTCTCCATCTTCATGTATCATCAAATCATCTCGTAATCTTTTATCAAATAAAGCTAGATATGACAAAGTCTTAACGATAACCATACCAAGATCTGCAAGTTTATTCTCACTTTGATTTCTTCTTAGGATAGGTGTCTTGCCTATGGTCTGTTCTAGAAGCTTCATGGTGTCACATCTATCCCATATCTATCTCTTTGGAAATAAGCACATACTGACATTTTACTCAAGAAAACAAGTCAACAAGCGATTAAACAGAAAATTTTAATTTTACACATTTCCTTGCCCCACCAACCTTCGGTGATGAGCTTGCGTCTCTTACTAGTGACGTAGGGTTGGGAAAGGATGGAAATGCCCTTACTCACCTATACCTTGCCCACGGTGATAAACCCACGCTTCTTACTAGTAGCATGGGGCAAAGTACAGGGGGTCCTCTTGACAAAGCAAACGTTAAAAGTCATAAACAAACAATTCAAACTTTGAGTCAAAAACGAATGAATCAGATGTTCAAAATTCCAAGGGAGTTAAAATCCTAAAAACCCAAATTTTGTCTACTATGTGGCCATCTACGAATCTAAGTCTAGATAAACCGCAAAGTAAGTTGCATTCTAAACTATGAAGTCACTCGGGTGGAGTAAGCTTGTAGTTTCCTATTTGGTTCCACCAAAGCTCTGTCTGTCTTTCATCGCTATCATTTCAGCTACACCTCATAACTTGTGCCCTTTCTAGCTCTCGGTGAAGAGCCCTCGCATCTTACTAGTTGCGTGGAGTTAGGAGTGGGGCAAATTTATCTGTTCATAATATTGGTTATATTCATCACTTTGTAAAACAAACACGAGCTATCGAAAATTGCTTACGGAAGCTAAGATTCAAAATCACATTACATCTACATATATCAACATCATGAAATACACAAAGGGAAACAAACATTTGCATCATCTGTTCTCCATTGCATACATTCTAAAAAGCATACAAACATACATCGTAGTATAACATAGAAAAATTAGAAATAGAAAGGAAACCATGAGTGCCAAGATTTTGATCCAAAACGAATGCATATATATAAATGATCAACGTTTATATACAATGTCATCATGCACTAAGCATGGTCAAAATGCTCAAAGAGCCCGTGCTATACAAAGAAATATATAATACAAAATACACAAGAGCCAAGTGGCCTCTCAACCCCTACGCGACCCCTCGGAAGGTGCATGCCCATGCCTAGGACTCCGGCTACGCCGGCGCTCTGAATGTACGGAGGGCTCAGGGTCTCGAGGAGCAGCTACAGTCTCACCACGAGAATGGCTCCTCATAAGGCGCTCAGCCGTCCTATAGCCCGCTAGCTCGGTGCGAAGGGTCGACACCATCCTGGCCACGTGCCAGACAGGAGCAAAAACATCGGTATGCCTACCGGCTGCCGAAGGCTCCCCAGCGTCCACAGATAGCTCCGCGCGGGTCCTATCCATCAGGATCATCAGGGAATCGGTACATACCCCACGGATCAAATCTCGCCACTCATCAACAGTCTCTGTAAACAAAGGAGAAAACGAATTAGAAACTAAGCAAGAAACTAAAAGATACAAAGTAAAAACTAAGGAGAGCCTACAAATAAACATTAAAAGGAAGAAAGGGTAACTTACTCGGATCCCCAGGCATCCAAGATGGGTCGTTGGGGCCGGCACCTGCTGCGGATGCCGCTGCCGACTAAGGGGCTGCTCCTGTGGCAGGGGCAACATGTTGCCCTGCAACTAACTCATCCTCTCCACCATGGCCTTGAGAGAGTGGCTCCTCTGAAACTAGAGTGTCCTTCTCTGCGCTCTGCTCAGCCCTCTCTGCCTGCATAATGTCCTGAGCATCATGCCACTCAGGATCGCTGTCCTCAGTCTCCTCCTCTGTCCCTCCCTCTGAAAACTCCTCGGACTCGGAGTCAATATCAATAGGGTCATCACTGCTATGAGCAGGACCCGCGGCTATCTAAAGCAAAGGTGCCCGAGGTGCACCGGCTCTCCCTCTAGCACGAACTATCCTCCTGGCTGCAATAGGAATGCCAGGAGTAATCACTGTCCAACCTCGGCCTCTAGGCCCCCCTCTGGCCTCGCGAACTGATCTGTAAACTGGTGCCACTGGGGGAAGCATACCCGCGTATGGAAGACCAAACTGCTGAGGAACTCAGCCAAAGGGGTGCACCTCCACTCGTCCCACTCGATTGATAAGCTGCCCTGTGGTGGAGCAAGAAATCAAGGTAAGGGCCTCCTCGCCCCATATACCGGCCATGGTCTGGTATGGTGTCGCCTCCATATCGGCGGTAGTTAGAGAAGTAACTGGTTGATGAGGTGCTCTAAGCACCGACATGTCTGTCCATCTGGCTGCCCTAACAGCTCCAGGATCTGCTACCTCCACACCCCTGCCATAAGGGATGAAGCGCTCATAAACCCAACTCATGACTAGAGTCGGGTGGCTCAACGACTACCCCTGTAAACGGACCACCCTATATAGATCATGGTAAGTGGTCCCAAGAATATCTACTCCCCAAGCGTATATCCGGCCATGGCCCTCTATCTGTGTAATAATGGGCCCCCAGCAGTATAATAACGTGTCACCTCCCTTGTCCCCGATCAATCTCGAGGCAAGGATCCGCATGATGGCCTGGCGAAGTAAGGGGATAGGCAAAGAAGGAATGGATCGAACCCTCACCCCCTTCTTCGACCCCGTGGAGATGACTGCATCTCCCATATATGCTACCCACTGTGCAATCTGTGCCCGTGAGCCTGCTGTCTCTAATGTAAGTCGCCTCCCGATGATTGGGACCCCCAGAATGTGGTAGACGTCCTCTAATGTAATTGTCCACTCACCACGGACCCCTGGCAATCGAAAGGTGTTCTGATCTGCATCCCAGTAAGAAAATAAGTCACAAAGGGTGTGACTAGATGGTGCAACATGGGGCACGCGCGATATGCAGAATATGTCGGCTCTCTGTAGTGTGTCCTCCTCGTCCTGTGAGAGAGCATCTAGTACCCCTGAGAGCCAATCACACACTCTCTCTCTCTGCTCCATCTGATGTACTCCTCTCTCGCCTGCGTACACCCAAAAACACACAAAATAGAGCAAGTTAGCATCCAGACAATGCTGAGAAAGTCATAAAAACACGTAGAAATGCTAAAAATACAAGTGCAATCTCAAATATAAGTTCCTTTTGCATTATGTGCAAAACCGCCGCTCTAAGCAGGGAGGCGGTTTTGTAACCGCCGCCTTAGAGGCGGCGGTCGTGTAATCGCCGCCCTAGCCAGGGCGACGGTCGTGGTCCGAAAACCCACGCGGGTTTTTAATCTAAAAAAAAGCCTAAAACATGCAAAAAACGACCATTTAACCTAAAAATGAAGCCTACCCAGTAGGCGCCCCCCCTAGATGAACCTTTTAACACTAGCATTTTCAAAAATAACCCCCCATTACAACAAATTTAGCATTTCAAATTTAAGGGGGGAAAAACACAAAATTGAAGGAAACCAACATGTGATCTAGCGAGGCGGTGTTCCGCACGTGGAGGCATGATCACTATCTTGCTGCAGACGTTTCGACTATACTCACGTAAGAAACCGTCACCGTGGGTCCCAGAGCTCAAAATCAATCAAATCAACTCGCACAAATGAATAGGAAAATGGGCCCACTTTCATATATATAGCGCCCTGATTCGTTTTAAATGACTTTTTCACAGGTTTGGAGCGTTGATGGAGGTAAGTTCCTATCCCCACACAAATGGTACGTTCTCATTTCCCTGTTATTCTTAGCGTTTCTTTTTCGAACTATTGTATCTATCTGCACTGGAGTTCTCTTTTCATTTTGCAGGTAGCGGGAATTTTGGATGGCGTCACTTCAACACACAGACGTGTCAGGTATAACTTCTAACTTCCCATTTCGGGACTGCCATACTCGGACCCACCGTTTTATGCCTCTTCATGGCTAAAACGCTTCTCTGAGGGGGCAATATGTACGTACCCAAAATTGTAAGGTATTGTACTGCCGGAACAGTGTAACAAGTGCCCCAATGATGATACAGGTCTCCTCGCAAAGTGTTCGGGATCCGGAAAAGCCCTCAGAGTATGCGTTAACATCCCGCATGGCCCGCTTAGCCCCTGTGTCCTTTGTTTTCCCCTTTTTCCCTCTTTTCTTGGCCTTTTGCCCTTCAGTTATGAAACCGCTGCCCTGCCTGGGCGGCAGTCTCGTGACCGCCTCCCTGATCAGGGCGGCGGTCCTGTAACTGCCACCCTGCTCAGAGCAGCGGTCCTGCACGTGTTTTCCAGAAAGCGCTTTGACGTGACTCACGTAAAATATCAACGTTTCACCAGCTTTTCTTTGCCGACTTGGGCTTGCATTTATGTTTTTGGTCCCCTGGAATAGTGTTTGGCCATTGTTTATGGTTTTTAGAGTTCAGTTTGGTTTTGATCTTTGAGTGAATGAAAGCTATAAATAAATGGTTTTTGCACAAGCAAATGGTCTGCCCTCATTCACTTTCATGCTCTGATTTTCATAGTTCAGTCTTTTATGATGTTTAGAAGTCATAGTTTTAATTCCTTGCATGCTTAGTTAGCATTGTTCAATTGTTGGTAAGCCACATATCCAGCTTGTGCAAATGGTGTTGTTGTTTTATCCAATCCATTGGAGTAGAATAACTTAGGAAGCCATTAAAGTTGCAGTTTTTGCTCTTCAAACAGGATAGTTTCAGGTTCTGGTCGCTTTATGTTGCATGACTTGCAGTAAAATCCCGCTAGGAATTGCATAAGCCAAGCTCTATACTCTTGCGCTATCCCTATCCTACTCGCATTTTCAGTTTGCATTCTGCGCTGTCCTTGTCCCAATATCTATTTCTGTCGATGCTAGCATTACACGCTTTTCTGGATCCACGTGAACACAAAAGAACGAGGAGATCACACTGAGGGGACAAGATCACATACACCATCGGATTCGCCACTGTTCTGCGGAATCCAGGTTCTAGTTTTCAAAGTTTTAGTTAGAATTATATCAAATAGAGTAGATAATTGTTTCATTTCAGTAAATTCTATTCTCGATATTGCCAGGGAAGCTGTGAGGATTGATAGTTTCTGAGAAACTATGATTCACTCTTCACTTCTGAGGTAGGATCGAGAATCTTGCAGATAGATGAGCTATTTCATTTGTTTAGAATAAATCTACAAATTGCACAGACAAATAACTACACTGGGTTATTTTGTTTGTTTTAAATTGTTATTTAGTTGTTATTTCTAGATACATTTAAATAGCTACTTTTCTTCTCATAAAGTTAAATGCAAAAATAGAAGTTATATATGTTTTAGTTTTATTCCACGTAGTTAGAATTTGCTTTATTACAGTTAGATTTACATTTTATTTTGTATGACAATCACGGGACCCCGGGAGCCCAGGGAATACATATTTGAGCCAATCGTGCCTCAACCAAACCTCGTCACAGCAATAGTTGACATAGACCAAAATCTCAGAATACAAGTCTTCTAAACAACAACAAATTTACAACTGATCAGCTCTCAGTTGAGAGGGTTAAATATAGAAGACGATCAAGCATACACGTTTTGGTCAAATCAACCGAATTACAGATTACCCTAGACAATCATTCACATGACTGTAGAAGGGTTCGAAAGAGAACAAACCTTTGGTTGTGATCCTTTGATCCCACAGCCAGGTGCAGGAGACACTCTCACAGACATAGATACTAGTCTAAGGATCCAGGTTGCATGAACGCCTGTGAGATATTCTGAGAAAATCACGCAGTTATTGGTCCTAAACATAGAAGTTGAGAAAGCATATGATTACTGGATACTAGGAATTGGGACTTGATTTCGTATATGACCATAACAGGACCGCAACAACCGAGAATCTACGGTTGTGACCCACAAGTCCCACAGCCTAACGAATCCATAAGTCAATCAGATATAAACACTGGCCTACGCACACTAGTATTCCAATCCACTCCACTTCCACCCATCATCATCGAACAATTGTCCTTACTAGATATAGTGGCTAACGAAGCTAGAGAATTATGGACTAGGCCAGAGAATCGTCCGTAGAGTCAATTATTTCCACCATCCACCATATGACCTTATCTGGAGACGTACATGAAACTATCCCCGGTCATTTCCCACGTATTCCACAACCCATAGATTGAATCACGCCAGAGCTCGATATTGATTGAAGCCTTCGAGTAGTCATCCTTGCCGATCGATCTATCACACCAGTCCAAGTTAGAAGGGCCTTCTTTGCCTTAGATTCGCAAATTCCATTAGTACCTATCAAAGACATTAGATTGCCTAACTAGTTTGTCTATATCCCACGCATATTCCATCCCACCGGCTATCTCGGCACGACCTCGGGAGGTCGGGTACGCGGAAGAGTTGCCTATAGATTCCCACGCTCGCTTGTCACTTTTCCGACGTACAATTACCATATGAAACTATTTGCCTTGATTGCTTTAGACGCTTGTTTAAGTTGAGATATTGTCTGTAGACTTTGATTGCTTTGTGAAATTATGTACCATCTAAGTATAATTTCTCTTGTTTGTATGTTGTATACCATATTTACTCGTACACTTGTGTGTTTTATTTCGTGTTTGTTTCGTATAATTGTATGCCTTGTGCTTTGCTTATTCATATATTATGGATGCCTATACACAATTTCCGTTGCTTATTTTATTTATGCGCATTCATGTTGGAGGCATTCTGCCCTTCCTACTTCCTACAATATGAAACTTATTATTATTTTATAATAATATAAACATCCTATGACACATTACTTGTTATATCCTTGACAAGACCACATATCTTATGACATATTGCGTGTTTGAGTTATTGCTGTTAGACACACATTATTACATTACACTTAGCTTAAAACATACATTGTTTTGTTAAACAATGAGTCTTTTACAAATTGATTGACACACATGGATCATTCACATACCTATTTAACACACATTGCTTGATTGCATTTCTAGTTCTAGGCCCTATGGTTTTTTTACACTATGATTATTGGTTGATTGACATTGTTTCTTACACATTGGTTTTTAGTATCTTGATTGAAATATCATTAGTTATTACACATTGTTCATGGAACTTTAGATGGTTATGCACTGTGATTTATATAATTGCTCATTACACTCTACTTTGCGTATATTGATGTCTATATTTCACGATTATGACATTGTTCGTTACACATTGCTCGATGCACATTGATTTCTATATTATGTGATTATGACATTACTTGTTACACACTACTTCATGCACATTGATTGTTTCTTTCATCGTTTACAACACAATGATTATAATTGCTTATTACACGCTTGCTTTATATTAATACTTGTTCAGATTGCATGCATGAGCTAACAAGTAACACTACTAACATTGGTCAAGTTTATCACATCTTGTCATTCATGTGTCTTTATGATGGGTCTGTCATATTATGTTACATCATGTCATATCTTAGGTCACTATAGATCTATTAGGCGTTGAGTTGTGTGTTGTTATCATGCTATTCATCCTATCATTATTATGCTATCTTGTTGAATATTGTTATAACATGTTCATGATACGTTTCATTATTTTGATGATACATATATATTACCGATCTTACATTGTTGTTATCTTATAACTTCTATACATTTATTTTGCTTGAATTTCTAAATCTAACATGGTTAATATCATGACATTTTTACTCCTATGATCACACACATTGTTGGCTATTACACTACTTTATCTTATGAATGCTACAAAATACTTGTGTTAACAAATGCTTTTATATTATGAATTACACATGTTATACCATGTTAGTTGATACACTGATTTGATTTATATCATTGATCATGCTGTTAGTTTGATTTTACATGACTAACACTCTTTCTTTGAGATAATTTATTCTTTATAACTCCCCTTATCTCAAAAGGGGGACATATTATGGGGTTTTCTAACACATTCATACAAATTTCAAATAAAATGCTTCAGATAACATTATAGGATGATATGCATATGGTTATTACACAATGACATCTACATGACTATTGCATCATAACGTTCACTCAATAAGCCCAATTGTTGTGAATGTTTTACACATGGCTTCACTCAACATGCCCAATTATTTATACATGACTTCACTCTTCAAGCCCAATTATTGCAGATGGTTTACATGACTTCATAGTAGGCTCAACTGATATTGTTCTATTTACATTTGGTTTACTCTTCCTTCACATACAACATCGAGGGGCAAACAAGTGTACACATTTCATAAATTTTCACTTGTACAATTTACTTCTTCCCTCACATATGACATTGGGGGAAAATAAGTGTACATGTTTCATGCTTTTGATGTTTCAATTTATGTTTTTTATTGATTGTATTAACATCTTGATTGGAATTTAATACATGTTCTTACACGTGGAAAACATGTTCACATGTATAGATAGACACACGAAGGATAAGAGAACAAAAAAATTCTAGTCCTACACATCTGTTGTCCTTACGTGAGCTTTCACATCATTTATTTTTAATCAAGAAATTTTCAATAACCTTATCAAAATGAGTGCAAATATAGATACTTACATTTGAACCTACAACATTTGATAATTAATCCTTGGCATCTATCACAACACATAAATCATTATGCATCAAACTGACCAATCCCTATGCTCCCCTTTCTCAAATAGAACTATTGGCCACTAGGCACACTTTTTATTCAACATTGAAAATTCAAAACCTCATTCTTAGAATATAGAACACATCCTTAAATATTTGATCACCATCTCCAACAGACAATTTGTATTGTACACTCCACTCAGACAAAGATGGCCTTGACCAAAAAAATTCTCAGGTAATTGTCTTGAGCCAATGAATTTGTCCTCTAAAGCTTGAAAAATCATATTTTAAATGTTACAAATTACTCAAGTCGGTTAGTGTCATTTGAGAAGGAAACCCTGTTACAACAATCATCTATCAAAGCACACTCACATAACTCATTTTAAGGGCCTCGCCTCTTACACCTCCTTTGGGATACCTAGGAGATCACAACAATGCTCTCAATTGCTATGACAATCTCTTAAGCATATTCAACTAGCTCTAAGTTTTCACACATCACACAAAACAACTCTAAGCCAACTTACAAAGCTACAACTCACACACCAAAGATTTTTGCTGAGTGTCATAGGTCCTATTAAGGTATTCATTACCAAACACCTTGCGATATACATCTTGCACACATACATCAGATGGGGAACTACGAAGGTTTGATGCCTCTTCGGGGTATTGCTATGTAGGTGTAGCGAGGGGTACCCAACCTTAATTGAACTAACCCATTTCTAAGTCCTCACGGAAAAAATAAGAAACCCTAATCATCTATAAAACCGTGATCAAGAAATTTCATCCACGAAAGGTGAAGCAATAGACATAAAGGAAGATAGTTCCAAAATGGAGATCTAGAATAGAGCCACATATGACAAAACTGTCTACATAAGACAAAGTAGCCCATGTGACTTTGTCTGAGATAGGAGATTTTGCCCCGCACTTAGAAGTACACTTCTATATTTTTAAGACAACTTGTCGACAACCTGCACACCCTTCCTACACATTCTCACATCACTATCACTCCGTCTCAATTTGAAATTGGCGCAATCCCCGATAACCCTAACTTGTACTCTCTTTAGTTAGCTCATCTATGTTATTGCAATTTACCATTATTATTTGGACATGATTTATGATCATTATGTTTGCTATAATTTACCGTAACCCAATCTTAGTTCATATTTATACAATTGTTTAACACTTTAATTAGAATAAAACCTAATATTTACATTACAACTTTACGTTACTTATAATTGTTATTAAAGTGTAAATAGAAGTTCGCAATAAGAATGCAATAGAAATATATAATCTAATTAAATTGTTCATGAAAGCCACCAACTTAACATAAAATAAATGATTGAATTGTACTTGGGTTAATCTTACATTGATAATAATTGTAAGACAAGTGTGATTGATTAAGCACTAAACTTACCAAAAACTCTACCAAGTTTAATTGTAAGACAAGTGTAAATTGAGAAACCCAAATTGATGAATTATCTCTGCCATCCCTCCTTCTACTAACAAATGTTTATGATGTTTGTGTGCTAAAATGGAGATGCGTACCTTATTATTATTACCAAAAATATATAACCTTTGTTATTATTACCAAAAATATACAAGAAAAAATATTATTAAAACTACGATTATTTAGAAGTCATTGACATAAAAACAACAGAAATAAAAATCCTATTAAAATACATAATCTAAAAAATGCAATAGTTTATACTTACACATTAAATATTTTAATTTTTTTTAATTGAATTTTCTATTGATCAAAACTTACAAATACATTTTAATTTGAAGCTTTGAAAACAATTGCGGGCTAATATTTTCAATCGGTGGCAAAGACTATATATATATCTATGCACTTCTTTTGGAATGTTACATGGTAGTCCTTCCCGGACGTTATTAAAAATATTTTGTTTATTCACTGAAAACCGAGCAAGCGTTTTATGAATTGTAGCATCGGGGTTGGAAATTCTTCATCCAATTAGGTAAGTACGAGGGTTATCAGATCTTTGTGAAATTGAGGATTTCTTTCGCACTGGTACACAATTTCTTCATTCTCACCACATCTACTAAGCATTTTATGATTCCTAAACCCTCTTATGAAAGTAGTTTAAATCATGGCGAGCTTCAGAGATTGTACAACTGCAATTTAAATAGTAAATGTAATTTAGAGGGCAGGGCAGGGCAGGGCCGGGGTAATTACAGCTTATATTGGAGGATTTTTCTTACTGAGCTGAGATTTTTTCTTGCATTTTGGAGATAGCATAACCAAATAAGAAGAAATTTGTTTTAAGTACTTCTTCACCAAGTTTGTAAGAATATCTTATTCATGTTTTTTTGGCTTTCTTGCGACATCTTCAGTTCTCCATAATAAAGCTGCTACAATGGTCTGGCCCAAGGAAAAGCATGAGGATGGAAGTGGAGAAAAAGAGAAAGGGGACACATCATTAGCAGAAGATGAAAGTCGAATGGGAGGTCAACACCGCAGTAAACAAGATGATGAGGTTTGCGTCGCCCCTCTCGCAGATTATCATAGGGGAAAACCGTATGGCTAAATTCATTCACTGGACTCAAATGTTTTTAAATTTTTACTCTTGTTCAAATATATCGAATACCCTAACCAGGAGCGTTGGGGGTTCCCTTTTACAACCGTCATAGAGTGGGGTTTAAACAGGGGTGGCACTGGAATGACCGCCCCACGTTTGCTGTTAAATCACATCTTCCCGCCGTTTAAATTTATCTTTAAAGAACAATCAAGATGATCAATAGTGGGTTAATGTCTAGCTCAGGAACATGATAATGCCCAAAAGAAAGATCTTAGAAGATTAATCACGCCTATGTAATTTCCAATTCAATTTATGTTGTTTACATTTTTCAGTAAAGGTTATCCTTATCCGTTTCACCTTCATGTTGCAATTAATGAACCACCTGTGCTAATTCAATGTAAAAGGGTTCATTGCATTCCGAATGATTACGCCACAATAGGTGCTTTGCATTTTTTTAATGCTGTTTTCTGACCATAGTGGCTCCCATCTAGGCTTCCCCGGATAATTGAATTTGGGACCAAAAACCAATCCAATTATTTCCCCAGTGTTGCAATGGTCACTCCATTTAAATTGCATATGATGTATTTCAATTTATTTGCTACTTGGAAAATGCTATATAAATATAAAAAATTATCCAGTGTTCTGATGTTTTCATTTTTTTTCAATGCAGGAATCCCATGCTCGTCTTGAAGAGTTTAAAAAGTCAATTGAAGCAAAGTGTGCACTGCGTCGTGCTAATTTGAATCCAGAAAGGCCAGGTATGCACCTCATGGCAGCCACCCGATATTTCTTTACTAAACGATATTTCTTTACTAAACATAGAAGCAATGCATTTTTGCAAGAAGGGAAGAGGACCATCTTCTGTAATTTCAAGAATGTCTGGCATTCATCTTATTATGTCTTTTGTTTGAGTCAGTCCTAATAACTGGTTTCACTCTTGTTTCCCTTTGGCAGTAATGAGATGATTTTAATTCTTGAAAATGTTGAAGCCAAATATTTGGAACTTCATTTTTTGATGCTGTAATGCTTGTTAATAATCCCCAACATTCTCAATGCCTCTCAAGTTTATTTTACTCCAGAGTTATCTTTCTGCTATTCCAGAATGTCGGGTGTTACTTGCTATTTTTAGTATGCGTATCTTGAAAACTACGATTTTTTTTTTGGCATTTCTAAATATCTCATACCCTGTATTTTTTTTTGACAAAATATATTAATATCCTCGAATGGAACAAACTTTCATTTCCTTTATACGTTTGTACTGGAATAGATATTGAACATTGAAAGGTTAAACACCATTTGTAGTATAAGTAGATCCAAATCACAACTATGCATTATCTTAAGTTGAAGCTTGGGAGTTACATTTTGGAGTTAATATAGAGTCACAAGTTCGAACAATTGACCATAGTCTAACTTTGATCATTGAAGAAGTAGTTTTTGTTTCTTAAATATTTTTACAGGAACATTCCCTTATTTATCAGGTAAAAGACACTGTGCACAGTTACAAAAGCTTCTTAGTGTTGGCAAGGAATGATTCACTAGAAATCTAAGCAGGGCAGCAACAGCCAAAACAAAGACCTTTAAGGCCAAAATATTAGCTCTAAACAATGAACAATAATATTATTTAATTACTGCATATTCTTACAAGCAGATTGTAATGTCCCCTTTTTCCTACGCCAAATGGCCTAATGGCCAAATCGGGTCCAAAACGTGGTCAAACCCAGGGGGACTGGGGATGTTGGAAGCTTGTGGGAAGGGGCCCTGTGGTTTTAATATCCCAGTTTGGCGTTTGGGGGTCACTTTTGGACATGGCGACTCAAAAAAAGGAAAAAAGTAACTATAGTTACTTTTTATGTTAGTGGCCCCTCCATGGAATGAAATGCGCTAGGGTTGTGGGGGCTCGTTTGTCAAAGAATAGTATATAAGGAGACAGGGAAGGAAGAAAAGACCCTTTTTGTCGCATACTTTTAGCCTCCTCGTGCAACTGCTGCTGTTGCGTTTCTACAACTTGTGGAGTCAAATCCCATAGGGACCCTAGCTTCGGTGGTGAGAGACCCGTCCCTAGCTAGCAGGGCATTCTTCGGTAGTGAGAGATCTACCCTAGTCTGTCATTTTGGGAGCTGCTTTTTTGGGCCTTGCTACAGAGATATTTCCAGAGGGTTGAGAGGAAGGGTTTCGAGGATTTTGGGGGCTTTTGGGAAAGACAATCAGAGGGGCTCTAGATTAGACTTATGGCAACCATCTGGGCTGGGCGTAGCAGCACGTTGAAGGCGCCTCCCTCATTTCCCGACCCCATTCCCAGCGAGGCGACTTGCAGCCTTTATTTGGGGTTCTTCCAGTCGCCCGTTTCAGATCTGAAGGTGGAAACGTTATTGCCTGTATCTATTACTGTTATTTCCAAAGACCCTTATTTTGCTCTTGTATTAGAGGGACACGAACCTCTGTAGTTTTCCTGCTGTCTAGGGCACGCTGTGCTTTTTTTGGCAGCATTATAATATTCCAAAAAATGTTTTCATAGTGTTTATTATTACTGTTGCAAGTGTCCCTCAATTTTTCATGCACTATGGGTAAATATTTTATGTGATATCAATTTAATACCATTCGCTGTCCTAGCTGGACATTTTCATTAAAATCAATATTTTACTTTGCTGCAATTTTTCATATATTTTGTGCATTTTTAAGGAGTGTCCCACAAGGGATATTTCACAGATGTTCCTACATGAGACAGTTACGTATTCAAATTTGAGAATCAGGATCAGCTTTTTACTGTAAAACGCATCTTCCATCTACCTTGAGGAGACTTGAATTAAAATTGTGGGGTTTTTCTGCACGGTATTACTTGGTATTGAACTCAAACTCCAAAAACAGATCCCATTAAGTAAAAATTGGCGGAGTTTATACAGGAAGGTATGGAGCCTCAGTCTGCATCTAAAAGACAAGCCACACAAGGAAAAAGCTCCATTGCCATGTAGACATAGGTCTATGATGGGAATGTTCCACTATACAGGCCCTAAATCAGGCATGTTGCTTCCTTCTGGCATCATGTTGAACTAATGGAGGAAGGAGAGCCTTCAACCATGCATGTCCATGACCATAACAGTGACTCTTAAGTGACACCTTGGGATTAGGGCGACTTTTCTCTCCAATGTTTTTTTCTCAATTGGTCAGCCCCTGTTTTTGACACAATATGTGGATGTCTATAAGTACTGCTGTGATTATGTATTGGATTCATTTATTTTTTTCTCCATGACAATCAGCATCAGGCTAGAATAGGAGGGTCTTGGACTATATTTTGTAAATATTACTTCTAAGTGTGAAGGTATGTTTAGGACTTGTATGAAGAATTTTTGAGAAATACATCAATGAATTGTAATGCAGATCTTTACGTTGAAGATTTCAGTCCCGTTTGGGTAGTATGGAAGGGATTGGGAATGATCTAATTCTCCTTTTATATTAATATAAATACTTGATTCTATAAAAAATAAAGTAGTTGTGTACTTATGCTCAAAAGCATTCATTGCAGTCGGTAAAACCATCATTAGAATCGCTTTGAGCGGTAAAAAAAGCACAATAGCTCCAAGCCCTTGGGCTATTGAGCCAACCACACTGGAATGGGTTGTACAAAGCACTCCATCTTTCCATACATTTGAGCTATGTCATAAGGTATGCCATTTTTTTGGAAAAAGTTCGAACTTTGCCGAACTTTCTCTGCTGAAACATGAACTCAAATTTTACTCTTTATTTTTATGTAGGAAGTTTTTGACATGATTTTGCATCATCATATATATACTGAGTGAAAGCAAAGGATGGAAAACCCTCTCCACTTTGTTTATGCATATTTTTAGAAACTCTAAATGTTAAAAAAATATTTTGTTCAAACTTTATTCATTGGTGAACTTGAACTGAACTTTATCCACTGGCAAACTTGAACCGAACTTTATCCTTGCTGAACAAGAAATCGAACTTGAACCTTGTGACTTAGCTTTTGACAAGCTTCCAACTATCAAGGAGATTAAGCTTTCAAGGCTTTCTCTAGCTAACATATTCCTTGTAGAGTAGTGAACCACTGTTGTGACCCCCTATCTGTATATGGGTGAAAGAGGAGTGGGCGGGGGAAGGAAGATCGAGGGACCAATAGATGATGACACCTGACGTTTAATGGACGATTACCTATTGCCTATCACCTATCTAGTAACCGGGTTGGGTTCTTGGGCAATCAATTGCCTTGAGTTGGTAGGTCAAGGCCCAATTCCCAATTCCCAATTTCCTATTCCCTTTTTTCTATTTCCTATTTAATAGATGGGATTGAATGGGGACGGGGATGGGGCTTAGAGCACTCAGTTCAATTCATATTGATGTATTCTTCCAATGAATCATTTGAAACCAATTCTCAAACTCTTCACAAGTCCTATATAGATTATTGGTATTCACCATAATGAATACTAAAGATCAACAAAGACTAACACAAAGTTACATTGGTAAAAAGAATTGAATTATATTTCCTTCAAGTCCTACAATCTATTCTGGATCTATTTGTGGGATATTGAATCTCAGGTGTTAATAAAATGGAATTATATTTCCATTAGACCTCTACCCTATGTTTAATAGTAGTTTTTAAGGGTAAAACATCAACAAAATTTCATTTGCTTGCATGGTGATATATCGATTTTACTTATGGTGATACTTTTCTTCTCCAAAAATAGTTTGTTAGTCAAATTCATTCAAGGACAACATCCACTGTTTTTGTCGTCATTTTTCATATTCCTAATGCTTTTCTTAGAGCATGTGGCTAGTATTTATATTCCTGATGCTTTTCCTTAGAGCACCACAATGTTATTGTAGGAGCACCACAATGTTATTGTAGGTGGCTCATAGGTATATTTAATAAAACTTTTTATCTTGTGTTATTCTTGGGCGCTATCTCTTAGGACGCATCTCTTTTTTGGTATCAAGCTCTCTGATTAGGTGAGCCATAGTTAACACATTCTGAATTGGTCAAGTGTTTCTTTTCAAATACGTGGTGGGATCAATAGTATCTTTAGAAATGTGAGCGGAGGGATCATGTTTGTGTGGGCATACATTTGCACTTCATGTTTGGAAAGACGAAAAATTCGATTGAGACTGTTCGATGTCAGATCAAACATGCACTCCAATATATTTTGATTATGGATGTATTTTTCCATGATTTATTGATTTTTTATGTTTTTCCATGATTTGTTGATAAACTTAGGTTTTCTATTTTCTATGCTAGTATGATAATAATCTCATAGACAGTGGAGGGATTTTTTTGTTTGCCAATGCATCTAGTTTGACAGTAACAACAATGGGATCACCACTTTCCCCTGTAGTTGCAAATCTTTACATGGAACATTTGAATAAGAAGACAATTTTTGTCTCTCCTAAATCATATTTATTTCTAAGATATGTGTTAAGCACAAGATTATACTGAGAGGGGGGTGAATCAATATAATATATTCTTTTTATTTCCAACCACTTAATCTTAGATTCACAATTTAGATATTCAAGGCAATCAAAGAACACAACACAAAGTAATGCAAGAAGACACCAAATTTACGTGGAAACCCTTTCGGGAAAAACCACTGAGAATTTTTTTCTTAATATATTTCTCAAATGTTTGTAGGCACCAACCTATTAGAGACACAAATCCCCAAATTGCAATTTTGTAGGCACCAACCTATTGGAGCACCAACCCCTTTTGCCAAGCACCAACTCAGCAAGAGACACCAATCCCTTCGAGTATGAAGGGACCAACCTCTTTATGAAACTTCCTTACCACTTTTGAACTGTTACTGTCTCAACGAATGATGGAAACTCTTCTTTTCAACTTTAGATCTGCCGCTCGAAAAATCTGCTCTTATGCGTCTTCTCTCTTCTTCTATTTCCCTTAAGATATTCAACTTGAATGCTTAAAAATAAATCTCAAATGATCTTCCTTATATAGCCATTCGTACCCTTTTGAAAAGACATATTTTCTTCCAACTGACACACCCTTTCATTTAATTTAATTAATCATCTTTTTTATTAGCAATGCAAATACATATGTCGGCCATAACTATATTAAAGGCTTCCCATTAATTAAATAACTATACAAACAATTAATGTTGCCTCCTCAAATGCTAGCACCACCCTCCATGCAAGATCGTGAGCCCTCCAAGGGCAGATCGTGAGCCCTCCAAGTGCAAATCGTGGCTTCAAAGGCAAATTGCAGGTCCTTGGGAGTTGCGCCATTTTTGATCATGACTGCTTTTTTTCTTTGCTGATTGCTGACTGTTTGTCTTCCATTCATACGCTTATTTCCCTTCAATAGAACACTGCCTAATGCTGATTATAAACAACTGATTTGTCCTTCATGAATGCTGATCATTTTCTGCACCATATTGCTGATTATATCCTTCAATAAACACTGATATCTTCCTTCTATTGATTGCTGTTCATATCTTGATCATATCGCTGACTTTCTTATGCAAAAGCGATCCTTTTTGTATACTTAAACTTCTCTTATTGTGGCTCTAAACACTGCTGGTTATTTCTGTTAGTTTCTAACAATTCCGTTACTTTTTGACAAACTTCCGTTCATAAGTCCAACCACTCCCTTGACATCATTGACAACATTTCCAACAATTTCCCCCGTTGTCATTGATGGCAACCTTGCAAAGAATTTACTCCCTCTTTGTTGTAATGCACCTTTTTTCAAAGAATCTTCTTTTTTTGCAACTCTTCCTTTTTGTAACTCCCCTTATTAACAATTCTCCCCCTTGACATCAATGGCAAAGGGATACTCAAGGAGGTTGATTAATGCAATGTTAGCTCCCTCTTAACTAATGCTTCACTTAGTTTTTCAATGAGAGGAAGCAAAGGATATTACTCCCAATTTCTGCCGTAGATACTCAAATGTTTCCTTTGGAAGAGGCTTAGTGAAAATATTTGCTATCTGTTCAGTTGTGGCGATGTATTCCAATTTGACCTGTTGTTCTGCAACTTGCTCTCTTAAGAAGTGATATCTGATTGGAATATGTTTTGTTCTCGAATACGTAATATGATTCTTCGAGATGCTTATTGCACTAGTATTGTCACAGAATATAGAAATTGGATGATCATATTCTACATTGATATCCTTCAGGGTTTGCTTCATCCAAATAAATTGTGTGGAACATAGCACTGCTGCTATATATTTTACTTCTGTTGTAGATAGCGAAACAAAGTTTTGCTTTTTGCTCAACCAAGATACTAAGCGTTTTCCAAGGAAGAATGCTCCTCCACTTGTACTTTTTCTATCATTAATGCATCTTGCCCAATATGAGTTTGTGTATACTACCAACGTGAAATCTTTACCTCTTGGATACCATAAGCCATAATCCAAAGTCCCTTTTAAATATCTAAAGATTCTTTTTACTGTTTGCACACGAGTTTCCTTCAATGTTGCTTGAAAATGTGCTATCATGCTTACTGCTTGCAGAATGTCTGGCCTAGATGCTATTACATATAGTAAGCTGCCAATCATTGATTTGTAGAGCGTTTGATCTGCATTAGGAGATTCATCATCTTTACTCAACTTATTCCCTGTAACCATGGGTGTGCTAACAGGTGCACAATCCTCCATTCCAAATTTCTTCAACATCTCTTTTACATACTTGGTTTGGGAAAAATATTCCTTTGCTAGACTGAGATATTTGCAAACCAAGGAAAAATGACAATTCACCCAACATAGACATTTCAAACTCCTTTTGCATATCTTCGACAATTTTTTTGGATATTTGCTCATTATCTCCTTCAAAAATGATGTCATCCACATATACTACAACAATCAATTGATTTTCACCTTCAATTTTGATGTAGAGGTTGCTATCAGCAAATCCTCTTTTAAATCCTCGTTCTTGTAGATATTTGTCAAGCCTTGAATGCCATGCTCTGAGGGCTTGCTTTAAACCATGCAATGCCTTCTTAAATTTGCACACATGGTCTTTGTTTCTGATAGGAGGAACCCTTATAGCTGTTCAATATATACTTCTTCTAACTTGCCATTTAGAAAAGCAGATTTTACATCCATTTGATATAACTTTGAAATCCTTGAAAATAACATATGCAAGAAACATTCTGATGGCTTCTAGCCTTGCAACATGAGCAAAAGTTTCTTCAAATTCAATACCTTCCACTTGAGCATACCCTTTGCAAACTAACCTTGCTTTGTTCCGTGTCACCTAGCCATCTTCATTCAATTTATTCTTGAATACCCACTTGGTGCAGATTACATTATGATCCTTGGGTCTAGGTATAAGTTCCCATGTTTCATTCTTTTCAATCTGATCCAACTCTTCTTCCATTGCCTTTATCCAATGCTTGGCATGACTGGGTTCTGAAAAGTTTTTAGGCTCTGTTTTAGATAACAAAGAGAAATTTAGTTGCTCAGGTGTACTCATAATTCTTCTCCTAGTTTGTACACCAGCATCAATGTTGCCAATAATTTTCCTCTCAGAATGATTCTTTTGACCAAATCGTGATGGTGCCTTCGTATCCTCCCGTTTTGTTTCATCTAGCTTTTCTACTTCCTCTTCCTTTTTTTCTATGAGATCAGGTATTTCTGAAGGTTCTTTTGCCTTTTGGTTCATGATTTCTTCCACTCTAACACTAGCACTTTCTACAATTGTTTGTAACCTTTCGTTATAGCATTTATAGGCTTTGCTTTTGGTGGAATAACCAAGAAAGATTCCTTCATCAGCTCTTGAATCAAATTTTCCCAAGTCTTCTTCAATTCTCTTAATGAAACATCTACTCCCAAACACCTTGAAATACTTAATAGAGGCTGGTCTTCCCATTCCATAACTCGTACGGAGTTTTATCACGATTTACTCTGATTTGTCCTCTATTCAAGATATAGATTGTTGTACTAACTGCTTCTCTCCAGAATTTGTGTAATAGCTTGGACTCGTTTAACATTGTTCTAGCTATTTCTTGTACAATTCGATTTTTCCTTTCTACCACTCCATTTTGTTGTGGAGTTCTCGTAGCTGAGTAGTGTCTTTTTATTCCATGTGCTTCACAAAATTCAATGAATTCATTTGAAGTGAACTCACCTCCTCGATCTGATCTTAAGCATTTGATCTTCAACCCAGTTTCATTTTCAACTAAGGCTTTAAACGCTTTAAACTTCCCAAATGCCTCAGATTTTTCTTTTAAAAAGGCAACCCACGTCATTCTGGTATAATCATCAATGAGTAACATGAAATAACTCTCACCTTGTATGCTCTGTGTTCTGGTGGGTCTGCAAAGATCCGTATGAACCAGCTCTAGTGGCTTGGTGGTTGAATGTTCTTTCGTTTTGAATCTTGCTCTTGTTTGCTTTCCATGTTGGCATTGCTTGCAAAGAGTGCTTGAAGGTTTTGTTATCTTCGGCATGTCTCTCACAACTTGCTTGTTGCTGATTTTTACAAGGTTATCAAAGTTTATATGACCCATCCTTCTATGACATAGCCAACTTTCTTCAATTTGACTCGAGCAACATTTCTCTCCTTTCACATCACTGAGCATGTATAGATTGTTTGTGGTTCTGTGGGCGTCTGCAACTAGTTCTCCTGTGTCTGCTTTTCTGATTTCACATCCTTCAACATAAAACTTAAGTGTGTCCTTGATCACACATTTGGCTTACACTTAAATGATTATGCTTTAATCCTTCAACATATAAAACATTTTCTGTTTTTGTTTTTCCATTGTCTAGGCTAAGTGTACCTTTTCCTGCTATCTTTGCAGTGGCATTATCACCAAACTTCACAATACCTTCACTTACTTTCTTCAATGAGATAAAATTGCTTTTATCGCCAATCATATGTTTTGAACATCTACTATCAATGTACCACTTCTGCCCTTCATCCCATGTATGAAATGCCGTTTGTACAAGCAAGGACTTTTCTTTATCTTGCCCAACTTTCTCTTGTTTCTTTTTCCAAATCTTTGCAGATTCCTTTTTCGTTATATATGAAGATCTTGTCTAGACAATTCAAACGCACTTCTACAAAAACGTGTTATATGTCCATAATTGTTGCAATTATAGCAGACAATAACATCCTCATTATAGTATGATAAGGGAGCAAATGAATTGTAGTTTCTATTCGAAACTCCATGGGCACCTTTGATTTTGCTCCTAGCTTCATTATCTTTCATTCACTTTCTACAATCTATCTTCTTATGACCAAAGAGATTGCAATCAAAACAATTAAACCCGGTCATATTCATATGTCTTGGAACAAATGATCTCTTGGAATTATTCTCTCCATTGCCTTCTTTGTGGACGTTGCTGGTCTTTGTGATGTCCTCTTTCTTCCTGCTTTCATTCTTTGTGGGTTCCTTTAGAATTTCTGCATAGCCCTTGGTCTTTTCGGTACTTGTAAACATCTTTATCCATATGTATGTGTATATATATTCATTTTTAATTCGTTTCTTCCATAAATTCAACTAACCTCCGTTTTCTGTCACGTTTCCCGTTTCTTGTAACATAGATTTGCATTAAAAGGAGGTGCAAAGAGACTCAAGGTGGCTCAAGAGGCTGCTCCAACAAATGAAACAAGGTTTAAATGATGGAGGTATTAAACCTATGCAGTGTGATAGTTACTAAGATCCTCTTATAAGTGCAATTGAAAATAGAATAGTGTATGAACACAATGAGATAAAAAAGATGAAACCTAGAGAACCACCTGGAATTGATCTGAGTTTGGGTGAAAAGGGTAAGAAAGAAGAGCTTCCTGATTTTGTAAATGGAGTCTAAAGGAGCTCAATTGTCCCCCAAATTTGATAAAATTTATTAAGTGGAATTTCAGGTGGCTGGAGGCTTATGATAGGAAAGCTATTGTCAGGGCCTTTAGAAATGCTAGAGAAGGTCTGTCTTTCTTGTTTTGCAAGAAGTGAAGATCATTGTCATTAATCTTGATTGGGAGCTGAACTTTGTATGGCCCGACTCTGTTAAAATTCCTACTGCTCATGAAAAAGGAAAAAGGCAGTTCATTGATATTGTTAAACAGAAAATGGACCAATCGCATTTTGGATAAAGGTTCTTCTCCATGCAACAAAGTTTCTTGGGTCCAATTGAGAATCAATTCATTCATTTTTGGATTGTGCTCTGTTTATGCTCCTAATGACTTTCAAGAAAGGTCTAGACTTTGGGAATGGATAGCTAATAAAGACTTTGGGAATGGGTAGCTAATAACTTGGATAATGTTCCATGGGTGCTTGGTGGAGATTCCAATATGGTTAAAGACAAGCAAGAAAAAACCAGTGGACTACCTTTTGGATAGTAAGGGAATGAGTTCTTTCACTGGTGCAAGATGAAATGAAATCTTAAATATGATCTGGACCTTGTGGAAGGGAAAGATGGATGATAGAGGGATATGGTATACCTAGTGCTGTAATCAAAAGGGCAAGAATAAGATTTACAGTAGATTGGATAGGTTTTTAGTCAACAAAGAACATTTTTCCATCCCTTATTCCATGAAGGGAAATGAGGTGAATGTGTTACGATTTACTTTGTTTGATCATCATCTTATTGAGATTGCTTTTGCCCTTTTTAAAACGGAGATTAGCTTCAAGAGGTTCACATAAGCCAAATGTTTTTCATTTAAAAGTTATTGAGTGTCTAGATGTTCTTAAATTTTTTATTTAAATTGTCTTTTGGTCGGTCAAGCCAACAATCATTTATAAGCTTTTTGTGTTTCTCATTTACTTTGTTTGATCATCATCTTATTGAGATTGTTTTTGTCATTTTTAAAATGGACACTAGCTTCAATACTTTGTTTTATTTAAATTGTCTTTTTTGTGTTTCTCATTTACTTTGTTTGATCCTCATCTTATTGAGATTGCTTTTGTTGTTTTTAAAATGGAGATTAGCTTCAAAAGTTTTACATAAGCTAAGTGTTTCTCATTAAAAAGATATTGAGTGTCTAGAGGGTCTTAAAAGCTTTATCTAAATTGTCTTTTGGTTGGTCAAGACAGCAATCATTTATAAGTCTTCGGAATAAGTTTATAATGACTGCTCAAAAATATATGACAACTTTTGATAAATTTAAAGCCAAATTTAAAAAAATAGCTTAAAGTAAGAATTAAGAGATCCTCATTAGAGTTGAAGAAAGTCTCCAAATTGGTCCTTATTGTGTGCCTTGCAAGAAAAACTTGTTAAGGTTAAACATCAAATTGGGGTCCACCTGTTTTTTCAAGCTCAGGGATTGAGACCTAGATTAACCTATATTAAAGAGGGAGACAAGGGTTCCAAGTAGTTTCTCAATATATTGAGAGCTAAACATGTTAGAGAAAAAGTGCAAGCTATTGATGTTCGAGGTATCTTAGTCTCAGACATCAAGGAGTTGTCTAAAGCCTTCTTTTCTTTCTATTTTGGAATTTCTTCTTCAGATGGAATAAATGAATAAGTTGAGTTTTCAGAAAAGGTGGTGCACAATGTGTTCCCAAGAAACTTTCCTGTGAAGAGGTTACTTTTCTTGACTGTGATATTTGTATAGATGAGATTTGTCATGTTATTTATTCCTGCAAGGATGAAAAATCCTTTGACCATGATGGCTTCGTTGCTGAATTTGATAAGACTACTCAAGACTGGATTGCTTCTCTTCTTTGCAGGAGTATAATGAAGCGATAAAGTGTGGTTTCCTAGGGTCAAAGATTAGTAAGGTGTTATCAAACTAATTTGTAAGGAGGTGGTGTTATGTACTTAGGGATATGCTATTATGATGTATATGAGTTGATGAAGATGCTAACATGTGGCATACATCCCCCTTAGTTTATATTGGGTCAAATGAGTAACTTGTGGAATTAGTTATATTGGGCATCGAGTTGGCCTATGTTGTGATTAGTGGTTTACCCATCCATTATTAGTAATAGAGGTCTATATCAAGGAGATGAATATCATTTGTAAGGATGTCAACTAAATGGAGAGTATTCTATTAGATTGGATTCATGTTTGAGGTTTCCCCCTCGAAGCGGTATTCTCATATTGGGAGATCTTGTGGAGTGGCTTCTTCCTCAAGGGTAAATATGGTGTTACCCTACCTTAAGGGTAATCATTATTTTTCTCATTATATTGCATATTGGAGCATCTTGGCCCACAAACGTCTCTTGTGCTGTGTGATCTCTATTGTATACTGTATATTGTGATTATTTGTGTTATTATATGTGTGGATCTTACTAAGTGTTATCAAAACTTTGATTTGGGCAAAGTGTGAACAAAGATTTTTTTGGTAGATTGTGTAATATTGTAGATGTTTTTCAAAGAGAGAAATGGTCTATCTTGCAGAGGCTCGTTTTCCTCACACAAGTGTCTAATTGAGACAGGTTTTTCACGATTGAAAAGAGATGTTTGAGAGATTTCCAAAAAATGATCACACTAAGGATGCCGAGCAATGCTAAGGGAAATATGGTCGTGCAAAGCTGACCCTGTGAATCTGAGTTTTGGTGAATTTTTCGGCAATGGAATTAGGGCACAAGCAGTCAACTTCAAAAGCTTCGGTTCTTTTTGCAAGATTTCATAATTTAGATGAATCCTCAACCATCATAAAGATATTTTCAATAGCTTTTGAAAAGTGGTTATATTAAGGATTATGAGCAATATCAAGGGAGATATGGTTGTGTAAAGTTGACCTTGCGACTTAGTGTTTTGATAATTTTTTTTTGACGTAGAACAAGGGCAAAAGAAGTCAAATTCATAAGCTTTGTTTTCCTTATCAGTTATTTTGATTCGGATGATTCATGCACCATGAGTAATATATTTTTGAGAGCTTCCCAAGACGTGGTCACACTAAGCATTCTGAACAGTAATGAGAAAGTTGTGTCCATCCAAAGTTGACCTCTGAAATTTGTAGTTCTGTCATTTTTTCAAGAGGCAAGCCTAGAAAAATCTTCGTATTTTGCAATTCAGCTGTAGTTTTTATAGGAATTGTGGAATATGGAGTTACCAAAGTATTTTGGAAAGGATGATATTGATGTTAGATGACGGTGGTATAAATTTAAGGATAAAAAACATTGTAGGCGTTATGATTGGAAGGTTATCACTACTAACCTGCACGGGGAAACTTCTATTTGGTGGGAAAACTTTATAGAGAAAGAAAGATCATGAATCTTCCATTTGCGCCGGGATGGAGCAGAACAAACTTTAAAAAAAAAATTTAACACAAGAAACTTCTTATGCTAAAGAAGGATCAAAAAGTTTGCAAAAGAGAGTTGGTGTACAAAGGTGTAGAAATATCCAAATTGAAGGAGAGCAATTAAGTCTTTAGAAGGGAATTTCATAACAAAGAAATATTTGAATTGAAGGAGAGCAACAAAGTCTATAAAAGGGAATTGCAAAACAAAGAGGTCGAGGAGGACGTTAATGATGAAGATGAAAAAGAAGAGGAAGAAAGTAATGATGATGATGGTAATGATGATAAGGTGGAATATGAAAAAGAAAAAGAAGAAAAAAATAATGATGATGATGGTGTCGATGATGCTATGATGATAAGGAGGATGCAAATGATGGAGGAGAAAAAAATAATGTTGATAGCGAGAATGATGCAAAAGGAAAGGTGAAGGATAAGGTTCAAGCAAGTTAACTCCAAATAAAGATTCTTCAATATTTCAGTATCATGGATTCATTTAAGGGAAGGTTATGGTATCCATAAACCTTAGTAGCTGATATAACTTCATCAACATGGATGCGGCCCAACATTGATAAGTTTAAACAAAAATATGAAGGAAGCTCAAGTAGATGGTAAGAGGATTCATGGATAGTTGAAGCTCACTGATTCATGGATAGTTGAAGCTCACTACGGACAAATATGTCGTGCATTAAATATTTAATGTTTTGGATATGGATGGTTTGGATATTGTTCTTGGATATCCTTCGCTGGAGATTGTGGGAACAATCAATATTAATGTGCAACAGATGTTCATGAAGCTTTGATACAAAAGAAAGAAGGTGACTTTGGAGGATATCACACATGGTGAGGAATAAAGAAAGATCAAGGCGAAGCATAGCGATGAATTTGAAGGTAAGGATAGAGCATAAGGAAGATTTAGAAAAACAACAAGAAGATTTGATAGGAAAGGAGCATACAAAAAAGAACACTTTTTCTACTCAAGAGACAAAGCCACCAACAAAAGAAAATGTGGAAGGGGTACAAATAACAAAAGAAAAGGTTGACGAGGTCAAAGTAGTAGAAAAAGAGACCAAGGTTACGACATATAGACATCCGCATCATCACAAGAGGTAACAATCATGGAAGAATGCTGTAGAGTGTCAAAGAAACAATCACTAGGGCTATACATGGAATTAGATGAACAATCACTATGGCTATATATGGAATCAACTGAGCAACAACTATGGATAGATATATGGAATTTGAGTAGTCAATATGCTTGTGCATTCAAGCCAAGGATAAACAACTATGGCAATGAATAGAATCAAGGCAGTGCGACAAGAGTATGGAACATTGAATCAAAGGAATGATCACTATGGCTATGCATGGAAGCCAAGAAAGAAAAACCACGGTCATGAGTGGAATTAGAGTAAAACAACAAGATTTGGAACTAGGTTTAGAGAACTATCACCCACCAAGATCACATATAGGTGGTTGGATGATCGAGAATAGAAGCAATTATGTTATAATCTGAGGAACACTCATTACTTGGTTTCTTCTCATGTTTTGGGGACGGAATTGTCAAGGATGGATGGCATGTTATCTAGTTACAGATATGATATTATGATGTAAATGAGTTAATGGAGATGCCGACATATGGCACACACCCCTAGTTTATATTAGGTCGAATGAGTAACTTGTGGAATTAGTTATATTGGGTGATGAGCCAACCTTTGTTGGGATTAATGGTTAATCCATCCATTATTAGTAACAAAGGTCTATATAAAGGAGATGAATATCATTGTGAAGGATATCAAGGAAACAAAGTATTCAATTAGATTGGAATTATAGTAGAGATCATCCCCCTCGAAATGACATCTTCATATCGGGAGATCTTATGGATTGGCTTCTTCCTTGAAGATTATTATATGGTGTTGACCTACCTTAAGGGTAATTATTATATTTCCGAGTATATTGCATATTAGATCATGTTGGGCCACAAACATCTCTTGTCGTGTGATCTCTATTATATTTTGCATATTGTTGTGATTATTTAGATTATTTATGTTATTATATGTGTGGATCTTACTAGAGGCATAGGAACCATGTCAAAAACTAGAGGCCTATAACTTTATTGAATATTTCTTGCAAGATTCTAGCAAAAGTTTTAGATATCAGATTAATAAGTTTCTCCCTAAATTTTTTCAGAGACCCAAATGTAATTATGTTAGGCCATGTATATTGGAATGACAAGAAAACAATAATTTGGTGCAAACCAAAATTGTATTCACATTGATCTGAATTAAGAATGATTACAAACGTATACAACGAAAGGATGGCTATTAATTTCATCTTCCAAGAAGACTCTTCTCATTCCTACGAGAACTCATTTTGCAGCTTGTCAACATTTTTCATGTGGTTGGGACATGAAATGAGAAAGATAACTTACTACAAAACACAAATCCAGTCTAGTATTAGTAATATAAAGCAAACAACCTACTAATTGCCGATACACTATTTCATTAACCGGTGGCGAATCAATGTTAGTTGAGAGTTTTGTCCCAACTTCCGTAGGTGTAGCTGCTGGATTGTAATCATACACTCTGAATTTTTCTAACAAGGAGTTGATATATTTTGTTTGATATATAAAAATAGTATAACCAAAATTGTAATACCACAAATTCTACACGTAGACAATACTGAAGCAATCCTAGATTAGTCATTTCTAATACATAACATATGTTGGCTTTCACCTGTTTAATCAAGTCATTACTGCTTCTGGTAATGGCAAGATCATCAACATAGATAACTAAACCACTATGTCATCATCATCAAACTTAATATAGAGAGTAGATTTCGAATTACTTCTTTTAAAATCATACTCTATTTATCAATTTTAACATACCTTAATCAAGGAGCTTGATTAAGTCCATACAAGAACTTCACTAAGTTGCAAACCAAATTCTCTTTTCTAGGAATCTCAAATCCTTGTGGTTGAACCATGTACCCCTCTTCGTCCAAGTCTCCATTAAGGAAAGCACTTTTGACATCCATTTGATATACCTGCCAACTGAATTGAGTGCTAATATCAATAACCAACCTGAATGTTACCATTTTGACTTTAGGAGCAAAGGTTTCTTCATAGTTTACTTCTTTTGCATATTCCTTATCAACAAGATGAGCTTTGTATTTATCTAAAGAGCCATTTGACTTACATTTTACCTTATAAATCCATTTACAACCAATGAATTTTTTATCTTGAGGCAGATCAGACAAAGCCCAAGTACCATTTTTTATTAATGCATCACACTCCACCTTCATGGCAAATTCTCTTTTTGGCTTCCCTTTTGCTTCGACAAAATTATTGAGTTCAAAAGTTTGTGAAATAGCTGAATTGAGAGCATAATTTACCTGTTCATCATTTTGCATTGCTTGTTTCCCAGACCTTGTGCACTGTCCTTCCATGGTGGTTGGATATTCATCCTCCACATCTTTCAATGTGGTATCGTACCACTTTGATCGTTTATGTTGACTTATATGATCTGACTGTGAATCACTGGGATTTTCAATGGGATTGGACTTCTCCGGTGTATTCCTTTTCAAGTCCTTTTCAATTTTAGTACTTGATTCATAGCCATCATCAGTAGCTATCTATAGATTACTAATGTTAGTGGTTTTTTGTTACTTGAGAAATATGGAATTTTCTCATTTATTGTCAAGTCTCTATCTAGTAATCTATATGCCTTGGATTGCTCACTATATCCTACAAACATGTACCTTTTACTTTCAACATTTAAACCACTCTTTGTTTCTTTAGGAATTAATGTTAAAGCAATTCAACCAAAAATGCGGAAATCGCTTACATGAGGCTTTCTACCCGACCATGCTTCTTCAAGAGTGTTATTTTGCACAACTTTACAAGGACATTTATTTAAGATGTAGACAACAATATTGACAGCTTCTACCCAGTACTGAAAAGATACATCTTTGCTTTGCACCATACATTTGGCCATCTCCATAATAGTTCTATTCCTTCGTTCCATGACTCCATTTTGTTGTGGAGTGTAAGGAGTAGTGTATTGCCTGTATATGCCTTTGTGCAATATGCTTTGAATTGTTTTGAGATAAACTCAACTCCATTGTTAGATCAAAGTGTTTTAACTTGTTTACCTGATTGTTTTTTAGCCATTGCTTTCCATGCAAAAAAGTTAAAAAGTCATTTTGATTTCTTATTTATTAAATACACCCACATTTTTCTAGAAAAATCAACAATCAACAAGAAATAAAGTGCTTAAGACATTGTACAATTTTTCATTGGACCATGTAGATTTGCACGAACCAATTCTAATACATTCTCTGCCCTCCATGCATTTACCAGTAGGAAAAGGATGCCTATCTGTTTACTCACTTGATGTCCTGTACAAACATTTTGATTCTCTTGAATTGATGGAAGTCCATTCACCATTCTAGTTTTACTTAATATGTTCAAATGCGGGTAACTAAGATGACCATATCTTTCATGCCAAATAGTACTAGTATGCTCAATTGATGCTAATGTAAGGTGTTCTACTAATTTAGGATCTACAAGCTTGTATAGTCCTCTGTCTCTAATGCCAATATCAACTATCTTATCATTGATAATAGCTACTTTAACATTTGTTTCCTTTAACTTTCACTACCAAACTTTTTATTTTTGGTGATTTTACTTATGAAAAGGAGATCCTTATTCATATCTGGTACATATCTAATCACATTCCCTAATATAATGTGTCCATACATCACCTAAGGAGATTGTTTATTTATTACTATCATCTTCAATGAGATTTACATACCAATCTTTGTGACACGTATAGTGTTGTGATGCGACCGAGTCAAAGTACCAAATTCGTGACTCTTAAGATTGGTTATGTGATGCTACAAAGGCAAAATCTTTAGATGCTTCCTCTTCAACTTCCTGTGCAACATGAGCATATTTAGATTTATTGTTTCCATTAGCCATATCTTCTTGTCGCTTACGACAAAATTTCTTGAAATGACCAGGTTCTTTGCAATTAAAACATTTCCGTTCAAACTTTTTTGGACTTACATTGCTTTTGTTGCTTTTGGAGGCGTGATTGTTTGCATTCCACTATTTTCCCTTGCCTTTTGACCTTGTGAAGAAAACATTTTCTATAGCAATTGATGTAGAGGCAACTGCCTGATCCTCCTTTCTTTCTGCATGAGAAGTGTAAACAACTTCTCATAATTGATTTCCTATGTCTCTGCGATCATGTGCAATGACTCAACAAATGAGTTAAAAGATGTCAACAAAGTCTGTAGTACTAGAGCAATCAAATCATTCTCATCCACAGGCTTTTCAACAGTTTTCAGTTGATTACATATATCCTTCAACTGTAATAAAAGTCAGAATCTGACCCAGCTTCCTGCATTTTAGTGGAAATTTGGTACTGTTAAGTCAAAGTTTTCCACAAATTTGAAGCTACCATTGCATTTCAAACTTCTGGAATTAAATGGTCAGCAACAAGGAGTTTAAGCAACATAAAGTTTTCCCTATGACATTTATCATAGTCGTTGGTTTCCTCTTCATCATCAGGTTGTAACTCTTTACCAAGTATTATTTGATTAATATTTTTGAACTCACTTATTGTAAGTATCTTATGACTCCAAAGACTAGAATTTTTACTAGTCAATTTCTGGTTGTCAGGCAATAATAGATGCTGAATGTTAGCCATTTTGCCTAGTTTTTCACTAAAACAATTAAACTTAGAAAACTAGAATGGCCATCACAAAAAATAGTACTACTAGTTTTCAGCTTCAAACTCTTTACGGTTTATGGGAAATTAAATTACCATTTTCCGAAAAATTGCCTAAAAAAATGGAAAAATTAAAATCTCAAGATTTACACTCTTTTGCGAAAAATTCTTTTGCATGCAGTTTTAGGCACCAAATCGGAAAACTGTACAAAATTTCAAGGTTCTACTCCTTTCCGTTCTCTTGAGATGAAATTAACAGTCTCCCAAACAATTTTAAAGGACAAATAATAAAATTATGTTTCCTCAGTTTAAAAATAATAAACTTAAAATATGTGCTGCCCTAAATGCTTTTAAGAATGAAACATTGGATTAAAATTTGTATTCTTTTATGGGCTAATCATAGAAGACCTGTGCAACAACAATATATGGCGCTCCAAGCTTCTCCGCCTGTATGGATCTTCAAGTTGCTCCTCCACTCCAATGGCTTCTGTATGCAGGAAATAATACAGTTTCAGCTACCAATGGCGCGTAACTTCTGTGTCATGCCTCTTTTCCACATAACCTTGTTGGAATGTCCTTCTTAGGACAACAAAACGACAAAACATCAGATAATACAAACAAAAATAAAGGTTGCTCTTTTATTGCTTTAGGTAGCGCCCTGTAAGTATTGTGCCTTCTTTTCTGGTTCAACTTTATCCACCTTCTCCTCGCTTTACCACATCCTCCTTAGAACGCCTTCTTGCCAAACATCGTCCCCCTGAAAGCCAACAAATGTATTATTCAACACCTTTAGAATGGCATCACACCTCCAACAAAAGATAAACTCTTCTTCTCTTGTCAGATATAGAATTTATGTAAGCTGATTTCTTCTGGGTGTGTGATTCTCCACTCGCTTCCTCCCTCTTACCAAAATCTCTCTTTTGCCTTCTCTATTCCTTCGCTAACCGGCTAACCAAGGATAGAATAGCACAGACAATTCCTGGCTTCATCCAAGCTTCCTAAAACCAAAGCTTTGATATCATATAAGATTAATTGTGAAGCCACAAGACGTAATTTTTTACAAATATGGAGGCATATTAAATAGGCAAAGTATAACTACATAGTAGGAAATGCTGCAACCACTAAGTTTATACAAGGCCAAAGATAAGCCTACGAACAACAAATGCAACAATAGGCAAATAAAAAGTGTAACAAGCTTAACAAGCTCATTAACATGTGACTATTACAAAAGCATATTAACTATTTATTCTAATACTATTCGTCTACCACCACAAGACAAAAGCTCTCCTACGTATTACACCTAGAATTAATTAATTTTGTGTACAATAATATTACATCCCTCTTTAATCCGCAGGGGTTGCTGCGAGACCAAGCACACCTTTGAACTTTTCAATTTTTTCTCTTCCAAGCGCTTTTGTGAATGATGTTTGTTGTTTGATCCGCAGGGCAATGCAACAATTTTACACTACCATCTTTCACATAGTGCATAATCAAGTGGAATTTTGTGTTGATATACTAGGTTCAATTGTGAAACACTGGATTCTTCGCAATGTGGATTGCGGATGTGTTGTTAACCATGAGTGGTGTTAACAAAATATTTTCTTACAAATAAGAAAGAATCCTTTCGAGCCACAAAATTTCTCTGATTGCCTCTGAAGTTGACATGTATTTTGCTTCTGTTGAAGAAATTGTCGGAATTGATTGCTCCTTTGACTTCCATCTGATCGTTGTTGTTCCCAAATTCATTAGAAAATCCAAAGTGGATTTTCCATCTCAAAATCACCAACATAGTCAGAATTTGAATATCTAACCATTTTGAAGTCTCTCGCCCTAGAGTATTTGAGCCCAAAAATTTGTGATTCTTTTAGATATTGAAGAACTCTTTTTGTTGCTACCTAGTGACTTTCTCTAGATTGTTGCATGCATCTAAAAAGAACACCAGTAACAAAAGAAATATTTGGTCTAGTTGTGGTCACATAGATCATATTTCCAATGAGCTATCTTTATTCAGTGGCATCAACCAAATCTTTGGTATCTTCTGATGTCAATTTCAAATTTTATTCCATGGGTATATTGAGAGACTTACAACTAGACTAAATCTTTGGTATCTTCTGATTTCAAATTTTATTCGGTTTCGGATCCAGGTAATGATGTCTTTGGTTCATTTGAAAAGCATACTAGAGGCACTGGATCCAAGTTGCTATTTAAAATGGGGCTTGATGGAAGAGGCCTTGGTGAAAATGGCTAAGGTATATCTAACCCAATATAGGTGGAGGATCATCCTCGTTATGTAGGTTTGGGTTTTCCTAGTGCGGGAGTGGATATTGGAGATTGCTCCAAGAATGCTGATGGAAGACAAGCTTCCAAAAGCAAAGTGAATACCTCACTAGTCCTGCAAGAAGATTTTGAGTAGGAAAATGTGCTTAGTCGTCACAGGATGAATGTGGTAAGAAAAATCAGTGAAGAGGTAATGAGATAACACCTTTGTGTTCTTACCATAAGCACAATAAAAATTGTAAAACTTCTGATCCACTTTTTCAGCTTAAGAAGTATGACTGTGATTTTCAGAAAATGTGGAATGCTTTTCCTTGTACTTTTGTGGATTGCATAACCATTCTATCGCCAGATGCTAGAAAAGGACACTGATGACGAAGTTGATGTCGTTTGTTAAGAACAAGGAAAATCTAAAAGACTAGTCTTGTCATGCAGAGGCGAGAAATGACAATAAGATTTCCTCATCCCAGAAGGAGAATAAGAGGATATTTTGTGCTCATTGTCAGAAAAGTGGGTATTGGGTGGACACTTGCTGGAAACTTCATCCACCACACCATCAGAAGAATGGTAAAGTGAAGATGGAATACATGCCTGTTGCAAAGGTCAAAGAAGTTCCTAATCCACCACCAATTGACAATTCAACCCATGATCAGGTAATACCTGAAAATGAAAGTCTGTTAAAATGGGTTAGTCAACAATTTTCAATTATATATTGCATAGCTCTGATTGTTAAATAATATGCAATATTATGTTTGGAGTTTAAGATTTTGTGAGAAAAGCTGAGGGACAGATTTACCATACTCAATGGGTTTTCTCACTTGGGAAAATTTGATTAATACTCCATTCAGATCTCCATATTTAGCTTTTGAGTACCTGTTATAGCTTGGATACAAGATTTAACTCATATTTATAAGCTTGGAGATTTGTTAGCCGTTTGTACAGACAATTGAGCTCATTCGTGTCAGGTCGGATGGTCGTTTTGTGTAGAGGCATTGTGACCGTGCAACAGAATGGTAGTTGATCATCATTGGCATTTGATATCAGGTCATATAGTCACTTTGTGTAGAGGCTTGTGGCCTTGCAACATAGTGGTACTTGATAGTCATCGTCAACAGGAGGCTTCGTACCGTGTAGAGGCAATAACTGTGCAGCAGGTGGAAGTCACCATTATTGAGCTCGTGTGAGAGATCAACTTGGATCGTTGTTCTGTGTGGAGGCATTATGACCATGCAACAGAATGGTAGTGGATCATTGTGGACTTGACATCGGGTTAGATCTTCGTTCTATGTAGACGCTCATTATGGTTGTGTAGCAGGATGGTACCTGATTGTCATCATCATTGGGGTTTGTACCGTGTAGAGGCAGATGCCATGCAGTGGGGTAAAGTCACCATTAGACACTTCTTTATACCGTGTAGAGGCCGAAGCCATGCAAGGGGGTGGAGCAAGTGTCTTCTTCAGTTGCACCATTTGGTCAGACTGTGCAACGAAGATGTTCGTGTAAAGTACTTGACAGAGCTCACAACCTTAGTATGTTGGACGCATCATCAGATCGTTAGCTGCGAAGAAGGATCATACTCAAGGAGCTCGGTAGTAGTCATTTTACTGTACAACAGAGTGGAAGGGGGTCATAGTCAACACAGGACATTGGGGTCAATCGTAACTCTACAGAGTGGAGGAAGAACGTCATTGTCAGATATCTGGAGACTTGACATTGCACAACAGAGGCGTAGAGGTCATCTGAAGATATCAACACAGGGGACCAGAGCTACCATGTAAGTATGCACTACATGACAGGTTTATCATGCCTAGTGCTTTCTTTCATATTGGTAATGAAAAGCTCCATATGAAGTCCTCACCAAGACCAAACGGAGATTCGTCATCTCGATTTGGCATCAAAGTGGCGCAGTAATAGGCGGTGAGCTCAAGTGCTACAGGTCCCAGAGATCGAACCAAGTGTTGTAATCCAGAAGTAGCAATTCGGAGACTACGGTATCAACTGCACAAATCTCTTCATAAGCAATGAGAGGGCTCATGATCTTGAAGCGGAGAATAGAATTTTTTTGGGACAAAAAGCCTTCCCACTAGGGAGGTGTGATCTAGAGGACAATGCGGAGGACACAATGTTCCCTAAACCTCCCGAAATCATTAACGTACGGAAGTTGACTCCATGAGCTTTCCATCGACTATGTGAATGCGGAAAACGGAGCCCCTACGTGCAAATGGTGGCCTTATGACAGGACAAGGTCAACTGGCAAGTCACGATAAGTGGCAAAATGCAAAATCGTGCGAAGGTGATAAGTAAGGGTTGATGTTTCAAATCTCTGGCATTCGACACCTGAGTAAAATCGTCTTCAACAAATGATCGAGAAAAAAATTTGCCACATGGTGGGTCCTCAAGGCACCACGTGGCTTGCCACTACTTATCTGCATTGCCCAACTCGGTTGAGCTAAGGGGTGAAGTATACTAGCTCAAAGAGCTCTTGCATTGCATTAGCGAGTTCACGGTCAAGGCGAGTCATGCACAGCGTGGTCGAACCATATGGCGAGTTGGTTATATAACATTGGTCGATAAAAGCGGAGGATGTGGCTCAAAGCCATGGTTTGTAAGTTGGACAAAGGCTATTTTAAGCCTTGTCTTATCATCTCCCCGCTCGATGTGGGATAATCCACATCGATGTGGATAAAGCGGCCGGGTCGAATGGTGGTGTCAAATGGACATGGGCTCGAGATAGCGATCACGTGGATGGGTCAGGGGACGACGGTCTACATGGCACGAAACCCACACAGAGAGAGCTAGCCCATAGGCGACGTGATGAGGTCGAGGTCGGGCACGTAGACATACACAGTGAGGACGGTATGGACGTGGATGGCGGGATAGGTTGCGTGGCACAACGAGGAGGCAAAAGACAAGGCGGGGGAGGGGGAGTTGACCCCGTAACCTCCCCACCATATCCGAACGACCTAATCAACCCACCTAGCTTGGCGGGTTGGAATCGAGTTGGCCGATAGGCCATATGAACAAGTAATGCGGGCTGCATTACACTATATAGAGGGGATCAACCCCCTTTTTAAAACAACAAGCTCTCACTTCTAAGAGCCCGAGAAAGAATAAAGAGCCAAGGGAGATTTTAGAAGCCTATTTAAAGGCAATTGTGAGGGAGATAAGACCTAAAAATATTTTAGGCAATATTGTAATTAAGTCCTATTATTTTAATAGGCAAACTATTGTAAATTGGGAGTATTTATAAACTCACCAATCGACCCATTGAGCCACACCTTCATAGTGCGCGCCTGGAATTGTGATCGAGGAGCCAAGGGCATTGTGTCGTGGAGGAGAATACTGAGATCGAATTTGCTTCATAAGACAAGGTATCTTCTCGGTGGTCGTGAAACATGTTATTGTTCCTCTTGTATTCAGATTTATCATAGCTTCTATTGTAATTTTATACGAGAGTTGCAGTCAAGAAGTGGATAATAAATTGGTTCGATTAACGAACCCAGAGATGTAGGCAATTTGCCGAACTCCATTATCAACCTGTGTGCATTGTGGTTATCATTTTGTTGTGATTTTTTTAAAAAGTTGAATTTTAAATGGAGTAATTTCGGGAAAGAATTAACTGCTTATAAGTGTCCGAGGTCAGTCGAAAATTTTGACTTGTATTTTCGGATCAACTACTCCATTTTGTTGAGGAGTGTAAGAACTTGTGAGATGGTGTTTGATTCCATTCTTTTGGAGATAGGATTCAAACATTTTTGAAGTGAACTCACCATCATTGTTAGTCCTGAGTGTCCCATTGTGGGATTGAGCTTCATTTTCCACCATTATTTCAAACTTCTAAAACATTTTGAAGGCCTCTAATTTTTGTTTGAGAAAATATATCCATGTTGTTCTGCTCTAGTGGCCAATGAACAACATGAATTACTTGTGACTACCAACAAAGAGAATTGGAAGAGAACACAAGTTTGAGTGATTCTATCGGCTTTCCATTCCGAATTTTGAAAAGGTCCTCTTGTGTGTTTACCCAAAATACAGGTCTCACACTTTTCGAATTTTGTGGTCAGGGTAGGCAAAGCTACAGTGCCATTCTTTTGCAATACACGAATGCTGTTGTCATTGCTGTTGCTGTTGGCATACAAATCTTGCATGCCACAATATACTTGTAGACATTCCGTTTCCAACAAGATGAGCAAAATTCCTTGAAACTGATGGCTCACCCTTGAGTTCTATCATTTTGCCTTCCTCAAATCAAGTCAATATGATTGCATTGTCACCTTTTTCTTTTGATGGCGACTTCCCCATTGTTAAACAAAATGAAGTGTCCTTGTTGGTGAATGAGCACCAAGGACAAGAAGTTTCGTTTCAATTGAGAAAGATATATGACATTTTGAAGAATGAAATTTGGAAGCCTTAGACACTTGAGTCAAATTGTACCCTTTCCTTTTTGTTTGCAGATTTGATTTATCGAACAGTTATATCGGACCACAATATTCCTCATGAAACTTGTCAAAGAAGTCTTTTCGAAAAGTCATATGTTGAGTGGCACCAGTATAAACCATGTTGTACTCGTTGACATTATTTCTTTCATCTGAGTTGGAAAGCACATATTTACTTGTGAATTGGGCCGAGTCCTGTAATTTGGTCTTCTTCTTTTCTTTATTTGTTCCTTTTGTTAGCGGTAGGCTTCAATTTTATTCCATGAAGTCTTGCATTGATGAGTCTTGTGCCTCCCTTTTCTCCCACAATATTTGCAAAACAATTTTTGTCTATCATTCTGCTTTCATTCTGGTGCCCATAGTTCTTACTAGTTTTTGCCTCCTCGTCCCTTATTCTTCCCTTTGCCCTTATCATTTCCATCATGTTTGGAGGACGAGACCTTATAAGAGGAAGAAACCTTGGAAGAATTACCCTTTTGATGGGCATGGTAGGAAGAAAGAAGAATTACCCTTTTGATGGGAACAAATGCTCTCTCGTGGAGTCAGTTTTTCTCCCAAAGAGTTTTTAATCTTTCGTCCATCTTTTCAATCAATTGATCAAATGTGAGAGTCTTCAACTGATTGCTTGCTTGCAAAGACTCCAAGTAGGTTGAATAGGTGGGAAGAACATCTTTTATAAATGCAGTCACGTATATGTCAACTTTAACACCAATGACATCAACATAATGCTTGGAGTCATTGGTGTTTAACACCAATGACAGTCTTCAACTGATTGCTTGCAAAGAGTCCAAGTAGGTTGAATAGGTGGGAAGAACATCTTTTATAAATGCAGTCATGTATATGTCAATTTTAACACCAATGACATCAACATAATGCTTGATAGCATGGATTTATGAGGCCAGACTCATTACATCGTTTTTTCAATTCAAGATTGAACAACTTCAGTTGCAATTGTATGAACTCCAACTTTGTGCGAGAATCATATAAGTCCTTCAATTTGCTAAGTGCTTTCCACGGAGTATTGCACCCTGAAATGTGACGAAAAACTTCTCTTTCAACCGAGCCCCTTTTCAAGGCCAGTGGTTTCATATTCTTGTGCCTCCAGGCTTGAATTTCTTTTGCATCTTTTGGTTTTGCTGACTGTACTTTCCCGTCGCAAATGTTGAACAACATATCATTGAAGATAAGAGTGTTCTCCACTTTTTGAGACCATTTTAACCAGGTGTCTTTTCCGGTTAGTGCTATGCCAATGATTGATTATATTGAGTTCATTTTGTAAGAAAGGGAGGTGGATTGGTTCCTCATCACTCCAGAGGTTCCCCTTTCTATATACCACCATACTGATATACCAAACTACTGGATATGCTTGCTCTTCGTATATACCCACCAATACGTGGAAGAAGCTCATCCTTTTGATATACCTATCGGTATGTGAAAGAGACTTTAAAGCACGTGAGAGCAAAATGGTACGTGGCACCTTAGTATGTAAAAAAGATTCCCTCTATCAATGACACCCGCTTAATAGGAAGTTCTTGTATGTGGGCATAACAACCCTATATACTTGGAGTGTTCTTGCTTTCAGGATTTAAGTCTAGTGATAGTCGCGAATGGGTAATCAAGGGAATGGAAAACTGAAGTTTTTCCTTATTTTTCCCTAACAATTTATAGGGACAAAGCCGTAGATGCTGTTGTTGTAACTATATCAGACTACAGATGCAGTGGTTTGATCTTGATGATTTTACTCGTAAGTGCAAACCAGAGGTACCATTGATACCAAGTTTGTTTGAGTTTGTATGATTTGTTTTGATTTTGTTTGCTTGGACCAAAATCAAATTTGTTTAGCTTTGATAGTATGAACAATGTACTTCGATTTTCCAAAATTTATTTTATTTTCAAAACAAATTACACCAAAAATTGACTTATTATTTACTTTAATATTTCAATGAATTAAAATAATCCTTATTTAATTTTTGAATGTCCTCCAATATTATTGTTTTTAAAGTTAAAGCTTAAAAGGTTGAAATTTCCAAAGATTAAAAAGACTTAGCTCATGAGGAAATGCCAATATAGTGAATTTATGCCTCCATAGTGAATGAACTTCCACGCAGCCAACGCCATATGGACTCACATGCAGTCAAAAATACCATTCAGCTTGTCAGAGATTGCAGAGGGCGCAAGTCTGAGTTGAAGTACCATGCAGCTCTTTCAAAGATGCTTGGAATGTCTCTTGACAGTCCAGCGCACCAGACTGGGCAGAATCTCTTTCAATTTTTCAAATCTGCTAAAAACGCCTTTGCTCAGACCTCCAAGCGGGTCGATGACAGGTAACTCTCTGATCAAATGACTGAACATGAGCCTCTTGCAGACATCTTCTCTCCTAGCGCCACCTAGATGTTTTGAATGAAATGTCAGAGACTTTGTTTGCAGTTATGTCACTTTCAGTGCTGTTTCTGGTCAAGCACAGGTCTGCAGACTTCTAATAGCATGCCCACCTCCTTGTCCCTATTATGCAAGCAATTTTGCAGGCCTTACAGCTAGGAAGGAGGTGTAGAAATGAAGAAAATCCTGTGTGTATGGCAGGTAATGAGAGAAGGAAGGATTAAAAGAATGAATGGACAAGACTGTGCTCTGTCAGGCCAGGTATATTCGAGGGACAAGAGAACAATAATCTGATGCAAACCAAAATTGTATTCACATTGATCCAAATGAAGAAAGATTACAAGCATACATTGCCAAAGGATGGCTATTCATTTCATCTTCCAAGAAGACTCTTCACATTCCTACAAGAACTATTCATCTACCACCACAAGACAGAAGCTCTCCTACATATTACTCCTAGGATTAATTAATATTATGTACAATAATATTACATATGCATCAGGGCAAAGCATCGGGACAATCTACTTGTATGGCTCTTCTAGATTTTGAGATGGCTTATGATAGTATTGAATGGGGGGTTTCATTGAATTAATGTTGAGATTAGTTGGGGTGGGAGATCAATTCACTAGGATGGTTATAGTATTGTTCAAGGTTGACTCAGCTCAAGTTGATGTAAATTATGAACTTACTGATCCTATTTTTCTGTAAGGTCTATTAGGCAGGGTTTCTCTCCATCCCCTTCTATAATTGTTATTGTAGCCAAGGTTATTCTTTTCTTACTTAGAGATTGCTCCCTTGGTCCTCCTCTTAGAGGAATAGTGTTACCTAACAATGATTCTCTCATGGAAGTACAATTTGCAGATGATGCATAACTCTTTTTTCAATGCAGAAAATCAATCTTTGTGAAATGAATATGAGACGGGATATATGATGTAAGGTATCAGGATCTAAATTGGCTATCCATAAATCCTCTTTGCTTGGTTGAGAGGATGATCCTCTACCATGGGTCAAGATGCAAGGATGGTCTTGGGTTGGCCCTTCTAAAATAGTTAGATACTTGGTGATCCCTTTGTTCTATCCCCTTCTTTTAGGAACATGTGGAAGTGGGTTATGGAAAATATTTGTAAAAGGTCTCTAAGTAACAAGGTCAGTTGCTTTCCTTTGCTAGCAGGTTCTAAGTATGTCCAAAGGTTCTCTCCTCATACAAGTTATTATTCCTCCTGTTAGATATCCAATTTTCATTTTCACATTAGTGTTAGATTGTGAGAGAATAGTTTATGGCACGATGGAAAACATTCTGAAACAAGACATGCCATTGTGTGGGGTACTTGTGTGAAACCAAAGGCCTTGGGAGGTCTAGGTCTAAAGGACCTCAGACTAAAGCTTATCTCATTGGCAGTGAAGTGGATTCTTAGTGCTTTTAAGGGATACAAACCATGAAATGTTCTTGTGAGGCATAATACTGTTTCTGATACTCCTATAATGAAGCATGATTGGATTGGTATACACTTAAATTGATCTGACATTTGTTTCCCTTTCAGTGCAGCTTGCTGGGACTCCTATCTCTGGTTCACTATGGAAGGCTTGAGAGTCTGGGTAGCATTTTGTCTATTTGGAGGGGAGGGAGGATACTAGATATAGGCCCAGATCCTACCTTGTAGAAAGCTCTATCTGGAGGGGGGCACTCCCCCGTCCCTATGCAGATATTGGGCCTCCCCCTCCGCTACTCGATAACCCTCCTCTAGGTTTTTTTGGGCGGCTGTTGAAGTTCCCACACACCTCTAGGGTTGGGGATTGGGATCGAGGTCATTTAGTAAATTTTTGAGGTCAAGGTAACTTGATTGAACATCTAAAATTGTTTTTTGGCTTTTTAGAGTAATACACGGAGGAGGTAAATTCAACTTTAAATCAAACAAATTGTTCTTGGTTACCCCAATAGGTCAACTTATCTATCTCCAAGTGGTTGACAGGCCGAAGACTGCTCTCGTCCACTTGTCTTCTCGGATTGTATGAAGATGTGATGGCAAATATCATCCATTGGGAACACAACAAATTGAGTGAGCAATGCGAACTGGTGTGCCGAGACAACCTACCGCCTTCACCTGGTTTGACACAACTTGCTATGGTTACATATCATTTGGTGGAATCTGAGTATGAATAATAAGCCCTTAGCTCTTGCTAGAGGTTGGTTTGCTAACTTTTGCGCTTCTAAAGGCATTAAATGTTTTGCTGACTTGTTCTGGATGGGCAAGAGGTTGACATGGGAAGAGATTGAATAACGATACAGCATTCCTAGTTTACAAAGGTGATCCATAGGGATCCAAAAAAACACACCACTTCATCAGTTCCATCAGCACCAAGAAGGAGAAACAAGAAAAGTGAAAAAAAATGAGGTAAACGGAGGTTCTGGATAGAACCGCCACTCTGTGCAGAGCGGTGGTCTCAGGACTGCTGCTCTGCAAGGCGGCAGTCTTGAGACCACCGGTTTGCATAGGGCAGTGGTCTTGACACTTTCGAACAGAAAAGAAGAATGGAATGTGAGTGGACGCGTTCTTGAAGCGCCTAGCCGTATCTCTTCCCTTCCATGCCCTTTCACATCCTCCAGTGCACGAGAGGACATGGGAAGGCCTATAAATACATGGAAGGAGCAAGAGAATAGATATTCGAAGATCCAGAGAGATCGAGAAACAGAGTTTAATGAGAGCAGTGAGCAAGATCTTCAGTGCTGGAATGGAATTGTAGGAGCAAGGTGTAGAAACAGAGCAAGCAAGTAATTGGAGAGAAGGTTTACATTGTTGCTTCTTTTCATACTTATTGTAATTTGTAATTGTCTATGTTAGACCAATAAAAGTGGGAAGAAAGCTTCCCGACTGGTTTTCCTCCTTGGAGGTTTTTAGGATAAAATTGTTGGTGTTGAAGTTTGAATTATTTCCTTCTCTGCAATTTCCTTTCTATAGCACTAGATAATCAGTCACGAAGCTCTAATTTTCAAGCAATTCTGTCATTTTCCAAAGTTGAAAGTAGAACAACATAGTTGTGTGATTCGTAGAGTTCCAAAGTAGAAGTTTACGGATCAAAAGGAGAACTTATATCATGCTAAAAAGAGCCTGAGCCTCCTTTGCAAATGGCCTTAGACTTCAATTTGACTATGAATGCTGGGATAATATTAGATGGATTAGAGGCCCCCCTCTGTTAGGAATCTCCTCAAAACAAGTGTATTCTAAACTGTTTCAGTCTGATACTATATGTTGGGATCTTAATTCTAAGTAAAAAGTCAATTTCTCTCATAGGAATTGGAGAAGTTGCTTTTTCAATTATCTTGGATGCATGTTTAGAACCAAGGCAGGTTTGATTCAGATGAGGTTGTGATGATAAAAATTGGCATTAGTTCTAAAATCTTCTTTGTTTCTGGCTTCTTTGAATCTATCGAACATGAAATGAATGGCCACTTTGGTCCAAAGCTGTGATCTGTGTGTAGCGGCACGAGCCCACGCTCTTACCTTGAGTGTGTTGGTCACTTGCATGACTCTGCACTTTGGGCATCTCAGAGGTGCCCTTTGCATCATGTGCCTTCCGCGCAGTGCTAGGATACATACCGCGCAGCTCAGAAGACAACATTGCTCTCTTCACCTTAATTGGGGTGGAGCCCCAAAATGAGTCAAGGGCATAGCCCTTGTGGGTTGAGGTCCAGCACCTCATTCATGGGGCAATGCCCCATGAGTCCTAGACTGCACTGAAACATCTAGTACGGGCTCGTACTAGGTTTGAAACATACCTGGTACTGGTACTCTCTGGGTACTCTGTGGGTACGTACCCACAGGCCCTGGGTATGTACTGGGTACATAAAACTGTAGCCGGGATGTACCCAGGGCCTGTGGGTATGCACCCACAGCATACCCACAGTTTTTTTATTTAAGTGCAAAAAAATAAATAAAACTTGAGGGCTTTGACTGGAATTAAACCTTGGAAAGTTTGTGTGAGATTCAATATTGCCAATAGGCTCCCAAGGGTCAAGAGAGATGAAAAAGACTTCATTTGGTTGACTTACTATTTGGGGGGTTTTTTGTTGCTCCTCAAGGGTCATTTATTCTTCAGTGAATTTGGAAGGCACGGGAACAAGTGAATCACTTGGTGGTTGGGCAGCCTATCTTCTCTTCCTTTGACACTAGGTGCCAAGCTATGTTGCCAGGAAACGGGTACGGGTACGATACGTGGATAGGTCAATTTTAAAAAATACTTGGGTATATATGTATATATATATATTTTTTTAAATTAATATATATGTACGGAGGTATCCAAGACATATCGTACCCAAGTAATTTTATATATATATTTATGTACATCTACTCATTTTATAGTACATAAAAAACTGAAATAGTAATACAAAACTTGAATCAATTTTCAAAACATTCGATATACTTAAGACTTTGTATTTTTATTGATCATGTGGCTGCCATACATATGATATACAAATATCATGTCAACATGGATACGAACAAAACTCGAAATTTGAAAAATATACTAGGATCCATGTTCAATTTTTCAAAACATACAATATACTTAAGATTTTACATTTCATTGATCATGTGGCTGCTATACATATGATATAGGAATATCATGTCAACATGAATACAGACAAATCTAGAATATATCATCTAGATTTTCCTCAAAATCAAGTTCTTGTGTGCCACTTGCTCTAGCTCCACTCTCATTATAGCTTTTTATAGCTTTTCGTGGTGATTAGGGTGTTTTTTTATTCATTTTATTTTTAGGGTTTGGTTTTATGCATTAGAAAAGTAAAAAAAAGAAGAATTAAAACCTTTAAAAGACGTTTTTAGGGAGGGATACACCGTGGATACGTGTGGGTACCTCCTGGGCATGAGTGGATGCACCTGTGGCGTACGCTGGAGGTACCCACACGTATCCCACTCATATCCGTATCCGTACGTATCTGTAACGGATACGTATCAGGTAGGATTCGTTGGGGGGCAGGGCGTATCCTGGCAACGTAGGTGCCAAGCCTACAAATCGATTTGGTTTGAGAAGATCCTTGCCTTTACAAAAGGCTGCTCTGCCCTCCTTTGGTTTGAGAAAAGAATTAAAATATTTCATGACTTGTACAGATTTGGGAAGTGGATGGAATGGACAGACCTTAGAGCTTTCTATAAGCTTCCTCAATCTCAGTTCAGAATGTATACAATGCTCAGAAATGCTTTAACAGCTCCCTCTACAGTCTACTGGACTAATTACGGAGGATGAGAATGGCTTTTCGGATACTATGAGGTGGCTCAAAGGCCCCCCTCTCCAAGAGGCTACCTCTAGACGACTCTATGAAAAGTTTGCTTTCTCCCCAAACCTTTCCCTGGGCCTTAACAATAAGTGGAATGTTTGTGAGCCCATTAGTAGATGGACTCATAGATTTAATGTTTTGTGGTCTTGTATTCAGTCAAAGAAATCTTGCTTTAGATGGCTTCTAATTCATAATAAGCTCGATGTTGGCTTCTAATATTTTATAGGTTGCTGAAACTATAAGCTTGTTGTTTTCTTTAATTTTTTATATATATTTATATTTTTTAATTTTTAAAAATATATTGTATGAACGTACCCGCAGCGTATCGTACCAGGGGGAGTTTTAAAAAAAATGCCGTTTCAGTGTATCGAACCCGTATCCTGGCAGTCTAGCCCATGATGAATGTTTGAAGGTCAATCTTGACACTGTTCGGCACAATTCAGCATTATGTGGAATAACACATCCACAAACTCTACACAGCACTGCACCATTCCATGCTCTTTGTGCAACCTCCGCACAACATCGACAACCCACTCAATATCCACAGACATGCCACAGATTATCCCCTGCACTAATCATCTAAAACTCACAATGGCCACGCGGACACTTGGTGCTGTCCTGTGCCATGCCAGGTGGTACTTCCAGGGCTCAGGCTATGCTTGTGCATTTTTCAGCATACCGCACACTTGGAAGTCGAGCCGTGTAACAGTCGGAAGACAGAGAGTCACATAGGGAAGCCCGAACGGGTCTTTCAGCGTCTATGGCTTTGTAACCTATGTGTGCATTATATAGTTAACAATGAGTAAAAGATAAGGAACCATACATCTCCCTCGAGAGTATGCCATGCACAAAATGCATAGATTAATATTATTTCCTGCTGTAGTTCTATTATTTTCTTTATCTGTGAATCTTTATGGTATTGCTTCTGCATACACATGCGTTTAGAACACAACTAAATCCTCATTAGAGTGTTGACACCTGGACCTTCTGGGATCCAGACCAAGCTGTGATTACATGGGAAAAAATAAGGACTGTTACTCTACATTCTGCTCGTTTCTTTGCTTTAAAGCTGTGATAACAGGGGCAGAAATATGTATTCTACTCTACATTTTGCCTGTATTTGCAAGAACATGAAAGAGTAAATTTTTTTGTAGAAAATTGTGGCTTATTTCTACAACTGAAGTGTTATGGTTTTTGTGGAAAAGGAGAAATGCTGACTTTTGGGATTGTGTTTATGTGGACAAGAATTCTAAATTAATCACCATTTCTTATTGCAGTTCATATGGTCTATGTATCTGCCTTCATAGCTGTTCAGTATATGCGTGAAATCTGATTTTTGTTCTCCCTGTTGTTAAAAGACTACTCAAGCTCAGTTCACATTGACAGGATCCCTTTGGATAGGTCTATTGAATTAATTTAATGAACAAATATGTGTATCAAGGAACATGCTTACATGAACACATTCCCCATTTACTATTACGTCAGTGCAATAATTGTAGAATAACATCGCTGCTACAGGTCTTTTACATTAAAGAATTTGGGCCCCTATAGACGAATAGTTGATGCTGAAAATTCAATTGGGTCATCTAGATTCTAGACCACATTACCCCTGCCTTAGGAAGATTATTTTAACTTTCTTGAGACATATTTATCACTATTTAAAGGAAGCGGAGTTATCACGAAGGGAAACCAAATAGTAGTGGATGAAAACAGTTATCAGTGTCGGACTCCATGTTTGATGCCAACTGTTCACCTGAAAAGTCACGAAGTTGTCACTTACTTATTTATTAGAAAGTGAATAAAGTTGATTATAAATAATGGTTGACAACTTGTTGGAAGTAAGCTTTTAATATGTGCTGTCAAGATTTGATTATTTCTTTATTCATTCCTAGTGATGTCAATGTGGAGGATATGGTACCAGAATTCCGTGAGCCAGAATAATTACTGGAAGTAGAAAAGTAAAAGAATATTGATTGAATGGTCAAATGAGCGACCATAGGAGGCTATGCAGTTTTTTTTTTTTGGTTCATGAAAGGGGATTCAGTGGATGATGAGTTATCTGTGGACCAAGAGATGTGATGACGATCAAAATGGCAATTAAGCATGTTATTTGTCTCAAATGATGTATGGGATGGCATATTATTAGAGCCAAAAGAAGCTACATTATTGTATAAAATCCCTATAGAAGTGGAAATTTGTGATATGAAATGTGTTAGAAGCCAGCTAAGCATGACATTATTTCCTGTGTATGTGTATGATGGGATAATTAATGATCTAGGCCAGCCCAGGCTCCATCTGGATAAGTCTATTGGATAAAATTGTTACACAAACATGTACATTGAGGCACACCACCTTCCTTAAGCACATTGTTGCCTTCTGCTTGTCATATCAGTATCGTAATTGCAGAATAACAGTGCAGGTACAGGTCCCTCACATTGATGGAATTGTCCCTTATAGACCCATCATTTGCATTCTGAGGCTGCAATTCTGCTGAGGACATCTAGACGACCTTCCCCTGCCTTAGGAAGACTATTTGAGTATTTTTTAGACTTGATTTATAAACAATCTGTAGCATATTTTGATTGAGGTACAGAAGGCAGAGCTATAAGGAATGAGAACTGAAATCATAGGGGAGGAAAACTTTAATGGTTGATGTTTTCCTGACAATACGGGATCAGATGGCTTATAGTTATAAAAGGTCAGTTATCTCAGTGAATCATCAGGAGTTAGAAAAATGAGTTTTTAGAATGGTTCTGATCGTTTTGGAAGTTATGTCAAACATGGAGTTGGTTTCTGAACCATTTCAGGACATGAAATTTCCTCATTCTTATAGCATTTGGTTGCTTATTTTTATATAGTTCTGCATGTTTTTAATTCAATAACTTCTAGGTGCCAATGTAATTTTACATTTATGAAGGTGGTAACTTTTAATTAGGTATGATTTCTTCCATTTAGAAAGGTAAACGTGTATGCTTTGATTTATATCTAACGCTAATTTATGGTTTATTTAGATGCTAGTAGTCATATGACTGACTGGTGTGCTTGGTTTATTGTAGACACTATCAAAAACATTATTATTTTGTGTTTCTGTGGTCGTAAAGAAACTTTCTTGTTCTACATCACAGATTCAGGATTTCTAAGGACTCTTGATTCTAGCATCAAGCGTAATACAGCAGTCATTAAAAAACTTAAACAGATAAATGAAGAGCAACGGGAAGGTCTTTTGGAAGAACTTAGATCGGTGAACTTGAGCAAATTTGTGAGCGAAGCTGTAACAGCCATTTGTGATGCAAAACTTAGAAGTTCGGACATCAATGCAGCTGTTCAGGTGACTGATATCAAACTTTATCTCATTTCTTATTCTTGACTCAGAGTTCGCTGCTTATAATCTCCTGCATTACTTAGCTGTACAATCTGATATTATTTGACCATAGATTAAGCTCTTATAGTTAGCTTTTTATACATTTATTATTTTTAATAGTATCTTTCTTAGGAGTGTTAACTTGTCCATTTTTGGGCTGAGAAATTTCGTTTACTAGGATAATTCATCATTTAGGTAGCTATTTACGTTTTATGTTTTGATTTTTTCTAATGATTGCTATCATAGGAGTTTTATGTGTACCTGAGAGATTTAAGCCATTTTTGGGGTAAGAAATTTTTTGTACTAGTATCAGTTACCTTAGTGAACTGGTGAACTGGCTACTTTCTTTTACTAGCCTGAAAAGATGCTGGATGTCCAAATAAACAGATGGTTTGATCGCTACTTTCTAGTTCTTACCCTTGTACACACCCTAATATTTTCGTAACCTGATTACTCCTGAACCTTCTGTGATTTCCTAGAAACACTTAGTCTTATTTTTCCTCTATGAGGTTAGATGAGATGCTAGTCAGGTTACTTTTTCCACGACCGGGTTCTCATTCTCCAACGTGGTTATGAGGAAGGTTTCAGCAAAAGTACTTGGTTCCTTGCTTTTGGAGATCACTTTGGGATGGAAATATATGTTTGGGCCCTTCATGCTTGAACATATTTTTGCAAAAAGGATTGATTGTGTCTGTAGCATGAACTAGATAATCCTTGCAAATGTTAAATGTAGAGCAAGAAATAATTGACATCAATACATATTTTTTTTAATTGGAGGTCTGTTGTATATTCCTCTTTTTAAACTCTGGTGAGTATGAAAGATTCTTGCTATTCTTAGTCATATTCATGTACAGAAAATCTTGAAGAAATTGGAGATAGCAGTCTTATCTTTGCTTACCAGTATAGTTTGAACCTATATTGCACTAAGAATTGAAGATTAAAAACTATAATTGACAACATCATCAAAATATAAATTATTCTGATGTATATTAAGCTTTTCAATTTTTCATGTGTATGAAAAAGCTTCTTTTTGTAACTAATGAGCATTCATGGACAGAAATGTTCAACAGGTTGTAAGCACCAGTTTTTTTTCCCCCTATTTATGGGTATCTTTCGGGGTTCACCCTCAGTAGAAATATTTTTGCACTCTTTGCTGTTAGCATGCAGTATGATTTCAGAACAGTTTTTTTCATTTTGGGCCCTACCATGCTGTTATAACTGGATGCACTTTTTGAGTCCTATTGGCCTGCATCAGTCACTTGTGGACATTAATTCAATTTCTTTCTTTCTTTTCTGCTTCCCAGTATAGTCTGAACTCCGAACCTATGTTGTTCAAACAATTATAAAGGGGAATTGGAACAATATGAACTTAATGCTTATATATAGACATGACTAGGGTTTCAATATCAGCAAAAAGCCTGGGTATGCTTCTATACGAGTCATTGGAGAACTAGGAAATGGCCACAGTAGGACATACCAGGAAATACAAGACGAAACAGGGATTTGAAATTTACTAAAAATAAAACAAAAGAAGAAAAAACATGCTCTTAAATTTAATCTTTTTCCCTTTTGTCACAGTTTTGGTTCTGATTCTGGTTCTGATTCTTACAGTATTTTTTTAAGTTTTTATGTAGTGAAATGCAGTTTTTAAAATTTTCTTAGATGAATGAGTTAAATATCTGTAGGTCAAGTCTAGGTATATGGTCAAAATGAAGAAAACTTGGAAGTTTACCAGGAGTTTCCAAGGTAGCCGCCAGTCAGGATATTTCCAACGAAGTTGCTAGTATAGTTTCTGAACTTCATAAGTTTGAACTATCTTGTTCATTCTTGGCCTTTAAGATATTACATTTGTCAAGCATGCTTTGCTTCAATCTGACAGTCTTATCACAATTAATTCATTGTCTGTTTTCTTCATGGTACCATTGCTATATGTATATGCCAGCATCTCCTAAAGATCTTGAAAATCTAATAAAGAATGTCCAAATTTCAAGACATGGTGGAGGTTAGTACGTTGACATCCCTCCTTGAATATAAATACTGTTACTAGATTTTCTTTATGAAACTCCTGGATGATGGTGATATACTAAGTTTAACTTTTCATTTCTAGGAATTGACTGTAAAATACCACCCTGATGCTTCTCATCTTCACCCATAAACTCTTAAAAGATTCACATTCCTAAATTACTCTTAAAAGACTCATCTTCACTGATGTACTCTTAAATGACTCATAATCGGATCATTAATGAGAAAAAGAAGTCAAATTCGAAATTGTCAATTGATTAATCTGGAAATTTCTCTATATCCAAGGAATAAGTTCTGGTCTCTTGAATTCTAACTTATCTGACTGCTAGGCCAAGACAAAGGATCAAAAAAGCAGAAAAAATATAAACAATAAAGTGGAGATTTCAGCATAATCAACTATTATTTGTCAAACACTACCCACCATTATCCTAAATTTACAAAACCATAGCATTTTAGAATAATCCAATAAAGGCAATGGCCCCCAATTGTAATGCACTATAACGCCGTGTAATAATAAGATATGTAATAAAATATATCAAATCAAAGAAACTGATTCTATATAACTACATGCATTTGAAATTAATGGAAAAAATATAATGGAACAATGTTTGTGTCTTAGCAAATATATCTCTGGTCATGACAGTAGTGTTATCTTGAACTGTGCAGCAGGTGAAAATCCTAAATCTGAGTTTCATAGATTGAGCATAAACGTTTCATCTGCATTCAAATTAAGAGGAAGGAAATGCATATGCTTGAGAAAAAACACGTTTAATCAAAATGCTTGAAAATGCTGTCCCTTGGTTATGGGTGAATGACTTTTCAAACTATTAATTTTTTGACGGTGGTTTTTGTCCACTGCACTATATAACTTTCCTTGACTCGAACATAATTCAGTTGATTCTTTAATCTGAGTGACTTATTGTTTGGTTAACTTCTGAACTGGGGTACCTTTGAACACTAAAACTTTCTACACAAGGCATTTTTCTCACACAAACCCGTTTTACTCAGCTTGGAAGGTTGTTTTTGATGACTTTTGATGACATTTTGGTGAAACCACAATTTAAATTCCATGTCGGATTTGGACAAGCAACAATATCTAGTGTTTTAATATACTTGCTCAATGTTCTGAATAGAATAAGGAGAAAAGATAAAAAAAAACTTTTCCTTTTAACACTCAGATACAATTAAAGAAATAAACAGAAACACACGCTATGCTCTTCTCTTCTGGAAATATCATATGGTCTTTGTACAATGGATCATTCTTTATAAATGCTCTTCAAGACTCATATTTAAAGTGCGACGATCTGTTTAAAATAGTTTGCATCCAAATTTCCAAATTATAGATATAAACAGAAATACAATATGCTTTATTGTTCTGGGAATATCAAGTTTTCTTTGTACGATGGTTCATTCTTTTGACAAATGCTCTTTGAGACTTCTTTACGAAGTGCAATGACCTATTTGTGACACCCTCTGATGAAAAAACTGATTTCAAACAAAAGTTCCTGAAGGGTTTTGTGTGCATTGAGTTGTTTTGTTTATCTAAAACTCATTTGACCTCATCTTTTTTAATAAGAGGTGCCACTCTTTGCAATATTTGTTTTCAGCATCTGGAGTAGTGCAGGCTTGTTTTATGTGTGGTGTGCCTTATCATTATATTGACTGTACAGATACTTGTTACTGGTCTTGATGATTATTTTGGTCCTTTGATTGTTGTAACTTATCTTCAGCGATAGTTTACAGTGTTTGTTTCATATTTAATTGCAGAAGTATTACCCTTTTCATCCTTCTTTTCAATTAGGAACATCAAGCATTCAAATGTGTTTTAATCTCGAGGATACGAGTTTACAAGCTGTTAGTGTATGATTTTACATCTCACAAATGGCAGTTTGTTTTGTAGGTCTGTTCATTACTTCATCAGAGGTACAAGGATTTTTCACCCACTTTGATTCAAGGGCTCTTAAAAATTTTCTTTCCTGGCAAAGCTAGTGAAGATGTGGATGCAGACCGGAGTTTAAGAGCAATAAAGAAGCGAAGCACACTAAAGCTTCTTATGGAGCTCTATTTTGTTGGAGTTATAGAGGATTCTAGTTTTTTCATAAATATCATAAAAGACCTTACCAGTACAGATCATTTTAAGGACAGGGATACTACTCAAACACATCTATCACTGCTTGTGAGTTTTGTTCGTCAAGGGAGGGTCTTTCTAGGGCTTCCTCTTTCAGGCCAAGATGTACAGGATGAGGTATTTTGTGGATGTAGATGCTTTTCACTTTTCAGGCTTCTTCAATTTTGTATCTAGTCTAATACTTGATAGTTGGCTGACATGCTTATGTGCCTTTATAGTTGCTCTTCTAATTACTACAACCAAAATTTATTTTATTTATCATGTGGTTTTCTTTGATTAAATTAGAAGTACCATCACAGTTGCCAATTCATCTTTAGATGTTTTTAGTTTAACAACTGCGATGGGACTATTGACGGGTTTGTTCAGGTTTGGTTTTCTCTGCAAAAGGTTAGTTGGACTTTTTGCTGGTGTAATTTATGTTTGTTGCTATAGTGGCATGGCAGCTGTTTCACATCATCTTTTTAGTGCTGTACTGACTTCCGGAAACAATTCTCTTGGTGAAACCCACACAAGATGGTTCATTTGCTGAGGTTTAAGTCAGTGAAAATTACTGGGTCTTCCACATCTGAATTTCGTCCATGGGATAAGTGGTCAATATCATAGTTATAAGCTTAGTCACCGCATTCGCCGAATTTAAAGGCAAAAATCCGAATTTCGCTGAATCTCAAGCCGTCACAGGAAATTCGTTGAAATTCACGATTTTAATACCCCTCTACAAAAACTATGTTAAAAATGCGAAAATATGGTGATTGTAAGGTCGTTTTGACCTAGCCGCCGTGTTTGAACTTTTAAAGTTCACCAAAAGAGTTATATCATGGTTGAGAGCTAACATGCCCTAACGCATTTAAAAACCATTCCAAATTTCTTGCAAGATGGATTATTCCGAGTTTCAGGTATGCGAATGCAGGCTTTTGTAGAAGTTCTAGATGTGGTCTTTGTTGTGGGCTCTCATTGGCGTAAACTGCTCAACTGCAGAAATGTCAAAACAGTGTTTTATTTTTCTTATATAACATATTATAATATCCTAGCAAGTATAGTTTTAAAGCTCTTAAGTGATATAAGAAAAATAATTATTTGTTTTTTATAATTACTTTATAGTTTAGCTTTTATTTTTTATGTTTTTATTATATTTACGTTTTATAAATAATAGTTCTATTATATATTTATATTTCACATTATTATTATATATTTATATATATATTTCAATGTTTTTATTAGAATTTTTATTTATATATCTATATTTTATATTTTCTAAAATACAAGTATATTTTTGTTAGTCAAATTTAGTAACGAGTTTTATCTTTGGATTATTTGTAACAAATATTTTACGAATTTTATCTTCCGCGAATTCGAACACGAATTCAAATGTGGTGACATAGGTTATAAGAGGCTAGATCTGGCCTAAATTTGGTCCAGAGCAGGTTTTGGGGACGAATTGAAGTGGTGCCATTTGGTCTGGATCTTTCTTGCCATTTCTATCATTTAAAAATCAGTTTTATATAAAATGTTTAAAAAAACAAAAAACCTAAAACTTAGGTCTCTGCTCGGGACATTTCTTCGTTAAAAATCAAAATTTGTCCAACTTCCCTAGTCTGGAATAAAATTTTGGAATGGGAATAGCGATCTTTCAATAACTTTTCAATTCACGTTGTGCATTTGTTTCTTTTATCAAGGGTGTCTGAAGTCTTTATTGCAGGTGTTTTTCAATGATCACAAATGTAGTAATGTTATGTTTCAATTTTTAATATGATGAAATGTATATAATTTTCAGGTAAGTTTTCATTTAGCTTTCGTATGAAAATAGATTTGCATATCTTTATTTTTCAATTTTTACAAAATAATCTGTAATTTTATAGGACTCGTGCAGTTATTGTTTTTGTGGACTTTTGTTTATGATGATTTTTTTAATTTGAATTTTGTTTATATTTTACATATTTTAATGTTTTATGTTTACATATTCTTGATCGATTTTTTAAATATTTTTTGGAAACTTTGGATTAATGAAACTGGTTAGTGTGACGGTGGTCGACAATTATACTTTTTATGAATGCAGGTCGACAATAACTATCATCAATTATAATGCATGCCGATTGAAGCCTATTTTCAGATTACTAAGGACTTTTTTTTTTTTGGATTAGGGTAAATGTGAGGGTTTTGAAAGCACCCACAACCTTGTACAAAGAAGAAAGGGATAAGGAAAAGATGAGGAGCCCTCCCACATAAAAGAAGGAGAAAAGAAGAAAAAGCCACTACATAGAAGAGAAGAAAATGTTGCAGTCATCGAGTCAACATCCGAAGAAGATACAGGAAGGATATAAGGAAGAACATCCTTGGCTGTAACCGAAGACAGCAAGAAGGACCAGTCAAGTAGGGAAAAGAAGATGCAGCTCCAAGGTAAGCTGTTGAATGAAGAGGTGGAGGCAACTATGAGGTGACCACAAAAGAAGCAGGAGAAGAGAGGAGAAGTTGAAAGATTCGACTATCAAAGTATACCCTTCTTTCCCTTCTTCGAGCATACCACCTGCCAATTCTCTGGAAATTGTTCCTTTGAATCCAGCGTGTTTGTTAAGGTTAGAATCAGAGGGGATCCAATCTGTAATTCCGTGTTCAGAGAGATGCAACACTCCTTATCCGAATCAGAATGATCGGATTCATGAGGCCTCTTGGTTCCCGGAGTAGGTCTGTCCCCTTGGGGGGAAAGCGCTACTTGTTGACTTGCCGCACCACACTCAGTTGCTGCGGCAGGTTGAGTAGCAACCAGCGGATCTACTCTCCTAGCTTCTTGAACTTCTGCTTCTGAATCCAAATCCTCCTCTAGATCAGGGATGTTCCACCGTTCGGAAGACTTTTTCTTTGCAGATTGAGCTTTCTTATGAGGGTAGGCAGACTGTAGATGGCCTGTAGACCTGCAGTTTCTGCATCTAAATGCTGTATTTTCGTAGTCTAGAGATTGAACGTGGGACACATCACCCATTTTGAGGGTCATTTTATCCGGCAGTCCTTTACTGAGGTCAACTTCAACACAAATTCTAACATAAGTGAGTAGCCCACCATAGAATCGTGAATCATCCTGTTTTATGAATCTCCCTAAGCAATTCCCAATATCCTCCCCAACAAGATAAAAATTGAGAGGGAGGTTGGGTAGCCTCATCCAAACTGGGACACATGAGATGGAGAAGGTGCATGGGTCAAATTGTGGGAACCATGGTGTAGTGAACAAACCTGTAGAGCCCCAAAACCAAGGGCCCTCATTAATGACCCTGTGATAATCATCCTGATCAATAAAAAGAATGATGAAAAAGCCTCTGGCACAGAAGAAATGATCATTTTTTTGGCCCAATTGGAATGGATCCACAGGATAAGGTCATTCGTTGAAGGCTAGACACCATTAAACCTTCAGATGAGAGCTTTTTTCTTCAGATTTGTTTGAAAGGTCAGAGAGTCAGCACTGGTGATTTCCAAAGAAGGGGTATCCACAGCTTGTTCCACAATGTAGGGTGGGGGAGGGGTAGCAGCCGCAGAAGCTGATGCACCATTTTTAAACAAAGCTTCTTTGAACGAAGCAGGGTTATGAGCTCTGGCTCCACCTCTCAAAAAGCCCGTCATGAAAATCAGAGAATCCCTTTCAACCCCATAAGAGCTGAGCAGGGAGTTATCCTCTTGAAATTTGCCTCCAAAGGCAAGATTAATGAGATCAAATCTACAACACATTTTGAGGGAAATAGCAGATTTAAGATCCACACCCTTGGCGCGTGGGGGCAACAAAATGCAGAGTGTGGTCCCATTCCACGTGCGAATGAGAACCTGGGAAGCGAGGTCAAGTTCCAGCTCTGTAGTCTGTGGAAACAGATCGAAGCTGCAGCCCAAACCGCCACTGTTTCTATCCATTTCTGGAACACCATATTCAGATGTGGATAGCCGTGCACTAGGGGCAGACCAGAAAACTCGAGTAAATGCCGAAAGAACTCGCCTCCTGCAAGACGGACCAGGGTAATCATTAATAAAACTGTCACGCCTATGTCCTGTACACAGGAACTCAAAACCATCTCCTGCCGAAGGAGATCTGCCGCCATGGGCGGAGAACTCAGAGCTAGGGTTTTCGTCGGAGAGAAACGCCATTCGCGGTTCGATCTTTTCCTCTATTCTCACAATAAGGACTTGTTTTGCCATACTGCTAGTTTCTGTTAATTAGCTGACAGCAAAGTTGATTTCATTTAACGATTTTTTTTCAACCTATATCTATGTCGGATGTATTATACCGGCATTTCTTTATTTTTTGAAAAATGTTTGTCTGATACTTACTAGCAATAGCACCTTTAGGTGCAGATATTCATCAACAGTATATACAAAGGAATGTTTGTTGATTTTTTTTATTGTTAAAATGAGGGTTCTACTGGATCCCCACCCATTAAAGAGAAAACAGGTACCATGCCCAAAAAAAAAATAGCAGAGTGCTGGAAATGTTCAGTAAGGTTTTTCACACATCAACAAGACTACTGCTCTTACAATCCATACCATTTCAACTGACAACTGAAGTAGTAGCTGAAAAATTAACCTTGAAACAAGATCTGTGCAAGCACACAGCTGACCTTGAAACAACATAAATGGGAATGCAAACCCAATATGGACCATAACAAACACAAACATTAACATAAACCTAAAGCTTCTTTATACACTATCAGAGGAGCCCCACGTGTCATGGGTTAATTTCAGTAGTTGCAGATGCGTCTGATCCTTTTGAATCAGCAGCCCCATGTACGTCCTCACCCAGAAGCTTCCTCACCCATCTCTTTACATCAAACTCACATGATTCCCTGATTCAGAAGCCTTCCAAGATCTTATCCACCTCTGCACATTTAAAGCTATATGTGGCTTTGAGCCCCTTTTTGACACGATGGGGCCTCTGTTGATTGAGATAAGATCCCTGTTCATATCAGTTCTTCATGCAGTGCCTCTTTGTTGTCCTCCCTCTCCCTCTTCTCCTCAGAGTCTGCCCTCTATCTCTTTGGGGATTTTTAAAATAGATTTTCCTTCACACAGCTTATGCATGAGGGCTCCATAGAGTGGGCTTACCCCCATCCTCCACAATATTTTGGTTTGTAATGAACTTACTTAAGCCTAGCAGATACTTTGTAGCAGCCTCTAGGTGTCCAGAGAGCGATTTTCTTCTGCTTGGGGCTGGCTTGGAGTTGATATGGGATTTTTATTTAAGATATAGGATTGTAAGGCAATGTTAATGTTGACAGGCAAAGCTCTATCTAAAATTTTCGAAGCAATATTTATTAATTGTTTTTGAAATTTTTTGAGGCACCTGAATAGATAAGGCCACCAATCTAGAGCTACATCTAAATTTATTAGCTCAGCCAAGGAGGGGAATATGATAGTTTATAACCTGAGCAGATCATTGATTAGGAGTGACTGTTGGCTGTAGCCTCTCCCATGCATTTGAGTCAAAACTTTTTAATGATGTCAAAGAAGATTGCCTTATTCCCGAATTGGCAAGGGAATTTTAAAAGGGATTTTCCTTATTACAGCTTAGGCATGAGGGCTCCACAGAGTGCACTTACCCTACCACCACATTATTTTAGTTCCTAATGAACTTACATGAGCCTAGCAGATGCTTTACACAGCCTCTAGCCATCCAGATAGTGATTTACTTCTGCTTGGGGCTGTGTTTGGAGTTGATATGAGCTTTTGATTTGGGATCGGATTGTAAGGCAATGTTAATGTTCAAAGCCCCATCTAAACATTTGAAAGCAATCTGTTTTCATTGTTTTTAAATTTTTTTGAGGCACATGAATAGATAAGGCCACCAATCTAGGGCTGCATCTTAATTTATTGGCTCAACCATGGAGGGGCATATGATGTTTTGTAGCTCCAGTAGATCATTGATTGGGAGTGACTGTAGTCCCTCCCATTCCTTTGAGTCAAAACTTCTGAATGATGTCAAAGAAGATTGCCGTACTCCTCAATTGGCAAGTCTGCTTGTCTGTTGATCTCTCTAAAACAGTGTCGGAAACTTATTGCTATGAACTTGGGTGGGATATCCCAATCTTCTTTGAGTATGCTGTTTAACTTCCAGTTGAGAGTAACTCCTTTTTGCATTGCATTCATTATGATTATTGAATCCCTTTCGACCACTAGGGGTAAGTGACTTTGATCAACGAATAATTTGTGCCCCACAACAAGTACAATTTCCGCAACTATCGTTATTTGATCGCCGGGGAATGAACAAAGAGCAGCCTCAAAATAAATGCTGTCATGATCCCTTAAAATACATCCTGCCCCAGAAATCCAAGGATTTCCTTTGGAAGCACCGTCAAAATTCAAATCTTCAAATCAAGCTTGTGGGGCCTGTGATTTTCCTTTTTGGCGAATTTCCTTTTTATCTCTTTTCCCATTAACATGAATATCCTCTAAATTTTATGTGAGAATATTTTTCAAAATATAAATTTATTCAAGTTTATATTTAAATTTTTTTATGTAGGCTATATCACATATTATTTTGGAAATATCTAAATACGGTAAAGTTCAGAGTTAAGTGAAGTTGAGAGTGAAGGGTCTGGATATAATTAATTAATTTTGTGGTAGTATGGAACTTGAATAGAGCCCATTAAATGGGTGTTAAGTTTAGTTAATATTATGGTATAAGATATTTTTTGAAGTACACTAAAGATGTTTAACACATGATTCTATTGAATGAGTTTGATGGATGTCTTAACACATTTGTAATTTTCAATTGGTCACATCACTTTTTTAAAATTACTAAAGCTATGGTTTTAAAGATCCTCATGGTATAACATCTACCAAATTTGATAGAAGAAACTCAGTGTGAAGACCATTTGCAGCTATGGCTTATGCAGTTGCTTTCAAATGATTGTGAATGACATGTTAATCGTTTAGATAGACAGACCATCCTATAAAGCAATATTTAAGGTGTTCATATAAATGCTTGCGTGTGTTTATAAAGTAGCTTTTGGAATATTTAATGCTATTTTTATTTTGGCTATATGTTAGGTGTTTTTTAATTATCTGATGCAGTGTATGTGAGACTAACAATTGAATATATAATATGTTGATATGGTTGTAACTATCTAAATGGTCGTAATCACTTTGTAACCTTTTCTATAGTTAATAAAAAGAAGACACACATACATTATTTGTGTGATTTACCTATTTTCCCTCCATTCATTCTATGCATCTGATGCCATTTGGTGTCAAAGGCAGAACAGTGACATGAACAATACTAGCGAATAGTGCCATGAAGAGAACAGTGAACAGTGCCATCAAAAAAGAGGAAACCCAGTGAGGACAGACACAAACAGGACATTCACTGTTAAACCAGATTCTGAAATTTCTGTTAAATATCTGCAAATTTCAGAAAATCAGACTCTGTTAACATTCGGAACCCATTTGTATATTATAAAACCTCTGAACAAATTGTATCTTGTGAAACTTTTGTCCGTATAAGTCTCCTGTAATTGGTGTTTGAGACAAACATGTATTTGGGAAAATCTAGTCATAGCCAATATGCAGAACTTAGTTTTGTCTAAGTCACAAAAACTGACTAGTCGAGACTATAATTTATGGAGTCACAAGATACTCACAATTAGTGGGTATCAGGATTTGGCAAAATAATTCTAAAGTTTGAGTCAAAACTTGCAACCAACACCAGTGATTATGACAAGCATCATAAGGAAGCCCTTCTACAAAATTTATTTGCATGCATCGGGTGTCGAGAATGGTGGTGGCATTATTTGGCACGAAAGGTAAAGCCATTCAAATTTCTTGTAATGTCCCCAAATGAACATATTTGACCCAAGCTGGATTTTGGGCAAATCCAAACCCTAGAAGCAATATAATAAATTACTTATCAAATCAAACACTACAAATCTGAATTTTATATGAGAAGTGTGACTAGGGTGGAGTGAAATACCACCACAAATCAGCCCCTAAATCTATATCATTCCACGCAAATCTGATACCACTAATTTATAAAGCTCAAATATGTATAAAAATGCAGATTTCTGATATAAACAATGTTGCAATAAATTATTTAAAAACCATGTCTGCAACATAACTTCAAAAATTCATATCTTTTGCTAAAGAAGTCCAAATGAGCTGAAACTTTGAATCTTGGGCCACAAAAATATGAAGAATAATATTCTAAATTTAGTTTTCACACAGCAAACATGAAACCCTAATTTTTCCCTAAAAAGTAGGTCGCCCAGCACATTTAGGGCATCAAATCAGCTCCAAAAATTATGAAATAAATTTTATTTGATTCCCAAAATTCAGTACAATAAGCAGCAATAAATTTCAGACCTAGAATGTCTCAAATGCACTGCAAACCAGCCAAAAGATGGGCCGCTCCAGCTGGCACAATGAACATACAACTGCTGCAATTTTGTTCTTCAACAACATTGTTGAAAATAGTAGAAATCTGTGAAAGCCCAATAGAATTTCCTAAATGGAAATTCCTCTCAAACTCTTGGGGGTTTTTGTCCACAAGAGGGAAATACTAAGGTTTTTCGTCCTTAGATATTTTTATGCAAAAGCTACAAGCTTAAGACACAAATCAGAAATTATCAAGTGAATATGGAATGCCTCTCAAGCAAGTCTACTTCTCCTTTTAAAGGAAGAAGAGACCCAAAGCAACCTCCAAAATATCCAATCAGCTTTCATGATTCTTTCGATGCATTTTCCACCCTCCATTTCTCCAAAAGGCATATTAATAATGTATTTTCCCAACTCCCTAGTGCAAGTCGCATTTTCTCTAGGGAGAATACATAAATAGAATTATGTTTTTATCTTTCCTATGCTTCATTACTCCCCTTTGGCCCAAGTCACCATTATCCTTTCTAGGAGGATTACAAATTATAATAAATGTTTTACAATGACTTTTGCCCCTTAAGGCAAATCGTTTTTCCATAGGGATTACTATTATTAATGTTAAGTTTATTAAATTAATATGTGTGTATTATATTTTATTTTTTGCACAATATAATAAAATTAATAAAACTTAAGTCACCCTTATATTTTTCCTTTGGCCGTCGGGGCTGACAAAATAGGACCAAAGGTCTTCGATTGGGAAAAAGGGACTAGTGCGATTTCTAGGGTACTTAAGCCATGCTTAGATGAACTAATGTAAATCACACCAAAGCCTAAAAATACTTCTGATTTCTAATGACATGCTCAGCATATCTTGGGGACTGGAAGTACATAAAAAACTATATTACAGTCCAGGAAATGCCTAGAATGGGTATCAGATCTGAAGTCTGATATGTGGAAATGTCAGATTTTCAAAATCTTCAAAATGCACTTGCAGAAAATGATAAAAAGTACAGCGATCAGATTACAATATGATGGCAAACATATTAACAAATGTAATTTTTGTGATAAAAATACCTCTGAATGTCGCTGTTACGCACCGCTTATGCACATGGGCCGACCCAACTGCTGGTTGAAAATCACTAGCCCATAACATCTGATAAATCTCCTCATAAACATGGCTGTATCCACTGAATTTGGAAATCTGATTAATACCGCCGGTTACAATTTCATATAGTGAAATCCCCTCTCAATCCCCTTGGGTTTTCGTCCGCAAGAGATAAATTCATCAAGGGTTTTCGTCCTTGGAATGCCTCTTTGTTTTATAAAAGCTCAGATGCTCTTCGCAATGCAAAAGATGATTAGTAAAAATCTGGATTCAGCAAGAGAAAGAAATGAGTGCAAAAACTTATTACTTCAAGCTTATATGGGCACACACACTTCACAAATAGTGGTGTTAATAAACACCTTTTGTTTTGATCATAAGTGGGCATACATTCCTTCTTCAAGCATGAAGATAAGTTTTATAAACCGTCAACATGCCAAAAAAGGAGTAACCACATCTTCTTTTATAGTTTTTGCTTGCACATCCTCCAAAGTTCTTATCCATCTTTGGCGCCATCATCTAGAAGGAAATCTTATTTTTAAATGTGTCTGATAGTCACCAACAAATATTAAATGCATAGGGATTTTAAAAAGATGCCCATATGAGTCGACCCATGCTTAGGAATAATCACTTTGTTTTAAATATTAATTATTAAATACTTCTAAGAAAATGCAACTTGCCTAGTCACTTGATTTACCTTTTAAAAAATGCATTTATTATCTCAAGGTGAAATTGAACTTCCCCTTTTATCTTTGATTTGCACATAAAATATATCTTATTTTTAATTTTACATATGCAAATTGATTTTCTCTTCCTTTTAATTTTTAATTAAAAGGGGGACATTACACCTTCTCATGTTGATTAACAAAGCCTTTTGTTTTCCATCGTCATGACTCCCAACTTTTAGGTTGCAATGTGCATGTTTATTTATATTATTGATGTATCATTGTAAAGTTGAGATTGCAATGTGATGTTTATTCATATTTTTGATGTATCATTGTATCATTTTTAATGTAGCTTGATTATGTGTCAATGATTTGATATAAATAAAATATCGCGTTTTAGCTTACATGATGAATAATTGGATAAATGGATACAACCTTTAGGCTTTCAGTTTTACGTCTTAGTTTATTTATGTTGTATACGTAATATATATATAATTTTAATAGCCAATCTCCTTGCCATAATAGAAACACCATCCCATGATGAGTAACATTCTCCCATGGGTATCATGTATAGTAAAAACACTAATTTTTCCTTGTGCAAGTGAGCTTATGTTTTATATCCAAGATATGGATCTTCCCATATGATACGATAAAATTAAGATTAATAAACATCAAGTATAAAAGTAGGAAGATGTGAACAATAGAAAATTACACAAAATAATTATTTATTTTCATTCAAGAAGAAGGTTTTAAAGTATATCTATAGGATTTATTTTGAATCAAGTTAAACAAATAACATGGAATTATTTTTACTAAATGTCACATTTTAAAAAGTATCTGAATTCTATCCTTTAAAAAGGGCCTACACTTCTCTTATGATCCGAGGCAAAAGTCCTTCGAGCTATGGACGCGAGGAGGAAAATAATTAGAAATATGTGTATACCTTTTGCCTTGGCCAAGACCATCCAAGGTGTTACCCTATACACTTGTGTTGGGCACACCATGTGTGCCCCTTCTCCTGCCTAACTTGCCTGATTTCACATAATGGTAGGGTTCAAAACAGTTTTCCTGATATCATTTTTTCCAAAGTTTCTAAGACCTTTTATAAACTTTCTAGGGTGGTTGTGTATGCCGATACACCCCAACTTACATCTTTTGGCAATTTATTTCTTTTGTACATGATTAATATCATTATAAACTTAATACAACCATCATTGGCTGTTTTTACAATATGCTTGTTGTTTTGACTTTTCATATATTTCACCCATTAGACACAAATTTGTGTGTTCTTTTACACTTTAATTTTATGTACCCACATAACTCTTAGGGTATTTATCTATATCTTTTTATTTTCACCTTTTGCACATAGTTTCAAGTACTATATTAATACTTAAGGATTTGAGTCATGATAACAGTCTCGAAGTCATAGGTAACTATATTTTTTAAGGTTGGGGATAGCAATGTGGATGTTGAGACGTCCCCTAACCTTACCAAAGACGTCAAGGCATCCCCATTGCCATCCTCCAAGATGCAAAAACTTGGGCACATCCTGGAAAATCCCTAACATTCAGGGGACATTCCCCTATTTCTTTTCAAGGGGTGCATTCTAGGTTATATGCACCCAAAAAAAAGATTTAGGTTATGAGTTCAATTCCATTCCACTCTTTACATTCTTGGGTATTCACATATCATTCTCTTCTTTGGAATCATCCCAAACAAGGACAAATAATTTTTCAATCTTGCTACCTTACTCCTCGTCCTTTGAATTACTGGAAAAAGCCATCTATTTATTTTGCTAACAATTTGGTTAACAAATTTTAGTAGAGCTTAATTAATTAACATTTGCATGTTGTTTTGTGACTTCATATTATTGTTTGTGAAGGAGAAAGTGATGTTTCTACTACAATGATTATGTTGAAAATTTGCAAGTACTTTGTGTGGCCTTGGATCCAACTAAGTGTAAGAAAGCCATTGCTCACCAATAGCATATTTCATACAATGCCTCGATAAGCCTTTTCGATTATCACTCCCTCAATATGGTGGAATCAAATTACATGGCGTTGCCATGGTTACTCCCCCTTGGTTGTTGCTCTGTAAGGATGGCTTAGTTGAATATGAGGCAGCAGGGTTATAGGCGATTGCAGAGGCCAATTCTCCTATAAAGGTGCCAAAGGCGTACTACTTGCCAAGCTTGATGAATTCACCCTTGGTGCACAATATTTCTACACCCTCATCCTCATGGATGGTTACCATCTTCCCATCACCATATCAATCTGCAGAAACTTTCTTAAATGCACCTACATGAATTGCATAAGTGATGTGAACCTGAGTTGTCCACCTTATCTTCATGGGATGAATGAACATGGCTATGTCATGGCACATAAGAGTGCATGATTTTCCTTTAACAAGATCATATGATAATCACTAGACATGCAAACCCACTTTGCTCTCTCGCGTCTCTAAGAATTCCTTTCATAGAGCTTACAATTATGACTATGACGATCTTACCAACCTCGTTATATACTTTGGGACTGATTATCTAATCGTCTTCTACACTCATTGACAACAACAGAGACTTATTATTATACACCTTTAGGGTTTAAATACCTTTGGGGGCTACATTATTGTAACACTTAAGATCATAGCAACTAGTGAAACTGTAATTGTAAGTCATAGATCATAGTTTTGTTGAAGCGTATGAATTATTTTTGGTCGTATTATGAGATACACAAATGCATTTGATACTAGGTAGCCGGTACGTCGGTTCGGGTACAGGTACGGGTACGGGGATCCGGTACGTCGGTACGGCAATTTTTGGGGGGTGGGTACGGCACTTGGGTACGGCAGTACAATATACATATAAAATATTAAAAATATTTTGAAAAGTAACAAGATAAGCAAAATTCCAGCCTTACACATGCATAGATTAAACAAATCTGAAATATACATAGGTGAAATAGCGACAAAAGTTAAAACATATTGATAATTCATTGTTCGAACTTATAACCAGTACATTGTTCAAATCAAAATGTTACAATGTATTATCATTATCTGACATTGTAAACACAAAAATGAAGATACATCAACATTCTAATTAGTAATAGTCTAATGGCTCTGCATCTTCTCCAATGTCTTCAACGAGAGCATCACTACCATCACGTGGTTCATTAGAACCACAAGCACCAGGAGTACAACCAGAACTATCAGCAATGCCGCTCCCGCTAGCCCCACTTTGCAGCTCACGCAAAGTACTATCTAGGTCCGGGTCTAGCAATGAAAGTTGGGCAATGGGAACATCCAAGTTTGGAGTCTCTGGGTCTATATCCCAACACTTTGTTGGCCCTTTCCTGTACTCATCCTTCTTATGTGATAGAAGGCGCAGGTTAGAATGCACAAAGACCAAATCCTCCGCCTTTTTTGCTCCCAACTTGTTGCGGTTAACTGAGTGGATAAATGAATATGTACCCCAATTCCTCTCAGCTGAAGAAGAACTCGCAACCTATTGAGGCAAGCCGCAAAGTCAATGCAAAATTAAAATTTTAAACTTATAAATATAAAAGTAAAAAAGAAAGAGTTAAGAAATTAAAAAAATTAAAATCTTACTTGTGATAAAACTTTTATTGCAAGTGGCATGAGGTAGGGGTATGCTTGTCCATGGAGGTACCACCACGAATAAGCATCCATCCTGTATTTGTCACGAAGAGCGCTAATGGAGTGATCCCTGGAGGATATGAAATTCACAAACTCGCCTCTAACCATGTCTTCTACTTCTGGATCTGGGAAGATTCTAGAAAATGTTGCCTTATACCCCTCACTAACTTCAACATCCCTATATGGTGGGACCCTCCTAGGCAAAGAAAGGATCTCTGCGCTATAGTATTTTGGAGTCAAGGCAAAAGCAAGAAGATGCAATGGAGTAGTCATTTTGTTCCACCTTTCAATGAGATGTGAGTGCACTTCCTTGAAGGTGGTCTCTGTAGGATCTTGCTCTTTGGCATTTATGATGGTCTTAATTGACTCAATCATTGAGTCAATTCCATCATAAATCTCACCCATGCATGGATGATCCATATCAACAAATCTCAACATACTCACGATGGGCTCAGTAAAACTAAGCAAGTAATCCACACGATCCCACCATGTTTCATCCAGGATCAACAATTTCACATTTCTAGCCCTCTCACTGTTTGCTTGCCTCCATATACTCCAAAGGTCACTGATAACCATGCCACTCAATGCCTCTCACACCTTCACAAGCCGTCTCAAGACGAGCGTGTGCGAGGCAAATCGAGTCTCAGCAACCTAATAAGAAATCAAAAGAAATAAAATTAAGACAAGTAAATTTAAAACATTCAAAATTCTACAAATTACAAACTTATAAAATTAATTTAATGAATTTTAAAAACTAATAATTATTTTTAAAAATAAAAAAGAATGTTACGGGCTACCTTCAATAGTTGCAATGTTGAGAATTTACGAAAGATGGCTTGGGACATGTGGTGGTTGCTGACAAACATTTGAATCTCACTTGCCTCCTCATATACTTGTTTGATCCAAGCAATTTTTGTGCCCAATTTTTGTAACATTAAGTTGAGGGAATGAACCGCACAAGGTGTCCAGAATATGTGTCCATACCGTGCCTCAACCAACAACCCTGCAGCTCTACAATTTTTTGCATTGTCCGTTACAACTTGGACAACATTTTGAGGCCCCACCGCCTCAATAGATTCTATGAGGATGTTGGCAATGAATTGGGCATCCTTCACTTGCCCCTCACAATCAATAGCCCTGAGAAACATTGCCCCTTTAGGACACACGGCAACCACATTGATCAATGGCCTATTTGCTGTATCTTTCCATCCGTCAGAAACGATGGACACTCCTGTTTCGAGCCATTGATTCTTGATGGGTAACAATGAGTCTTCAACTTTTTTTCTTTCTTTTGACAATAAGGTGGTGCGCACCTTTTCATACCCTGGGCTAATGTACCCTTTAGGGGCTTCATTAATACATCTCACCATATCTTGCCAGTATGGTGATCTAACAACATTAAATGGGACACCACATGCATAAATAAAGCGTCCAACACTTTGGTTAGCTATGTCCCTGCTTTCATTCTGGAATGCCCTTTCCAATGGGCCTACATCTTTTGTTCTTTTGCGAGAAAGAGGTGAATCCTCTTCCCCTCCAGTTGCAATAGGTGTAGACAAAAATGGGTGATCTGGGGCCACAACATCAACAGAAGGAGAAACAAGGTGGCTTGCTAATGGTATGTGATCTTCCTTTTCTTGCCATAGGATGATTGGATTTTAATGCCATTGTTGCATCTGCTTCCTCTTGCTCTTTGATGTATGCAAGGGTCTTTGCACGTGGCAACCCCTTTCCATCCAACCCTCCACATGTTCTAATTCCGTGGCCAATAGCCCCACACAAATGGGCTTTCACCCGACTGTAGGAGCTCTTAAATTGCATATTACATTGTGAGCAAACCCAAACAAAACCCCCTCCACCTGGTAATTGTTCTAGTTGTTTGACATAGCTCCAAAGGGGGGAGGATGGATCACTTTTGTTAAGGAGACCTTTACTACTTTGACCCACAGAACTAGAACTCGCAGCCATTTTAAGTTTTTAACTGCACAATGCATTTAAAAAAATGAAAACAAATTTAGTCTTGAGAAAATGTTGGAAGTTTAAAATTTAAATTTAAATGAAATCAAATGTAGAAAAATGAAGCTTAAAAGTTAAAACAATAACAAAAAACAAACCAAAAAAACAACTAAAAAATAATAAAATATTAAATACAATTAACAAACTAAAACACTCTAAAAAAATCACAAAATACTTACCTCAATACACCCAACACCAATAATGCAAGCTCCTTGAACTCCTTGTCACTTGTTGCAAGCTCCTTCAACTATATGGCACTTGAAATCAACCCTAAGCAATTGAAAATAGTGGAAAAATTGAAGGTGAGAGTCAAATATGCAAATAAGAGGCAAGAATGCAAATGTGAGGTAAATGACTTGTTGTTGTTATAGAGTTTGGGCACACAAATTAGGGTTTAAAAGAATATTTTAATGTTTATAAAGTCGGTTTGACCTTTTTTTCGACCAAAAAACAAATTTAAAAAAATAAACGCGTCAAAAATCGACGAGTACGGCCAGGGTTCTCCCTGCAGGGCCCGGGTATGGTCGGGTACGTCCATAGACAGTACCCAGCCGTACCCGGGCCCTACAGGAAGAACCCTGCCCGTACCCCTTGCGAACCGAACCCGTACCCTATACGTATCGTACATGTATCTGCAGTCCCTAGGGGACGTACCGGCTACCTAGGTTATGAGTGGTGAATGCTAAGTTGGCACTGAAATATCCCTTGTGGGATAATCTTGAAATTTGACAAAATTTAATAAAAATTCGCAGCAAATGAATTTTGAAATTTTTGGAAGCGAACTGAAATTTATAGATATCTTGCCCAAATCACACTAAATTTTATAGAGAGCTTGCTAATATTTTTTGATTTTTCTGAGTAATATAACTGCCAATAACTTTTAGAAAGCCCTGAACTACTGAAAAACTTCAAAAATTCATTACTATGTTGAATACAACTGATAAAAATCTGATTTTCTGGAAATAACATCTACTAAATATATAGAAATCATCCCAACCTCCAGATCTGAAAACGGACACCTGGAAACCCTAAAAAACGTTGCTGCGAATTAGGAATTGAGTAGATAAAACCCTCGAAAATAACTGTTCCAAATTTGAACTGAAACCCTTGATGTAGAATGACTATCGTCTTACTCTGAATCTGAGTTTTTGATTACTCTCTGGATTTGAACCAAAAATCTGAATAAAACTCGAAAATAGCAAATTAGGGAGGATCTTTCACCACCGAAGAGTGCTTTGTTAGCTAGGTGTGGATTGTTCACCACCAAAGCTAGGGTTCCTGTGGGAAAGAAAATTCAAACATTAGTTTCTCCAATATCAAAATAGGTGAGTGTATGAATGAATGAATAACTCTCCTTAACCACTCCTTTTATAACTTCACCATGCAACAAGAGGCCCAAAAAAAGACCCCAATTGACCCCCTTGGGAAAACCACATAAATATAATATGATTTAAGTTACTTTTTCCCTCCCATTTGCCAAAAGTAACTTAGGTGACCCCCAACGAAGAAATAGATTAATAAAGTGCTATATAGTTAGCCAACGACAAAATATAACAATTATTACCACCAAGTCGCCCAATTTAATGTCAACGACAAAATATAACATAAAACAAGGTGGTAATTAGACATCCATATCCAATAGCCTCTAGCGTTGTTAGCCCCTCGGGTATGACCTAGGCTAAGACGAATGAAAAGCCTCTAGGCCATTTGCTCGGAATTGGGAACATTACATATACTTAAAAGAACAAGAGGAGCTACCTTCTAAGCTATAAGAGCTCATTCTAGAATTGTTCCTTTGCAACATAGGGGTATACGAAAACCACCAACACCACCATTATACCATCCCTTCATTGATAGACTGAAACTCTACTAGTTGAAACTCCTTTGGGTGAAGAGGTCACATCACGAAAGAGAACAAAATGACCTCTAGAAAAAACATTCAACTTGGAGAAGAGAGACATTGTAGATGAATTGGTAGCTCGGTGTATTTATGCATGTGGGTTTCCATTCAATGTGTTGAGGTCAACATATTGAGAGGCGTTAATGAAGTGCCACAGGGGTATAAAAGCCCTAACTATGAGAAGGTTTGCACATCTCTCTTGGAGAAAGAAGTGGACCACATACAAACTTCTTTGCAATCGATTAGAGATTCCTGGAAGGATTCAAGAGTGTTTATTATATCAGATGGATGCATAGACTCCTGAAACATGTCTCTTATCAACATTGTTGCAGTAAGTCCGAAAGGGGCAATGTTTTTGAAGGTTGATTGTGAGGAGGAAATAAAAGATGCACAATTTATTGCAAACATTCTAATTGATGCTATTGAGCCGGTGGGCCCTCAAAACGTTTCCAAGTCATCACCAATAACATAAAATTGCAAGGCAATAGGGTTAATAGTATATGACAGATATGAGCACATATTTTGGACACCATGTGCAATACACTCCCTCAATCTGATGCTGGAGAAGATTGGGAAAATCCCATGGATTAAGAAAACATATACAAAGGAAAACAAAATTTAGATGTTTGTCACCAACCATCACATGTTTCAAGGCATTTTCAAAAGATTCTCGAGGTTGGAGCCGTTGAAGGTAAGGGAACAATTCTTAAATTTTAAGTTTTTTATTTTAAATTTTAGTTTAAAATCAATTTGTATTGTTATTGAATTCTTTTCATTCCTTTTTAAATATTTTATAGATTACTGAGACTAGATTTGTCTCGCACACACTTGTCTTGAGACGACTTGTGAAGGTAAAACATACTTTGAACAATATGGTTATTGACAATGTTTGGATCGTCTGGAGGCAATCAAATACAAAAATAACCCATAGGATAAAGGCATTGCTTTGATGATGATTGGTGGGCACAAGTTGAGTATTTGTTAGAGTTTCATAGAGCTTATTCTTTGTATGATGAGATTTGTAGACAAAGATAGTGCTTTCATAAGAAAAATTTATGATAGAATTGACTCTATGCTTGAGAAAATGAAAGAAACCATACAAGCCAAAGAGAAAGACCTTAAAGAAAACTTCTATAATGAAGTTAAGAGTGCAGTCATGAAGAGGTGGAATAAAATGACCACCCCATTGCATGTCCTTTCCTATGCCTTAAATCCCAAATATTATAGCAATGAAATAGTTGGGTTACCTAGTAGGCAGCCACCATATGATGACCAAGAGGTTGCAAATGGGACTAGGGAAGCATTCGGGAGGTTGTTCCCTGATCTATCTATATCTAATGTAGTTCACAATAAGATGGGGATGTTTGTATCTTCAAAAGGTAGCATGGGAGAGGTAGAGGTTCTTTGTGACAAGTCCAACATGACTCTAATCAAGTGGTGATATGTACATGGCCATGATGCCACGTACCAATGACATGTTGCCATTAAACTGCTCTCATATGTATGAAGTTTGTTATTTGATATTCTGATTACCAATTAAAAATTAAAATTTAAGATGATAACACTCATTTTTTGTATATTAATAATATTTTTTTTTGTGACTGGTGGCTAGTAATTCTTCAGCAGAGCGAAACTAGAGTTGTAATGTCCCCTTCTAGGACAAGTTAGGAATTAACACAAATCTGATCACATAGCTGTAAATAATTAATTTCCAAACCTCAACTGCTGCAAACTTCAAAAATTAATTCCCGCTTAACCGTTCATACAAAAATTTTCAAAATTTGGATTTTGGGTCACAAAAATATGAAGAACAATATGCAAAAATCAGATTTCGCACAACCAACCCGAAACCCTAATTTTGACCTAAAAAGTAGGTCGCCCAGCACTTTTAGGGCACAAAAACTCCTCCAAAAATTATGAAATCAATTTATCTTTAGTCCTAATTTATATAATCAAATGCAATATTAAATCAACCCCAAACCGCATATCTGAAATAAATATTAATTTACTGTACCCAGAAAAGCCTGCAGACAACTGAAATATTCTAAAATTGATATTTCACTCAAAACTCAATATTTCTTCACCAAATAAAATGCAGATTGTTCTATAAATTAAGATATTTCCAAAGAACTAAAGATTTGAATTTTGTGACAGCCAAAAACCCTCCAAAACAGCCCCCAAAATCCTCAGCCCAGTCTCTAGGGTTAGAATAAGTTACTGCATTAAAAATCATATCATAAAACACCTAACAATCATCAATAACATCCAAATATCCTCCTCAAATAAATGCGCCACTTATCCAAACAAGTCGTCAATGCTTGCAAGCATAAATCATACAAAGAATATACTTAACACAAGATAACTCAACAAATGGAACAAGAGAGAATACTTCAATTGATCAAACCAACTTACTAACTTCCCACGCAAGAGAGAGAGAGAGAGAACTTTAATGGGCATGCATCCCAATTCCAAGCATGGAGCATAAAATAAATATCATCATAACATGAGTCTAACAATGATCCTAACACTCCTTTTATAAGCAAGGAGGCACAATATTCAAAATCCCTAGGAGAAAGAAATTACTAAATAAAAGCAATTTATTATCCCTAGGTGTGGCGTCCCCTTTTAAAAAGAGTGATTTTAATATTTAAAAGCCACCTAAATATTATTTAATTAATTCCCCTTTTTAATTTGCATTTTGGGAATTTAATTAAATAATTACTTGCTCCAAAAATATTAAATAATTAAATAAATATTGTTTTATAATGTCAAATGATTAAAATCACTCTCCAGGTAATATTATAAAATTATTTAATATAATTTTCCCCTTGCAACATCCCTAAAGCCCACGGGGAATGATAGGCTAAGGGTCTTCAAAAATGGGGACATTACAAAAGTACTTATGGCTTCATCCACTCAGCCAAACGGATCATGTTGGCATCCAAGAAGGCCGAGGATTTGGTATATGTACATTCCAACTTGTGCCTCCTAATGCACAAGACGAAAGAGTATTCTAGAGGTTCTAACAAGCTTCAGGATTTACATCCTGAAACCATTGACTTTGAAGCTTCTGCTTCTTGTTTGTCCAATGTTTCACTACTTGGCATCGATGATGAACATCTAATAAGCTCTTCACAAGGGTTGGATAGTGGAGCTAGTTCAAGTGAGAGTGGAGCTGCAAGTGTCATTCATGGAGATGATTGCGAGGATCATCTAGATGATATACTTTAGGAAAGTGAAGCAAATTCGTTATGTTTTGAATTTTCATGAATTAATACAAAATATTTGAAATCTGTTTTCCATGAATGATGAAATTATGAATCCATATGCTTTTATCAGTATTGATTTTTAATAAGTATGCATTTTTCTTTAAATTTTTATATATATTTAGATTTTTTAATTTTTAAAAATATATTGTACGAATGTACCCCTAGCAGATCATACCCATTTTCCCGCCATTCATTCTATGTTTGATAACATTATTTGCATTTCCTAAATTTTTTCTTGGACAAAAGAGCTTTGCCACCTTTCTTGTGTATTTTATGTTTTTACATTTATATATATATTTTTTTATAAAAAACCACCACATTTATATTAATATAATGATAAAGTACAAATTACAATGCCAAGCAACTATACTCATACTCGAGGAAATATCCTTAGATTTCCAATAACAAATAAGAGGAGAAATAATATATCTGCAATTTATCCATCGCGCAATTTCAAATAGAGGATTTGCTGAATTTGTTGTTGATCCTCTAGAGACCAGGTCAAAGGTACAAGGCCAAAGTTGATGAGATTATAATGATCTAACGCCCAATTGGCCAAAACGTCTACCATCTTGTTCTGTCCCCTAGGCACATGATGATATGTGATTGTTTGAAATTGTCAGGCTATGACATTTATATTATCTTGAATTCTGGCAATAAGCCAATTATGGGATGGATGTTGCTCTGGAGCTTGTAGATAAGATAAGATAAGATAAATATATTAATGTCCAATGAATGACCACAAAAGTAGGTCAATGGGACTGCAGCCCAAACAATATACAAAGTGCAAGCGGGGACAACTCAAAACGAGTTCCCAAAAACAGAAAAAAAATGAGAAAAAACAAAGCAGAGAGGAAACCCGAAGCCAATACCCCCACAGGCAGGGGCAATGGAGCAAGCGGGGGAGAAAGACGAGAGAAGCAAAGAAGGGAATTAAGGGGTGGGGGGCAAACAAGGACCAATGGTCTATTCATGAATGGTATCCACACCCCTCTTAACATTAGAGGCCGACGAAAAGAAGCCCCTGATGGACTGACAACCTGAAGAAGGGGGTGAAGACCTCCTCCCCTGCCGAGATCTGAGACTGAAGCGACGGCCAGGGGGACGAATGGAGCTAGGCTGCCCTCTGGTACGTGTGTGCATCCGATTTTGTTGATGGTGATCGAGGGTAGTGTAAAGTTCCAACCGGGGACGAACTGATCTATACACTGTATCTGGGTCAGAAAGGCTCTGTTGTTTAGTTCCTCCACTTGGGGGTAGAATCGGAAAGAAGGCTGTAATTCGTCTTGTGGGGATGACTCTCGGAGGGGGATGAAGAATATGGTCCCGGAGCAGCAAAGACTCCCGGATGTAGAGGGCAAGACACCGTTGGTCAATATATCTGGAGAAGACCGGGAGAGTCTGAATTCCTTTGAAGAGACAATAGAAGGTTAACAACAACTTGAGTCAGATTCCACGATAATACTAGGACACCCCAATTTAGCTGCCTTTAGAAGAGCACGCTGGATAGCCATGATTTCAGCCACATTATTGGTGCAGTGTCCCAACTGATGAGCAAAGAAAAAGAGGGGAGTTCCCAAAGAGTCATGGGGCTATCCCTCCCATACTAGTTGGACCCGGGTTACTTCTAGCTGCTCCATCAATGTTTAATTTTACAAATCCGAATGGGTGTGGTTTCCATGTTCTGAGACCAGAAGGCATCCTCTGTTTGGTAGATTGCTTTGTCTGTAAGTGCCTATTACTTTTGTAACATAACTTTCCACTTCGCAGGTGGTGGGGAGGTAATTTTCGGATTGTGCACTATAGTTTCTCCAATATTACTTCTAGTCAGTTCTATAACATACCAACTGTCTCTACTCTCTGATTTGAAAATGCGTCTGTTTCTTTCTTTCCGAACATTCCACAACATAAGAGAGGTAGTGATCCAGATTCCTTAGGTAAAATCCTAGGTATCCCTAACTGAATGTTTCCAGCCTCTAATAGTATTGTTTTTACATATTTAAACACCTCTTACAAATGTTTTTTAAAATCCTAGTAGAGAAATCTTTGAATTTCTTTTGGATGGAAATTTTGGCACCCACCAACATTATACATGGATTGTTTGCTTTACCGAGCCTATCACAAATAAGAACTACACAGAATTTTTTTTATGATGCTGCTAATTAAAACTTTCGATTTTTGTTTCCTCGTATGTATCGTATTGGCTGTTTTGAGATCACTCTATTTATGGGCTGGTTCTTCCCATGATTTTCTATTATATTTACCTTGCCCTGTTCTTTTGATTCCTTAATGTGTCATTCCCTTATTAAATTTCTGATTTACTGTTCTCTTTTTGGGTAAATATTACAGATTTATAAGGAGCTCAATGTTACTGTGGAACAAAAAAAGTTTCTCAGGAAGGCATTTCAGTCATTCTATGACGCATCTGTGGAGCTTCTTCAATCAGAGCATTCTGTATGACTCTGCAGCCCTGTTACTTTAGGATTCTTGGTTTGGAAGGAAGTAAACGGCTATTATCTCTGATTATTATAAGTAATTTTTTCATGTCATGACTAGCTAGACAATTCATGCAATAAAATGCTATTTTTTCCATTGACCAATTTATTATATGTTTCAATTTCCAACAGAAAAGACTTTAGTGTGAGGCATCAATTTCAAGAAATCTTTCAAGGCTGTGTCAAATTCCAAATTTACTTGGATCAACCTAAGGCTATTTGCAAGTTTATTACTTCTAGGCCTAGCAATCTATATGGTGTTAAACAAATTCCATCTTATCGTCTATGTTAACAAAAATATAAAATCCTGAGTAACAATTGCAACTCAATTTTTTATGGCTTTGTGGCTATCTAAATTTTTCTTTGCATTAGTATGTGGTTATTTATGCGAGCATGGAATTGTTTTGACTGTTACTGTAGATCCTGGAGAGGAAAGCTGTGGATTTTTTGACTTTCAGAGTTTCATATTTTGCAGTCCCTTCGACAGATGGAACAAGAGAATGCAAAAATGCTGAATGCAAAGGGAGAACTAAGTGAAGAAAATGCAATTGCATATGAAAAACTGAGAAAATCCTACGAACACTTGTTCCGGAGTGTTTCTTCGTAAGTTTTACTTTGAGGAATTCATGTACTTTCATATTTTGTTTTAAAACATGTAATACTTTATCGTATTGCCTCTTGTCTAGTTGCCTTCTCATCACATAGTTTGTTTTATACCTTGAAAGATTGGAAGCTTTTTAGGATATTTTATATAATGCCTATAAACTACGTTGCCGGGATACGGGTACGAGTATTGAATGGGTACAGGTACGATACGCGGATACGCCAATTTTAAAAAACCCTCGGGTACGATACCTCTTGGATATGTCCGTACATATATATTAAAAAATCAAATATATATATATATATATATATATATATATATATATATATATACTCATTTAACTCATTTTTTAGTCCATAAATAACTGAAATAGTAATATGAAACTTGAATCAATGTTCAAAACATTCAATATACTTAAGACTTAGCATTTTTATTGATCATGTGGCTGCCATACGTATCCTTGGCGTATCAGTATCCGTGTCTGTATGCATCCGTATCGGATATGTATCAGACAGGAAACGCGGGGGGTCAGGGTGTATCTTGGCAACATAGCCTATAAACATAAGTGTTTTACCTGGTACCTATATTATAAAAGTTTATTAACATAGAAAATAAATGCACAATATGAAAATTTGACATTGTTCTTGTTAAAACTTAGTAACAAGGGAGAGTGCTTTAATCAACCATGTAATTAAAGGTTAGTTGACGTTTGGTTGGCGATCTCTCTCATTTTATGTATTCACTCATTTCATTTCTGATTTGAATGAAGAATAACACAATTCTCTCTCTCTCTCTCTCCCCATTTTGTAGAATTTTCCTCCTATCTTTGTTTTCCTTTCTCTCATGGTATCAGAACTGTAGGTGTATGAGGATTTAGGGAAGATAAAAAGAGGGATTGTATGGTCAAATTATCAAAGAATAAACCTGCAACTAATATAAAAAACCCCAGGATTTTGTTTTTGATTATTAAAACTTGTATTAATAGTAAAGATTTCTAATTACAGCATGCTGTTACAACCAATTACTAACAATCCTAAAAAGCCTATTAGTTAGATGTCTTTATGTTCAAATTCCACCTAATCTAACTTACTATAAGGACTTACCATGCAAAAGGCACAAACCAACATGCAAGCTATAGATAAGCATGTGTGCTTACTAAGAAGAAAATGCATAATTTCAGCATGCGAACTTACAGATTATTTTGTTGCTTTTTGAAGAAGATCTGTTTTTTCTCCATCCTTAGTTTCCTTCTTTTGTCCATAGGGAGCCACTGAAGTGCGATCCACTATAGCTCCCTTCCATCAAGTAGAATTTTGTTTTCACTTTCATTGGACCACTTGAAAACCATTATCAGGAGAGATAGGAGTCCTTTTGATGGCTTCATAACTGGAGCCTGTATATATGGACACGAAGCAGTCAAATGACCATGTTCAAAACATTGCCTGCATCTAAAAGCAATGTTTTCATAATCTACTGTTTAGGTTCTTGTTGAACACCGCCACACCCCCCACCCCCGCCCAAAATTTTTTTTTTACAGGGTGACCTTTGTTCAGGTCTACTATTACACAAATGTGGGCACAAGTAGTTTTGAATTTATTGGATGTTGCTAGGTCTATGCAGAAGAATAAACCTATTTCGTTTACAATCTGTTTTTGGATCAATGGAGTCCAAAAATGTAAAGTTAAATTTTGGTAGCCTAACTGAAATTGGATCAAAAGAAAGGGTTTTCGTCAGAGAATCGAAATCAGGAAACCATGGCTTTGTGGATTGCCCTTTCCCCTTGTGAAACTAGGTTCCCTTTACAAAAATCAGATCCCGGTCTGAAGTTCTAAAAACTTGATGAAAAATCCGTGGGCACAAGGGTAAATTTCCACCTCATTGGAAAGGTTAGTAGCCCAGTTTTGGCTTATCCATTGGTTTAGAGCTTAGTCACTGCATTCGCTGAATTTAAAGGCAAAATTCCAAATTTCGTCAAATCTCAAGCCGTCACAGGAAATTCATTGAAATTTGTGATTTTAATACCCTTCTACAAAAACTATGTTAAAAACTCGAAAATATGGTGATTGTAAGGTCGTTTTGACCTCGCTGCCTAAGTCACTGCATTCGCCGAATTTTAAGGAAAAAATACGAAATTCGTCGAATCTCAAGCTGTCACATTAAATTCGTTGAAATTCGCGATTTTATTTGCCGTCGATCAAAAACAAATCATGTATCATGAAATCATGCCATCATCTAGGGTTTGTTTGCAGGTACGAATCTTCTTATTGCAGTTTGCAGTCACGAATCTGTGTTTTCCTTCCATTTCCGTTCCATTTCGAGCTTCCTTCCGAGTCGCCAATATATTTAACCTGTGTTTTCCCGTTCCTATCGAGTCTGTATTTTTTGTATCGAGCATTGATCAGCGAAAGAGCGTTTCCAGGCTCGTGAATATATTTAACCTTCCATATATTAATTCGTGATTCATGAGAATATATAACTTTAGGTTTTAACTTTATCTTTAACTTTAGATTCGTGAATGTATTTAACATTAGGTTTTATTATAGCTTTTAATATATTACACTTTTAGTTTATTTATATTTTAGTTTAGTTTTATTTTAATGTTTTTTTTATATTTATATTTTATATATATATAATACTTTAAATTTTTATTATATTTGTATTTAGTAATATCTTTATTTTATATTTTTAAAAATATAAAGTATTTTTTGTAGTCGAATTTAATCGTTGATTTTTGAGGGACAATTTTTTTATGAATTTTATCTTCGGCGAATTTGAACACGAATTCGAATGCGGTGACTTAGCTAGCCGCTGCATTTGAAGTTCACCGAAAGAGTTATAGCATGGTTGGGAGCTAACATGCCCTAACGCATTTAAAAACCATTCCAAATTTCTTGCAAGACGGATTATTCCGAATTTCAGGTATGCGAATGCAGGCTTTTGTAGAAGTTCTAGACACGGTCTTTGTCGTGGACTTCCATTGCCATAAACTGCGCGACTGCAGAAATGTCGAAACAGTGTTTTATTTTTTCTTATATAACATATTTTAATATCTTAGCACATATAGTTTTAAACCTCTTAAGTAATATAAGAAAAATAATTATTTGTTTTTTATAATTACTTTATGGTTTAGCTTTTATTTTATTGTTTTTTAATATTTACGTATTATAAATTATAATTCGATTATATATTTATATTTTACCTTTTTATTATATATATATATATATATATATATATATATATATATATATATATTAATGTTTTTATTAGAATTGTATTTTATATATCTCTATTTTATATTTTCTAAAATACAAATATATTTTTGTTAGTCAAATTTAATCACGAATTTTATCTTCAGATTTTTTGTAATGAATATTTTATGAATTTTATCTTCCTCGAGTTTGAACACGAATTCAAATATATTTTTGTTAGTCAAATTTAATCACGAATTTTATCTTCAGATTTTTTGTAATGAATATTTTATGAATTTTATCTTCCTCGAGTTTGAACACGAATTCAAATGCGGTGACATAGTTTTAAAGTAGTAAGAGTGGCCTGAAAACCATTAAATCTACAAGTTAATGCACTTTCATTGGGTGGAGACGCTAATGTAGACATCTCCTCATTTTCTGGGCTAATTGAAAGAGGCTTAGATGCTTTATTAACAATGAAACCCTGCCTAAGAGAAGGAAGGGGGATATCACCAGATCGATGAAGTGTAGGAGGACCACCCATGAATCCTTCTTATTGTAGCTCCATATTCCTCTTGTTTTTCATATGAGTTGGATTCAAAATAACCTGTTTGAATGAGGCTTTTGAATGAATCCTTTCTTTTCCAAAATTTGTGCATGTTCTCGTAGTTTTTGGCTTGGATACTTCAGCTAGGATATTGTCCTTTGGGGGTAGTGAAACTCCTTCCTTACTCTTGCCTGCAACAGTAGTTGTAGACTTGGGTATTGCTACAAATGGATCCTCCTCCAAAATGGAAGAATCATCTCCTACACACTTTTTTTGCATCCTTCAATTTTCTCCCGAGGATTTCCCCATGCTCTCAAAATCCCACTGCCAAGAGACAAATTCAAATAAAATTTAGGTGATTGATGAATGATTGGATGAATTACACGGGACCTGTTTCTTTTCTAAAAACCTGAAGATTTTAATGAAGGAGAAATCAACATGAATTCCAAGGCATTTTTTCGATAGTTTTAGAAGTCTAACTCCAACTTCTTGATTGCGGCATTACTGGCATGTTTCTTGAGGAAGGATTTGCACGGATTGAAAATAACAAAATGTTAGATTTTAAAAATACAATTGTTGACAAGTCTTTGCAATTTTGAGAATTTTGGGACTTTGTCACAAATTTCGAGGTAGTTGAGCAGTTTCTAGGCATTTATGAAATAAAATGTAGAATTCTTTGGCATTCAGTAAGTCTTGATTTTGCTTCATGTTTTGTAGTTGTTTCTTTTTATGGCAATGGAAAATGTGAATAACCTAATATTGTCGGGCTCCCAAAGGTTAGTTGGTCAAATTGTTGACTTTTTGAATATTTAATGTTAGGCATGTTTGTGTATGGGGAGTTGGATGGGGATATTAGTAAGGAATTCTGGCCAGTGTTACATGGGGACCCATCCTTTAAATTTTTCTTTACAGCAACCACCCCCTCACCCCCACAGCAACCACCCCAACCACCCCCTCACCCCCTTTCAAAATTTAGGTAACTATGGAGTCATCTAATAATCAAGCAAATGATATTGCACTAAATTATGATAAGGACTATATTTGAAAGAATTAGGGAATCTTGGATTTTGTTTACTTTATGAAATATTAGCTGAAGTATTAGTTTTCACCTATGCTGCAAAGGTGTGAAAGAAATTTAGTAAGTATCATTGTCGACCTTTATTAAAGAGTATAAACAAATAAATGACCTTTATTAAGGTAGTGCAGTCTAATGACCCTTGTTAAAAGGGAGTGAAATATTTAATAGACCCACTAAATGGGAGTAAAATGAATTCTTAGTAATTCTTTGTGAACGGGTGCGTTAGTTGCCAACTACCTGGGTTACCTATAAGAAATTGAACCTTGATTTGTGGAAGAGGAGAAAACATAATGAACTATCTTATAATACATTTAAAAATGTCTTTTGTGTGAAAAGGTGAAAGGCAGGTGGTGGGCTTTTGGAGAGGGGCATCTCCCGTGCCCTAACCGGGGGTACAAAGTACAACCTTGAATGGTTCTTGGCTAGGGAAAGGTATGATTTATGTGATATTTCTCCTCCATGATAGCGGTCATAGCTCAAGGTGTCTGATCCCATACACACAAGAGACAGTGGGAATCAGATTGAGCCAGAGCAAAAAATATGTATTCTACTTCTTTGTGAACGATTATTTGACCTTTGTAAACACGATGATTTCATTATTGATGTAAATACGTGTTTAATGAATGTTAACCGTGCCTATGGTTGTGTAATATCCAATTATGAAACTGATATTAAATGGAAAGAACATTTGCTTACAAACATGATTGAACAACTCTATAATTTTTATATAATGATTGTCATTGAGCTCTGTAACTCGAATGATCACTATAGAAAAACCTTCATGTATTGAAATGATTGTCTCACTGTTATTTGTGTATGAAACTCTAAATTATGATTTTGTTACTTCTGTATGAATAAAAAGATCAATGGAAACACTCAACTCATATATACACTCAACTAAAAGTTGCTTTCTCAATGAATAATGGTGATTTAATCTATTAACAACTATTAAAATAGTTTCTGTATACTTTGCGTTGTAATAAGTGAGAAAGCACAACCGTTTTTGATTTTCTTGTGCTGATTTTTAAAAAGCCTCTTATATATATTTCGCATTATTAAGGATTTAATATTGAGTAAATTCTCACTAGTCCACTTGGTGTTGTTTCGGATGCCTTGCATCTTGGGAATGGTGAAGCTGGATTAATCTGGATCTCAGAGATTGTGTCATGCGGCAGCATGCTGGTTTTTCACATCCGGCCACCCTATGTTATAATCCCTCAGTCTTCCGACATCAGAGTACCCGTAATTGCTGCCACTTGTCATCATCTTATTCCTTGCCATACACAACCGAACTTTTGGAAAATCAACAAGTGTCAACATTCCGGGTTATATCCCTCTCAGAGTTGTCTCAAGTTTCAATGATCCAAGCTCTATTTGGATCACTTTACACCTGATCACCCGATTCAGTGACACGTGTCCACTGTCGAGCCATTTTCCCAGTCAAACAGAGCACAAGACTCTACAAGATCCCCATAACCGGAAAGCCTGTCATTGACCCATAACTTGAATGCATGTGATTGGGCCACGTGTCTTCACCTTACTCATGAAATTATGCCACATGTTGTCCTTTTAATTCCAAGCCGATAACCCGATAATCAGGGATCACGTCAAGTGTCTCAATCTCCTCGAAACCAACTCTGTCCAAGCAGCCAAAACTGTATAATATCCACTTAGCAACTCAAATTCAAAACTATATACCTATGACCATTGAGTCTCGCGACCCTCTCTCGCTCCATCTCCCTGTTCAATGGGATATTTTTGACTTATAAAGGTTATATGTTCGCAAATCTTAGTCGACGTGGGACTAAACTGTGAACAGTAATAAATCATATCTGCTGCCAAATCCTCCCTAATTTCCACACGCGTTTATTATGCTCTTTGAGAGTGGGGGAAAAACAACGCTACAATGCTACTTGAGGAACTTGATGTTTGTCATCAAGATGCATGAAGGTGAGTCTTTTTAACATTTATTGAAGTTTAAAGACATGGCAAATCAACTACCAACCATCAACCATCAACCAAAAGGTAAATGATGAAGAACTGGTACCAATTGTTCTCTAGAGCCTTCCTCCATTTAGTACATTTGTTTGAGCTTTTGCTAGAATGGATGTAAATCCCTCTTGTTAGGCTCTTTTGTATATCCTTAATTTATGGACTACATTGGGATGTATGTTGGTGTAGGCTTGAGTGGTCAACTCACCTCTCACATCATTAATTGTATGTGCATTTAAAGGTGGCTATGCCCAACCATTTTTCACATAGTTGTAAATCCATTCTCTTACTGAATATATGTGGTATCTGAATCTTTGGGGGATTCCTCATTCAACTCTTTTGTGTTTGTATTATATATTGCATGTTGTGAATTTTTTCTTTCGATAATTATGGAATACCGCACTTAAGCAGTCACATGAGACAAGAGCCTATGGTTTTTCAACTTGCGGTTTCTTGGTCATTTGCTATCTCAAGTTGCAGTAGAAGCATTTTGGTGAAGAGTCCTTTGGTATTAAAGATATTTACACATTAACTAATTAAATATTAGCTAAGATATTTCAGTTTTCAACCTCGTTAACTGGTTATGTAACTTATTTTCGAGTAATAAAACACGGCCACATGAGTATGTTGGTGTGCCTTCCATTCATTGCCCATTCCCTTCATTCTCTCTCCGATTCTTACTAATATTGTTATCAAAGCCATTTTTTTAGGGAAGCCCTAGGAGAAGGGTACAAACAATAAGTTAATAGAAATGTGCAGACTAGGATATACATGATTTGAGGAGGTTTAAAGCATTGAAGACGAAAGTGTAGACATTTTGGATAGGACACGGAAGTTGCAGATCCTGTGATCTGATCACGAGTAGTAATCGTGGCAAAGGAGATGGACGCATGAGGAAGCATATCGGAAGGAGGGTACATGATTTGCATTTAAGGATCAAAGCTGCAAACCATTTTGAACCAGAAGGAATGTGAAGAAGAAAAATGCGATTTCGATCTCTGAGTACACAATATCTATGGAAAATGCAAATATATAGTAGATATTGAGGAAGGAACATACACTTTTCATCAATGAAGGTGTAGGCAACTAAATCACAATTTTGCAACGATTTTGTAGTTTTTGCAACAACATACTTGACACAATCTGGACAACCACGATTTTCAGGAGGACGATGTGGCTGGAAGAATCTTGTGGAGATTTGTGACAGGCTCAGATGAGGAGACTAATATGTAATGGCTTGAGAGTGAACACCTAAGTTCTCAAAGCTTGAAATTAAAACTAACCGACAATAAGAGAATTTGTATTCAAATTGGAAGGCAATGTAGCATTACAGAGAGCACTGTACAATTGCAGATTTACTGTAGCAATTTTAGAATTAGTGTATAAAATTGCATTGTGGTGTGTTAGTCTCTCTTTGATCTCTGGTATGTTTTGTAAGCAACTATTACTGCCTAGTGATGTGTAGGATAATGCTTAATACTGATCTAAGACTCTGAGAAACTCATTGGCCAGAATTTTAATGTTTGGAGTCCCAAAATACTCACGTTTGCAGGGTATCTTGATAGCAATAAGATCACTCTCTAAACTGAATTGGGACTTGATACAAATCCTGTTGACTGATAAATGTCATAAGGGGACTCTTTTACTGTTGAAATTATTTGTTTCAGATGATGTAATTCTTGAGCTCCAAAATGCTACTGTGGCAAGTGAATTTTGGGCCAGTCTTCGTAATAAGTATCAAACTTCAGAGAAAAGATGACTCAAGTATGTGAAGAATCAATTGTTGTCCACAAAGATGACTGAGGGTGGGTTCCTGATAGAACATCTACTTTGGATGAAAGATCTCCGAGACTAGCTCGCTGTCATAAACAAAAAGGTGGATGATGATGACCTAGTTGCTTGTGTTTTGAATAGTTTATTGCCCTGGAATGAATCATTTGTGGAAACTTTACTCTTGATGTCAAAAAGCCAAACCTTGACATTTGATCGTGTCTGTACCTATTTGTTGTAGAAGCAACATAGACAGGTACAAAGAAGCGAGTCTAGTTTTGGACAAACAAAGTGCATTTGCTTTTGAGCCTAAGGGGAAGTGGAAACATAAATCTAAAGGACCTACTTGCAAATATTAGGTAAAATGCTATTACGGTCATAAGGTTGGGCATGTCAAAAATGATTGTTAGCGACAATATGCTCTTTTGCGCAACAAAAGCCGTGGTGTCAAGCAAATGTGACAATAGTTGAAGCTGAATGAGATTCTGAGTAAGATTATGTCCTCATGGCATAATGCACGAACGATGATGCTATCAGTGGTTGGTTCTTTGATTCGGCACATCTAGAATTTCATGCGTCATATGGACTACTATGTAAAGTTTATTGGAAACACAAGTTTTTCTAATTCAATTTCATTAGGTGATGGGACATCACATGTTGTAGAAGAGATAGGAGATATCAACATAGTGTTGAATAATGTTAAGAAATTCATAGTAAGGAATGATGGATTATGTTTCTAGAATGAATAAAAATTTCGGATATATTATTTGGCTACTTGGAAATCCCAACATCTCAGTGAATTTCTTTTGGAAGAAGTCTATTATATCTGATGTAAAATATGATAGGGTATTAGCCCTAGGCATTGGGCAAGGTTGCTTGTATAGACTTGTTGACCTTATCCCAGTCAACTTTCATTAGTTGTGGAGGGTAATACCGATATTTTGTGGCAGGAGAAATTTGAACATCTCAACCTTCAATACTTAGCCAAATGTAGCAGAGCCGACATGATTCTTGGTTTGCTGACTATCCAAGAAAAGCAAGATACATGTGCAAGGTGTTTGCTTGGAAAGTAGAAGCAAAAGCTGTTTTCAATGGAAGGCGCCTAACGTGCAAATGGACTCTTAGATTTTGTTTGCAAATATTTGTGAACCATCTTGGAAATTGCCAACAATCCTTGGTGAGAGGTATTTTCTATTTTTAGTGGATGATTTCTCTTAGAAAATGTCAGTCCATTTCTTGAAAAAGAAGTTTGATTGTTTTGCATCATTTGAAAAATTCATATTGTTGGTGGGAAAATAGACAAGCAGATGGATCAAAACACTGAGATCCAACAATGGGGAAGAATTCACTTTCAAGCTGTTCAAGGACTATCGCAACAAGGAAGGTCTTCAATGACAATTGACAAACCTGTACACTTCACAACAAAATTGGGTGGTTAAGAGACATAACAAAACTGTCATGGAGATGGGTCGATGCATGATGCACAATAGGAACCTGTTGTACAAATATTGGGTAGAAGTAGTGAACACTATGGTGTATATCCTAAGTAGGAATCCTTGTAAAGGCTTGCAAGATGTTAGACTTAAGGAAACTCGGTTTAGAATCTAACCTAATGTAAGAGCTTTTCGTATTTTTGGTTCTACTGCATATACTTGGATTCCTCTGCATATACTTTGGTTTTTGATAGTCAAAGTAGTAAACACGATTCCAAAAGTAAAATATATTTCTTTGTTGGTTATAGCGACCAATTTAAGGCCTATTTAGTTATTGATATTTCCATTAACAAGATAATCGCTAGTCGAGGTGTTGATTTAAAGACAACCCTTGTTTGTAACCAACAAGCAATCATTGAGGTACCTAACTCTAGTGTTGTGATTCCTTTGAAATATGAGGAATCTAGTGCATTTAGTATTCCATCATAGCCGCTCGTGCAGCAACGCATGTTTGATATTATTAATACTCCACTAGACTATCAACGATGCAAACTTGTATTGGTCAACAATCCGATTGAGATTCAAGCATCACAAGGTTCTTAGCTGCAACAAAGGCCTAAGGGGTTTAACTCCACTATACATGATGTGCGGGAGGATGAAATTCCTCAATCAGATGCACAAGCTCAGAGGACTGAGGAAAAGGTGCTTGTTTAGCTGAGCATGTTGATTTTGCTCTATCTTCTTATCTGTTTACGGTACTTGAACCACAATGATATTTTCAAGCAAAAGGAAGACTTGAATGGGAAACTGCCATGCAAATTGAATAGGATGCCTTGATGAAATTACTTACTTGGGAGTTGGTGGAATTACCTCTAGGTAAATAGCCTGTTGGATGCAAATGGGCGCACAAAGTCAAATGCAAAGTCAATGATACTTTGGACAAGTACAATGCTCCTCTGGTTGCAAAAGGATTTTCAAAATAAGAGGGAATTGACTATGAGGTGGCTTTCCCTCGATGGTCACATTTTGGTTGTTAACAACTTATTATGGTTGAAAGGTGTTTCAGATGGATGTAGAGATTGTGTTCTTGAAAGGAGATTTGAACAAGGAGGTATACATGGTGTACCTGAAAGTTTTCGGGTACTTGGTACTTGGTTTGCATGTTGTCAACTCTCTATATGGGCTTCGATAAGCTCAAGAGCCTAGTATATTAAGATTGATCAACATCTTCAAGATTTTGGATTTAGGAGTCTTTTTATGTAATTCTTTGTGTCAAAAGCAAGGGTGATGAAATTGTGATTCTTATTGTATATATGGGCGATCTTTCCATCTCAGGTATTGGGGCCACTACAATTGAGCTAGTGAAATCAGATTTATGTGTTACTTTTAACATGGCCGATCTAGGCCTCCTATGGTATTGAATAAGTGTAGAATTCTTGCAACATGACCATCTCATTTTCATAGCTCAAGTCAAGTATGCCATGAGTCTTTTGAAGAAGTTTGGGATATGAGATATTGCAATCCCTCTTCTATGCCTACAGAGGTCAGCTGAAGTTGTTAGCCAATGATGATTCATCATCGGTCAATGAATCACTCTACAATCAATTGGTGGGCAGCCTGATATATCTCATGTCCATACGACCGAGTGAATGTTTAGATGTTAGTTATCTCTTTTTGTTTTCGTTTCAACCAAAGCCTATATAGTGGACAACAACAAAAAAAGTTTTGCGATACGTCAAAGGAACTCTTGAATTTGGCATCCTATATGAGAGGAAGGAAGGTTTTAAATTGATAGGTTACACACACTTTGATTGGGAAAGATTAGTGGATTCTCGGAGGTCCACCACCGGGTTCATCTTTTCCTTTGGTTCAAGAGTTGTTTCGTGGCATAGCAAGCTTCAACATTCTGTGGCTTTATCTTCCATGAGTTAGAGTACAAGGCAAAAGTTAGTGCTAGTTGTGAAGCAATTTGGCTACATCAGATTTTGATTGATTTTCAACTTCCTTAGGCTACACCTACTCGACTATCCATTTTCTATGAAAATTAGGGTGTATTTGTAATGTCCTCATTCCTACCTCCATGGTCTAGCGACTGGTTTTCCGTCTTAGCCTTGGTCATACCCAAGGGGCTAGCGGCGTAGAGAGTTGTTGGGTATGGTTTTCACCTACATTTCACTTATATGTTATGTTTTGGCGTTATGCATGTACTTTATGACGATTTAAGTGAAAAAGGTGGGGTAATGTTCTATTTCTTCATTGGGGTCACTTAAGTGGACTTTTTGGCCTAGGAGAAATAAAGTCACTTTAAGTGACGATTAAAATATGACATATCTCCAAGGGGGGTCGAATTAGGGTTTTATGGCCACTTTTATGATGGAAAAAGTTATAAAAGGTGGTGTTTGGGGAGGGAAAAGGATCTTGGTTCATTTTGCCATCTTATGTTGGAGCTTTTAGTTTGCTTTCCTTGCTTGTGGAGGTGAAATTTTGCAGGAACCCTAGCTTCGGTAGTGAAAGATCTATCCCTAGCTAGTAGAGCACTCTTCGGTGGTGAAAGATCCAGCCCTTTGTGGAGTTTATTCAGATCGGGTTGTCAGATTCAGAGTTTCAGAGGCTTGTTGATCCAGTTTCAAGTCTAGAAAGAGAAGACAACCATATTTAGTAAGAGATCATTTATTTTATCAGTGGAACTTTTTGTTAATGCATGTCATTGCATGTTACATGCATGTCATTGCATGTTATGCATGTTACTTGCATGTCATTGCATGTTGATGCATGTTACTTGCATGTTGTTGCATGTTGGTTTAATTGCAATAAAAGTGAAGATATTGGTTATTTTTTGATTTTTTACCTTGCTGCCATAACTATACTTTGCTGTCATATTTTTCTATATACTGCTGTCATAAAAATCAGATTGTTATTTGTGAAAATTTGGTTGGAAATCTTGAATATAAAATAAATCCAGAAAAGGGATATTTCAGTGGTATCAAAGCTGTTGTTTTTCCAGCCTATTGGGGTTGAAAGATGGGAGACAGAGACAGAGACAGTGAAGAGATGGGAGTAGATCTGATGAAACAATTGTTCACCAATATGGTGAAACAACATGAGACTACCAATCTCTATTTGAGCCAGCTAATTGAGAGGTTAGCACAGGGCAGGATTGAGGCTCATACGGAGAAAGGAGAAGCTAGCAATATGGGACAACATGGTAATAGAGGTGAGAGTGGACATTCAGGACAAGGGTCCCCTCGTGCTTCTACCAGGCCCGTGGGACTCCACGAGCCTTCTTTTTTGAAGGATTTGGAAGTTTTGCAAACACGACAGCCCGCAGAAATTGTGGATGAGGAATCTTGTTGGGAGAAGTACCGGACATTGAGTGAGGGTTTCCGGGACAACATGCCATTTCAGGAGTATTGTAAAATGAAGATTGGTAGCAGGCCCAGGAGAGATTACCAGACACAGGTACTTGAGTTTTAGAGGAGATTGGGACAAATCTCTATTCCACACTTCGATGGCTCTAAGAAGTGTACCGCGCAGTCTTGGATTTAGAAGTTGAAGACTTACTTCGACTTGAATCCCATGCGTGAAGAGGATGCAATTAAGTTTGCTATCCTACACCTCGAGGGAGATGCTCATGACTGGTGGCATCATGGATTGATCACACAGGGGCACATGCATATCACTACTTCTGCAGATTTTACACATAGGTTGATGAGCAGATTCAACAGGAGGGACCCAGATAGGCACTTCAGAGAGTTGACTCACTTGAGGTAGACATGTTCTCTAGATTAGTACATTGCAGATTTTCAGAGGTTATCAGTTATGGTATCTGATGTTTCAGAGATGTAGTTGACTTCACTCTTCATGGCAGGGTTGACTGACGCTTTGACAGGGTTGACTGGTAGGATTTGTGAAGGCATTCGAGCCTTCTTCACTACACGATGCCATCAGGAGAGCCCGAGATTTGGAGTTAGCCACTCCGAAGCCAAGGTTTCCACCTCGAGTTCAGCAGAGAGGACCCCCATCTAGAATAGATGGGTTCCAGCCGAAGGGGCCACCACAAAGACAGGAGACGGCTAGAAAGCCGTTTATTTCACGAGAGCTTAAGGATGAGCTGAGGCGAAAGAAACTTTGTTTCGATTGCCGTTCACTGTGGGCCCTGGGACATGATTGCACAGGAAAGGGCAAGGCCCAATTCATTGAGGTCTTTGGGGAGGAAAGAGAGAGAGAGTGATGGAGATGAGCAGCTAGAGACCCAGGAAATGGATGACGGAGATGAAGATGCTTTGGATGGTACTGATGAGCAAGAGGTGGAGGTTTTCCCTCAGGAGACTATAGCCACTTTGTCTAGCACCTCGAGGTACAAGGCATTCAGAGTTAGGGGAGTTATGCAGGGGCAGCGTGTTGTACTTATTGATAGTGGGGCTACCCACAACTTTATTGATGCATCCTTGGTTGAGAGACGCGGCCTACAGACAGAGGACTTTGAGGGCTTCAACGTTGTTGTAGCCAATGGCGAGTCTATGAGATGCACCCGTAAAATTCCACAATTGAGCATCACCATGGGGAACTACACCGCTACTGATGACTTCTATATTGTCGGCATTGGAGAGACCAACGTAGTATTGGGAGTTCAGTGGCTTCACTCCCTTGGTGAATTTCGTACTAACTTTCAGATGGAGCTGAAATTCAAGACCGAGGGCAGGAATGTAACCTTGAGGGGTCTATCTACAGGAGCACCTAGCGTAGTCACAACTAAGAGGATGGAGAGGATCTTTCGGCACGATGAGGTGGATTGGGCCGTTCATTGCTTGGTTTTGACCAAGAATACAGGGAGTGACCGTCCAGAGTATCATGTGGATGTCCAAGGCCTATTGGACAAGCACAGTGCAATTTTTCAGGACATACCTCCAGGTGTACCACCAGACAGGGGGTTTGAACACGTGATTGAGCTTGGGGACAACAAGCCAGTGGTTACTACTCCTTACCGTCACCCCAAATGGTTTAAGGATGAGATTGAGAGGACTATACGCGAGCTTCTGGGTGAAGAAGTAAGATGGAACCATGCGAATGTGCATAGATTACCATGCACTAAATAAGAAGACAATAAAAATAAGCATGCTGTGCCACGCATTGATGAACTACTAGATGAGCTACATGGAGCAGTCTATTTTTCCAAAATAGACTTGTGATCTGGATATCACCAGATCAAGGTCAGAGAGGAGGATGTGCATAAAATAGCTTTCAGGTGCCACTATGGCCACTTTGAGTTTTTGGTGATGCCATTCGGTTTGTCTAATGCACCAGCCACATTTCAGTCCTGCATGAACCATGTGTTCAAACGCCATTTGCGGAAGTTTGTATTGGTCTTCTTTGATGACATTTTGGTCTACAGGAGGACGTGGGAGGATCACATTCAACATCTTGATGAGGTGTTGGGAATTTTGGAAGCTAATTCGCTTTATGCGAAAGCTTCTTAGTGCGAGTTCGGTATGACAGAGCTGCTATATTTGGGCTATGTGATCGGAGGAGGTGGAGTCAAGGTGGATAGGGAGAAGATTTAGGCAATTTTGGATTGTCCACCACGTAGGACTTTGACACACTTAAGAGGATTCTTGGGACTATGCACATATTATAGGAGGTTTGTGAAGAACTTCTCTCGCTTGACTGCACCCTTGATAGACTTGACCAAGAAGGGGGCTTTTGCTTCGTCAAATTCAGCACAACAGGTTTTTGATCACCTTAAGGGGGTGATGAGTTCTTGTCCAGTTCTTACATTGCCAGATTTCACTCGGCCATTTGTACGCGAATGCGATGCATCGGGAGTGGGTGTTGGAGCAGTGCTCATGCAAGATAGGCATCCCATTGCCTATGAGAGTCGGAAATTGAGTCCAGTAGAGAGAGGATTCTCAATTTACGACAAGGAGATGTTGGCCATTATGCATGCATTGGTCAAATTCAGACAATATTTAGTGGGCAACAAATTTGTGGTTCATACGGATCACGATAGCTTGAGGTTCTTTTTGGAGCAAAAGGATCTCAATGACCACCAGCAGAGATGGGTAAATAAGATTCAGGCTTTTGATTTCGACATAGAATACAAGAAAGGTAAGAATAATGTGGTGGTTGATGCACTGTCTAGGAGGCCTTGCTTTGATTCTAGGATTTTCTTTATGTCAGAGATTTCAGCTGATTGGAAGGCTCATATACTTGTTGAGTACTCCAAAAATCAGTTTGCATGTGAGATTATGGATGGCATTATTCAGGATAATCGATATAGAGTGGTGGACGACCTCATCTACTACAAGGATAGAATTTTCCTTGTACCAGAGTCCAAAATGAAGGAGAAGATCCTTTGAGCAGTGCATGATACACCCTTGGCTGGACATCCAGGATATTTTAAGACATACAGGTACATCAGAGAGATATTCACATGGAAGGGGTTAAAGGACGACGTCCTTAACCATGTTAGGGAGTGTTTGGTTTGTCAGCAAACCAAGGCAGAGCACTCTTTCCCAGCAGGACTTCTACAACCTCTGCCTATTCCAGAACAAAAGTGGGAGAGTATATCTATGGATTTTATCACAGGTCTTCCCTTAGTATATGGGCACGATTGCATATATGTGGTGGTTGATCGGTTGACTAAATATGCCCATTTCCTTTCTATGCCTTCAGGGCACAAGGCACCGCAGGTGGCTCAGACTTTCTTCACAGGTTTTTTTAGGCATCATGGGTTGCCTAAGAGTATTGTCAGCGATAGGGATAAGATTTTCATGAGTACATTCTGGCAGGAGATCTTCAGGCTTGCAGGTACGGAGCTGACACCTAATACCAGCTATCATCCACAGACTGATGGGCAAACTGAGATAGTGAACAAGTGGATAGAGGGCTACTTGCGTAGCTATGTTGCAGGACATCAGCGTGCATGGGTCAAATGGCTACATATGGGTGAATATTGTTACAATACCACCTACCAGATGAGTATTGGTTTGACTCCTTTTCGAGCATTATATGGTTATGAGGCATCCTCATTTGTAGACCTAGTATTATCAGATAGCCGAGCTCCCAAAGCTCGTGATTGGGTACAGGAGAACCAGGACATTCTAAAGGCTCTCAAGGAGAACATACAAAAGGCGCAAAATCAACAAAAGGTATATGCAGACAGGCACAAAATTGAGAGATCATTTGAGGTTGGAGATTTGGTCTTCTGACGGTTGCAGCCATACAAACAATCCTCACTAAAGAAGAGCGGTGCAGAGAAGCTAAAACCGCGATTCTATGGGCCATACAGGATAGTGCGCAGAGTTGGGGCAGTAGCATATGAGTTAGAGCTTCCAGAGCACAATAAGATTCAGAATGGCTTCCATGTTTCGTGCCTCAAAAAGGCACTTGGACAACATATTGCGCCTTCCACAGATTTACCACCATTGGATGACAAGCGGAAGCTGGTCTTAGAACCAGAATCTGTTATTGAGGTAAGACAAAGGAAGCTTCGGAACAGGGTAATCACAGAATATCTAGTGCGGTGGAAAGACTTACCACTAGAGGATGCCACTTGGGAGGGAGAGCAGATTTTATAGCACCCTAGTTTACGTTCGCTTGAGGACAAGCAAATTTCGGGAAGGGCGGATTGTAATGTCCCCATTCCTACCTCCATGGTCTAGCGACTGGTTTTCCGTCTTAGCCTTGGTCATACCCAAGGGGCTAGCGGTGTAGAGAGTTGTTGGGTATGGTTTTCACCTACATTTCATTTATATGTTATGTTTTGGCGTTATGCATGTACTTTATGACGATTTAAGTGAAAAAGGTGGGGTAATGTTCTATTTCTTCATTGGGGTCACTTAAGTGGACTTTTTGGCCTAGGAGAAATAAAGTCACTTTAAGTGACGATTAAAATATGACATATCTCCAAGGGGGGTCGAATTAGGGTTTTATGGCCACTTTTATGATGGAAAAAGTTATAAAAGGTGGTGTTTGGGGAGGAAAAAGGATCTTGGTTCATTTTGCCATCTTATGTTGGAGCTTTTAGTTTGCTTTCCTTGTTTGTGGAGGTGAAATTCCACAGGAACCCTAGCTTCGGTAGTGAAAGATCTATCCCTAGCTAGTAGAGCACTCTTCGGCGGTGAAAGATCCAGCCCTAGTTTGCTATTGTGGAGTTTATTCAGATCGGGTTGTCAGATTCAGAGTTTCAGAGGCTTGTTGATCCAGTTTCAAGTCTAGAAAGAGAAGACAACCATATTTAGTAAGAGAGATCATTTATTTTATCAGTGAAACTTTTTGTTATTGCATGTCATTGCATGTTACATGCATGTCATTGCATGTTGATGCATGTTACTTGCATGTCATTGCATGTTGATGCATGTTACTTGCATGTTGTTGCATGTTGGTTTAATTGCAATAAAAGTGAAGATATTGGTTATTTTCTGATTTTTTTCCTTGCTGCCATAACTGTACTTTGCTGTCATATTTTTCTATATACTGCTGTCATAAAAATCAGATTGTTATTTGTGAAAATTTGGTTGGAAATCTTGAATATAAAATAAATCCGGAAAAGGGATATTTCAGTATTGAAGTTAGTGAAGATACCATGCTTGCACCAAACACATTAAGATTCATCATAATATCATAATTAAGATTCTGGTGATATTGCTCTTCACTACTTGTACCTAGCAGGAGCAACCTGTAGATCTAATGACTAAATCTTACTTGGGAAAGGCTCAGGTTTAGTCATTAAGGGGGAGGATTAAAGATATGAATTACAAATTAACTTATTTATTATTTGTTAATATATTCAGTTATCAACCTCCTCAACTGGTTTTATAATGTTATTTTTTGATTAATAAAATATGGCCACACGAGTATGTTTTCCTTACATTCTCCTCACTCTCTCTTTGATTCTTACTAACATTTGGTTGAGCTACACATTTCGTTAGGAGTTGGAATTTTTGAAGAGATTGTAATTCAACATAGAGGGGTTTCAAAGGACTTATATTGTAATATCCCTTTCCCATTCGAAGACCTTTGGCCTATTTTGTCAACACGACGGCCAAAGGAAAAATATAAGGGTGGCTTAAGTTATATTTAATTATTATAATGTGCCATTAATAAAAGAAAAAAAATATATAGAGCACTTATAATAATTTATATGACTTAATAATTATTAAATCAAGGATGGAAAAGGCCCAAATATAAATTGTTATCCATCCTAGGTGAAAAGGCGACTTGCCTTAGAAGGGGGAATGGGAACATAGAAAGGATAAATGCCCATTTTACTATGTATTTCCCCTAGAAAAATGCGACTTGCATTAGGAGGAAAAAAGTTGTTGGAAAAAGCATTTAATATGGGAAAATATTAAATGTTTGCATAGGGAAAATCCTTGGGAACTAATTGGATATTGTAGAGGTTGTTTTGGGTCTCTTCTTCCTTTATAAGGAGAAGTCGACTTGAAGGGAAACACATTCCATACCATTTGATATTTTCTAATTTGTGTCTTAAGCTTGTAGCTTATGCATATTCTTTCATGTGCAATTGCTGTTTGCAAATATCCAGCTTGTGGAGTAAGATTCCACGGGAACCCTAGTTTCGGTGGTGAGAGATCCATCCCTAGCTAGAAGGGCATTCTTCGGTAGTGAGAGATCTACCCTAGCTTGTCAATTTTGGAGCTGAATTGATGCCCTAAATGTGCTGGGCGACCTACTTTTTAGGGCAAAATTAGGGTTTCGTGTTTGCTGTGCGAAAACTTTTTTTGGAATATTATTCTTCATATTTTTGTGGCCCAAGATCCAAAGTTTCAGCTCATTTGGACTTCTCTAGCAAAATATATTAATTTTAGAAGTTTTCAGTTGTTTAGGGCACGCTGTAAATTTCTGGCAGCATTCTGTTATTCGAAAAATTCCAAAAACAGTTATATAATATCTGTTATTGTATTAGCAAGCTCCATTTAAAATTTCAAGAGATTTGAGCAAGTATTTTTGGAGCTACTCATTATTTTTTGTTTGCTGCCCTAGATTTAATTTTCTGCAAAAATCAGATTTCGGTTTAGCTGCAATTTGTCTGTATTTTGCATATTTAAAGTTGTGATTGCCTAAAATCCGTCTAGGGGCTAAAAAATGTCCATTGGGGACATTACAAATGGTATCAGAGCTGTTGTTCCTCTAACCTATGTGGGTTAAATATGGTAGTTTGGAAAGATTTCAATGTGGGTTTTATGAAGGAAATGTTCACCAACATGGTGAAACAACAGGAAGTCACTAACCTTTATTTGAGCCAGCTCACTCAAAATTTGAATCAAAGCAGATCTGGGGACAATAAGGAAAATGGTGAGAACAGTGATAAAGGGCAGCCAATAGAGGTGATTGATGAGGATTCTTGTTGGAAGAAATATCAATCTTTGAGTAAGGGTTTCAGAGATAATATGCCATTTCCAGATTATTGCATGATGAAGATTGGTAGCAAGCCCAAGCGAGGTCATCATATGCCGGTACCTGAATTACAAAAGAACTCATTTGAAGAAGAAGAAGCTTCTAGAGAAAAAAGTATGATTTCCATTGAGAAAAATAATTACATTAATGAAACTTTGCTTGTTAGAGAAATTATTCTAGCTCAAGAGAAGAAATTTGTATATGCAAGTAAGGAGGATGTAATGGAAACTCCAAAAAGGTGTGAGGAGTGGAATAGCAGAGCTAGAGCTGCTAAATTGATAGCTACTCAAGCAAGACAACACCTACAAGAGTTCAAGGAAAAGATGTGGGTGAATGATACAAGGAAGTCTACACCCACGAAAAAAGTCTTTATAGAGCAACTTGCACATGCGGAGGAGCCTCACATGGACACTTCTTTGAAGTTGCAACCTTCTGTAATTTCCAAACCAACAACTTTTGATCAGCTTTCAGATACTTTCAATAGGCACTCATGCAACAATGTTGGGGGTGGCTCAACATATGTCTATCTTGAACATATAGAGGACATTGATGGCATTGAAAGGTATGAACAACATAATAATGTGTCTTATTTATTGTTGCCTATTCCAATTTATTTCCATCATGAGATGCATGGTATGGTAGATGATGAAGTCTTAATTATGGAGTTTGTTGAACCATTGCTCCAACTATGTGTATATGAGCATCTTGTGGATGACATATGGTGGCAAGTTTTAGCTCACTTAACAGGTACAGGGGCTCGGATGGTAGAACACTTTAGCATGTTTTGTCTCTTGTGCATGGCTCTTGGACAAAACAAAGATGCAATTGCTTGAGGGCAAACAATTTTGGGAAGGGAGGATTGTAATATCCCTTTCCCATTCGAAGACCTTTGGCCTATTTTGTCAACCCGACGGCCAAAGGAAAAATATAAGGGTGGCTTAAGTTATATTTAATTATTATAAAGTGCCATTAATAAAAGAAAAAAATATATAGAGCACTTATAATAATTTATATGACTTAATAATTATTAAATCAAGGATGGAAAAGGCCCAAATATAAATTGTTATCCATCCTAGGTGAAAAGGCGACTTGCCTTAGAAGGGGGAATGGGAACATAGAAAGGATAAATGCCCATTTTACTATGTATTTCCCCTAGAAAAATGCGACTTGCATTAGGAGGAAAAAAGTTGTTGGAAAAAGCATTTAATATGGGAAAATATTAAATGTTTGCATAGGGAAAATCCTTGGGAACTAATTGGATATTGTAGAGGTTGTTTTGGGTCTCTTCTTCCTTTATAAGGAGAAGTCGACTTGAAGGGAAACACATTCCATACCATTTGATATTTTCTAATTTGTGTCTTAAGCTTGTAGCTTATGCATATTCTTTCATGTGCAACTGCTGTTTGCAAATATCCAGCTTGTGGAGTAAGATCCCACGGGAACCCTAGTTTCGGTGGTGAGAGATCCATCCCTAGCTAGCAGGGCATTCTTCGGTAGTGAGAGATCTACCCTAGCTTGTCAATTTTGGAGCTGAATTGATGCCCTAAATGTGCTCGGCGACCTACTTTTTAGGGCAAAATTAGGGTTTCGTGTTTGCTGTGCGAAAACTATTTTTGGAATATTATTCTTCATATTTTTGTGGCACAAGATCCAAAGTTTCAGCTCATTTGGACTTCTCTAGCAAAAGATATTAATTTTAGAAGTTTTCAGTTGTTTAGGGCACGCTGTAAATTTCTGGCAGCATTCTGTTATTCGAAAAATTCCAAAAACAGTTCTATAATATTTGTTATTGTATTAGCAAGCTCCATTTAAAATTTCAAGAGATTTGAGCAAGTATTTTTGGAGTTATTCATTATTTTCTGTTCGCTGCCCTAGATTTAATTTTCTGCAAAAATCAGTTTTCTGTTCGGCTGCAATTTGTCTGTATTTTGCATATTTAAAGTTGGGATTGCCTAAAATCCGTTTAGGGGTAAAATAATGTCCATTGGGGACATTACATATATGCGCTATATTTACACAATTGTGTGCAAATTGAAGATGGGTAGAGCTTGTTTGAAGAGATAAATTATTTTTGTGTTGACATGCATGCGATCACGGTTTTTGGATTCCCTGTGAAAAAGCATCAAAGGTTTTAGTTTATTTGTGAAAATATTCTTCCATTTGGGCCTCCAAATTAGCACTCAAAGTTTTTGGGGCCAAGCCCCAGTGTAGCGGGTGGTTGAACATATGACCACGTCAAATTGTGAAAGGGGGCTAGTTTGAGCATGAGTGGGCGATCACGTAGGAATCGGGAGTTGTGCGAGTTTTAGCTGTGTTTTTTGTGAGCTATTCTTTAAGAGCTAGGTGCATTGCAGTGGGATTAGGTGCAAGGCCTATTCTTCCTTGTTAAGTTATTTGCCTTTGCCTAGGGTCATCAAAGGTTCGAGCTTCACAATGAGGTTTGCTTGTATTTTAATTGCTTGGCTATGTGATGTGGCATCTGTGCCAACGTGATGTGATTTGATTTGATTTAGATTCATTGAGTTGGAAGTGGAGGTGGTAGATTTTAGTGATGTTGTGTGGCACACTATGATATATTCATACATGTTGATGTGGCATGCCATGGGATTGCCATGTGGTGAAAAATCCATGGTGGGTAGAGCATGTTTGAGTGTCATTTGACCACTTTTTTTGTCCTATATAAAGCCAATCCAATCAATAAAGTTCCAACAAATCAGAAATCAACGAGTGACAAGTACAATGCAGTAGAGTAGGATGTTTTGCAGTCGGATATTTTCACGAAAGTTTCCAAACTTTGAATTTGAATTTTATTTTTGATTACAATCTGGGATATTTGAGCATGCTTGGAGGTCAAACTTCAAATGTCAACTTACAAACTTTATATGACCCAAGTTTCAAAGTTTTGGAAAGCTGGTTTCGAGCTGTACACACTTGTATATAACTTGATGTGATTTGAAAACTTTTGAAAAGGGGTTGATCCATATGCAAGATGGATAGTCTGTGAATTGGTGCTCCATGGACATAATTATCAAAAGATGGCCAAGGCGATATAGCTGATCTTCTTGACATAGGGTGTGGTGGATCGTTAATGGGACCGAAAGTGCTCCTAAGAAAGAGGGAAACCAGCTGCATATTATGTTTCAAAAGATTAAGCAACGACGACATTCACGTGCTCATGAGCTTCGAGATTATTGGCATGACAAGAAGGCACCAACAAAGATGGCAAGCACTAAAGGTCTTCTATGTATTGGATCATGGTCATGCTTTTAGATTATAATGAGAGTCATTCATGCTTGAGACCGAGAATTTTGAATAGATCGATGATTACCTAGCAAAGCTGAAAGTTTTGCAAAATCAACTCATTGAGCATGGAGATGAGTTCAAGGTATTGAATCGACAAATGGTGCAACAATGATTTCAAAACTGAAGCAACCATACGGTATAATTTTTCCTACATGCAACATTGGTGAGACGATGAAAACAAACGAGGACAAAACTTCCTTTGATGCACTTTTCAAAGTACTGCAAGAACAAGACAATCTTGTGAAAGTTGACATGATAGTCAATTCTAGGAAACAATTGAACATGCCTCATTGCAAATTTGAGAAGTCCAAGTGGAACGAGGACAAGGGAAACCAAGGGAAAACAAATGTTCCAATCGAGGTGAGAATAGGGGAGGATCTTACCAAAATAATGCCTAGGGTAAATATAGAGGCAAAGAAAATGAAGAAAAAAAGAGAGGATGCTTGTATTGCATGTCCAAAGAATGTTCAAGATCTTATTAGAGACTATCAAAGACTAAGGGGTATTCATGAAAAAGTTAGTGCGGTTTCTGCACCAATTACTTATTCTTTCAAGTCTTTACATGGACATACTTCCAAAATTGAGTGGATATTCGATTTGTGTTGTAATCATAATTTTTCAAGGATGAAAATTTGTTTACATCACTTGAGAAACACGAGGATGACAAAATCTCTGTTGTAGACAATCCAACATTTTAAGGAACTAGTACAATTAAGGTCCCTACTGGGGTGATTAATAATGTATATCACATTCTTGACTTGTAATCTATTGTTTGTATACCAAATTATTGAAAAGAATAATTTGAATTTTTGCTTGATCACTTTGTTGTGAATGATATTGCTAACAAGTTTTAAGTAGTTGTTGATGGAGCATTGGATAAGCCCTCTAAGGATTATGTGTTCAATGGATTTAAGGATCTTATGAATAAGAATGGGGAAGATCAAGCAATAGTGACATTGACCATTCATGTTGCTCATATGCTTCGACAATATTGGCATAACAAGAAGACAATAGCGTGGATCTGGCAAGCACTAAAGGGCTTCAATATATCAGATTAGGATCATGCTTTTAGACAATGAGAATTATTGCTTGAGCCCACTAATTTTGAATGGATCGATGATTACCTACTAAAGCTTTAACTCTGCAACATCAAATTAATGAGTGGAGATGAATTCAAGGTACTAGATCAACATATGGTGCAAACAATTATTGCAAATCTGAAACAACTGTATGATATGTTCTTGTCTACATACATGCAACACTAGTGAGATGATGAAGAAGGGAAAGGATGAAATCTCCTTTGATGCAATATGTAAAGAACTTCTGCAAGAACATGACTAGCTCATCCAAATTGGCATGATATACAATTCCAGGCGATATTCGAATATGACTCATGGAAAATTTGAGAAAAAGTCCAAGTGGAATGAGGACAAGGGGAACCAAAGGAAAATGGAAACTCAAATCGAGGTGAAAAGAAGAAAGGACCTACCAAGATAATGCCAAGTGTAACTATAAAAGCATAAAATGAAGACAAAAAAGAGGATGATAGTATTGCGGAAAAACGGGGCATTGTGAGAATGCTTGTCCAAAGAAGATTCAAGATCTTATTAAAGATAATCAAAGACTAAAGGGTTTTAATGAAAACGACACCAATGGTTCTACACTTGTTGTTTATACTTCTAAAGATTTGCATGCACACACTTCCGAAATTGAGTGGATGGTCTATTCGAGTTGTACTCATAATATGGCTTAGGATGGACATTTGTGTACATCACTTAAGAAACTTGAGGATGACAAATTCTATAATGCACACAATTCAACATTGACCGTAGTTGACAATAGTAGGAAATAGTACAATTAAGATACCTAGAGGACGGTTATTGATGATGTGTATCATGTTGTCGACATGTAATCTATTGTCTATATACCGTCACTTAGAAAAACAAGTGGAACGTTGCCCTGACTACTTTGTTGTGAAGGATATTGCTCACAAATTTTAGGTAGTTTCTAATGATATATTGGAAACGGCGTTTAAGGTTTATGTGCTCACAAGATTTGAAGATGTTACGAAGAAGAAATAGGGGTATTTTTCTTATGTCGCAAGGATAGATAACGAGAGTAGCTACCTTCTATTACTCTTGCCAAAGGTGTGTGCAAGGGGTTTGTTCTTGGAAAACGTCACCTGGAAAAGTTGAAGGAAAAAGGCATGATGTGCAAAGGCACAACTAGAACATGCCCATTTTGATCTACGTACAATAAATCCTCCATTAATTGCAGGTATTATGTACATTATTTGGATCTATGCACAATAAATCATCTATTTATTGTAGGTGCCAGTACATTCTAACATTCATTAAAGATTTTTATAGAACATGGGTATATTTTCTGTAAAAACAAATCCTTTACCATGGAAAAACTTCTTGAATGGAAGCCAATGGTTGAGAGGCAATCTGGATAATTGGTAAAATGCTTGAGATTTGATGGGGGAGAATATATTAAAAATTGCTACGGAGGTTGTTTAAAGAATGGTATTGTGTGCCAATCCATTTTTGACATGTTCTCCTTAACAAAATGGCATAACAAAAAGGAAGAATAGGACTTTGGTAGAAATGGTGTGTTGTATGTTGCAAACAAAAGGTATGAAGAACTTGCTTTGAGTTGAACCCAGTTCCCACCAAAGCTGTTCCAATTGTCTCTCCATTGAGAAATGGAGTAGAAGGAAACCTGCTATTACACACTTCATAGTCTTTGGGAATGTGGCATGTGATCATATTCTAGATGAGAAGTGAAAGAAACTTGATTGAAAAAGTCACAAGTGGATCATGTTCGACTATTTTGAGTAATCCAAGGCATATAGACGATGCGACCTAGTGAAGCACAAGCTCATTATTTGGAAAGATGCGGTATTTGATGAGACAATATGTGAGGATGAATAGAAATGAACATTTTTTCAAGATAATACTTCATTCCTATAGATTTCCTACAATCTTGACTATTTTGATCTAAGTTGCTGCATTTGAATTCGTGTTCGAATTTGCCGATGATTAAATTCGTGAAAAATTCGCTGGTAAAAAAATCAGCGATTAAATTCGTGATTAAATTCGACTATGAGAAATATACATTTTCATTAAATATATAAAAACAAAAGATAAATTCACATTTCAAAAGAGAGATAATATCACATTTAATTGATTTCATAAGTAGCTATTACAATAATGTGATTGAAAGCAAAAACTTCAAAAAACATGTGCTTACAGGTTGCGACCAAGCTGGCAGGTGGGACGATTAGTCCGAGCACGGGAGAATACTCGCCGAGTTTTGGAAAGCTATCCAGTATTTTTAATTACTAATCTGTCTACAGGGGATCAAAGCTCATGATTCTTTCAGAAGATTGCAAGAAGTTGCTTGGTCCAAAAAGGTGCAAAAATGGATTTTATGAAAATAAGAAAAATATTGCCATCAATGCGTAGAGCTCGAGAAAATATGCACTTTTAGAGAAAACGACACCTGAAACGGAGCCACAGAATGAAAGTTATGGCACATGCAAGTTTTTGCGGCTACATGTTCCCGGACCCTTTCCAAAAATGGCAAATTTTTCTCTGCTTGTGTTTTTTTCAACGAAAATCCAAAAATGGAAAAAAATGCTAAAAAAGGAAAAAAAACACGAATTAAATCGCGATTTTCAACGCATTGTTAAAATTCAGCGAATTTCAATTTTTTTCCTTGAAGTTCGTTGAATGCGGCAACTCAGATTTTGATGATGAGGATGAGGATGAGGATTGATGACTAGGGTCTTTTTGTGATCACTATGGAGACATTGTCTTAGAAGATGAAAAGATTGCTTCAGCTAGGGATGCATCAAAAATAGTTGTAATTTCAAATGAAGAGAGGCATTCGGTTGATGAGATCCATGCATATGGAGATATTTCAGATGATGTTTAGATTCTGCAAGAGGAGAGAAAAAATACTTGAGGAAGTTAAGGATCATAGGGAGATGAGTCTCGCACTTTGAGTTCTTGAAGTGAAAACAACATGCTAATTATGCTCTTTTTACTTGGGAAATGAACACTTGTGATCCTTAGTCCTATAAAGAAGTTAAGGGAAAAGAAGAGTGGGAGAAGAAATTGTAAGAAAAGTACAACTCATTGATGAAGTATAAGACTTGGGGGCATGTACCCTATCCATTTGGAAATAACGTTGTCAAGTGTTAGTGGATTGACAAGACAAAATTCACTTCTGATGGATATGCGAAGAGATATATGGTACTCTTGGCTTCTAAGGGATTCTCATAGGAGTATGTTTTCAGAATTTGGGCGATGAACTCTCGCGATCCTCGGTCCTACAAAGAAGCTAAGGGAAAAAGAAGAGTGGAAAAGGCAATGAAAGAAGGGTACAACTCATTAATGAAGTATAAAACCTAGGAGCTTGTACCATATCAACTTGGAGAGAACATTGTCAAGTGCAAGCAGATTTACAAGACAAAATTCACTTCCATTGTATCTTTAGAGAGATATATGGTACTCTTGGTTGCTAAGGGATTCTCATGAGGAGATTCTTGCTATTGCTCTTCTTCTAGCAACGAGTTTAGCAACGAGTTTGGATGAGGGTACATCAACTGGATGTACAATGGGGCATCCTCAATGGCGATTTAAAGGAAAAAATCTATATGGAGCAGCTACAATGATGTATGAATCATGATGGAGATTCTAAGATTGTAGGCTTGGAAGTCTCTATATGAGATAAAGCAAGTGTCTCATGCATGATATGAGAATGTTGACAAGTTCTTTTTCTCTACGAACTTCACCAAATGTGAGTCAGATCATAAAGTGTATGTTAGACATGTTGATGGTCACATACTCATAATGTTTCATTATGTGGTTGATTTGATTGTTATTGAATGTAGTACTTTTTTGATACATGATCTTAAGGATCAATCGAAGAGGTCATTTGAGATAAATTTATTGTTGATTTGATTGTTATTGGATGTAGTGCTTCTTTGATACATGATCAGTCGAAGATTTTATTTGAGATGGAAAATTTGTGATTATTGCGTTACTTAGGGATACGAGTTGTGTAGTTAGATGAGGGAATCTTCCTCACAACTCAAATAGGCACTGGATGTACTAAAGAAGTCTATGATGGACAAGTGAAACCCATGTTCTACATTGTACCAATCTAGAGTTAGGTTGACTACATAATATACCTCCCTCGTAGCTGATGCTACCTTGAATATTACATTTGTTGGCAGTCGTTTCTACTTGTTTTTTAGTAGACCAAATTTATCCTTTGTAGTAGGGATGGTGTTTAGGTTCATGTAAGAGCCTAAGTAGAGCCATTGGGAAGCTGCTAGGAGGATATTGTGATACATTCAAGGTACTAGTCACTTGGGTGTCATGTACTCACATGGAGATGAGATGCGCCTAGTTGTGCGTGTGCGTGCGCGCGCGCGCACGCGTGTGTGCGTGCGTGTGTGTGTGCATGTGTTGTGTGTGTGTGTGTGGAGTAGAGACAGTCTACTTCAAGATATGTCTTCCATTTGAGATCAATATCTATCACTTGGGCATGCATGAAACAAAATTCCATCGATATATCCACCATTGAGGAAATATTGAGTAACAATGGATGTGGCGTGGGAGATATTACACATGAGGCCCTGAGGGAGTTATTGATGGAGCTTGGATTCCTGCAAGATTTTCCAACCATTTTGTATGGCTATAGTTAGGGGTTGATTGCTATTGCCCAGGATCTAGTTGAGTGACAAAATACCAAGCATATTGAAGGTCACATGCATTTTATTCAACACTACATTTAGGATGGGCTCATGGCTCCGAGATTTGGGCAGAGTGAGCAAAAGATTACAAACATCGTCATGAAGCCATTGGTGGGGGCAAAGCTCATTTAGTTGTGGGACTTGCACCTACTTTCCGAGGCTGTCATTTGGGGGATAGGGAGTATTTTGTGTCCTTATGGTGGGATGTTTCGGTCTATATGAATTTCATCTTCCTCTAGGCCCTCTAAGCAGTGATTTAGAGAGGATGTGATTTATTGGACCCTTTATCTATCCTTGAGTTACAAAGTACAATGTGATGCATGTTAATTTTTAGGCCCTTGAGTGGTCAACTTGCCTGACACATTATTAATAGTATGGTTATTTGTAAGTGGCTCTGCCCACCCATTTGACATACGGATTTAAATCTATTTTGTTATTGAATATTGTGTTATTGGAATCCTTGGGGGATTCCCATTAATTTTTGTGTGTTCGTGTCCCACATAGCATGTTGTGAATATTTCTCTTTTTGTTAATTATGGAATGCTGTGCCTAAAACACTTATAACTCTCAATAAAAATATCAAACATAATATGAATTTTGATAAATTTTGTCGAAAACTATTGCATAAGGATAATTGAAATAGGTAGTTTGGTTTAGGAGATGAGTATCTCAGAAAGTGATTTGTTGGCAAATTCCTAGTGAAAGAAGTTGGATCAACTATTTGCTTCAAAATCCTTTGGCCACTTCAAGTGATAACTCTTCCAAGTCTAATTTAAAGTGTTATTTTTGTAGGAAAAAGGGTCATGCAAAGAAGGATCATAGGAAGAGGTTAGCATGGTTAAAGAAAAAGAGGAAAGCAAGACGAACCAACTTGGTTGATGAAGAGGAGTGTGCCTTAATGGTTTCCAAATTTAATCATTTAGTAAGGGATATTTGGTTCTCTGATTCAGGTGCTGGTAGTCATATGTTTAAATCATGATGAATTTTCAGTGATACTTGGTGATGGAAGGTCACATCTTGTGCAATGATTGTAATAAAAAAAAGGAATAATTACATGACACCAAGGCCACAACCAACAATGTTTTATAATGGCTTGGAAAAGAGCTGTTTTACCTTAGATTTTCAAATTTTCCATAGCCCAAACAGGGTAAAAGCACCAACAAGAACGAAAGCAACTAACTTTTCCAAAATAAGAGCGTCCAACATTTACAAACTTTGATTGGCATACACTCCGAAATGGACTGCTGAAGAGTCTTACTATCACCTATTACGTACACAATTACACTACTGATGAGCAAAAGTGCCACCTTATAGGAAGTGATCTTTTTGTGCCAAGGCAAGTAATATCAGCAAGAGAGTTGGAATCAGGGATTTCCCCCTCATACGAGGCTACAAAAAGGCTGAGCATGTTGGTCCATTACGTGCATGTGCCCAACCGGGAACAACAAGGCCACGGACAGGGCAGAAGAGAATGGCATCCATGCACCTCATTGTATTGTTCCTTAAATATAGCTTCCAATAGGGAGAGCCTGCCTTTTGATGTCTGCCCACCACCGATTTCCACACAATTGTGTAGATCTGTCACGAATAAGTCCTTTGAACTGCCTATATACTGAATTCTGATTTCTTCAAAAATTTGAACTACTAATGAAATGCCTAGCTCAACTGTTGGTAAGAATCAGAGAGAGAATGGAAGAAGATTGGAAGGCACACAATTATACTCTTGTGGCTGTGTTTTATTAATAAAAAAAATTACCTTACTAGTGAGAAGATTGATAATAGAAATACATTAACTAATAGTTAACTATTTAATTTGTAATTAATATTATTAATATCACCCCTTAATCTATGTTACCCGGAAATGCCAACTAGGGCAGCTTACCTGCGTATTGACGTATCGGGTACTGGTACTGTTAGTGCAAATTCACAGCACCCCCAAAATGACCTATGGATCTGCTTTTCTAAGGCAATGTCATTTGGTGTGAATGCACAACATTGAGCTTTCCCAAAGTGTGGGACCTTTGCAAATGGGGAAAGCTCTCCAGAGAAGGTTGGTTCCTCTTCCTAACTACCTGCCACAAGCTATTCCAGTGCAGACAAACTAATCTAATCCTAATCTAACTATGCCAAGGAGACAAAGAGAGAGAAAAGAGGGAAAAACAGAGCCTACACTAAAACAGTGATATACCAGAGAAGGAAAATGTTGAACATCTATCAAAACTGCCATGGAAACAAAGAGAGGTGAGCAATGGAAAGGATGGACAAGTGCATCATAAAACCAAGGATGGATTTCACACAAAAAATGTTCCAAAACTCCATGAACACAGCTCCAAAACCTACAATGAACATCCAAACATGCACAAATACCTGCAATGAAGAGAGGCAAGAAGAAAACAAGCAAAAACGAGCAAGGATGGACAAATGCATCACAAAACACGTTTTTTTATTGCTCTAGAAGTTTGCACAAAACATCATTTCACAGGTAAGAGGCAAAAATGCCATTACAGAGCAGGGGAGGAGGTTCAAACTTCATTTTTGACCCTGGGGAATAAAAGAAGGGAGAGGCAGAGAATAATGATGAACAACTTTTACAAATGAGCCAAAACTGGGTTTTAATCATGAAGCAGAATGAAGAAAGGTGAAAAAACGTGGGCAAATTTGATTTGAAACTCCAACCACCGACAAATCCCTTCAATCTCGCTTGCAAAATGATGGGTTTCCATAAAAAAACCCATACTTCCTCGTACATTGCTTTGCAGAGCAAAACAGGGGAACCATTTATGTGTTTTTTGCATGCCAGAGACGTTTTCCCATTTTTTCCTGCAAAACTTCATCGAAATTTGAAATTGAAGAGTCCATCGTGTGGAGAATTTCACCAGCTTTCCATTGATACCAAAATCGAGAAAATCCGAGCTCTGGTGCGAAAGATATGGCCCTCTAAATATTTAGGGCAAAAATGACGAAATTAGGGCAAAATTCGGGTTCGCGGGCCGAAATTTGAACTTTTTTCTCTTTTTTCAAATTGGGAAAATTTTCCAAAAAATCTCCGCGCCCCGCCGCTCCGCTGCCACGTGGCGCCCTCTGGTTGATCCATGGGTTCAAAATCACATTCTGCCCATTTTGCAAAATTGGAAACTTTTCCAAAAAACCTCCATGGCCCCGACCTCCGCTGCCGATGTGGACACGTGGCATCTTCTCATTGCTTGGCGTGGATGTGGTTCAACTTTTGCCTTTGCACCTTTTGCAACTTTGGCAAAATTTTCTAAAATGTTTTGCCGCCCCGACTCCCGCCGCTAACAGGACAAGTGGCACCTTTTGATTGCTCGGTGGGGATGTGCTCCCTATTTTTTCTTTGACGCACTTTGACCAAACGGCAAAAAACTAGAAGTTCCTCCGACGCCCATCGTTCCGACTTGACACGTGGCACCATTTCATTGACTTTGGGCTTGCCTTGGGAAAATTTCCCTTACAAACTCTGCCAAGCCATAACTTGCAAAATACAAGGAGTTAGGACTTCTTTACCTTTCTGGAAAGGGGAAGAAAAATCCTATCTGATGAAGCTATTTCCAGAATCTTTTGAGTGCTCGCAATGTGTGAAAATTGACGTTGAAGGACAAGGAAGGAAAGAATGAAGGCAAGTTAGCCAAAATAAGCAGGGGGCTCATTTTGGATAACAGGTACTGATCCTGGTACTTGCCTGAAACATTTCCGAATCTCCAAATCAGTCCTTGTATGGCTCTGCTGTACCTGAGCCGTACTCAGGATGTTTCTGTACCATTTCAGGCTGTACCTGACGTGTTTTCTGTACTGTTTCAACAGTGCTTCTGTTTTTTTAAAACGCCAGGAATAAAAAAAAAAAAAAAAAAAAAAAAAGAAGAAAGAAACTAGATACTTATGTTTCAGCAGTACCTCAGGAAAATTTAGATGATTTATTCTAGAATCTAGATATGCACATATGAAGATTTAAGCATGTTCAATGTTTTGAACTTTCATGAATACAAAGTATTTTAAGTGTTTTATCTTTTATGTATAAAAATAAGTCTTATGCATTTGTTTATATATATTTATAATTTCTAATAATATATTGTACGGATGTTTCCATGCCTTTTTCGTACCCAAGAGTTTTTTGAACATTGGCCTTTCCGCATTTCGAATCCGTACCCAATACCTGTTTCTTGGCAACCTAGCCTGTAATGACTAAACTAGAGATTACTCCAAGTATGTCTCAAAATTTAACAAACAATATGGAACCAAGGGTTGTCTAGTCACTAGATTTGCATGTTGCCCCTGAGAGGTGCAATAGCGAAGAGGAATATCACCAGAATCAACCATCGTATGTAGTGATGATGAATCTCAATGTGTTTGTGAGTGCATGATATACCTAATTCTTTACCAACTTCAATACACCTGGAATGTGAGTTTTTTGAGTCAATGCTTGGGTTTGATTGCCTTGCTGTTTGACAGTTCGAAACAACATGGCAAAAGTGACAGGTCAATTAAAACAGACAAAACTCAACAAAAATTCCACAAACCAAGTGTTAAACGATACAAAAAAGAAAAGATCTATGTATATATACTTTTTTTCAAAATAATTTTAAAAAAACTTGGGAATAACTCATGACTATGTGAGTTTTTTTAGTTTTTTGTTTTGTTTTTAAAATCCCTTCATATTAGATTGAAATCAAAGTGTACATATTCTACTATGGCAGGCCTGAAAGCTATTAGTCCAAGCCTGGGCATTATGCAGAAAAGGATACATATTATAATTCATTATTACATATCAGAATCCAGAATTTTCCTCAGATCCTCTTGAAGCTTGGTTGGCCACCACTGAGGAGGCAAACCATAACAAGTAATGTTGTAGTTGTCAAGAACCCAATTGGCTAATCCATCTGCTGCTTTGTTGCATTCTCTAGGTACATGTCTGAATTTCACCTCCTGGAACTTTCCTTGCAAGCTTTGAAGCTTCTCCAACTCGCTATTTTCCAATTTTTGCTATGAGTATCTTTTCGAGCAGATAACAAGCTAATGATTGCTTTAGAATCAGATTCAATTTGGATTTTTTGTCACCCAAGTTTGAAAGCCTCTTGCATATCTCTATATACAACTTTGATCTCTGCTAAGTTATTAGTTATATGTCCCAATTTCTCAACAAAGAAGAAAGCTACTGATTTATCAGAATATCTACCAATGCCTCCCATACTAGCCTGACCCGGATTGCCCCTTGAGGCACCAGCCGTGTTCAATTTACTGTACCCAAAAGGAGGGGCTGTCCAACGACTATTCATGTGACTTTTCTTTTTTGGTCGAAAGGCAAACATTGTTGAAGTCTTGGGTTGCAAAGAGAGTTGATTACATAAATGTTCCCATTCTGGGGTAAGAATTTGAGGAAGGCATATCTTATGCTTGATAGATTCAGCTATATTAATTTTGATCTTCTCCCAAACATAAGTGATTTCCCTGCTGTTCTGCTTGAAAGTTCTGGTGTTTCCCTTGTTCCAAATGTTCCAAAGCATAAGGGAGATGCCGGACCACAGTGCTGAGAGAAGGTTCTGACCCTTAGGAATTTGGTTTTGCCATGATCTAATCAACTATTCAAAGGACTGAATGCTGACCCATGGCAGGTTGAACACTTGGGATAAATGCTGCCATAAGGAGACCACCCATGGGTATTGAAAAAACAGATTTATGATAGTTTCCTCATTATCCAGACGTAAAAGACAGCAAAAAGGGCCATAAAAGCCTTGTTTCATAAGTCTGTCTCCAGTTAAGATTCCCCCCCTTAACAGTAGCCACACAAAGAAGCTCACCTTGGGCCATAAAGTAGGCTGCCATATGCGTTTGAAGATATCCTACAGTGGATGAAGAGTACTCCTGGTTAGAGTAGCTTAGCCTGACGAAACTGTATATTCACCTGCAGGGCTGTTCCCCCAAGCTGAGTCAGGAATAGGGGAGGTAGTTAGAGGACGACCCAATAGAATTTTATTTATCTGTGTTTGCAGCTCTTCCCCAACTTAGATTGGCCATTCCAGAGAGGGAGTCCAACACTGCCCAATCTCTCAAGGATGAGTATTAGGTTGACAATAGTGAGAAACTTTGGTCCATCCCATGTCATGTAAAGTATCCATGGTGTTCTGTAACTCTGGAAACTGAGTAATGATTGTTGAATGCCCATCCCAAGAATCAGTCCAAAAGTTAGTATTCTGACCATTATGGATAATCCAAAACAAATACATTTTTTATGAGAGTTAGTTATTTTTATGTTTAGTAAAGGAATCTAGGTTTTCCAAGTCGATGCCCAGATTTGATTGCCATGTTGTTTGATAGTTTGAACCAACATGGAAAATGTAGCGGGTCACGAGTAATTGTGTGTTGTTCATGAGTAATGCTACTATGGTTTATAGTTGATTAGGTTAGATATTATTAACTTTACTCTTATCTAAAATAATGATTATAATTATAATCATGTTTATTAACGGCTCCCTGGTTTAGTCTATTCAATATATTTAGTTGTTATTGGTTTAGAATTTGGAGACAGCTCTAGTTTAATTAGTTGAAAAAATTAATTCAATTAATATAATATAATAAATATTAAGCCATTTAATAATAATTCATTTTTTTTTAATGTACTTGAATTGACTGTGGAAGCCAACCTTTAATTACTTAGCACAATTGCATGATTGGGTTAATCCCACATTGGTAAGAATTGTGAGACAAGGGTGACATGTAAGGACTACAAAAGCTTTGCTAATGGGGAAAGGGGGCTAGATGGTGAGAAGCCCAAAGCGGTGACTGTAACAAATGCATTAAAGTGTTTGTGTGCTAAGTGCATTGTGATTATTACCATAAAAAATGCATAACGAAAATTATTATTACCATAATGACTACTCATGGAGGTCACCTTTGAGATGACTCAAACATAGATTAGTAAAATCACACAATTTTTTTTTATCATCTGATAATAGATATTATTTGTTCATTTTTTAAACTAAAGGTACTTAGGGTTGACAGATCTTAGATCCAAAGGTTTGCAAAATGGTGGTTGTCGGTTGGTATTAAATAACCAACTAGAAAAGTGAAAAAATATGAATCACAATATGCCAACTTTCACTCATACTTGAGAGCCATTATTAGCTGAATAGGTAAAATGTGCAAAGTAAATCTCAAAATTCTCAATTCGAGCTGCCCAAATGTGATAATCCTAGAGGTATAAATATTTTTCTTCTGTACTTTTCTCATCCATGAGTTTGAATAACAAAAATGCTAATTCTTGAGGGTCCTTTTTTATGACCATTGTTTTCATATCGACTCACAAAAGCAAGTATCTTTTAGAATCTTTCAAGAAAGAAAAATTAAGAATCCAAATTTATCTTGATCTTAAAAAATATTTGGGGGACAACACTAAATTGTTGGTATCTAGATGTGTTATATGCGTGTTAAATAGTCATTCGGTTATGAACATTCAGATGGAGACATATATGAAAGATAGTAGAAGTGGAATAGAAAAATGTATTTATTTGTGTATTCTGTACATGGCATCACATCTATGCTTTGCTATCCATCTTTCACTAGCTACATCTATGCTCTAATCCACTATATTAACTATATACATAGTGTTACAAAGCTTTGCTGGCTAAAGAACTGTTATGAAAAGATGATAAGATTGTGTTTCCACGCAACTCTTCATGTTATAGTGGTTTGGCCGAATGACATCATAATTTAATGGTCACATCTATCTAATGCCCCGCACTCCACGAGGGCGTTGCCTCTTGAACCTACTAGGTGAACCCCTCAGGGCCTCAAGTCATATGGTAAGGGCTCCGCCCCTTTGAGGACAAAGGAAACAACACTTTTGGCACTTGGTGGTGACATGCTTCATGAGGTGGCCTTAGCAATTTTTTATGTAGGTGTGTGGAATCCTAACAAAGCCAATGTGAAGTCCGGATAAGGTTTGGCCTTCATGGATGTTGCCATGCTTGAGCTATCTAGATTGCCCTGTGTTATTGAGGAATATGTGTGGCATCTGGTGGAGATGGATTGATTATCTTGGTAGTGCCAGTAACCTCCAAATAGTGTCTAGTAGTACCACAAACCATAAAATCATGACCCATCATTATTGCATGCCTTGAAAATAGGCTTGGCGGTATTGCTGGAAGTGTATTTTGAGAATCCATCTGGATCACAATTACTTTGAGACAAAAGCAGTAGTTGACTGCATTTCATACAATAGTCATCATAGAGAAGGCACGGAGATTTTTTTCAAAATATGATCCTTGCACTTTGACATCCACACAAATATTTTACAATTCCTTCTCTAAACAGATCTTTATATAAGAAAAACCATCCACCCTCACTCACCTCTTCCTATTTCATATGTGTTCGGCATCTGTTGGAGATGGATTGATGATCTTGGTAGTGCGGGGGACCCCTTGATAGTGTTTAGTAGTACCAAAAACCATAAAATCATGACTAAACATTATTGAATGCCATGAGAAAAGGCTTGGTGGTATCACTGGAACTGTATTTTGAGAATCCATTTGGATCACAATTACATCAAGACAAAACAAATAATTGACTACATTTCGTACAATAGTCATCTTAGAGAAGGCGCGAAGTTTTTTTTCAATTTTAAAAATATGATACTTGTACTTCGATGTACACTCAAATATTTTACAATTCCTTCTCTAAACACATCTTGATATAAGAAAAGCCATCCACCCTCACTCACCTCTTCCTACTTCATAAGCTCTGAAATCACAATAAGCTCTTTAGCTAACGGGAACAAGGGAAAGTCTAAAATATCGAAATAAATAAATAAAAGTCTTTCCTACAATGAATTTCTCCATAAATTCACAGGAATTCCAGCTCAAACAGATAATGTAAACTGAATGTTTTTATTTCTATAAATTTTAATGCAAGTGGGATTCCCCTTAGCAATCATCAACTCGTAATCTTCAGGATTCATCTTTGAAGGGTACTTCCAAGGATTTTGATTCTCTTGGATGTAGTGACATCCCTCCCAGTTGGGAGCCATATCTGCCAGCTAATTGCCTGTTCTGCCGATATGAAGATATTCCACCTCCATTCTTTGGTCTCAACATAATTTCTTGAGTGATATTATTCAACTTCTGGTTTGAGATTGAACCTTCTAAAAGATTATAATGACCAGTTTGAAGTCACCTTCCATCTGAAGTTTTTTCCATTTTTCTCTCTTTGCTATTCGTAAGCCGTTGGCCTGCGCTTGGATGGTGCCACACTTGAGCTGTCTAGATTGCCCTGTGCCATTGGGAATATGTGTGCGGCATCTGGTGGAGATGGATTGATGATCTTGGTAGTTCCACAGAGTTCTGGATACTGTTTAGTAGTAGCAGAAACCATAAAATAATGACTTAACATTATTGCATGCCTTGAGAATAGGCTTGGTGGTATTGCTGGAAGTTTATTTTGAGAAAAGGTAAAGTGAAGAACGGATAAGATTTGGCCTGCGCTTGGATGGTGCCACACTTAGTTCTCGAGATTGCCCTGTGCCATTGGGAATATGTGTGTGGCATCTGGTGGAGATGGATTGATGATCTTGGTAGTGCCACTGACCTCCGGATAGTGTTTAGTAGTACCACAAACTACAAAATCATGACTCAACATTATCACATGCCATGAGAATAGGCTTGGCAGTATCGCTGGAAGTGTATTTTGAGAATCCATCTGGATCAAAATTACATCGAGACAAAAGGATTAGTCGACTACATTTTATACAATAGTCATCTTAGAGAAGACATGGAGATTTTTTAATAAAAATATGATCCTTGCACTTTGACGTACACTCAAATATTTTACAATTCCTTTTCTAAACAGATCTTGATATAAGAAAAGCCATCCACCCTCACTCATCTCTTCCTACTTCATAAGCTCTGAAATTGCAATAAGCTCTTTAGCGAAAGGGAACAAGGGAAATTCTAAAATATCCGAATAAATAAATCAAGGTCTTTCGTTCTATGAATTTCTCCATAAATTCACAGGAATTTCAGCTCAAACAGATCTTGTAAACTGAATGTTTTATTTCTATTAATTTTAATGCAAGTGGGTTTCCCCTTAGCAATCATCCACTCCTAATCTTCAGGATTCATCTTTGAAGGGTACTTCCAAGGATTTTGATTCTCTTGGATGTAGTGACATCCCTCCCAGTAGGAAGCCATATCTGCCACCCAATTGCCTGTTCTCCTGATATGAAGATATTCCACCTCCATTCTTTGGTCTCCAACGTAATTACTTGAATGGTGTTACTCAACTACTGGTTTGAGATTGAACCTTTTAAAAGATTATAATGATCAGTTTATCCGATGTTTTTTCTATTTTTCTCTCTTTACTATTCTTAAGCCTCCCGTAGGGCTGTAGCCTACGCCTGATTATTGATATTGATTCCCATTTCTAAGGCATACATGAAAGTGTCTGAACTTTATGGTCCTTAATTACACGTCGAGGCCTAGTGGGACTTGGATTGCCTTGAGCTGCCTCATCAAAGTTTAGTTTCCTCCATTTGAAAGGCGGTTTCATACAAATTGCTTTAGGATTTTCTTTCCTGTTCTGTTTAAATCCTTCAATATATGGGTTTATCATTAATAAATATCACTAAGATTTATTGTTAATTAATTGAAGGTTTCCACGGGCATGTTCAGATTGTTAATTTGTGTAGGATTTGACCTGTTTGTGTTTAAGGCATCTCAAGATGACCTTCCATAAGTAGCCATTCTACTAATGGCCTTTTCCCTTATGTATATTGGTAATAATCATAAGGCAAGAGGTCTTACTTAGCACACAAACACCTTAAAGCATTTGTTAGTAGGGTGGAGGACTAGTAGATTAATTCACTGCTTTGGGCTTCTCACCCTCTAGCTTCTTGGGGAGGAAGGTTTATCATCTTAAATATAAATTATTATTGTATTATTTGATATGTAATTAATGTTTATAATAGATGAAAAAAACAAAATTATTAAGGAAAATCTACAGGCTAGACTCTTAAGTTGTTAGCATTAAAAATTATTAAACTAATTATCATAACAATTTTTCTTATTTGTCTTTTTAAAAAGAAAATGGGTGGGGTGATAGGTAAACACTAACCCCAAAGCCTTCCTTTTTCTACCAGGGGTAATAGGTCAACACTAACCCACAATTATGCATTATGATTGAAATTTGTTCCACTCCCGTTGCTAGATCGCACTGCCACTTAGTGCTTCCTCTATTTCTCCCACAATTAAGGCACGGGGGTTGTCTGTAGGGGTTGAACCAGGGACCTCACCGTTATTGGGGCAGTATTTTATCTTTGCACCCCTGGCCCAACTCCATTTTTTACATTTTTTTTAAAGGATTAAGAAATAAATTAAATTTTGTCATAAATAATAGAGTTGTGTTTGTTCATTTTTTATTCTTTGTATCTTTAAAAAGAACATAGAAAAAGATGATAATATATTTCTTTGATAATTAGCTAATATTATTTTTATATGTTTACAATTCTATTGCCTAGAAAAATAATGTGGTAGTCTGTATGCCAATATGCTCTAGTCTAGAGGCTAACTTCGTCTAGAGTTGAGATTAATCATGAACTCCATGGATAATTTTTCTAGGGATGATCTTTTTAGAATTTTTATTGTTTCCAAAATCTCAAATGCACTTCATGTTTACAACTTGACTAGCTTTCCCTTTGTTGACTTGAGTAGTTTCAACAATTATATTCTCAGTTTCTTTGTTATGTTTTTTGTAGTTTGGCTGAAGCACTGGATGTGCAGCCTCCTGTGATGCCAGAGGATGGCCACACTACTAGGGTTACAACTGGTGAAGATGGATCCTCAGTTCCAACAGCAAAAGATGCTTCCAATCCTGAACCTGTTTGGGATGACGAAGATACTAAGGCCTTCTATGAAAGCTTACCGGATCTTAGGTACTTGAGTTTTATATGAAGTTTGCCATGTGAATGTTGCTTGATCTATGTACAGTGATGCAAAATGATATGCATAGGCATCATGAAGTTGGTATCTTGTCTTGATATCTGTATGATGGTAAGTGGAGCTCATATGGTGCCTTCTTTTAGGGCTTTTGTCCCTGCAGTGTTGCTGGGAGAGGCAGAACCTAAGACTAATGAGCAATCACATAAGTCTCCTGAACAACAGCAGGTATAGTTCTTGCTCTGAGTGTGATTGATGCTCTGATAATATGATTTGACTTTTCAATTTACTGCATTATTTGTTATGTATTTGTTTTACTATGCATTTACTCAAGATACACAGTGATTCTAAAATATATGCATCTTAATGGGAATGCTATTTCAGTGATTAACTGCAAAAGAGATTTAGTTGCTTTGGTGCGAAGGTTGGCAGTGTAACAGCTTTTCAGCCTTTCACCTTTTGAACAAGTGTAGCAGATAATATGTATTTGGCATTTCCGACAAGTACATAGGTAGAGCCATTATTTTAAAGGGAAGAAATGGGTGGTAAAGCATTCCTTGCTGTTATTGGTAACTTCACAATATAGCTTTGATATTCTTGGCAATTAAACCTTTAGTTGCAACACGATGGAATATCAATGTCATAAAGCAATTAAAAGAGCCCTAGATTTACTTTTGAAGCCAACCATGGGTATAATACAAGATTCTGGGTATATTACATATTTAATGCGTATCCAACCCTTTAAGATACCATTATGTAAGTGTTTTCACTCATCCACTTTTAGAACAAGTGTAGTGGATATTTTATATTTGGCATTATATACAATTATATAACACAGTTACCAGGAGATGGGTATGAGTACAAGGAGATAGGGACGGGTACACTATTATTCAGAAAATAAATTGGTACTCGGAGATGAAACACACACACACACAGCCTAATATTAGCCTAAGAAAAACATTAATAAATTTTTAAAATAAAGATATTAGATGTTGGTAAAAGATGAGTAATAATATTTGATATTTATCTTGATATCTCATCATATCTAGGGTCAAGTGTACAAAATATATTTAAAAAAATCACTGAAATGCTTTCATCGAGACACATCTCCGGTGGTCGGAGACAAGTCTCTGTGCAACACTGGCACATAGATAGAGCCATTAGATAAAAGGGAAGCAACATATGGTATAACATTCCTTTCTGTCATTGGGAACTGTATGATATGGCTTCTATATTCTCAGCATTCAAACCTTTTGTTGTGAAGCATATCAATGTCATAAAGCAATTAACAGAGTACTGGATTTACTTTTGAGTCCAACCGCGGAGAAAATGCGAGGTTTTAGGAATATTACATTCTAAATTTGTATCCAACTACCATTCCGGACTCTTTAAGATACCATTATGTAATTTTTTTCCTGTATCCACCTTGAGAATAAGTGTAGTGGATATTATATATTTGGAATTTTGTACAAGTACATAGGTAGAATGATTAGATTAAAGGGAACCAACATGATGGCATATCAATGTCATAAAGCAATTAACAGAAAACTAAATGAAATTCTCAGTCTAACCACTGGAAAATGAAGGGTTGGTTCTAATATTGTCTCCTTGATAGGTATCCAACTACCGTTCCTTACTCTTTAAGATATCATTGCGTATGTGTTTTCCGACTTTCACCTTTACTAATGTACCGGATATTATTTATTTGGTATTTCCTACAAGTCAATAGGTAGAATTGTCAGAGATAACTTTCCTTTCTGTCATCAGGAATCACATAACTTGGCTTCCATATTCATGGCAACTAAACTTTGAGCTGCAATGTGATAGAATATCAATGTCATAAAGCAAATAACAAAGCACTAGATTTACTTCTCAATCCAACCACGGGGAAAATGCAAGGTTCCAGGTTTATTACATCCTTAATTTGTATCCAACCACCATTCCAGACTCTTTAAGATACCATTACGTAAGTATTTACATACACTTTGTCTTTGATAGGTATCATTGGCATACAACAAACTGGCAATTATGAGTAACAAGTTCAACAAGCTGGCCATGCTCAAGAACTAGAAGGAAGGAGGATTGGATCCCTAACAAATTGCATTCATATTTAAGTTTGGACATGCCACTCCCTTCCTGAATTTTATCGGCATTTTTTATTGTTAAAAACAACAATGCAGGAAGAGCTCAAAGGGTTGATGCAAATGACCCGGCAGCTGTCCCAGCTTAGTCAATATCTAACAGATATCGCTGCAGGAGTTGCAGTAGTCCATGACATAATACATGACATGACAAGACCTATGTGTTAATCATAGGGTCGAGGTCTGCCTTTTGTAGGGAAGTTTAACAATCCTTAACAGCCATATCTAGTCAAACTTCTATATATCATTTAAAAAACTTGTACAGACAATTCGGTGTTACTAGATAAGACAATTTATGTTCTTATTAGTAAGATTATCCTTGATTTGAGGATTAATTGGAAAATCACATTTGGATCAAATCAATAATGAACCCCATATATGAATTGAGTAATTTACCTTTACAAATATTACATTTTAAGATCAAACTATATTTCAGCATGAACTATTGGAAACATGGGGAACAATACATTAAGAACACTGTAATAAATCTGATCATCCTCCATGTCCTATGATTATATGAAATATCCAATAGGCAATTGGATAATCATAAATACTTCCATGTAATAGAATACAGCTGCAACAGGCCACCATATGTTTACACTGGACTTTCACCCTCTTAATTTTGTTAAACTTTCAGCTACATGAACATGAGGAATTTCCCCCTCTTAATTTTGTTATAACTTTTAACTACATGAACATGAGCTTGCAATGGCACTTGCTACCCCACCCAATCAGAAATGACAAAAGGACCAAGCAATCAGTGGAGTAGTTAGAATGCATAACAACGTGAAAGCCACCTTGAAACCAAAAGCAAAATACAAAGGTCCTTAGGATAGACATGGTGTTTGAAATTGTTTTTAAGTTGGCGTTAAGGGTCTCCACTTGAATTTATCTTTACAAGAAAGGTTTCTAGAAAGAACAGCATGACAAGCTCAAATCACTTAGATACTGGTCCCATTCTAATCTAAAGACCATGGGATTTAATAACTTTTTCCTAGCCTTGCCAATGCATCTTGGGATTTATGACGTCTTCATTGTTTTCATGGCGTTTTAGCCCCCACTCACAGTAGAAACATTATTTGCTACAAGAAATTCACATTATTTCTATTGACGGATGATTAGAATAAAGTTATAAACATAATGTTTTGGTAGCCGACTTTGTAATGTTATTATTCTCTTGTCGGCTTTAGGTAGTGTCTTAATGATTCTTTAGTTATGTTCAATTATAGTTGATGGTTGTGTTTTTAACATACAACCATTGGGTATTTTGTCTTATAAATAAAATGATGAAAATTGGGGTAAGGGGGCTGATGTGACAGGTCCTCCCTATACTGAGCAATTGTAGTGAATGCTACATGATGCAATAAAGTTGTTATTCTTGTCTTTTTCTGGGTGGGGAATTTCTTATCTGTTGCACCCTTGTATTTGATCATGTTGCAATGTAGTAGTCCTTTGGTAGTGCACCTAGTATAGCAAAAATTAATCTGACTGCCGTTGAAATTGCAAAACTAGGATTATGTTAACTTAGTCTAGTTGAGAATCAGATTCAGTCGACAATAACTCATTGCATTAGACTAGTTTAGGCACTACATTATTTTCCATCTCAGCGTAGCAGCTAGTTTAGGAATGCAACCATGCATCATAACTAATAAAGATTTTGCCTCGGCATATGAAGAGTTTGGAATTTGATTCCTTAAGAAAGATTTGAGATGTTTGACAGTAGTACCAGAAAATGCTTTTGTTGATAATTGAGCATTCCAAATAACAATCAGTTATGTTGGTTACAAGGAAGTATCAATAAGATCAGTTTGAATGAATCAGGACGAAGAAATTGTGATGCTTTAGTATGAGTTGGTGGAACTATATAGAAGATCAAAGGCTGTCTTATGTAGCAAGATTGTACCTTTTCATAAACGCTTTAGATTGTGCCTAGAACTAGGGGTGTTTTTTCTAGATTTACAAAAAGATTATTTAAGCAGTAGGAGCATGCAAATCATGTTAGGATTCAAGGTAATAACTAGAGTACCTTAAGGTGCACTCATGAGTCTACAGGAGTGGGTGGACACTTGTACCCATTTTTGCCCTGTTGGAGATTGGATTTTGCAAAGCCTTTCTAACCATGAATGGGTTCGAGGGTCAAAGTTGTTCATTAAAAATCGACTTCACTCTTAGAATTCATGTAACTTTATTAGGGAGTTATTGATCCTGAATGGCAATGTTTGCACTTACTTGCTTCCGTTAGTATAGTTTGAGCTATATTCACTCTGCATTGCGAACTTGTGTGGATGTATTGAGGATGTTATAGAATATGACAATTTCTGCAAGCTAAATCCTTTGAAGCTCAAGGAAGCCATATCAGTGTTAACGAAGTCCTTTGCCCTGAGTCTTTGGAACTGAGTAGGCACCCGACGACTAATCCTAACTTTTTTTATTGGTCCCCTAGAGTAAACAGGAATAATTGAGGATCGTGAACTTGTCAGACTGCAATGTCCCCAATGGACGATTGTCATTAATGACATCAGACTTGTTGGTGACATCCAGCCTGTGAGGTCTTAAATATGTCACAATTGAAAAGCTTTATGGCACTAATTTTCGGAATTTGGTGTGACAAGTATAATTGTGCAAGCTGTTTATATCTTGGTGAAAAAATCAGCAGACAAATGAGTTAGGTATGAAGTTGTGAGCTATGCATCATTCAAAGCATTGACATCAAGAGCAGGTCTTGGAGATGACATAATTATACTAAATGCTTGAGAAACAATAAGTCACAGAAAAGTCTAATAGAGGTGATGTGAAATAAAACCATAACATCTTGTATCTACTCATACTTATCCAATCTTTAAAATAAAAGGATCTTTTGTGATACTGTGCCAAAGTTCCCCTTAGATTAGCTACATGACGACAAATTGGTAGCAACTCTATGCGAGGTCTTCATGTGCCGGTGCCTGAATTACCATATTGAACTGGGTTTTAATGTAACCTTACAGAATCTTCTCAGAGATTCTTGGTGGGAACATTTCCATTGAATGAGAGAACTAGGTACACCTAATGAAGACTTTGCATGTTAGAGAAATAATACCTCGGTACAATTTAATATAGTTGTATATGCAAGTATTGTTGCCACTGTGCTGGATATTCTGTCCCTGCTACTAGGGTGTGTGTAGTCCGTATACCAGAGCTACGGATACGGCTAAATGGATAGCTTCTCAAGCAAGACTGTACCTACAAGCAGTATCCAAATACAAATCTGTAATTGTGCACGTATCAGATACGGCAACAGGATATGGTAAGCAAGGTCAACTATACCCATAGGCTGATTTAAGCATGTTAAAAACCTATACAAAAAAGGGCTGATTGCAAAAGGCTAAAAATGATGCTGGAAGAAACTGCAAATGCCATCTTCTAATATGTATTTTAGTAGCAACTGATTGAGGACATGGAAGTTCAGCGTGTTGATTCACTCTTTTACTTCAAGTTTTGGGGCACCTTGGCTCGAGATCTACTCTGACTTCTTTTATTGGCGAGGATGTTCGTCTATTTTTGGCAAGGTCTACACAGACCATGCTAATTTTTATTAATCCATTGAATACCAAATTTCTTACCTTCCTGTGATGCGTGCCAAAGTGTGTACATTATGCAGTCTGATGAACCATTTTAATCTAATGTATAAGTATCGTTAATAATTTAAATTTGGATCAATGTATGGTGGCAAGCTATAGTTCACTTGACATTTATAAGGCTAGGCTTGCGGATTACTTCAGTATGTTTTGTCTATTGTGCATGACACTATGGACATATCCAACTGTATTAGATATTAGCTTGAGGGCATTAAAAACTAGTTGGGATCCGTATCTGATACCGTATTCGTATCCACATCCATATTCGTATGCAACTCTGGCCTATTTTGTCAACTATACGGCCAAAGGATATCATTTAAGAGTCCATACTTGTAGTTCATATTGTATTTATTAGGTACAGACATTTTTCCCATTAACTCTTCCAAGCAATGATGTTTCTGGTAAGCATGTTGATAATAAGCTCTATATGACTTGAGATAATAATTTACTCAAGGATGGTATAACCTTTGCACCAAATATAAATTGTTATCCATGTTCAGGTGTATAGACGACTTGCCTTATGAATGGGGATTATGGTCAACTGTCGGAATGATTAATGTGGATTATTTAGAATGTATCTACATGGCTTCGATGAATGCTTGAGTTCTTACATTTGCAGGTGAATAAATACTATGGATCTATCAAGCTAGTTTCTATGAGTTTGGATGGGGGGAATCTTTTCATGTTTGCAAACAGGTAAATCCCTTCTTTGAAATTAAAGTTGGATTTTCTTTTATCCTACATGAGTTCTCTTGGGTCTGGAATTCAATTTCATTTATAAGCAGATACCTATGTTTTGTCTACGAGTTTCACATGTTCAGATCTATTATTGACTCATATTAATCAATATTTGTGTCTTATCCTTGTAGTTTATGCATATTCTGGAATGTGCAATTGTTGTTTGCAAATATCCAGCTTGTGGAGTAAGATCCCACGGGAACCCTAGTTTCGATGGTGAGAGATCCATCCCTAGCTAGTAGGGCACTCTTCGGTGGTGAGAGATCCACCCTAGTTTGTCATTTTTGGAGCTGAAATCAGGACTGTTCTTTAGAGATATTTTCAGAGCGTTTCAGTGAAGGGTTTTGGAGGATTTTGGGCATTTTTGGAGGTGAGATTTCTATGTTTTTCAGGGTAGATCTACGGCAACCTCTTTGGCAAGGTCTAGCATCAGTTTGAAGGCATTTGCAAGGGTTTCCAGCCATTCCTAGGTCGACTTGTTTTGAAGATTGCAGATTTGTTTTGGAGGGTGTCCACTTCCTCAAATTACTGATTTGAAGGTTGGGATATCAGGGCTCATATTTATAGATAACATTTCCAAGGTTTCATAATTTTTTGCATTCTATATTCCGGAAGATATTAATTTTAGAAGTTTTCAGCTGTTTAGGGCACGCTGTAATTTTCTGGCAGCATTTTGTTATTCGAAAAATTCCAAAAATAGTTATATAATATCTGTTATTGTATTAGCAAGCTCTATTTAAAATTTCAAGAGATTTGAGCAAGTATTTTTGGAGTTATCCATTATTTTCTGTTCACTGCCCTAGATTTAATTTTCTGCAAAAATCAGTTTTCTGTTTGGCTGCAATTTGTCTGTATTTTGCATATTTTAAAGTTGGGATTGCCTATAAGGGATATTTAATGTGTAAAATACTGTCCATTTAGGATGAATTATTACAAGACCAAATATTAAGGCATGTCTAAAACTGAGTTCCTTGTTATAGGTTCAAAGAGTCTGTTTGCTGAGTTTATGTTCACTAAGATTGTTAACATGCAGGATTGCTTCACAAGTGTGGGACTTGAGCAAACCTCTAGAGAGCTGTTTATATCTATCTGTAGTTTTTTGAATGCTATCACTAATGGAGAACAATGTGATCTGGGCACTTAGTAAGAATGGAGAGAAAAATGAAAGAACAATATAGAAAAAGCTGGAGAAAATTCGATGAGTGTGAAGAAAACTATTTAGGTAATTTCCTTCCACTTTTCTATGGTGGAGGCTCAACTAGGAAATAGTATCCATGGTGGCACTCATGCAAGTATATTTCAGCACAGATTTATCAGAATAAACCATTGTTTTTGTGAATTTGAAAAGGACATATGAGGCAAGAGCTGGGCAAGATATAAGCCAAAACAACTGCAACCCATCGAAACATACACAACTGCATTAACTGTAAAAGAGGCCCTGGAAGCATTGGAATTGGTGGAATATACCTGAAGTGCACTAAGATTGACCACAAACAGGGTACCACATTCAACGTTAATTTTAGAGACCAACCAAAGACCAAGGGTCAAAAAGCCACAAGGTCCAAAAGCACATTAGAACTGATGGGGACACGAGTGCTCTCAGCAGACTGGAAAGAGGGAAAGTAAGAATTTTGAAAGCAAGGACAATGTCATAGTGCATAGAAGTGGTACGATCAGCCCTTGTGCACCAAATCTGGATGCTGTCAGTGCAAAAGCCTGTCACTTGAAGATGTACTTGGATTAGTTTGAGGCATTACATTCTATAATGTGATGTCCCCTTGCTGGAAAAAAAGGAAAAATATGGATTTTCCAGCAAACCCTTTTATGAAAATATATTATTATCTGATTTTTTCAAGTAAAACCCTTATTGGAAAAATACAAAATTTCTGAAATCCGTTTTTGTATAAAACCCTTATAGAAAAATAACAGAGTTCTGGAAATTTCTGATTTTTATCAAACCCTAGATCTGAAAATATATAATTATGATTTTTGCAACACTTTCTAATAAAGATATGAAAATAGCAATTTTATGGAAATAAATTGCAGAATAAAGTGCATAAATTGTATTTTATTTCACTGCAACAACTGAATACAAAAATTGGAGATTGGACCCGAAAAAATTGCTGCAAATGATGATATTGAGGCCTTGAAGTGTGATGCCAGCCCTAGGGTGATTGCGCCAGCCCTGAAATGATGCCCAAAATTGTGACACTAATCCTGGGATTGCCTGAAATGATGCCGAAAGAGTGATTCCAATACTAGAATAGCCTGAAATGATGCCCTAGCTGATTTCAAATGTAGATCTGAAATTTTCCTTGGGTGAATTTGATAAAAAAATAGATTTGAAGTGCAATTGTAGCTCCTGGATGGAACAACCACAAAGGACTGGAGGGTTTTCGTCCCCAAGTCTCAATCCATCAGAGGTTTTCTGTCCTCTAATGCTAAAAGTTGAAACAAATGTTTATACTCCACAATATGAAAAAGATGAATGGCCAAATAGAATACTTTCCAAATGAGCCCCAATGCCCTTTTACAATTTTCTTTTCACTTTTCCTCTGGAAAAGCACCCACAAAGCAATGCCCCTCTTCTATTTTGTTGTTGACTTGCTTTATAAAAATATAACATAAGTTTCCTTTTTATTATGTAACATAAAGTTACTATATGGCCAATTTAGTTAAATTATTAATTTATTTCCCTTACACCACCCCTTTAGCCTATTGGAAATGAAGGATAGGCAATGGGTCTTCAAATCAATTCGAATTTTCTCCTGCACGACATCGTTTTATAACTCACTCGCGGACTCATATTGAGTCTCCATTTTGTGGGCATTTGCAATGATCCTGCGTTTCGAGGGCATTCGTGGTGGTTTCATGGGCATTTGTGGCTGTTAGCTCATGTAGCACGATTGATGAAACGGTAATATAGTAATACTGTGGCATAGAAGAAATGGAGTATATTACAAGTTTGAGTGCGTGGCTGTGAACTAAAGAAGAATCTTGTAGGCTATTAGTTAGATAAATAAAAATGACTATATAGTGCTAAATTATGACAGTAATATAAATAAATTTACAAATTACCAAATTATTTGAAATATTACTGTAGAGACTATGAACTATGACAGTATATAGTTGACAAGGTGGCGTGGTTCTACGAAGTGAAGCATAGCTAAGACAAACTTCATGAGCCCCATTTAATGGTATAACCGTTGGTATACGTACTATCACAGTGTACTTGTGACGACTATGAAGTTAACTGCGGCTTGGAACTATACAGTAATCTACGGTAATGGTACAGTAATATTACTGTATACATTTATAATAATCCACGACAGTATGCTATCATAGATAATATACATACAATATTTATTTATCATAATGCTTATACAAAATCTAAGATGGAAGTTTTTGCTTGGATATATTAGAGTTCGTTAAGGGGTCATAATCCTTAGTTGTTGGTAAATTGACTTTTAAAAGTAGCGATAAAGGTTGCCGATTAATGCTGATAAATTGAGTGATTCCCGATTGTCCGAGTCAAAATTAGCCTGCCGATTAAGGTCTGCCGATAACGGGTTGTGATTACAATCTATGCTCTGGTGCTCTATGTATATATTTGAAGTATTAGTTCAGGGCCAAGATGGTTATTGGTTTTAGACAAGATAGATGGAGCTAGGGTAAATGGAGCTATAAGAGCTCGCTCGTTTGATTTCTCACCAAAAGGATTTTAGGTGCAACATGTGTGCCATGAATCACTTGAGGTATATTATTACTATGCAAAGTATTCAGAAAAACAAACTTTAGAGAACACAAGATTGCTAGACAATTGTACATATGCTGTCCACTCTAATGTTACTTCATGTATTTATAGATGTACAGAGAAGCTTCTAGACAATTATGAAAGATTCGAAAAGAAGAAAGAGAAAAGAATCTTACGTAGGATAAGAAAAGTGTATTGAAGGAAGGGTTCTAGGAAAGTAGCCCTAAGCTTCTATTAAGAGAAGCACATAAAATAGAAATAAGCTTCAGACATAACATCTAAAATCCCAAGTTTGTTTATCAATAAAATCCTAGCCCGTGTGCACTATTTGACTATAGCTTTAGGAGTGAAATTGATCCCAATTGCTAATATGTATACTAGTGGTTTAATGACCTAGTCTCAAATGGTGATTGGGACATCTACTTTGATTAAGTGGGAAAATATACTAAAGGACCAAGTGGTAAATGGAGCAATTCCTGGGATTGTGTGCAGACATCAATGTGAATAATGATCATTCATCCTAACTGGAGGATGATACATATCGAGTGGTATCAATTAGGATGAGAGACAAGGAACCTACCTCCAAATGAGTAGAATGTGTGACGAAGTGTTCATACTATGTGCAGAAGTTGGCTCATCATGAATGTCGTCATGTTGCTTAGATGGAATGACATGTCTATGAAAAACTATGGGGTATAGGTGTGTCCGACTTATGGCATGGTTTCGATAGCAAACTTTGACCTTCAGGGTCATATGATAATTTCTGGTATATATGTAGAAGGTAGCAGCCAGTATTGGATCATCATCTGTATGAATTTTCTTCTTAGATATGTAGGGATTGTGCGAAGGTTACCCTTGACTCGAATATTGTCTGTGTCATATATTTCAAAACCCTAATCTTGTACCCTTGACGTGAAAAATGGGTTAGCACAGATTTTGTTGGACTACCTCACCACACCTCCAATAATGTGATGAGTGTTGTGCTACATACCGCCATTTCATATCAACAATATTTTCAAACCTGATTTTGAGAACTTTTAGCCATTTCCTAAGGTCCCCCAAAAAGGGACATTATAGTGGTATCAGAGCTCTTTTCTCCCATCCCGTGAAGCATGGAAAAATTGGAGAGGATCATAAAAAACCAAGTAGGAATGATGGAGACATTGAGTCAACTTACCCTAGCCATCCAAAAATTGCGAGGTGGTGGTTCTGCTAAAACGTACGAGTCTTCCTACAGTCCCCTATGATCAAAGAAGGATAAAATCCCTTTTGCAAGGCCCTACAAACCCCAATTTGTGGCTAAGGAGGAAGTCGCTCCACAAGGGAGCCCTAGACAAGCTCATGGCTACATCACATTGCTTGAAGAATACCAAGAAATGCCAGAGGATTTTCGGGAGGCAATGTCTCTCACGAACTTTGTCAAACTAAGGACGAAAGAAAAACATTACTGACAAGGAACCCTAGCACCAAAACGAGAGGTGCAACATGCAATGGATCTGCGTCTTGAAGAAAATGGAGCCACGAAAGAGAGAGAATTGGCCCTTACTCCTATTATTTCGGAGGGTCAACATCATGAGGTAATTGTTGATCATTGTTTGGTTAATATTGATAATGTTTCAACATGCGATGAATTTAGGGCTGAAAAGAAGAATGAGGAGCAAGAAGGGGAAGAGAAAGGGATGGTTGGAGACCATTTTTCAATTAGACATGATGACAATAAGCTTGTTGGTCTGTTTTGAACAACAAACCCTAAAGAGCATAATGATGATGGATTAGACCTTGGTAAAAGCTACAAAGACATTCCAAATGAATGTGATCAAGGTATGGAGGTAGTGAACCCTTTCAAGCAACATCCAAGTCATGCATGCATAAAGACAAAAGTCACTTTAGGCTCAAGGATTGAAATGGGATTGATAAGAGGTAAACTTCTTTCCAAAGTCAACAGTATGCATGCAAAGGTGACTACTTCCTCTTTCCATTTGGTTTGTAATCCGTCTTATATACTTGTGTTTGGGGAAAGAAATTGGGGTCACAATGATGCTTGCATTGACGATGCCTCAACAAGTCTTTATTGGTCAAGAAGATTGGAAGAAACTCTCCATAAAGGACAAGATAAGGTGGCTGGACTATCCCATTAGTAGTCAAAGGGAGGTCATTTGATGGAAATCACAACCCTAAAATAACACGTCAAAGACCCTTAGCCCATTTTATCTCCTTGACAGCTAAGGGATGAACACAAGGGGAAGTTTAGTCATAAGTTATTATAAACTGCATATAAAAAAAATATTTTAAAAGCACTTATATTAATTTATTATAGACTAAACTGTAAAATAAAATTAGAAAAGGGAAAAGGCATTTTATAATGTTTATTTATCCTATAGAAAATGTAACCCCCTTAGTGGATGAGATAAAATGGAAAAAAATATTAAATGAGGGAGGTGAAAGCTGATTGGAAGTTGAGGGTGGCTATGTGGCCCATTACATCTATAAAAGCAAGTTGAATTGCTTGTAGAGGGCATCCTTTTCTATTTTATAAATCTGAACTTGCATGTTGAGATTTGAGCTTGCATCAAAAATATTCTAAGGACAAAAACCCTTAGAGATTCCATCTTGAGGACGAAAACCCTCTTGAGATTGAGGAGAAGAACGAAAACTCTTCTTCTTGGGTATTTTCCAGCAGTGATTGAAGACTTGTAAGGCTGATTTGAAGGAGAAAAGTTTTGCTGAAGTTTTTTCTTTATTTCCGGCTGAAGCGACCTACTTTGAGGACTGTTTGGCGGTGTTGAGGGTGTATAAAAATCAGCTCTGGGTTGTTGTTATAAGTTCTGATTTTTAGTCATCTAAATCAGTATTTTTTGAGTGGATTTTGGTTCCAAAACATCATATATCCAGCTGTGTTTGAAGACAAGGGTTTGCAGATTTTTAATAAATAAATCAGCCATCTTTGGAGTCTCAAATTGGTACTTTTATTTATGCATTTGCATTCTAAATTCAGCTGTTCCATTTTGATAAGAAAAAGTGTTGATTTTATTCATCTTTGAAGAATTTCTATAATCTAGTCAAGTCGCATTTTCTGGAATTAATTCCAGATCTGCAATTTCATAAAAGTTTTGTGGTATATTCTAAGTCAGAATTTGGGGAAATCCATTGTATGTATTTATATGTTCTTTTGGGGACATTACAGTGGTATCAAAGCAATGATTTTCCTAGCCTGTGAAGAGGAATTCGGTCTTGCATGAATAGAGGTGACGGGGATTTTAGATACCATTACTCAAGAACACCAAGAAAGGGAGATATGGATGATAGAGAAAGACTTCCACCATCATATGAGTTGAGTTATATGAATGCGGTATTCTCTTGGGGTAATAGAGAGATGTAGAACCGTTTGATAGAAGCCCGTAGAGATCTAAGAGACTCCTTTATAGGGGACATTACTGATTTGGGTAGATCTCTACATGGGCTAAGTACTAACAGACAAAACTCTCAAGGTAATCAAGGTGAAGGAAGCTCTTCTACTCATCATACAAAAAGAGTTTTAAGCAAGACTCCTTATAAGTTCTTTCGTGCTAATTTCCTTCAAAGAACTGAGCCACAAAAGGAGAGAGAACCGCCATCAACACATGGGTTTGTTGAAGAAATGGACCTATATGGAGAAGAGTATTCATCATTGAATACCAAGACAAAGGAGTTGCTTTCATTCAAAGGCTTTTGCCAACTTAGAAGAAGCGAAGGACCAAGGAAGAAGGTGAGTCATCCACAAGAGCCAAGGAAAGATATCCAACATAGATTGGGTAAGATTACTCTTCCTACATATGATGGTACAAATAAATGTTCTGCGAGGGCCTGGTTGCAAAAGTTAGATACTTACATATCACTAAATCCTATGTATGAGGAAGAGGCTTTCAAATTTGCCACCTTGCATTTAGAAGGTGTGGCTCATGAATGGTGATATCATGGTCTAGTGACACAAGGGAATGGTTCCATTTCCACTCTTGAAGAGTTTAGTCAAAGGCTAATAGAAATGTTTGACAAGAAAGATCTTGAAGTGCATTTCAGGATCTTGGCACAACTCAAACAAGAGGCATCCGTGGAAAGGTATGTTGCTGATTTTCAGAAATTAGCAGTCATGGTTTCATATGTAAGTGAATGAAGATTAATTGTCTTGTTCATGGAAGGCTTGACCGAACCTCTTAGGGGTTTGGTGAAGGCTTTTGAGCCTCCCTCTCTTCAAGATGCAATTAAAAGGTCACCAAATTTGGAATCTAGAGTAGTTAAGGGTAAAAATCTACCCTTTTGAAAGTCAAAAGGAAATTCTTTGGGGCAGCCTAGATCCACATTTCAAGGACAGTCAAGAACATCCCGCATTAATCAAGCAAGAAGGCCATTTCAGCAGGGTATGAACCCCCAAAGAGAGCTTCCAAGGAACAAGATGTTGATAATACAAAGAACGAATTAAGGAGGAAGAATTTTCGTTTCACATGCAAAGATCCATGGACTCCCGAGCATCGTTGCTTAGGTAAGGGCCAAGTACATTACATTGAAGTCATTTTTGATGGAGAAGAAGAAGAAGAAGAGGAAGAAGAAGAAGAAGAAGAAGACACAAACAAGGAAGAAAGCCATAAAGATGAAGAGCAAGAAAAGAAAGAAGATGTTGATCACTTGGATAGTAGTCTTGCCACACTATCTGGAGCTCTAAGGTACCACCCTTTTCATATTAGAGAACTAAAAGGTAAGAGAGTTACTGTTTTAATTGATAGTGGTGCAACTCATAATTTCATAGACACTGATTTAGTTACAAGATTGAGGCTGCCATTAGAGGATTTCAAAGTTTTTAATGTGACAATAGCGGATGGTTTCGCCATCCCTTGTACCAAGAAGATATCACAACTGAAAATCACACTTGGTAAGCATAGGGTGACGGATGACTTTTATGTGGTTGGTATTGGAAAAACTAATTTAGTTTTGGGTGTGCAATGGTTACATTCTCTTGGAGAATTCACCCAAAATTATCAAACAATGGAGCTAAAATTCAAATCAGCAAAGAAAGAGATAGTACTACATGGAATGACAAATGGAGCTCGTATGGTTGTAGCTGCAAAAAGGATGGAAAGAGCCTTTCATAGAGGGCAGATTGTTTGGGCAGTTGAGTGTCTAGTAACATCTGTAGATCAGATTTTGGGACAACAACAATATTATGAAGATATCCAAGCTATTCGTGATAAGCTAAGCATGCCAAGGTATTTGACAATCTTCCTCTTGGGTTACTTCCAGATAGAGGTTTTGAGCATACTATTGAATTGGAACCAGGTACTAAGGCTGTGATTACTACTCCATACCGTCATCCTAGAGCCTGCAAAGAAGAAATTGAGAAGACTATTAAATAGCTCTTGGAGATGGGGCATATAAGGCCTAATTCTAGTCATTTTGCATCATCAGTTGTTCTTGTGAAAAAAAAGAATGGAACTATTAGAATGTTCATTGATTACCACTTGTTGAATAGGACCATAAAAAATTGGTATCTCATACCTAGAATTGATGAACTCATTGATGAGCTACATGGAGCTATATACTTCTCCAAGATAGACTTGAGATCCGGGTACCATCAAATCCGGGTAAGAAAGGAAGATGTTTACAAAACTGCTTTTAGATGTCATTTTGACCATTTTGAATTTCTCGTGATGCCTTTTGGGTTAACCAATGCCCCCACTACATTTCAAACATGTATGAATCATGTTTTTAGGGAGCATTTGAGGAAGTTTGTATTGGTCTTCTTTGATGACATATTGGTCAATAGCAAAACATGGGAGGAACATCTTCAACACTTGGATGTGGTGTTGGACATTTTGGAGTAAAAATCACTCTATGCCATGGAATCAAAGTGTGAATTTGGTGTGATTGAATATCTATACTTGGGGCACATCATCAATGCCAAAGGTGTTCATGTGGATTAACAAAAGATCATAGCTAATTTGGATTGGCCTCAACCCACCACTATGACACAATTGAGAGGATTCTTGGGATTATGCATTTATTACAGAAGGTTTGTCAAAGGTTTTTTCCAACTTGCTGCTCCTTTGATTGATTTAACAAAAAAGGGAGCTTTCAGCTGGTCTAGGACAACCCAAGATTCATTTGACAACTTAAAAAAGGTAATGAGCACATGTCTTGTACTTGCTGTTCCATATTTTTCCATTCCTTTGTTGTTGAATGTGATGCATTAGGTGATGGTAGTGGGGCTGTTTTGATGCAAAACAAACACCTCATTGCATTTGAACGTAGGAAGCTCAAAGAGATTGAGAAAAAGTACTCTATTTATGACAAAGAAATGTTGGCAATCATGCATGCATTGGTGAAGTTAATGCAATATCTAGTTTGTGGTGAAACCGGACCACAATAGTTTGAGGTACTTTCTCAACCAATCTGATTTGAATGATAGACAACAAAAACGGGTGAGTAAAATTCAGTTCTTTGACTTTGAAATTGAATTTATGAAGGGAAAGAATAACATTGCAGCAGATGCATTGTCTAGAAAACCATACTATTGTTCTATGATGAAATTACAACAGATTGGAGGGCTGTTATAACAATAGAGTATGCAAAAAATCAGTTTGCTAGTGCTGTCCTAAAAGGAACAATTGAAGATGAAAAAAATAAGGTAATGGATGGCATTATTCTCTACAAAAATAGAGTCTTTTTGGTACTGGAATCTAAGGTAAAGAAGAAGATTCTAGAAGTTATGCATGATTCCCCATTGGTTGGTCGTCCGGGCTATTTTAAAACATACAAACAAATCTGTGAGAATTTTTTTGGAAGGGGCTCAAGGGAGAACTTCTTCAACACATCAGAGAATGTCGCACATGTCAACAAAGCAAGACTGAACATGAATTTGTAGCAGGTCTCCTACAACCACTACCAATTCCAAATCAAAAGTGGGAGAGTATTTCAATGGACTACATCACCGGCCTTTCCACGGTTCAAGGTAAGAGTGTCATTTATGTTGTGGTGGATGGATTAACTAAGTATGCACATTTTTCCCTCTTCCTACAAAGTATGATGGACCACTAGTAGCTGAAATATTTTTTAAGGAAGTTTTCAAACTTCATGGGCTACCAAAGAACATTGTGAGTGATAGGGACAACAAATTTTTGAGTTCATTTTGGCAAGAACTATTCCATCTTTCTGGTACAAGTTACCATCCACAAACGGATGGACAAACTGAAATTGTTAATAAAAAGATAGAGGGGTACCTAAGGAGCTTTGTTATAGGGCAGCAATCAACATGGATAAAATGGCTATATTTGGGGGAGTTTTGCTACAACACGTCTTACCACATTTCTATTGGTATGTCCCCCTTTAAGGCTTTGTATGGTTATGATGCATTTTCTTTTGTGGATGTTATTCTGAATAGTAGAGTGCCAGGAGCTAGAGATTTGGTGCAGCAGAGTCAAGACATCATGAAAGTTCTCAAGGACAACCTTTCACACGCACAAAACCGACAAAAATTGTATGTTGACCAGTGAAGGATTGAGAGGTCATTTGCGCTTGGGGACATGGCTTTTCTAAGATTGCAACCGTATAGACAATCTTCCCTCAAAGGGAAATGATCTGAAAATTGAAACCAAAGTTCTATGGTCCTTACAAGGTCATAAAGAAGGTAGGGAATGTTGCTTATGAGCTTGTACTTCGGGCACAAAGCAAAATTCATAATGTCTTCCATGTTTCATGCCTCAAAAAGGCATTGGGACAACATATCACTCTTTCCATGGAGCTGCCCCCTCTTGATGATGGGGGCAAATTGGTGTTAGAACTGGAGTCTATTATGGATGTTTGTGAAAGGAAGTTGAGGAATAGAAACATCAGAGAATATTTGGTACAATGGAGGTGTCTACCGCTTGAGGATGCAACATGGGAAGGTGCAACAATTTTGGAGCATCCAAGTTTGAATTGCTTGAGGGCAAGCAATTTGCGGAAGAGAGGATTGAAATGTCCCTCTTTTTAAAATAACACGTTGAAGATCCTTAGCCCATTTTGTCTTCCCGACGGCTAAGGGATGAACACAAAGGAAACTTTAGTCATAATAAGTTATTAGAAAGTGAATATAAAAAAAGAAATATTATAAAAGCACTTATATTAATTTATCATAGATTAAATGATAAAAGAAAATTAGAAAAGGAAAAAGGCATTTTATAATGTTTATTTATCCTATAGAAAATGTGACCCCCTTAGTGGATGGGATAAATTGGAAAAAGTTTTAAATGAGGGAGGTGAAAGTTGATTGGAAGTTGAGCGTGGCTATGTAGCCCATTACATCTATAAAAGCAAGTCGACTTGCTTGAGATGGCATCTTTTATATTTTATAAATTTGAACTTCCATGTTGAGCTTTGAGTTTACATCAAAAATCTTCCAAGTACAAAAATCCTTACAGAGATTCTCTCTTGAGGACGAAAACTCTCTTAAGATTGAGGAGAAGAACGAAAACTCTTCTTCTTGGGTATTTTCCAGCAGCGATTGAAGGCTTGTAAGGCTGATTTGAACTAGGGTTTGAAGGAGAAAAGTGTTGCTGAAGTTTCTTCTTTATTTCCAGCTGAAGCGACCTACTTTGAGGACTGTTTGGGGGTGTTGAGGGTGTATAAAAATCAGATCTGGGTTGCTGTTATAAGTTCTGAATTTTGGTCATCTAAATCAATATTTTTGGAGTGGATTGTGGCTCCAAAACATCATATTTCCAGCTGTGTCTGAAGACAAAGGTTTGCAGGTTTTTAATAAATAAATCAGCCATCTTTGGAGTCTCAAATTGGTACTTTTATCTATACATTTGCATTCTGAATTCAGCTGTTCCACTTTGATAAGCAAAAGTGTTGTTTTTATTCATCCTTGAAGAATTTCTATAATCTAGGCAAGTCGCATTTTATGGAATTAATTCCAGCTCTGCAATTTCATAGAAGTTTTGGTATATTCTAAGTCAGAATTTGGGAAAGTCCATTGTATGCATTTATATGTCCTTTTGGCGACATTACAGTTGGGCATCCTATCTTCTCTTCCTTTGACACTAAGTGCCAAGCCTACAAATCGATTTTGTCGAATCTGAAATATAATGACAAGATCCTTGCCTTGACAAGAGGTTGCTCTGCCCTCCTTTGGTTTGAGAAAGGAATTAAAATATTTCATGACTTGTACAAATTTGGGAAATGGACAAACCTTAAAGCTTTCTATAAGCTTCCCCAATCTCAGTTCAGAATGTATACAATGCTCAAAAATGCTTTCACAGCTACCTCTACTGGACTAATTATGGAGGATGAGAATGTCTTTTGGGATACTATGAAGTGTCTCAAAGGGCCACTTCTCCAAGAGGCTACCTCCATACAACTCTATGAAAAGATTGCCTTCTCCCCAAACCTTTCCCTGGGCCTTAACAATAAGTGGAACGTTTATGAGCCCATTACTAGATGGACTCATAGATTTAATGTTTTGTGGTCTTCTTGTACTCGGTCAAAGAAATCTTGCTTTATATGGCTTCTGATTCATAATAAGCTTGTTGTTGGCTTGTAATATTTTATAGGTTGCTTAGACTATAATCTTGTTGTTTTTCTTTAATTTTTTATATATATTTATATTTTGTACTTTTTAAAAATATATTGTACGAACGTACCCACAGCGTACCATACCCGAGGTTTTTAAAAATTTGCCATTTCAGCTTACCATATCCGTACCCGTATCTGTACCGAAACAGTCTAGGTTGGAATGGCTGTGTCCCTCTCAACACTCGCAGTAATTACAATTTCCAACAGAAGATGAAATGTCAGGGATATAACACAGTTGCCAAATATTGTACACAAAATAAGCAAGGGATAACAATGTGGAACACCACCCTTCTGAAGGGCTGGTAATTGAATTTCAGGTCCCAACACAACAACTGAATGAGGAACTTTGCATCTGACCTGCATTACTATCAAATGGTAAAGATTTCATCCTCTGGCCTTACACTAAAATATGTGATATTATTATTGTTTCAACCTGTCAAATTCTCATTGGAGCTTCTCATAGCACTAAACAAAAATGGAATCACATATGGGAACATCACATGTGGCCAAAAATTAAATCCATGTTATGGATCAAGATGCACAAAACAATCCTAACAGCTGATAATTTGTGAAAAAGGGGAATGATGGGGCCGCCAGTCTGCTCCAATTTTTAAGAACAATTCTGAATCCATTTCTCACTTGTTCTTACACTGCCCTTCAGCTAAAGTAATATGGAAGAATTTTTCTGTCTTATTTGGCAATCAATAACTGAAACTTGCTTCGATTGAACAGGCTATAAAAAATGGTGTTATATTTAAACAAACATGCAAAATTTTCAACATATGGCTCAGCTTATTCTGGGATACATCATTTGGCAGCTATGGTAAGAACGGAATGCAAGAATATTTAGTGGTGGAATAACACAACCCCTCAAACTAATCCGCATCATCAAGGCCAATATTCACCGTGCAGAATGTGTTTCTTTGCTGAAAAAACAGGAATGCTTAGGCTTCAAAGAAATGGAACATTTCATTCCACTATAAAATGCAATGGTTTCGTATAAATCCAAGAGTCAAATGGGTCCCTGTGCAGAAAGGTTGGTATAAACTGAATTTTGATGGGGTTGAGAAAAACAGCCTCAGTCAAGAAGGCATAAGAGGAATTATTGGAGATGAACAACAAAATATATTTTTACCTATCTGAAGGATATTGGCAAACATACCAACAATATGGCAGAATTGTTGGCTTGTTTTTATGTTATACCTGGCTATCCAAAATTGTGTTCAGAAAATTCAAGTTAATGTGGATCCTAGAATCGATTACAAACAAAGATTCCATCCAAAATGAACTGAACAAATGCAAATCAGTTGGTGTATGTCAAATATTATCAATCAAATTGTTGATATTCTTCCAAAATTTTGGGATCTCCGTATTGACCGACAAGCAAGGGATTATAAAACAGCAGCTGATAATTTGGATAATCTGACAATTGCCCAATAGTTGAACCAAGGGCTGCAAACATTTATTGATCTGGCTAAGCCCCCAGATCAAGTTCAACAAATAGTGGCCTTGGAGATGTCTGCTACCGGAATGAATGAACATAGTAAATTACACCAGAACAATCCTTCACACGCAACATATCCTCATGGGCTACAGTCAATAAGTTGGCAATGCTGTCTTTAGTTTTTTCCTTTTTCAATTCACAACAAAGTCTATTTCCGTTGTTATATTTTGAATTTCAATAAGAATCAGATGGTCAACTCAGACAGGAAAATAAGCTTGTTATCAGATTGTGCCAAAAAGTGGAGACAATCGGACTCTTATTTCATATGATTCTTTTTGCCTCGTGAAAAATTGTATTTTGTTGAAGTCAGGGAGCCTGGCCCCATGGGATGTTTTCTCCCAAGTCTTGCTTTTATCTTCTTTTCACTAGGTATGTTTTTAGTTTTTTATTTGACATAGGTCTCATTATGTTTTTTTGATTATTTCCAAGGTATTTGGTACTTGGTACGACAGTTCATTTTTCATGGCTTGGGTGCAGCTTTGGGTACAGCTGTACAAAAAATATAAAAAATAATTAAAAAACATAGCCAAATAAACAAAATTAACCATATAATATGAATATAATAAACAAAATAAGCTAAATAACAACAAAACATACTGATAATTCAATGCCAAATGTCATGATATTCATTACTTGAGCTTAGAACAAGTACATTATGCAAATGTTACAGTGTATACACAAAAATCAAGACAAATCAGCATATTCATAATCATATTGTTTAATTAAAGAGTTTTTTATTGGTTTAATTAAAGAGTCTTTATTTGTTTAATATTTATATTAATGCAATAATATGCTGATTTTTTATATTAATGCAATAATACAAATAATCTAAAGTCTGTGTTTGTTTAAAAATTGAATGTGATGAAGAATCTTGACAGCTGCAGCCAGTGTTGTAATTTTGTTCTTGCAGTTAATCCACACTTTACTCTGACATGCAGGAAATACTCTTTGAGTCGGAGCAAGTTCATTTGTCTGTTCCAGAAACTGCAGATGTGATTCAAGAGTGTGAAACCTCAAGAGGAGAGGGGACATCTGATGATAAGTGCAAAGAAAAAGAAGACAAGGAAAAGGGTAAAGAAATGGAAAAGGACAAGTGGAAGGAGAGAGACACTGATAAGAAAGGAGAGAAAGAAAATGAAAAGGATAAAGTCAAGAGTCTTGATGGTCCAAATTTAGATACCCTGTTGCAACGACTTCCAGGTTGTGTTAGTCGTGATCTTATTGACCAGTTGACGGTAAGGGACACTTTTCATTAGATGATTCTGAAGAGATTCCTGATGCATCATACACATTTAACCTAGATGATTGTGGAAGAGTTCTTTTCTTGATTTTGGTGCAGGTAGACTTTTGTTATCTCAATTCAAAAAGTAATAGGAAAAAGCTTGTCCGAGCATTGTTCAATGTCCCTCGGACATCGTTAGAATTGTTGCCGTACTATTCAAGAATGGTGGCAACATTGTCAACTTGCATGAAAGATGTAGCTTCAATGATTTTGCAGCTGCTGGAAGAAGAGTTTAACTTCTTAATAAATAAAAAGGTACTGTTGTTTTCATTACATTTATTGGCATGATTGGCCGCTACCATGTATAGTTATTTATTATATGCAACATAGCAGTTTTCATAAAATACCGTCTTTTTGAATACATTTTATCAGTGGTCTTTTGTTAGTTTTCCACTAAGGCACTTTATGGTTTTTGACTTTATCTTGCCTTTAATTAAAGGGAAGAAGAGATGCTATGCTGTTGTGGACTGGTATTTTGGTCTTCATAATGGGTTCTTAAAGACATCAATTTTTACAGTGTATTTCAATGTGTTTTGTTGCTCAGAAAACCGTTTTCTTTATCAGCATATTTCTGAGTTTATATTTGTTGTATACTTGTGCAGGATCAAATGAACATTGAGACAAAGACAAAAAATATAAGGTTTATTGGGGAATTGGCAAAGTTCAAAGTTGCTTCGGCGAGTCTTTTATTTAGCTGTTTGAAGGTGAGCTTTCACAGCTTTCTTTATATAAGTACACTTTGCTGTTTGAAGGTGAGCTTTCACAACTTCCTTTATATAAGTACACTTTGCTAACAGACAGTTGCCATAAAGACCATTGGTCCTTCCACGAAGATTGTATTCTTTGAAGCCTGAAGGTGAACATTCATGGCTTCCTTTATATGAAGTACACTTTGTTAACATACAATTTCCTTAAAATCTGATGGTCATTTCACCAAGACTGTACCCCTGGTCACAACTGAGTTTTAATGCTTAGTAGTAAACAATCAAACCACAAGGTTTTCTGAACCATGAAAGGAATTGAAATGCTATTGTAAAGGTAGGGTGGATGTTAGAGTTGAAAATATTTTTAGTGTCTTGTGGATGAATTAGGTTTCTTCTATGTTCCATGGGGATGCGTACTGACCCCTCGTTCCCCCTCTCCCATTACCCATGCTATTTTCCTATTCAAATATAATTCCTAGGATTTTGGGGTTGTTTATGTTACTTAAAGTTAGGGTACCTAATTTTGGTCTGATTCATTTTGCTCTTTCATACGAGGATTTGAGGTTTTTCTTTTATTTTGGTCAGTTAGCACACTATGATGCAGTATGCCCAATAAGCGTTAACCACAACAGCTGGAGTTATAAATTATAAGCTAGATACCTTGTTCAAAGAAGGATGACAAAATTGCCATTTTGCAACCACACCATTCTATCACTTCTTAGCCTTTTACGAAACCTTAATATATATTGTAAATAATATTATAACATGTCATGCGGGGAATTTCCTGAAAAATTCATGGGTACTAAATTAAATGTACTACAGGCTGCGGCTAAGAGAGAGACGACTCAGCCTGAAAGTTCTGGTGAAGTAATCAGAGGGCCTGAATGGACTTTCCCTATTTTTGCCCCCAAACAAGACAACTTGCACCAAATTGGCAGCTCAGTGTCTCAAAAAATACCCCAAGGTGAGAGGAAGGAAAACTGGACCAAGCAATTCTGGGGTGTCACAACTCTAAAGGAGGGGAAAATTAGTAAAATGTGAGAAGTTTGGTGATGTCCAGAATGGGCATATGTTGCTCGGCATGCAAGCGCATATTTATGTTCCGGTAATTGGTTCAGAAAGGTTGGAGTTATGGCTATCATAAGTCGCATTAGAAAACGTGAACAAAGAGATAATGAAGAAGAAGCGGATTGCAAACACTGTAAATTGCGTGTCTGTCATTTTATAATGCAGGAGATAGTTACAAAATGGTTGAGGTGGTTACAACCTTACATTAGTTAATACATAACTAATAGTGACTTAATTATAAACTGTAAGCCCTATACTGTAATACCCCCTCCCAAGGCTTACTCTGTAGAGAGAAAAACAAACACACTAACAAAAAATTGAAACAACAAAACCAAACAGAGCCATGCATTCTTCAAAAGTTGTCTTTGAAAATAATTCTTTGACTAAGTAGAACTACAAGCTGCCTTGTACCCTCATAAAGGTGTAGTTCCTGAGTTGAATTTTCGAGTTCCCGGATTACAAACTTCATGAATTATTCAACAACCATCCATATAGAGCAACATCCACAATGCTCCATCAAGTTGTCTCATGACCCTCGTAAGGGTATAATTCCCAAGATCCGCAAACTTTCAAACTAATTGGGTAGCCATCTATGCCGAGCTTCATCTACACTCGATTCCTTCTAGTCTTCAAAGTGTGGGGCTTCTTTGAAATACATATTCACCATTAGTGAATTCTTCACCACTTTTAGCACCTGGCGGATCTTCAACAATGGCTACATTATCTTCATTTGGTATGCATTTGAGTTTTTCTTTGATAACATCATTGGCTCAAATGTTATAGTTCCATGTTGTGTGACTTTGTTTTTTGCAGTAATAACCTTCAATTACCCCTGTCATTATTTGATCTTCTATGTTTATTTCTTGAGTATGATGCCATCTCAAGTTGAGTATCATCTTTTGTATCTCCTGTAATTGTTCTATTTACTTCAACTAAGAGAGCTGAAATCATATGCTCCAAAGTTTGAGACGGTAGTTGACAAACTAAAAATGACATTACTGAATTTAGAATGTAGACTATTTAACAAAATGATTTTGACATCCTCGTCATCTACTACAACATTAACTCTTGCTAGTTGTCTAAGCAAAGATCTCAGATTGCTTAGTTGGCTAGACATAGTGACCTTGTCAACCATCTTGAATTTAAATAGTTGAAGCTTTAGCGAATTTTTTTCATTGATTGCTTTTTCTCCAAACAATTTATTAAGAGTACCCCAGATTTTCTTGGATGTTTTTCTAGGTCTACATGATGTAACCCAGAATTAGAGAGAACAAGAAAAATAATGGCTTTGGCTTTATCATTTGCTCTGCTACTCCAGTAATTAGTGGCATCTGTAGGTGATTTCTCTTTCCCATTTACTATTCCCCACAATTTTTTATTCATCTGTTGTATTTGTATTTTTACTTTCTAGGTGTGAAAGTTGAGGCTAGGATATTTGTCCGATGGAGTTTCCATTGTAAAAAAATTCTTTCTTTAACAAGAAACACCCTTAAAATCTAACACAAAATTTTATGTAGATAAATGCCCGGACTATTTTTTATCACACCTACTAATTCATGACTGTATTTCATGATCTTCCTTGTTGTGATTGGTTTTCATGTATAACCCGCTTGAAATTACTTGAAATTTTGCCTACCCTTGTGTTTTGTTTGAAATTGCATGTGTCTCAAGCCCAATGTATTTATTATCAATGGCATTCTTGCTTATGGCAAATCAGTGCCCAAGTTGGCCCAGTCTGCTCACGATTTGGGCTCCCACGAACATGGTTTTCAATTTGTGCCCTAGTCGGTTGATTGTTTTCCCATGCCCTTCAAGTATGTATGTTCCCTTCCGTAATGGCTTCAAAAAGACTCTTTTTAATCTCGAAATAACCAAAAACTTAATCCAAAAATAACCAGAGACTTGACTGTATTTTTGGTGTCTTTTTCCCCCTAATTTTTGTGATTTGTAGTCTTCTATTTGAATTTCAAGCCTTATCGAGCACCAATGCTCTGATACTGAGGTTAGAAGATGTGAGCGAAGATATAATGAAGAAGAAATGGATTGCGCAGATTGTAAATTGTGTTTCTGTCATTTTATTATGCAAGAGATAGCTAGAAAATGGTTGAGGTGGTTACAACCGTCCATTAGTTAATATATAACCAATAGTGACTTAATTATAAACAATATGCCTTATATTCTAATAGGTCGTAGGTATAGTAACAAAATCTCTGTCATGTTCTCAGTTGAAAATGGTACCTATAGGTTCAGGGCCTCTCTGCATAGCTCTTTTAATTCTTCCATAAGCTCATTTGTCGAAATCACTTTTGGTTTTTGTTTCTCGCGTGTTGAGATGATTTGTAAAAGAACCATTGTTCCACAAAGTCTTGGTCAGGAGGGACAAGTCTTTGAGACGGGGGGACCAATGGCCTAGGTTTGGGGATGGCAGCAGGAAGGTGGTGGGGCAGCGGGATGGTGGCACAAATATATATAGTACTTGGAAAATTAGTTATAAAAAATGTGTAAGGAAAAACAAATGAAACTTTTAAATACTAAACACGTTGCATTGAATAATGGAAATGCCAAATATCAATATATTAATATTTATATTCAAAATGATGATTACATTCAAAATTCAAATACAGTTGGCTGGTGGCTCAAAACAATGAAGATTTGGCACTTGTTCTAACTCTTGTTGTTACTTGTTGCTAATGTTGTCCCTCTTCCTTGTTAATGCTCTCACTCTTGCTTGCTAATGGTATTGCTCTCACTCTTGCTTGCTAATGCTCTCACCCTCTCAATCTTGCTCACTAATAGTTTCACTCTTGCTTTGATTTTTTGATTGTGATTTGGAGTGAGGGTGTAACTCTTATTTATAGTCTGTTTTAGAGTGCTCGGGGGGTGGGTGGGGCCCATTAAGTATTAGGTTTTGGGTTGTGGGTCCAACTTTTTAAAACAAATTGAATTAAAAAAAACCCTTTAAGACAACTTATGCTGTCGGGGACGCCTGGGAGTCTCTGGGACGGCCTAAGAGACTTTTAGAAGTCTCCTCGACGTCTCGGGGATGGCCCAGAGTCCCCAAAAAATGGGGATGTCTCAAAAACGTCTCCTCTTTGAGGGAAATGTTTAGGGGATGTCCCCAAGGTGCTAGTGGCGGTGGCGGGATGGTGGGGGATGTCCCCCTGGAGTCTCTGAGTCTCCGAGACATCCTGAGTCTTTGGGATGACACATTTTGGGGGCGGGGGAACCTGTCTCCGTTGAACACTGAAAAAACATAATACAGTAGAATGGCATCATTTTTGAATTTTCTTGGGATCTTGGTTATAAGGCAAATGTAAATATTTATTTTAGTTAAAATAATTTTCAATTTTATCAAATTTAAAAATGAAATATTGAACAAACTCATTGTGAATTAGACAACTAGAGCACAATAGACAGTCTCAGATTTAGCTTAAACTTAGCAAGTACAATATAGCAAGCTGATTTTAATTTTGCAAGTAAAACTGGCCATATAGTGGCTTCTTCAAAGTGAGGTATTTGACTTGAAAGTGATGGCTTTTCCTCTATATATTTTAGTTGGCCATTTATCATTTTGCGACTCTAGGAGTGTCTTTGAAACTCAGAGTCAAATCCAAGTCGGCTTGATTTGGGTGACTCTCCACTTGGACTTGGAAATTTTATGCTAATTATAAACCCTCTGTAAACCCAAATTCTTATGTTCTAGGAAGATGGACTTAGCTACTATAACCATGATGATGTTATTTTGTAGCTGCATATCATTTAGTCTTTTTCATTTATGACTTAGCATGTAATATTTTGAGATTTTGTTGCCAATAGACAGCTTTAAATATTTTGTTTATTATAGATCCTTCTCAAATTAATTTGTTGATTACTGTCTAGTTGCTACCTTATCCCAACTATATACCAGAAGCTCCTGTGATGATCACCAGCTGCATGTGTACAGCGAGATGCTAGAGCCACTTGTGACAGCGTAGCTTTATAGTTTCTGTCTCGGTCCCCATCCCCTCATCCCTCTGGATTGGACCTGTTATGTCCTTGCTGGCCTGGGTATGGACGGGTTCTTCCAAGGAGGTATCTGGGAATACTCGGGCCAGCCGGGAGGTATCTGGGCCAAACCAGCCCCATAGACAAAAATCAGATGGGCACCTCATACCCAAATCCTTGGCTTTTCTGACGAGGGTGCCTCTACGGGGGTTTAAAATCTTGCGAAAATAGAAATCAAAGATGTGAATTAGCAAAACAACATAATGAAAGACAGAGCGGTTAAGGCTTTGTGCCTACGCGAACTCCCTTTGCCAGTAGGAAGAGTGTTAGCCGGAAGGAAGAAGTCTTGTAACTTTCAGTGGTTTATATTACATCCTTGCTTGCCTCTGCCCAGACACAAATAATTGGTGAGCATCATAACATTGTCCTTCTGCAACCTGTGAAACACAGGAAGGGGAGCATGGCAAGTATAGCCCTGTTGGCCAGCAGCTTGGCCTGCTGCAGGGAGGATAGCTATTTCAAAAATTAATAGTTTAACCATTTCCAAACTTGTACAAATATTATCTTGCAGCAGCTCAAGAGATGCTTTTGAATCAGCATAAAGTATCAAATATTCTTTGATATCTTATCGAGCACAACCTTAAGGATATTCACAGTAGTATTGTTGAATCCTGTTAATGTTTTCAACGTCTTAGTAGACTTCTTAAAATATTCATGAGGACTTACTTTGTGGCACATAATTTCTTAAATCATTTAGAAATTGATTCGCTTGAGGTTAGCGAGGAATTAAAATGGAAATCAAATACTTTTTTCCCTCTCCCTAAGCGAATATAGAGACTTTAATTTTAAGTATAAAGTAGTAGTGACTAATATAGAGACCTAAATCTAAATTATAGGAATACAGAAACATTTCTTTGATTTTATTTTCACGTATTATAAATTTATAGGCATTAAGAAAGAAGAAGAGTAAATTAGGGATAGTGTATTTGATGCATTGGTATAATTTACTGATTTCTCTTTATTTTGTAAGGTGGTTGTTCTTCCTTAGGTTTGAAGTGAGGTGAGTATATACATCTTTAACATAGGATAGCTAGAAGAAAGGGATGGATTTGTAATGTCCCCATTTTTGAGCAGGTGGCCTAGGAGGCCTTTTATCTGTCTTAGCCTTAGTCATGCTGAAGGGGCTAGTGACATTGATGGTTATTGGGTATGGATTGCACCTCCATTTCACTTATATATTATGTTTTGACATTGGACACGTACTTTGAGATGACTTAAGTGAAATAAGGTTGTGTGATGCTCCCTTAAGGTACTTTATATTATATTTTGTCGATGACTTAAGTGATGGGTGAGTATATGGTACTTTATTATTCTAATTCTTTGTTGGGAAGTGACTGAAGTGCAGTTTTGGCATGTGGGGAGTAAAGTGACTTAATTCATTTTATTTAATTAAAGAAAAGACCCAATGGGGCGATTAGGGTTCTATTTGGCTTTTTGTTGCAATAAGAAGTTATAAAAGGAAGCGTTTGGAGGAGAATATTCATTAATTCATGCACTCACCTATTTTGATATTGGAGCAACTACTGTTTGCACTTTCTTTACTTGTGGAGTAAGATCCCACATGAACCCTAGCTTTGGTGGTGAAAGATCCACACCTAGCTAGCAGAGCACTCTTCGGTGGTGAAAGATCCTCCCTAGTTTGCTATTTTGGAACTTTATTCAGATTTTTGGATCAAATCTAGAGAGTAACCAGAAATTGAGTTTCAGAGTAAGAGGACAACCCTTCTTCATCAAGGGTTTCCATTCAGAGTTGGAACAAATATTTTCTAGGGTTTTATCTGCTCAGTTCTAGATTTGAGGAGTAGTTTTGGAGGGGTTTCTGTGGTCTGATTCCGGAGATTTTGGAGTTGGAGATTATTATCATCATGAAGATGCCCTAGAAGTCATTTCCATTGTTATTCTGGAAATTACGGTCAATTGTATTTTTCTACCCTAAAATAAATAAATAAAATCAGATCTGAGAGATAAATATTATTTTTATTGTTCTATATATTTTTTTGAGTTGTTTAAAGCTAAGTCACAAGGTTCACCGAACTTTTGGCTTGAAGTTTGGACTTTGCCATACTTTTTACGTGACCCTAAAAATTCGTTGGAGTTCGTGTTGTTTGCCTCAAAAAAAATGCAAAAAATCGCAGGAAAAATAGGGGAAATGCCCTTACAAGTCTTTATAAAACCTGCATTTGCTTTGCACAATTCACATCCATTTCTTTTACTAGTCGCTTGCTGGTTTTGATTTACAGTCGTGACTGTTACTGGAGTTTTAGTAGTCGCTAGGGCAAGAGCAGCCGTTAGGGCACATGAACAGAGGTAGGTTCCACAGATGCTAGGGCACAAGAGTTAGCATGTGTGCAGAGGTGTATCTCGATTATCTGGTTATTGGTATAGTTGCGTTGTGGGAGTGTGCTCTTTAAATCCCCTCATTTCTCCACCATTGCTGCTGCCAAAACCACAGATTGCTGCCCAAGCATCTCTACCATCGCTGCCGCCAAACCAAATAAGTTCGATGCTTTGTATCTTTGTTATATGGAATTTTATTAGTGTCTGTAGCTTTAGCTTTTTAATAAACTTTGTTTTTAATTTTTTATTAACTTTTCAAACTCATAAACTTTTGCGTGTGTTTTATTTTTATTATTTCTTTTTAATTTTATCAACTTTTTAATAAAGTTTAAGCTTATATGTTGTTTTATATTTTTATTATTATTTTTTAAAATTTTAAACTTTTAAACTTACGTAGGAAAGTTGTAAGTTTTTATAACTAAAGTATTTTTTAAATAATGTTTGTTTTTTTAATTTTAATTGTTTTAAACTTTAATTTAAATTTTTATAATTAATTATTTATTGTATTTTTAAAAAAACTAAAGTTAAGTTATATATATATATATATATATATATATATATATTTTTTTTTTTTTTTGTAATGTAAAAATAATTTTTGTTTTTCATTTTATTTGTTTTTTATTTTCGAGTAAATTTTTATAATTACATTTTTAAACTTAATTTTATTTTTATATTTTTATAATTACATTTTTTAGAACTTAATTTTATTTTTTATAACATTTTAAACTTGATCGTGATATTTTTAAAAATTGTTGTTTAATTTTAATTTAAATTTTAAAATTTAAATTTTCTATTATATTTTTTTTCAAATGTAATTTTATTTTCTATACATATTTTTAATAAAATTTTTACCTTTTCATAATTTTTTTAATTTTCTTTTTCATTTTATTTATTTAAATGTAAAATATTATATTTATTTTTTAGTTTAATATTTTTTAATGTAATTTAAGATTTATAATACATTTATTTAAAAAAAATTATCATTCTAAAATTAACAATTTCTAATCTTGTAATTGAGTGTATTAAATTTAATAATTTATAATTTATTAACTTATTTTTAAAAATTAATATTTAAAATATATTACTTTTTATTTATTTTTTGCTTTATTTTATTCTCTGTTTTTAATGTATAAAATATATTTAAATTATTAAAAAATATTTTTATTTCTAATTTTATAAATAATGAAGCATGTATTTTTATCTTTATTTTTTTGTGTATTTTAATATTTTTATGACTTTTGCAGGGGATTGCATGGCTCCTCAGAAATCAAAAGCTGAGGGATGGAAGCATGTCATGCGCACATGGACACAATATGAAACCAAATGTAAGTTATGCAACAAAGTTTTTATTGGTAGTATAACAAGAGCAGTGGACCACCTTCTTGGTAGAGCGGGTGGCCCTAGTGGGGGTGTTAAAGCTTGCCCCAATGTCACACCAGAAATCATAGCCAGATTGGAGAGAGGAATAACAATCACTTGGAAAACATATAGCAACACAAAAATAACAAAGAATTGAAGAAGCTATTTCCAGGAACACTTCAAAGGGTTTTTCCACTAGTATGTCATCATCATGTATGCAATCAAACACATGTGGTAGTGGAACACTTTTCGACATTTGGAAGCCAATACAAAAGTAAGATGTGGATGATGCATTAACAGATTTGTTTTATTCAAGTGCCATTTCATTCAATGTGGCAAGGAGTCCTATTTTAAAAATGAAATAAAATAAAAATATGAATTTGGCAAAGGATATACTCCACCTTGTTTGGAGAGACTTAAAACTACACTTTTGGAAAGGTCAAAAGAGAGGGTGAGCAGAAATATGGTAGGTGTCAAGGCCTCTTGGAGTGTGACAGGTTGCAGTATATTGAGTGAGGGTTGGTTTGATATGTGTCAACGGCCCTTGATTAATGTCTTGGTGTATTGCCCTCAAGGAATATCTTTTTTGAAACTTGTTGACACCATGAACCACAAGAAGACTTTAAAGTTTATTTTCAAGATCTTGGATGAAGCAATTCAAGAAGTGGGTGAGGAAAATGTTGTTCAGATTGTCATTGATAATGCCACTAATTGTGTAGGCACTGGAAAAATGATAGTGGACAAGTATCCTCAAATCTATTGGAGCTCTTGTGCAGCGCATTGCTTGAATTTGCTACTTCAAGACTTGGCCAAATTTCCATGGGTTCATGAAGCAATTCAAAGGGGGAGGACAATTGCAAATTTCATAGGGAACCACCGCCTCACATTGAGCATTTATAGACAACATGCATCTAAGGAGTTGTTGAGGCCTTGTGAAACAAGGTTTTCCTCTTTTTATATCACTTTAAAAAGAGCAGCTGAAGAGAAAGCAACAATAAGGTTAGTGATTTGTTGCAATGAGTGGGAAAGTTCTGCTCTTTCAAAAAGCTCTAAGGGGAAGCATGTAAAACAAATTATTCTAAACAACAATTTTTGTGAAAGTGCAAACAAAGTTCTAAAAGTTTGTGAACCTATTATGGATGTGCTTCGCATGGTTGATGGTGACACCCCTTGTCTTGGCATGGTTTATGAGGCTATAAACCACTGTAAGGAATCCATTTAGAAGGCATTTAATGATGTGGAGGCAGATTACAAAGAAATATGGGATGTCATTGATGTAAGATGGAAAATGATGCACACACCCTTACATTCAACAACTTGTTATCTAGAGCCTATGCTCTTTAATATAGACAGGGAGAGCGATTCTTAAGTCATGGGTGGGCTTTATGAAGCCATTGACAAGCTTGTTCCATATCTTGAGCTTGCAAGGATAATTAGGCACCAAACAAAGGGCATTTTGGGCAGAAGAAGGGGTATTTTCAACACGAGGGGCCAAGGATGATATGCCACTTCTTGAGGGATACAAATGGTGGAAATATTATGGATCAAGTGCAAAGGAACTACAATGTTTTGCTCTTCGAATTTTGAGTCAAAGAGCAAGTGCATCAGCGTCTGAAAGGAATTGGAATTGTTTTGATCACATCCAATCTAAGAAATGAAACAGGTTACTGTCAGTAAAGTTAGGAGATCTTGTTTATGCTCGTAGCAGTTTGCGGATGTGCATGAAAAATATGGAAAAAGAATTCTCTTCTTCACAATCCCAACCTATTGGAGCAAATTTGGAGGATGTAGATGATCCTGACTTTCTTTGTGATGAATCCAGTGATGATGATAATGTTGATGAGCCAAGTTCTCTTGATGATATGGAACTTTTTGATGTAGCAAGTAGCTTATAAAGCTATAGAGTATTTTTAGTCTTCTATTATATGAAACTTTTTGATGTAGCAAGTAGCCTATGAAGCTATAGAATATGTTTGGTCCTTTATGATATGAAACTTTTTGATGTAGCAAGTAGCCTTTAAGGCTATAGAGTATGTTCACTCTTTGATGATATGGAACTTTTTGATGTAACAAGTAGCCTTTAAGGCTATAGTATGGTTAGTATGAAGTCAAAAAACTTAATATTACATGTTTAAGGTTGTGGTTTGCCATAATTTCATATGTTTTTATGTTTTTCTATTATTTGAACCTAATGGCAATTTTTTTAAAAACTTTATCCAGTGGGCGAACTTGAACTGAATTTTATCCTTGTCGAACTCGAACTCGAACTCGGTGACTTAGGTTTGAAGCTTTTGGGTAGTGCTAGAAGTGATTAGTTTGCAAAATACAAAAATTTCTTTATTTCTGCATATTGTTGCCATAAAAATCAGAATTTAGTTCATTGTTATTTTATACATATTTTGTGAATTTCAAGTAATATCCCACAAGGGATATTCCAGTGGTATCCGAGTTGTTCCTCTAGCCTGTGTCGATTAAAAATGGGTGACACTGAAGATCTCAATGTGGATGTAATGAAGAAATTATTCACCAATATGGTTAAGCAACATGAGACTACAAACCTTTATTTGAACCAACTCACAGAGAGACTATCAAAGGGCAGATCTGGGCCTTAGGCGGATCGAGGGGAAAAATGTGAGAGTAGTAATTTAGGGCAGCGATCTCCACATTCATCTAACAAGTGATTTAGTCTTCATGAACCCTCTTTCTTGAAAGATTTTGAAGCGTCACATGTAGGACAACCAACAAAGGTAATGGATGAGGATTCTTGTTAGAGGAAATACCAATCTTTGAGTAAGGGATTTAGAGATAATATGCCATTTCCCGATTATTGCATGATGAAGATTGGTAGCAAGCCCAAGAGAGACCATCATATGCCGATACCTGAATTACAAAGGAGCTTGGGGCAGCAAAAGAACTCATTTGAAGAACCAATAAAAGCTCAACATGATAAGTAAGGGGCAACAATTAGTGGGTTGCAAGGAAAGGGATCTATCCACTACATTGAGGTAGTTTCAGATAATGAAGAATAAAAAGAAAAGAATGCTGATTTAAAAGTTGTGTCTGGTATGAGGAATGGTGTTCCTCAAATTGTGACAGCCAAGAGCAGGGAAAGATCAATCCAAGAAGACTAGATTGCACAAGATAAGGATGGCGAAGAAAGAAGCATGTTATCGCAGCAGTTGTCTCATGAAATAATTCAGTCCATTGTTGATGATGGAGAGATCACAAGATATGAGACAAGTGGGATATTTGATGACTCTTATTCCGATGTGTTTGCTGTAGACACAGAGCACACCATGATGACTTATGTGGAGAGTGAGCTGGATGATGTTGAGTCGGGGAGTGAGTTAGGTATGATGGAGACTTTGACTCTAGATGGGTTGAGTGGAGTCATGGATGATGGTGCGACCAGTAGTGTTACACATGAGACAATTACAAAGATTGGGGTTATAGGTTCAAATCACTCGAGTCTATTATTATGTTGGTTATCAGAGGTTTCGGTAGAGTGGAGATCTCATTTGCTTGTTGAGTATTCGAAGAACCGACACACTTGTGGGATTCTGGATGGTCACATACAGGATGACAACTACAGATTGGACAATGAGATGATCTTCTATCAGGGCAGATTGTACCTTATGTCAGATTCATGGTTGAGGATGGAGATATTGCGACATGTGCATTGTTCTTCTGTGATTCGACACTTGAGCTTCGATGAGAGCTACAGGTTCATATGGGAGAGGTTCAGATGGCATGGGTTGAGGGATGATATCCTCAACTTTATACAAAAATATATGATTTGTCGTTATGACAAATTAGAGCTTACAAGTTTATCATTTTCTGAGCTGACATGGGATAGCACTCCTATGTATTTTACTGCTTTTATGCCTGGTGAGCACTTCACCCATGTGCTAGTCAGTAGAGGGACGAAGTTGACTCAGTTATTTGGTTATTCAATAGGTTCACATTCATCACAGGAGGTGAATTATGTAGAGTTGATATTGCCGGTTAATTGTTTACTGGAGTCTTGGGATTTTCCCCCACAGGACACATTGAGACACAGTATGAGGAGCCTTGCTCTCACACGAGTGTGGGTCTTGTGGGAGAGTTGACACACTTTGTGCTTATACGGGTTGTTTCACAGGTTGATCCAGAGGATGCCATAGGGTTTAGAGGGTATTTTTGTACCCAATGGTTGACTGGAGAGGCTGTGAGTGATCACATGACGACAACTTCACATTGGCAGGGACTGGAGAGATTTGTAGTTTGAGTGTGGGTACCAGTGGAGAGTTAGAGTGGGCATCATACTACTTCAAGGGCAACATTGTTCTCTACATGACATGGAGAGCATGATGACTACATGAGGTGTCTTGGGTACTTCAGATCACACCGATCTTTGGTTGACTGCAGGGTGAGGTGTTGAAACTTACTTTGTGGTATTCAACTTCTGCAACATGCCAGGATAATGTTTAGGGTCAAGCATTTCTCGGGAGGGGAGGATTGTAATGTCCCCATTTCCGAGTAGGTGGCCTAGGAGGCCTTTCATCGGTCTTAGCGTTGGTCATGCCCAAGGGGCTAGTGACGTTGATGGTCATTGGGTATGGTTTGCCCCTCCATTTCACTTATATATTACGTTTTGACGTTGGACATGTACTTTGAGGTGACTTAAGTGAAATAAGGTTGCATGATGCTCCCTTAAGGTACTTTATGTTATATTTTGTCGATGACTTAAGTGATGGGTGAATATATGGTAATTTTTTATCCTAATTCTTCATTGGGAGGTGACTTAAGTGCAGTTTTGGCATGTGGGGAATAAAGTGCCTTAATTTATTTTAATTAATTCAAGAAAAGACCCAATGGGGCGATTAGGGTTCTTTTGGGCGTTTTGTTGCAATAAGAAGTTATAAAGTGAAGCACTTGGGGGAGAATATTCATTCATTCATGCACTCACCTATTTTGATATTGGAGCAACTGCTTTTTGCACTTTCTTTGCTTGTGGAGTAAGATCCCACATGAACCCTAGCTTGGGTGATGAAAGATCCACACCTAGTTAGCAGAGCACTCTTCGGTGGTGAAAGATCATTCTTAGTGTAATATCCCCTTTTAGGACAAGTTAGGAATTAACACAAATCTGATCACACACAGCTGTAAATAATTAATTTCCAAATCCAATTGCTGCAAACTTCAAAAATTAATTCCCGCTTAACCGTTCATACAAAAATCTTCAAACTTTGGATTTTGAGTCACAAAATATGAAGAACAATATGCAAAAATCAGATTTTGCACAACCAACCCGAAACCCTAATTTTGACCTAAAAAGTAGGTCGCCCAGCACTTTTAGGGCACAAAAACTCCTCCAAAAATTATGATATCAATTTATCCTTATTCTTCCTAATTTATATAATCAAATGCAATATTAAATCAACCTCAAACTGCAGATCTGAAATAAATATTAATTTACCGTACCCAGAAAAGCTTGCAGACAGCTGAAATATTCTAAAATTGATCTCACTCAAAAGTCAATATTTCTTCACCAAATAAAATGCAGGTTGTTCTATAAATTAAGATCTTTCAAAAGAACTAAAGATTTGAATTTTGTGACAGCCGAAAACTCTCCAAAACAGCCCCAAAAATCATCAACCCAGTTGCTAGGGTTAGAATAAGTTTATTGCATCCAAAATTAGATCATAAAAAAATACCCAACAATCATCAATAACATCCAAATATCCTCAAATAAATGCGCCACTTATCCAAACAAGTCGCCAATGCTTGCAAGCATAAATCATACAAAGAACATACTTCAACACAAGATAACTCAACAAATGGAACAAGAGAGAATACTTCAATTGATCAAACCAACTTACTAACTTCCCACGAGAGAGAGAGAGAGAGAGAGAGAGAGAGAGAGAGAGAGAGAGAGAGAGAGAGAGAGAGAGAGAGAGAGAGAGAACGCTTTAATGGGCATGCATCCCAACTCCAAGCATGGAGCATAAAATAAATATCATCATAACATGAGTCTAACAATGATCCTAACACTCCTTTTATAAGCAAGGAGGCACAAAATTCGAAATCCCTAGGATAAGGAAATTATTAAATAAAAATAGTTTATTATCCCTAGGTGTGGTGTCCCCTCTTAAAAAGGGTGATTTTAATATTTAAAAGCCACCTAAATATTATTTAATTAATTTCCCTTTTTAATTTGCATTTTGAGAATTTAATTAAATAATTACTTGCTCCAAAAATTCTTAAATAATTAAATAAATATTACTTTATAATGTCAAATGATTAAAATCACTCTCCAGGGAATATTATAAAATTATTTAATATAATTTTCCCCTTGCAACATCCCTAAAGCCCACGGAGAATGATAGACTAAGGGTCTTCAAAAATGGGGACATTACACTTAGTTTGCCATTTTGGAACTTTATTAAGATTTGTTGGATCAGATCTAGAGAGTAATCAAAAATTCAGTCTCAGAGTAAGACGACAACCCTTTTTCATCAAGGGTTTCAGTTCAAATTTGGAACAACTATTTTCTAGGGTTTTAGCTAATTAGTTCCAAATTTGAGGAGTAGTTTTGGAGGTGTTTTTGTGGTCCGATTCTGGAGATTTCGAAGTTGGAGATTGTTATCATCATGAAGATGCCCTAGAATTCATTTCCATCATTTTTCCGTTGTTATTCTGGAAATTACAGTCAGCTGTATTTTTCTCTAATTTTATGCCCTAAAATAAATAAATAAAATCAGATCTGAGAAATAAAAATTATTTCTCTTGTTTATTCTTCTATATATTTTTCTGAGTTGTTTGAAGCTTCTGGGTAGTGCCAGAAGTGATTAGTTTGCAAAATACAAAAAATTCTTTATTTCTGCATATTACTGTCATAAAAATCAGAATTCAGTTCGCTGTTATTTTATACATATTTTGTGAATTTCAAGTAATATCTCACAAGGGATATTCCAGGAGTTGGGTTCCATTTTATTTGCAAATGAAATTTGGCAATGAACTGTGACCATGTTTTATAAGTTTATCATGACATTTGGCATAGAGTCATCAATTATATGTAGTGTTTGACTGTTTTGTGGTTAACTTATTTTGTTTACTCTAGATTGTATGCACATTATGTGGTTAATTTTACTTTGATTTGGCTGTATTTTTTATATTTTAATAATTTTTGTACAGCCATACTAAATCCAGGGAAAAATAAAATCGCTCTATTGGCATATCTGAATCTCATTCCAGTACCAGGATCAACAACTTAAGTTTCTGTTGGCTGTTGAATCATGTCAAGCTGCTAACTTATAATTTATAAAGTAATGGAAGATGATGATTCGTTCAGAATTCTGTGTCTTTTCTGTAATATGCTTAATCTATGGATATTCTGTTATGCAAGTTAATCCATTTTGTATTCCCTTTATTGCGTAGGATTGGAATGGAAAACCCCAGTAAACAGATATTATTTACATATTTAAACTATAGATCTCTTGAAATACTAGTTCAATTTTTATTTAATTGTTGAAGCTGTTCTGTTGTTTTATTTATTGGATGTCTGCTTGTGTTTAATAAAATAAAATAATTAACTTGTCACTTCCAGGCCTGTTTGGATGATTTCACACATCATAACATAGATGTTGCTTGCAACTTGCTTGAAACATGTGGGCGTTTCTTGTACCGCTCACCTGAAACAACCATACGCATGGCAAACATGCTGGAAATAATGATGCGGCTTAAAAATGTGAAAAATCTTGATGCCCGTCACAGTACATTGGTTGAGAATGCTTATTATCTTTGTAAGCCACCTGAACGATCTGCAAGAATTTCTAAAGTCAGACCTCCTTTGCATCAGGTATGAGCCAATAGTTGTGGGATTTGTTCTTTAAAACACATGTTTTTGCTACAAATTTTGTGTTATTTGTTTGCAGTTTCTCTTCTAGTGGTAAAATAGTATTAAAGATAGCTTTGATTTGGTGCAGTATGTTCGGAAACTGCTTTTTTCAGACTTGGATAAACAATCCATAGAGCACGTCTGTCGTCAACTTCGTAAACTACCTTGGAGTGAATGCGAAGCATATGTTTTGAAGTGTTTTATGAAGGTTCACAAGGGAAAATATAGTCAAGTACACCTTATTGCATCTCTCACTGCGGGCCTAAGTCGTTACCAAGAAGAGTTTGCTGTTGCTGTTGTAGATGAGGTGCGTGCCTTTTCAACTTGGGATAAAAATGTCATTTGAAATCTTCATACATATTGCCATTTTATATTTAATTTAACTGTTGATTCTCAGCAAAAGGCTTTGTTTTCGAAGCCTAGAGATCCTTAACGTCACTATATCAATAATTACTAGAAATTTTTGAGCAGTCTATATCCTTTTGTTCATGTACTAGTTAGAAGGTGTAATACATTTTTATGAGTTTATTGTTCACGGGGTATTAATTATGATTACAGAGACTTTGGAAGTCAGAAAGGTTTTCTGTTTAGCATGGGGTGCACTAAAAAATATTAATCACATTATAAGCAATTTTGAACCGAATATGGAAATATAACTTAGCATTTACATTTTTGTATCACAAGAGAAGGTATCTTTCTTGGGAGCATACTGGCATTTTCTTTTCTATGTTTATTTACAAAACACTAGTAGTTTGAATGGAAATTGCTATTAAAACTGTAAATATTATCAAACATGAGATGATAGTTAATTGAGTTACTCAGCTTAAACCTGCAAATTATCAATATGGGGCATTTATTGCCAATATCTTGAGCTATGTATATTCAAATTTTAAAACCATGTATCTTATTATTCCTCATTCCTTGTGTTCCAACAAGTTAGGAATTTGGATGGAACAAAGTCATATTGTTAAGGTCTGGAATGTTGCTATTTTCCGCAGGTGCTATTATGTTTTCGTGAAATGTTTCCTACTTATGGAATGCTGTGAGTTACATACACCATTGCTAACTACTGCTGCTAGGTTCTTACAAATATAATGCTTATTTCTTAGAAGAGACTTTTGACGCATTTGTCATAGGTAAACTGTGCAGCAATAACTTCAATAATTTTTCATAAAGAACCAAAGAAAATATTATAATGTCCTCAAGGGCCGAACAGCCGTCCAACATTGATATAAGCTTGGTTGGTGCTTGATGGAAAATGTTGAAGTTGGGCTATAAAGTGTAAAGGCATCAGTTGGAGCACAGTAAATCATGTTCTTATAGTTTAAACTGTTGCAATATTCCAATGGTGCTATTAAGTTTAGGTGAAATGTTTTCTATTTATAGAATTGCCTGGTACTGCTGCTATGTTTGTTGGAATAATATTACACTCTGGAATGTATAGGGATGAGTAGCTTAGTGATAGAGCACCACAACAACAAATGGGAGGTCCTAGTTTTGAGTCCTCGCTTGTCCATGCCAAATAATATGGTATCAGAGCTGAACTAGGAGCCCAAAGTGTAGAAGTGTGGCTAGATGGTAGTGTTGGAAGAACAATTCACACTCTGGACAGTAAAGGGATGAGATGCTTGGTGGTAGAGAACCCCAGCAGCAAATGGGAGGTTCCGGGTTTGAGTCCTAGCTGGTACATGGAAAATAACAAGGATGGATCTTCCAAATATGATACTTATTTCATAGAAGAGATTCTTGTGGCATTTGTCATAGGATAATATGCTGCAACAACTTCAATTATCTGGTTGTTGGTTTTGGATGACAAAAAGAAACAAAGAAAATATTTCATTATCCTTTAGTTCTAAATGGCTGTACAACATTTGACATGAGCCATGTGCGCGCGATATAGTAAACCTTGAAGTGGTTCTATAAAGTGCAAAGGCATCAGTTGGAGGACTCAACATGATTTAAAAGTGCAAAGAAAACACACTAGACTTGCTTGGAATGACTGAGGCTGACAAAACATGAAATTAACAATAAATATATTGTATGGGAGAGAACAGAGGTCTTTATAGGGGTGAGCCCTCTCCTATTGTCTGTCACCTTTTATAATCAAAAGAATCTAATACCAAAGGGTTCCAAAACTTCCAAGTGCTACCTGTGTGCGACAGTTTAAATATGTAAGCATTAAATCAAACATGAAGTAAAATGTAAGATGCCACACATCATGCATATTTTACAATAACCTAGAAGCACGACAACTTAGAAGGACAGAGTTCTTATAATTTCTTCCGTGTTGAGAGGAATTGTTCTCAATTTCTTTATAAACGGGGAAACTCTTGTATGAACATGTATTGGAGATCCAGCTAGCTTGCAAAAGCAAGTTCTCTAAATTGTCATCCCAGTTTGCTGTAGCTTCCTTGCTTCTGGTGGCATTCCTGGTATCTTGTGACGTATTTTCTGTAAGGAGGGTAGAAATTCAGAATGGTGTTCCCATGGTGTACATCCTATACTTCCTGCTAAATGTGATTAGTCATTACATTTGCAGTTGTTGATGTTGACCACATCATTACAATCTACGTGAGCCAAAAATTCAATGAAACATATTTGGTTTATTAGCATATATAAGATGGAATATGGGCCTTACCAAATAGGCTAGCTAGTTTTTTTGTGGGTTCTTGAACCTGTGTTGTGTAACATGTGGCCAGATTGTTTATTTCAGATGCATACTTTACTGATATTTTCAGACTTGAATGTTGTGAGCGGATACTACTAAAATAATAGTCATCTAAACATATTTTTAAAGTCTCTCTATGAAAAAACAAGATTACTTAGTGGTTTTCAAAGGCCCTTTGAATATCTACATAGTTATTGCCATTGTTTAGAATACTTTCTGATGGCTTAGAGAATGTAGATGGTATCCACTGTGTACTGGTCCTTATTAAAACTTCTAGTCATTTGGAATTAATGGTTATCAATTACCAACACAAATTGTGTAGTTTTGGATTCATTGAACTGTTTAACAAATGAAACGATGGTATTTTACACATTTAGGACTTGGAGGCAAGTCCATTTGTAGAACATTTTGATCAACCTGAATGCTTACCCGTGTTAAATATTGCCTGGTAAATTGGGTCCATATCATACAAAGGTTAGAATATGCACTAGTGTCCCCTCTAACCATGCACACGTGAGGCATGCTATTTGTTGTGCCCATAGTTTTGGTACACACGTGTTAGTTATGATATGAATTATGGAGGACTGCCTCCAATGTAGAATCTGAAAAAGATGGGTTCATGCAATCTTTTTAAGGCCCCTTTGAGCTGGAAGAAAATAATTGGACAGCAAATTTTTAACACAACTACACGTGGAAGAATTTTATAAATAGTTGAAGAAGTACCTTGCTTGTCGAGCTGAAGACTTAAAAATGCCATTTTCCTATAGACTATTGCTGGTTTTTATTTACCACACCCTGGGTAAAATATTTTGCCATGTGGCAATTTTGCATGTTTATCAAAACCTGTTTTCAAGCTAGACCTAAATTACTTATACAATGTGGAATATAGTTATTGTTCATGAATTTATCACTAGTGATTCAGTGAACATTCAATTCCATCCCAGGGTTAAGATTGTATTTCATACTTGTATTCTGAAATGTGAGATACCTGCAAATGATTTCTGCATCTAGTTTCTTGTTGCTGCTGTTTGTCGTAATACTTGATGCTATTCTACTACTTTCATTGCTTCTTGATTCTAGTAGAATACTAATTCAGGTGAGACTCTAGTAATAAATTGTTCTGGACAAAATCGTCTGGCTTCTGTGCTATGGATCACCAGTCTTATGGTAAAGAATTGTAATCTGGATACTATTATCCACCACTGATATTGGGCAGGATAATCTTAAAGGGACACTACTCATGCTTCTAGTGAAAATGTGCAAACATTTGGGAAATTACTAGTTTACCCTGCTTAAAGATTTTCAAAGCGCACTTCATGTTGGGCCTGTGATATTAACTAGTTTATTATTGCAGGTTCTAGAAGAGATCAGGCTTGGGCTCGAGTTGAATGATTATGGAATGCAGCAGCGGCGCATAGCACATATGCGCTTTCTAGGAGAGCTATACAACTATCGGCTTATTGATTCATCTGTGATCTTTGATACCCTTTATTTAGTCCTTTTCTTTGGGCATGGAACTGCAGAGGTAGGCAAACAAGCATTCTCTTGTTCAGTTTGAATCATAGAGTTCTTGATGTCTGGATAGATATTTTTGTGGAATGCTTTATCTATTGAAAGTGTTCCCCATATAAAAACTTATAAACTAAGTTCTTAGAATGGTACTGTTTGCAGCACGGTTATTTTTTCCTTGTGTAGCCATTTTAAATTAAAAAATTAGATTCTTGTGATAAAGGTTAATATTGTATTAAAAGTGGAATAGAGACAAAAGGTATCATCCTCACTAACTTGAGGAGGATGGTAGCTGTGTTAATACAATTGACAGTAAGAAAAAGATACGGCAGAAAGTAACAGCCTTGTCTGAACAAGAGTCTTCCAAAGACTAGAGACCCAGGAACTAAAGATACCTAAGAAAAGACTACAAAAAGCTGCAAACATATATAGCTGCTTAAGCTGCCTTATACATTTTCGACCACGGTTTATCTAAAAAAGTGATGTATTTCAAATAGAAGAAAGGAAGTCGTAAATGACTGAGCTTGAGAAAGGAGCAGACTTTTCATTTTGTCATTGTAATAATCATATTCCAGTCAACACCAGGGGTTACTGGTACCTTCCCCATTGCTATGTACTACATGAGTGCCTCTGTTGAGAAGGGCAGGTTCCATCCAATATGGTGATGAGGGCATTGGAGAATGACCTGATTTTCCTGGGCTTGAAAGCCAATGGCCACAAATTACAGTTGCTTTTTGTTTGTGGAGCTGACTGGTAGTATTCCCTATGGATTTTTGCCTCTTCCATCCTCTGACATGCTAAATCACCAGGGAGTAGTTTCTCGATGGTGTCAATCCTTTTGTGCTGTTGCTGAAAGACATTGGCCAAATACACCACATATTTTCATATTTGCAATAATTTACTGGATGCTATATGTTCCAATATCATTAGTCAGAACTTTTAAGGTTTTGCCCTTTGGGAGGGGAGCCTGGACCATATGGAGCCGTTTCTGATTTGCATATTCACCTGGAAAGTTTTGTGGAACAGGATCAGGCTTGTAATGGGAATTGATAAACTGTGGGCCATAGGGGTGAATGGCAGGCCATGAGGAAGGATTGTTGGGTTTGAGCTTTTAACAATACTCGGATTGTATGTATTGACAGCATCTCTCATAAGTGCGTACTTGTTTCTGCATTTCTCTTAGAGGGCCAGAGGATTCAAAGCACTGAACATGTTGATATTGTTGATAAAGAGGGGGCTTATTAGCTGTATAACACTATAACTATAAACAATGGAATGCGCTGTTATGAGGTAGAGGAGGATTTGTTTATACTGGGGAAGGATTTTACCTGAAAAAGACCAGCAAGAGTTCCAGGTTGACAGCATGATATTCTTCATTATCATCCACTACTATTACTGGTTGCTTGCCTTCGGCTTTTCAGCCCTATTCTTCTCTTGATCAACTGCACTCTGCATTTTGGATTTTACTCTGACCTTTTTCTTTTGTATGAAAGAAAGAAAAGAGATAATACGAGTAGCATGTTTAGCAGAGGAGTGTTTATTTATGGCTTTGATTGCAAGCCTTAAGCCCCTTCTTACCTTCGTCTGGGAAATAAAACTTGCAGCCTTCCAATTCGACATTTTCTGTTGGATTTCTTGAGATGACTGGCCACTTGGTGAGTGGTATTGTCCTCGTGTCTTATCTCAGCAACAATATTATTTATGTCAAACTCGCAGACGGAGTTGTCTGCGCTTCCAATGTAGAGATGCTTTAAGAAATGGATGACTTCTGTGTAAACCTGTACCTAGTTTCAACTTTTACGAAGACATTGTATTTAGAATTACCAAAACTAGGGCCTTTGGTGAAAGACAGTTTGAATGGAACTATATATGGACTTGATTGAGCTGTAGCTCTATAAGGAACATGCCAACCACTGCCCTGGTTGTCCATTATGGCACGAAAGCAGCTGATGTGATTGGCATGCTTGCTAAAGCTGAAGTCAGTGTTTTCAGTTCAAGTTGAATGCCAGTTGTCCCTCAAACTCTAACTTCCACTGATTCTGGGAGACGATCATCGCAAACATTACTGTAACAAATAACGCAAACATTACTGTAGCATATAATTATGTGCCCACCAAAAGTCATGGTAAAACTAGTACAGACGAGAGGTTTGTAGGTTGTGGCAAATGTGTGTTTGAGTGTTGCATTGAAGAAAAGTAGCATGGGAGGCAAATATTATGGATTGAATAAAGACAATAACTGAAGGCAAGAGGAAGTTATGGACAACAATAGGAGTGCACGTGTTAAGAGAATGGAAAGACAAATGGTACATCCGAGGATAATGGAGAGGGTGATGTGGCAGATCAAGGGAGTATGGAATGATAAGAATAAAAAAGGGTAGGGATGAGAGGGTGAATGCTGTCCGTGTTAGAGACATTAAAGTGATAGTGGGAAGAAATAATGATAAGGTGGGGCGAATAAATTAAAGGGGGTGGTTGGTAGCGGTAATAAAGGGTACGTGGTCATAGCATTAAGGGAGAGGTGACTAAGATATCTGTTTGTGAGGTGATGTCTATTAAATAGAGAAGAAACTTTATTATCACAATAATAATGTGGAATTCTACTAGTGTGATAGGGGCATTTATAGATAGTTGGGTTAGCAGCACCAAGAGTTGACTCGGGCTTAACCAACTCAATCATCGAAAATAGGTTGCAGTTGTGGTTTCTCCAAGTCCATCAGGCTTTGAATGTATATCGGTAAAGTATCATTACCTTAGAAAATATGGCAAATCCGATCTTCAAAGTGTTGAAAAGGAAAGCTGGCTGAGCTATCTGCTATTTGCTATGTTACTAGGGTTTGCCCCCCACCCTCCTGTACCCCCTGGATATGTACCCGGTATGGATACGTCCCAGGTACGGTATTGATACATCTTGGGTACGTCCAGGTATGTACCGGGTACATCCCGGGTACGTTTTGACGTACTGGGATGTACCCGCAGGGTTGGGCAGTGGCGGGGCTCTAAAAAAGTTTTTTTTTTAAATTTTATTTTGACTTAAACAAACTTCAGTTTTATTGAGGACTAGACTAGGAGTGCATGGAAACCACATGGAAACCTGGAGATTGTTTAAAATCCCTCTAGTTTATTGAAGAGAATATTCAAAAGATATCAAGAATTTTTGAGGTAATTATTTGGGATCATCGCAACTGGCCAAGGAAAGAAGCTATTCATAGAAATTTGGACATATATCTAAGCCTTTGTACAAGTTATTTATGAGATCAAATCTTAGGTGATCTTCAATACTAATAGAAAAATTTGGAACCGCAAAGGTCATAGCTTTAAGTTTTAAAGAGCATCCTTTCCCAAAAAATACCAAGGCACAACATCGACTCCTTGCATCCTTAAGGAGGATTCAAAGGTGCTTTTGGATAATATGAATGCAAGAACCAACCATTGGACTGACCTCTTTAGTTATCATTGGCAGGTTAGAGTTTATCTCATTAAATAGGTCCTTTAGAAGCTCCCTATATACATCTTTTATGGCCACCATTGCAACACAAAAATTAATCTCTGGTGTCCCCAGATTTCACCCTAGAATCTGGGACTACCCTATGTAAAATTTTTCGTACTTTTAAATAATGGGTCGTTTCGTGTTTTAAATGCCAGAAAGTGTCTGTATTGTGTCAAGATATTCCTAGAGAGTCATTTTAGCCAATTTCGCCAAATACCTGGATGCCCGAAATCGTCATATTCTGTTGCTGGGGTTTGCCTGCGGGAAATTTTTATTTAATTATTCAGAGCCCCGTTTGAGGCAAATTGTGCTCTGGTTTAACCTTGTTGAGGTCTTACATGTCAATATTCCCATATACAAGTAGGGTTTTAACCAAGAATGAATCATGGGCTTTATCTGTGACTTCTGGCAACGTTTTGCGTTTTTGGTGTTTTCCCGCTTTGTTTTATGTGAAATTTCTCTAGGTCAAGTCCTTTGCCAATTTAGTCTGATTTCTTGCCTGGAGTATCTGGAGATCATTTGTGGATGTTATGCCAGAAGGAATTTGCCACATGAGGTCTGGTTCTCTCTGAAAAGATGAAGTCATGCACGAAAAAGCTTCTTCTGGGCAAGTCGCATTTTTGGGAAAAGAAGGTTTTAAGCTACAATGGGATTTTTGGTAGCCGCAAGCAGGTGAGAATTTTGTAACTGCCTAGCAGGGTACTTTTTTCCATGGAGGCAAAGCCACTTAAGTCATGATGGGATTATTAGAGGTAGCAGGTAGGCGGGAATTTCTTACCTGCCTTGTAGGGTGAAAATTCTCATTGTGAAATAAAAAAAATCACTTAAGGCATTGATGGGAATTTCTTAGCTGCCTTGCAGGGTAAAAAATCCCATTATGAAAGTCAAACAACTTAAGTGGATCATGAGATTTTTGGAGTTGCGGTGCAGGGTGAATAATCCCATTAGAAATTGACTTTTAAAAATAGAATTCACCCTTGCCAAAAAGTGCGACCCACCTTGGGTGAATAATAATGCATTTAATAATATATATTAATGTTTATTCACCCAATTTTGGTGCCCAAGCAGGAGGTAAAGTCAACACATGATGAAAGGATAAAGAAGATTGGAAATATAATTCTAAAATTAAATAAATTTAATTTATTTAATGCAGTTCCCTCTCATGCAAAAAAGTGCGACCCATGTTGAGGAGAAATAATACTTTTTAAAGTATTAATTAATGGAATTAATTCCTATTTTGGGTGCATAAGGTCAAAGCACACTGTGAAGTCAATGTGGACTGGAGGTAAAAAACTAAAATTAAATAAATTTAATTTAATTAATGGTAGCCATGAGCATGCACAAAATAGGTGTCCAAATTGAAGAGAAAAACATATTAATTAATTAATTGTCAGGAATAGGAGAGACAATTATTAATTATAGAATGGTGAAGGTTATATAAGAATGGGCTGCCATAATGATGAATTAATTAATTCTTCAACAAGGAAGTGCAACCCAGGCAATTTTGGCGCCCAATTAAGGAGGAATTCAGGTGTTTTTACTGTTGGAAGACTTCAAAGTTTGGTGCTTAGGTTCGAAGGAGCGTGAATTAAGTCTGATTAATTGTCTACATAGTGGTACAGGGGCTCAGGTGAAGTTGACAATATTCATTCATGCTTTGCATGCAAACAAAACCTCAAATTTTGGGGCAACAGGCTTGATATATGCAGATTTTTATAATTAAAATCAAGTGTTCTTGTTCCGGTTGCCGTCTTTGTTTGAATTAATTGCAGGTATTCATTATAGGTGCTTATATAAGAGAAAGGGAGCTTAAATCAATGTCCAATACATTGAACATATCCTCCGAATCTGAAGAAATTTCCAGATCTACACTGATTGTAAACAATTTCGGCCGAATAAAAAGAAAAAAAGTTGCTCAGACAAAGATTGCTTTGGCCATGGCTAAGCATGATGAAAGAAAAGGATCAACAGAATCATGCATAGCTTCCAGATCTAGATCCAGATCCATAATTGCAAAAGCTTCATCCTCTTGTTTCGAATGCAGCCCGTGAAGAAGTCAGTGCATGGAGAATTCCTTCTAGGACTTTGTGCATGTTCTACCAATCTTCCAGTTGAAGCCTTCATTGAATTTGCATTCACCCGGAGTGCTTTCCAGAATTTTTAATTGCTCATATGCAATTAAAAATAAAAAAAATGAGTTATTTACGGCAAACATTGCACTGATGCATGTACTAGAGAAGAACTACAAAAGCTTCAAGGATAAGAAGGAAGACAAGTCAAAGGCAATACCCGCAAGCAAATCACAGTCACTTGCTTTCAGATCCAGCCGCTTCCAAATCGAGCTGTTTCCAGATCTAGTTTGGTGAGAATCAAGGGCAAAAGAATCCACTGTATGCAGGATATGAAAAAAGAACAAGACTGCAACTTTCCTCTTTCTTCTTCTTTCTCTTATTTCCTCCGACAAAGTAATTGAGCGATCAATTAAAATTATAAAAGTTAAGTGATTGGTGTAAAAGCCATTACTTAAAGAAGTCAGTTACTTGGAAATAGGTGGCACACATGCAAAATAGAAGGTTCTATCTTCAGTTGCAAATCATGCATGTCATGCAAAGAGGAATTCGAGGAGGGAGATTGCCAGTTGTATCCTTTACAACTTCCACATGTGCCAGTTCACTAAAGGCTTCCTATTTGTAATTTCTCCTCTACATGCTATAAGTAGAGGAAGAATCTATGGGTTAAAGCAAAATTTGTAAGCAACATTCTTGTGTTCCAGACTTTGTGCTGAAATCCTTGATAGCTATTTGAAGCAAAGGAATAGAAAGGAGCAGATTTCTGGAGAACTTTGTGTTGACGGTGCATTTTGCTTCTATCTTTTTATCTCAGATCTACTTATAAACTTTGTGTTATTTTAGATCTAGATCCGAAAGCTGCTTTTGCTTATAATTCTGTGTGTGTGAATATCTATTGGTCCTGTCTGTGTGCATGCAATCAACCCTGTAATCAATTGTTTGGGTTGCACATCTTACCTATTTCTTCCCAGTGTTTTATTATTTCCTTTTTCTTTAGATATTTCCGTTCTTTAACAGCTGCTTACTTGCTACAAAAATATACAACTATGGTTCATGAGTTGTATGGTTAAAAGAAAAACCCCTAAATAGATACTAGCATACTTTATTGACAAATCTTACATGGGAGCCTCACCGGTAAATGAGGGAGATTTATCTCATGACTGCCTAGGTTTTCAACTATGCAGAAAATCTAGCCAACAGTCTCAAAGGAAGTGGATGAAACACAAAAGAATACAATATTCGTATATCATAGAAAATGTAAAATTTTAAGCATATTGAATGTTTTGAACATTGATTGTACTATATTTTTCAAGTTTTTTATTTCTTATGGACTAAAAAATGAGTATATATATATATATATATCGATAGTCCCCAACCCCATCCAATCTCCAATCTAGAGAGACTTGGGATTTGGGCGGCACAGGGTCATTTATGCGCCGATGGGCCGACGGGGTGAGGGCCATAAATAGCCCTCGGACATAACTATAGTGAAGTGGACTTCCAGCTAGTGATAGATGATAGACCAGAACCAGGATGCTCCGCCCAGTCTCCCCATGGCTATATATAGTGTTCTATATATAGGAGAGGGGCCCCATCTATTCTATATAAAGAGGAGTTTAGTGTCCAACATTTTTTAATATATATGTACGGACATATCCAAGACGTATCGTACCCAATGGTTTTTTAAAATTGACATATCCGCGTATTGAACCCGTACCCGTATCCTGGGAACATAGGCTATTTGACTATGATGTCAATGTTGAAGATGAACGTATTGTAGCTGATGGAAACTTTGAAGGATTTTTTGAATGGGATTTGTTCATTGGCCAATGGTTTGGCCTTGTATGTCTATTGATGCTGCGGTCGGGAGATTTCGGGATCCATTCTTTGTAGATCTTTTGTATTACCAAGAGGGAATCCCTATAAGGAGTCTGAGAACACCTTTGTTGATTGTATGCTGGATACCTGTGTGGAGGGCTAATATTTTGGCAAAATTATTAGTCTGTCTGCCAGTCTGTTTTGAGAAGATAAATATGGCTTCCCATTTTGCATTTCTGATGATGCTCCAAATACTAGTCACTCTTGGGTTATGTTTTGCTGCTCCTTCAAAATCTAGTTTATACAATCCTTGTAGAGGTGGGTCCCATGAGATTTTGGATTTTACTTGAAAGTACAAATATCTATAGTGGAAAGGAATATATCAGACTTTGGCTATATGGCAAATTGGCAATCGTTCATATTCGCTGAATTGAGAAAATCCTTGGTTTTCAAACAAAGGATTAAGTAAGTTTGTTGGAGTCTGCTTTTGAATTTCCTTGTGATGCGATCCCTATCATAATGTATACATTATCTAAATACAAGATTCTTAATTAGGTTTCAATATATGTGTTCTACTTCTACTCTTTCTGGCTGTTAGTTTGTAATTATTTGTGAGTGCTATTTTGAAACCTTTGTCCATTGATGGAATGCCTACTCAGATGTACAAGAACCAGGCATGAATGTGACAACAAAGGGTGACCAGTTTAGTCCTGTATCATTAGTATTCTGTTTTTTTATTATCTCTGAGCCACTCTGGACTGCAAGATTTTTTGCTATGATGATGAGTTTGCCGGTACTAGGTGACTGACCCTGGTCTGGTGTATCCCTGTGTTCGGCCTGGCTATGTCCTATTTGGCTCAGGTATGCCCTGGTCTGCCCTACAACAAGAACCAGACATGAATGTAGCGACAAAGGGTGGACGGTTTAGTCATGTATCATAAGCATAGACACCCAGAGTTGGGGCAGGTCTCAAAGACATTGGGTGCAGGGTACTTGGAGATGGCCAAATAAATAAAATCATATTATTTATATAATTAAATTTCTGAACAAAATTAAAATATAACAGATTCTAATGTCATAAACATTGAATAGTTTTTTTTTAGTTTTACCGTTCCAGGTTTTAGGTGTTAGCATTAACTTTTATGTTTAGTTTTTTTTATTCAACTTCACCTTTTAAGTTTTTACTTTTAATACTACGTTGCCAGGATACGGATATGAGTATCGGTTTGGATGCAGATACGATACGCGGATACGTCAATTTTAAAAAACCCTTGGATGCGATACGTCTTGGATACGTCCGTGTATATATATATATATATAATTTTTTTTTTTTATGTACATCTACTCATTTTACTCATTTTTTAGTCCATAAAAAACTGAAATAGTAATACAAAACTTGAATCAATGTTCAAAACATTCAATATATTTAAGACTTTGCATTTTTATTGATCATGTGGCTGCCATACATATGATATATGAATATCATGTTAACATGAATACGAACAAAACTTGAAATTTCAAAAATATACTAGGATCCATGTTCAAATTTTCAAAATAAACAATATACTTAAGATTTTACATTTCATTGTTCATGTGGCTGCCATACATATGATATAGGAATACAAACAAATCTAGAATATATCATCTAGATTTTCCTCAAAATCAAGTTCATGTGTGCCACTTGCGCTAGCTCCACTCTCATTAACTCTACTCTCTGCTCCTTGCGAACTCCCTTGAGCGTCATCTTTGCCATCAAATAATGAAAGTTGGGCAAGCGTGGCTACGGAGGCATCCAAGTCTATGGTCTCTAGATTAAGATCCCAAAGTTTGTGAGGCCCGAGGCGCATACTCCTCAGACTTGTGTGACAAGAGGTTCGGTTTTAGGGAGTAGAAAAGTAAAAAAAAATTAAAAAATCAAATAGAACTTAAAAAACACTTATATACTGTTGGATACGTACCTGATATGTACGGGGTACGTCAGGATACATCATGGATACATCTGTACGTATCCGTGATGTATCCTGATGTACCCCGTATGTATCAGGTACGTATCCAACACGTATCGCCAACATATCCGTATCCGATACGTTTCCAAGGGGATTCCGGGGGGGGGGGGTGTTGGAGTATCTGTGCAATGTAGTTTTAATATTCAAAAAAGTTGTTTTTAAAAAAATTACAATTAAATTAAAGGCAGGAAACAGTTTTTAGGAGATGCCTTAAGGAGTCATGGAAGACTTCAAATGAAATCTCCAAGACTTAGGAGACAACCTTGTCTCACATTTATGTACCCGAGAGGCATCCCAGGGACCAAGAGACGCCTCTCCCAGTTTCTACGATCATAAATATTCTGTTTTTAATTATCTTTGATCCACTTTGGACTGCAAATAATTTATATTTTCAGTACTTGTACTGATGTTTTGCTATGTTATCAGGTTTGTTGAGACCTGGGGGGTCCGGTCCATGTTCGGTATGTAGTCAGTTGGGAGCTTCCCACAGTGAAAATGTCCAACAAGCATTTTTTCTCTCACTCAAATGACTGTTATTTGATAGAGTGGTTTTCAATCGATGTTGGAGCTGATAAAGTCTTGTTCAAATTTAAGACAAATACATTTCCCAATTGTTGACATTTTTATGCTTTCCATGTGAGTGATCCACAGACTTGCTGAAGCTCGATGCTCATATGCCCCAATTGTCAAAGAAATGAAGACAATGCACATCATCTGTTTATCACTTGTTCTTATGCTAGACAAGTTTGGAATGTGCTTGCAAGTCAATTCAACAGCAGCACCGGACTATGCCAAATATTTTAAAGTTTTGGATCAGCATAGATGGCAATATGAAACACCTAAGTCATATATGCATGAGATTGCTACAAGATTCAGTCTTTGGACCATTTAGAAGGAAAGAAATGAAGGGATATTAGAAGAGAGAGAAATACAACTTGAAGATTTGATAAGAGTGAGTAAAAGTCAAATCAAAAGGACTTTGTTGACTGCAATCAAAATTCAAAAGAATCAAAACAACCCCAACAATGCCTCTCAATCACGCAATATGCAAGATTTAACATAGCAAAGAACTGGCAACTACTGTTCTACTAAAACTGTAAGTGCATCGTTATATGATGCAGGAGCTGCCAAGGTGAACAAGCAATCTTGCATCAACCAAAAATGAACTAACCCTTTGAATATCTCCAACTCTAGGAGTGCTCAAGAACTGGTCCATAGGAAAGCTCTGAGAACGTGTTTTGCCTGATGTGTGTAGCATGCGCAGGAGTATCTATGCAGAAGTTGCAAGGATTGTGTAAGTGAATAGAGTGCAGAGGTTTGCATAGACAATGTACGGAAGAAATGGAGGACAATGAGGATCCGAAATAGACTAAGGATTGGACTACTTGCAAGCGCATAAGCATAGATGTGTTCGATGGAGTTTGCGCAAGGAAAGTGCGCAAGAAAGACCGGCTGGCCTAGTAAGCCAAAATTGACTAAGGATTGATTTGCGTGTGAGGTATGGAGGGAAGAAGCAAGGTGAGATGCAAAACATAAGCATTTGGTCTACAAGTTTTAGGAGAATCAAACTGCGTGAGGATTGTATGTCTACCCTGGGGAGTTTGCAAGTATCAATGGGTTGCGCAAAAGCAGGAAAACAAGCAAAGGAGTCTTCAGTTGACTAGGAACCCTAGAGATCTTGGATTGACTCCAACAACCTTGGAACTGCCTTAGACGTCAAAGCCATTGAAGATGTGTCAGAGCTCAATTGGCTGTATGGAGTCAAAATGACACCTAGCATTCCTCGAGGCCTTTATAGAGGCTTGGGGAGCAAGCAATCTGGTAGCTTTGGTAGCCTAGAGAGCTTAGAATGTGAAGCGCAAATTTGAAAGTGTTTTAGGCAGGAGAGAGTGCTGAACAATCTAGAAGGTAGAAGTACAATCTGCAGAGTGTAAAGAAGAGTCTAGAGAAAAAGTAGGAGAGAACGTGGGTCAGAGGGACTCCACCATTGTAGATTTTTGAGCTTGATGTTGCAGCTCAATGTTATTGCCAGTATAGGCACATTATAATCCATTGCCATTTTAATACAATATTTGCACTGTGTTTGTCCCCTAGTGTGTGTGATATCATAGCTGCTAGGTTACGGATTTCCCTAATTGGAAACCATGTCTGTGTGATTGCATTACTATAAATCCAAAAGATAAATGGATCCCACAAGAAACAAATTGGTGTAAACTCAATTTTGATGGGGCAGCAAAGAAAAATCTAGGGAAGGCAGGAAAAGGAGAAATAATTCGAAATGGCTTCAAACAACTAAAAGTGATCCACATCTAGCATGTAGGGCACAAAACTAACATGACTAAACTCCTTTTCCTTAGGAAAAGACTCCAAATAGATGCAAGAATAGGATTAACCCCCATCAATGTTGAAGGTGGCTCCAAAATCACAATTGATATGGTGAAATAAGGAAACTAGTCTTGGGTTGTCTAGAAAATGCAGACAACTCTGAGAAAGAAGAAAGAAAGAAAGAATCGTATTAATGTCCACGGAAATGGGTCAATGGGACTCGAGAATACCACTTACAATCGAATATGATAGGGTAAAAGGAACCTAGGAACAACCTACAAACTAAACTAAATAATACAAATAGAAGCATAGAAAGTAAACAAGGGGTAATCTCAACATCATAAAGCCCCAACCAATGTGGTTAGGGTATTAAAATAAATAACTATGTGGGGTAGCAAGAACAAGAATAAAAGTTGGAGAAACAAGATGATAGCTTCATCTAGTTTCTTTTACCGTTCCAGGGATTGAGGAATTACTTATGTCATCGTCTATCCCTGCGAAAGGAGCAATGTAGTATCTAAGAATACTCATCAGGGAGTGTCTAGGGCCAAGGGGGCTAGGTTGGGTAATCCTGGGAGGATGCAGAGCACTCTCCCTAGAATCCCTCCTAACAACTAATGCTGAAGAAATGGCTGAGGTAGCGAAGAAACTCATAACGCGTGCTTGTCTCTATGGCCTAGGAAGTAGTTGCAAAGGAACAAATCCACGACGCTGAGGAGCAAGTCCATAACTTGAGCAGGGGTAGATCCACATCATTGAGAACTAGTGTGCTAGGACACCTTAGCAGTAGTGTTGTGCTGAGATGAGCACTGCCTTAGAGACATTAATGTTGGCACAAAAAAACTATAGTAGGTCAATCACAAGCCAAGAAATTTTAACTCAAGAGCTAATGGCCTGGCAAAGTTGGCTATTAACTAGCAATGATTCATTATGGATATTTACCAGCCAATGGTTAAAACGGCAAGCAATATCCACGAAAAATTAAAAAGGAAGAAAATACAGTCCACACTACATGTCTTTAACAAATAAGACACAACAATGACCCAAGACTTGTGGATCTTGATCCCATTCTCTCACTTCCCCTTGTTTATTTCATTAAATGTATTTTTTGTGGGCTTTAAAATGGATTTTTATGAGCCAATTTACAATAAAAAATTGTTACTTTACACTAGACCCTCTTCTACCTTTTCATACACACCTCCAAAATAGATTTGTCCCAACTCATTAGTCATCAGGCCCCATACCATTATACACACTGTCACTACACTTGTTCGTAACAAAGGCAATGGAACTTTAAAAGATGTTTTTTTAACACTTCCACCTGTTCTAGTGCCAAACACTATCATATACATTCGTCCTCCCTATCATGGGTTCTTTATAATCTCACCCCACAACAACATTAGTTTTTTAAAAGAAACCCACAATATATTTGTTCTCTATTTCGACCATGTATGTGGCAAATACAAAAGCTGACTTAGATATCTTTTGATGTCCACGAGGCCAAAAAAAAAGCCTATGGGACCCAAATGAAAAAGGGCATAAAACAATTTAAATCACACTTTACAAGACCCAAATGACGATTGGTAAGGATCGTGGCAAATACACCCTACATCACAGACTTCATAAGGCCTTTATTGTATTACTGTGTGATCATCTTAAATTGTTGTATAATAGATTTTTTGTCAGACAAAAGAAGGTAAGGAGGATTCATGCCGAGGACATCACTGAGCAGGGTATTAAATTTAAAGCGCCTTAGATGGATTTGACAAAGATTCTCCTTTACAATTTACCAAACATTCTCTTTGTGGTGGCCTGCTTTTGTTCTGAAGGTGTTTTACACTTAATGGGTCAAGGCGAAGACAAACGACCCAAAGACTTTACGCAAAAAAGCGAGTGGGTGTAGGTGAAAGGTGACTCGGACAATGTTCTTATTTTCCAACTCCAAAATGCTATGTCTGCTCCAAGCAGAGATAAAAATGCTACAAACGTGGTCCTTATAAAGTAACTGTGGTAGAATCGTTATCTCCGACTCCCCAAGCTGAAATAGTTTTCTTTAATGATTTCATGTTGGCTTTGCTTGGGCCAGATCACATAATTAGACGTGCAAGGTTTGCAATCATTTCATTAGATCTTTTCAACCTGGCCTTCTGTTGCTAGGAACTACCATATTTATGGCTGTCACAGATAGGTTAAGCCGTAGACTCATGGAGAAATCCTTTGAAGGAGACCTTCTGTATTGTGACTGCAATTGCCTGCAAAATCCCCACAAGCAACTAAGGGTGTATAGTAGAAAGAAGAAGCACAACAAGAAGCACACAAGGAAATAAATGGAAAATAGCACTGTGAAGAATAAGGAAAAAAATTGATCTGCACCATTCAACTGAGAACCAATCCATTCCAATAGATGATGAAGAAACTGAGAAGATGAACATTGACAAAGAAATGACTTGCCTCCACTACTCAGCAACAAGGGTTTTCTGTTCAGAGAATCAACCCAATGATTTCAGATACATCTCACCCTCATTCTGCTCTCAGCCCACTCCCCTTCACTCACCCCTTCCCACCAATGCCCAGTCAAAACACAAAGGTTAGGTTGGTGGTGGAGCTGTATACTCAACATATTTATAACTACGTTGACAGGATACAGGTACAGGTTCGGTATGCAGATACGTTGATTTTCAAAAACCCTTGGGTACGATACATCTTGGGTACGTCTATACATACACATACACATACACATACACATACACACGTGTGTGTGTATATATATATATATATGTATGCATTTATATATATGTATGTGTATATACATATGTATATATATGTGTGTATATATACGTATATGCTAGGTTTATTCATTTTTTAGTTCATAAGAAATACAAAACTTGAAAAACATAGTAAGATCAAGGTTCAAAACATTCAATATGCTTAACATTTGACATTTTCATTAATCATGTTGCAATACGAATACAAATAATCTAGAATATATCGTCTAGATTTTTCTCAAATCAAAATCTTGCATGCCAGTCCCACTAGCTCCACTTTCAGTATAGCTTCCTCCTTGCAAGCAATGGCAAGCTCTAATCTCGTCCTTCTTGTAATAGCTTCCATCAAACAAATCCTCCTTGCAATTGCAGCGTCCTCAATTCGTCTTTGGCACTTTGCTATTACACTCGCAAAAACCAACAATGAATTGTTTTTGTATTTTGGCAATGCTTGAGTGTCTTTTTTATAGGTTTTAGAGGAGTTTAGTGTTTAATTTTTAAATTAATTTATGAGTTTTTTAGGGTTTACATTGATCAAATCAATGAAAAAATTATTTATTTTGCAACTGTAGTATTGAAACGAAGCAGGTATGGCCTAGGTATGTCTAAGACATACTTGGGTGTATTGGGGGCATATCCCTACCATACCCAATATGTATCCGTACTCGAGACGTACTGATACAGGTTTAGTGGGTGGGGGGAGTTACCCATGCAACATAGGTTTATAGACAAATTAGCCTCAGTGCTTGCCCCATGTTCAACCCTTCAATTGGCATCAATTCCTTTAATTTATCAAATATTCTTGTGGGGATTATATGTCACAACCCAACTAATGATGGTCAAAAACGTTTGGTGTAACATAAACCCTATTATCTCTCTTCCCCTGAGGTTTGTAATATTGCAAAATTTCAAGCTCAATTCCCTATTGTAGAGCCCAAAAGAGACATTCTGGATGCAAAGGAGAATTCCTCCATCAAAAGCCCTACAGAACATTACTTAGAGTATTGATAATATGTTAACAAAAATTGATGATGTGGTTTTTTGGTTTTGTTTGATGGACCGGGAAAATGATTACAATCCTTCATTATCTCCATCGAGGCCAGGAGTTCTACTCTACTGAATATCACCTTCATGCTTCATTCCATAATGTTTCCATCTTAAAGCTTCTGATTTTGGTTAGAAGCCACTATAAACTTGTCTCTCCTCAGTAAAGTCCAATTGGAGTCAATGTTTTAAAAATTGGAACCAGACTCGGAACCAGTCGAGGGTCAAACCGGACCGGTTCAAACTTTATGAATCAATTTACTAAAAAACACATAAAAATTTATATTTTTAATGAAAACAATATATTTGAAAGATTAGAAACCATGATTCCAACAATTACATGCAAAATATGCAAAACTTGCTCATTTATATATGTAAGAAAGGTGTTTATAGCAAAATGGCATGAACTCCAAGTCCTATACACAATGCATATATCATATATGAGATTCCAAAACAAAATACATAAATAATGAGGCTCTAAATGGCCTCTATAGTCCATGACTCCAAAAAATCAACATGCTATGATCATTGATACAGATACTACAAGTTACAAAACTCTAGAAGAAACTATATGACATCAACGATCAATCATCAAACTCTGCACCACTGCTGAGAATGGGATCCTCAGGCTCATCTCATCAATATCATCACTATCCTCTGACTCGTACCCATCCAAATCCTCAGGTACATCTGCAACAACAATATTGGCACTGGGAGTAGCACGAGTGCGACTGATGTTTGCTATGTTTCATGACGGTGGCGGTGGTGCTGCAAGTGGCTCATCATCTTGATCCAAACCCATCCACCCCAAGTCATTGGAATCAAACTTTGCTAGATGACTCTCCTCTACCCAATTTGAGGTTGGATCTATATCATTCAAGACAATGGGATCTGTATCAGGTCTTCGGTTGAACAATTGGTTGCGCCTTAGTTGAAGGTTGTACTGCACAAAGACAAGATTGTTCAACCGTTGTTCCAAACAGTTTCTCTTCTTCGTGTGAATCCACTCAAAGATAGACCAGTTGCGTTCGCACCCAGAAACACTGCAAGTTTGGCTCAGGATCCTAATTGCATACTTTTGCAATTGAGGACATTGACTACCAAATGAATCCCACCAATGTGCTGTAATAAAAACTGTAAATGTTTAATTATTAAATAATGACGATAAAAACACAGTTAAAAATTAAAAGTAAAACGTATAACTTAAAGCATAATTCAACAAATTAGATTGTCTTATGCTAAAAATTCATGATCATTCATTAAAAAGTTTAATCAAATGAATTTCAAAAATTTTAGAATTGCTTACTTGGTTGGTCCACATCTCTTGTAATCTTTGCAAGGTTTTTCCTAAAGGTACCTGTGGCTCTGCTAAAGAAATTGATCTGTCAGCGAACCTCAAGTTGTTGCCTCTCATCAGGGACCATGCGCTCTAGGCACTCGTACAAACCATCTTTTACTTCTCCTGTTTGATCTTCTCCAAACTGAGCTCTATAATGATATCTTGGGTTCAAGAAATATCCAACATCATGTATAGGGCGATTGAGTTGATTGTTCCATCTGTTATTTATAATCTCCCATATAGGCCCATACTTAGTTACCTTGTCTTTGTATGTTGCCCTTATCTGCTCCTTTTCCTGATCCATAGCCTCATAAATATAGCCCATATGGTTAATTTTTTCCCATCCACCAACCGCAACACCTTAACAAGAGGCTCAATAATTTTCACCTCTACTATTTTTTCCCAAAATAAATTGTCAAAACCTTTCTTCTTTGTGTCTTTCCCATCTTGTTTGTGGCTCCGCTTTGATGCATTCCATTCATCACTTGAAAACATCTTTTTCAAGTTCTGTGCTTGGGAAAGAAAAGATTGCAACGTGAGGAAGTTTGTTGCAAATCTCGTGATGGTTGGCTTAACAAGTTCTCTTCCCTCAATGTTTTTCCTTATTATGTTCAATACCCATGAGTTATTGTAGATGTATTTTGTGATGCTTTTGGCATGCTCTACAGTATTCTTGATCCAATCTTGTTTTCCTATATCCTCAAGCATGAGGTCTATGCAATGTGCAACACATGGAGTCCAAAGTATTGTTTTGTGTTTAGTCTCTAACATCTTACCAACAAGAACATAGAGGCATTATCTGTGATGATTTGTACAACATTTTCCACCCCCACCTCTACAATAACCTCTTCCAAAAGCTCAAACAACAAATTTGCATCTTTCACCTTATCAGATGCATCAACTGATTTCAAAAACATAGTACCTTGTAGATAAGAGGCAAGAAAATTTATTATAGTGCGGTTCTTGCCATCACTCTACCCATCTGACATAATAGTACATCCTATTTTTGGCCCATGATAATTTACAACTCTTCAAATATTCATCCATGGATGCAACTTCTTTTTGCAAAAGAGATCCTCTCAAGTCATGCATACTAGGGCCTTTGAAGCCCTTATCAACAACAATGGAATCAAACATAGGCTGGTAATAAGGTGAGCAGGCAACATTGAAAGGGATATCTACATCATACCACCATCTAGCAATGTATTCAAAAGTTTCTTCTTTGTATTGCTTCTTCCAATGGTTATCTAAAGTGGGCTGATTTTCTGTTGGCATGGAGGCACTAACAAGTGTGAAAGATGGAAAAAAGTTTTGGATGGTTTCTTTTTTGAGACCGGTTTTCTTGACTATGAGTGGATGGGGGAGGTATATACCGAAAGGGCTCTCTAACATGGATAGAGGGGTCGAGGCAAGATCCTTCAACACTTGTTTGGGCCATGACATGTTCCCTCCTCCCTATTTCAGCTTCCACCTCTTTTTGCCTAGCCTTCTCTTCTTTATGTTTCTCTAGCAAGTTTATCATTTCCAACCTAATAGCATCAATATTAGGTGCATCACATGGGGAAACATGGCCTCTTTGACCAGCCAAGTGTTGTTTCAACCAGTGTTTTAAAAACTATTCCGGTTTCGGTTCGGTTCGACTGGTTTCACTGGTTCATTAAAAAAATTGCAAACCATTTGAAAAACTGAACCAATGACCGGTTTTGTACGGAACTGGCCGATTTAGTACCGGTTGCGTATTGAACCTTCCGGTTGTTTACTAAACCGATCAAACCAGCTGGACCTGTCTGAACTAGTTGAGGGGCAATTTTTGCCTTAAAACATTTTTTCCCAATTTTAGCTTTTAAGTTTAACTTTTTTCCCAATTATAACCCTAAAATGATGTTATATAGACCCTGTTTGGAACAACGACGATTAAATGATCTTGTCTTCATGCAATACAACCTCCGGCTAAGGCGTAACCGATTACTGAATATGATACCTAATACAGATCCCATTGTCTTGGATGATATTGATCCAACCTCAGAATGAGTAGAGGAGAGTCACCTGGTAGAGTTTGATCCCAATGACTTGGGGTGGATGGCTTTGCATGATGAACCACTAGTAGCACCAGACATGGCAAACACTAGCCATGCTACTACAACTATTGCAGATGTCTGTGAGGAGTCTGATGTGTCTGAGACAAAGGAACATGATCACATTGATGAGGATGAGGATCCCATTCTTAGAAGTGGTGTTGAGTTTGATGATTGATATCAAACATGTAGTAGCTTGTAACATATTTTTTTGGACTCTCTAGGCCATTTAGAGCCTCTTTGTTTATGTATTTTGTTTCGGATATGTAGTGCACTTGGTGCCATTTTGCTATAATTACCCTTGCATGGTATATGCATGAGCAAACTTTGCATATTTTGTCTCTAATTGTTTGTAATCATGGTTTGGAATCTTTAAAATTTCTTGTTTTTATTAAATTGTAATATTTATTGTGTTTTTCTAGATTGTTTCGGTATGGGTATAGGTACGGTACAGTGAAATGACACATTTTTAAAAACCTTAGGTACGGTATGGTGTGGGCACATTCGTACAATATATTTTTAAAAAGTACAATATATAAATATATATAAAAATTAAAAAAAAACAAGAAACTTATAGTCTCAACAACCTATAAAATATTAGAAGCCAACAAGCTTATTATGAATCGGAACCCATCTAAAGCAAGATTTCTTTGACTGAATACAAGAAGAGCACAGAACATTAAATCTATGAGTCCATCTACTAATGGGCTCACAAACATTCCACTTATTGTTAAGGCCTAGGGAAAGGTTTGGGGAGAAGGAAATCTTTTCATAGAGTTGTTTGGAGGTAGCCTCTTGGAGAAGGGGCCCTTTGAGCCACCTTATAGTATCCCAAAAGTCATTGTCATCCTCCATAATTAATCCAGTAGAGGGAGCTGTGAAAGCATTTCTGAGCATTGTATACTTTCCAAACTGAGATTGAGGAAGCATGTAGAAAGCTTTAAGGTCTGTCCATTCCATCCACTTCCCACATCTGTACAAGTCATGAGATATTATAATTCCTTTCTCAAACCAAAGGAGGGCAGAGCAACCTCTTGTCAAGGCAAGGATCTTGTCATTATATTTCTGATTCGACAAAATCGATTTGTAGGCTTGGCACCTAATGTCAAATGAAGAGAAGATAGGCTGCCCAACCACCAAGTGCTTCACTTGCTCCCATGCCTTCCAAATTGACTGAAGAATAAAGGACCCATGAGGAGCAACAAGAAAGCCCCCAAATAGTAAGTCAACCAAATGTAGTCCTTTTCATCTCTCTTGACCCTTCAGAGCCTATTGGCAATATTGAATCACACACGAACTTTCCAAAGTTCAATTCCAATCAAAGCCCTCATGTTTTATTTATTTTTTTGCACTTAAAGAAGAAGAAAAAACTGTGGGTACTCTCTGGGTACTCCTTTTATTTATTTTTTTGCACTTAAAAAAAAAAGAAAAAACTGTGGGTACGTACCCACAGGCCCTGGGTACGTCTCGGGTACAGATTTCTGTACCCTGGATGCACCCAGGGCCTGTGGGTACGTACCCACAGCGTACCCAGGGCGTACCCATACCCAGCCTGGTACAAGTGGGTCTAGGGTGTTTCCGTGCAGTCTAGCCTGAACAGATAAATAATGATGAGGAATTGGAATGCACACTTGAATGAATGTGTGTCTGTCATTTTATTATGTTCGATAGTTACAATGTAGTTGAAACAGTTGAGATCAGTTAGAGAACTACCAATGTGTATATATAAAATGTTCAATAATGACAACAAAGGATCTTGAAATGAACATCACATAGACCATGCAATTTCTATCTAGGCAACAACACCAGAAATGTAGGCCCGTAAAACTCAGATACAAACACAATTCAGCCTACATGAATAACACTCGAAACAATTTTGTATAGATAATGCAAAGCATAAACAATAACAAATGGAAGTTTTATATACTAACCACATAATGATGTACAGCAATCATGTCACACCCATAGCCATGTAAACAATACAATATATAGATGCATGAAAGTCCAATGAGGATGGGTACAAAGGTTGAGGGACAACCCATATAAAGATAATTAAATTCACATTCTTCCTAACACATACTCTCATACAATATAGCACAACATACTTCATTAGCTATTCTGTTATGGATTTTAATACAAAAGCATGGTCTACATAGGTCAATTGGACTAAAAAATACAGCAAGTTTAAATAGCAAGTCAAGAATGCTAAAAGAACTTTAAAAAGTGAAATAAAGTTGTAAAAGATCTTAAACTGGACTTCAAACAAAAAAAATCTAATAAGAGGGGAGATAACCCAAACTGACAGTGCAAAAACTTGGCAAGTACTCAACCGAGTCACAAACATTCATGCATCCAAAAACTTGGCGAGTAACTTGCATATGAATCGCCCACCCAAGTTTTTGGGGAGCACTCACCGATACTCACAAATCCAATCAAAAAAACTCACCAACTATGTGAAAAGACAAAAAAAACGGTTGAAAAGTGCAGCTTTTGGAGAAAAAAAAATGGTCATTTTCTGCTCTTTACTGCTTTGGTTTTTTATAAGGTAGTGAGATGAAAGGCGTGGTAACCAGGGGTTATATAGATAATAATAATAATAATAAACATTTAAGTATAGTTTACATTTTACATTTAAGCATAATGTGTAAGGTGTTTGAGATTGGTTTTCAAATTTCTAGGATTTATAAAGAAGATGGTTTTTAGAGGACCTCTTAAGATTTGGACATAGCCGAGATCGATAGCGCACTTTCAACAATTTTTGAGTTGCCGTGAATTAATCATCATCAGATTTAAAATATTTTTCAACAGTTGGAGTCCGATTGAGAAGTCAAAAGCCTTGATTAAATGTTTTAAATGGGCATAACTCAGCTTAAATACTTGATGCATTTATTCCAGAGGAATTTCTTCTTGCATGTTTATATTAATTCTATGTAGGCTGGAACCCGCATCATTCAGGATCATGAGGTTTGAAATAATAGCAAACTTCATTTTATTGCAATGTTCTTGAGAGTAAGATTTGTCCCTTGATCTGGTAGGTACCAACATGGAGGCGTTGCTCTGGTTACCATTAGCAAGGTAATGTCCAATTGCAGTGTGATGTTTTCTTCTAATTTTCTAAACCTCGAGCTTAGTGCTTTCAGTATCAGAAATCTCAGACATAATCTGCCATTCAAGCCAGTATTATAAAGGTGATTCCCTCCAAGACCTGAGATTAACATATTGCTTCTAAAATTTTGAGTTTTAGGTGCATACAAAATGCTCCAATATTTCACTTCCTTTGTCTTACATATGGCATAGCATAGGTGGCATGTATAGTGCAACAAATTAATTGGTTGGGAAGGGAATCTATGCATTAGCAATCCAGTCCCTGGCTCCTACAATCAACATGTAAGTGTTGAAACCACGAGGCTCTTGTTATCATGAAAAATGGCATCCATTATAAGATTGTCATTGATACAAGAAACCCTTTGATGTGTTAATCTGTTTTCATACTTTTCAGCTCATGCAATAGTTTAAGTTGTTTCCTAGTGTTTGCATTGTCTTATTTTCCCAGCAGAATGGGATCATAATAATGGAAGAGAGCTTTCAGATTGAAGAAAATTTAGTGAAGAACATTACCTCTTCAAAATCATTGGGAGTTGGCAATTATGCTAACAAATCAGTAGGGAATGGAAAATTTTAAAAAATCGCCCCCAGTTAGGAAGCGAACAACTCCCATTTAGTCTATTATCTTCCCAGCTAAGTGCTCAATGGTTTTTCCAAGCAAGCAACTCATTGTCCACCTATCTCTCAGGTAATACAGAGAGTTTACTTGCATTTCATACACTGAAAAATTTATTCAGAAACAGTATTGAGCATGTTGAAATGTACACATCATTGCATTTGATGCTAATAGTAGTATACTAATCCATGGTTCCATATGTTATCTGAGAATTTATGACACTGTGGTGAACATGTCATGTTATGGGTTTCAGTAGGTAAATGTGCATGATTGTGGTTAGTGTTGGCATAGCTCATAAAGATGTTCTGTATTCAAAGCATATGAGAAGTAGCACTTATTACAAGTCATAGATGAGTTCTGTAAGGATTTTTTTATTTTTTTTATCTTTTTTGCATTGACATGTAATCAGCTGGTAGTATACTGTCACGATTTTTTATGCTGTGACCAAAAAGGATAAAAACCATATAAATGTCACTAGGCATTAATGGGTTAATTCCAGTCGCATTCCATATTCTCTTATTTGTTGAAACTCTTGGTTCTGTCTTTTATGGAATCAGCAAGATGTACTGGATCCATCAGAGGATTGTTTTCGCATTCGGATGGTCATAACTGCACTCCAGACATGTGGCCAATTTTTTGACAAAGGTTCTTCTAAAAGGAGGCTTGACAAGTTTCTGGTATATTTTCAAAGATATATTCTCAGTAAAGGGGGCGTTCCTCTGGATGTTGAGTTTGATCTCCAGGTTATTTAGCATGCTTTCACTCTCTGGCTATAGAATTACCTTTTCATTCAGTAATTTGTTCAATTCCTTTCCTTTTAATGCTTTCCATATTTTGTTTGGCAACAATTGCAAATCTGTTATCCTACATGACTCTGGTGATGAGGTCAATCATTGGAGCTGCTTTGGGAAGATAAATAACACGTCATTTAAAATTTTGAGACACCTCTGTGCAGGCTACTAAGATTTTTTCTTGCCATTGCTTTTAGTCTAGATTCTTTTTTCAATGCAAATGATACATTTTATTTCTTAAACTAATGATGGTGAATTTTTAATTCGGGCATATTATTTGCAATGCCTTTGCACTTTTTAATTGTCAATATTTTTCTGAATTTTAAGCCATCGTGACTTTGAATGTGCAGTTCTAGTTTAAGGCAATATATGCTCTTCTTTTCAGGATCTATTCGCTGACTTACGACCAAAAATGATTCGATATTCATCCTTGGAGGAAGCAGATGCTGCTATAACCAAGTTAGAAGAGCAGGAATGGAATGTAGTTCCTGAAAGGATAGGGAATGAAAAGTATTCTGATACAGAAGGAGTAAAGGCCGCTTTACATTCTGCTCCTATTGCTGCTGGAAATGGCCAAATGGTGATGGATGGAACAGAGGAGAATGGTATTGGGATTGATGATGGAGAGAGTGGAATTGAAACAGAAAGTAGTAGTTTGGAACCTGATTGTCATGAAGATGAGGAGGAATCGGATGAAGATAAGTCTGTTGATCGTGATGATGAAAGATACGATGAAAATGAGGAAGAAGATGGTGGGGAGCCTGTTGCCTCTGAAGAAGAAGAAGATGTGCAAATAAGACAGAAGAAACTGATGGAGGTTGATCCAGAAGAGGAAGCAGATTTTGAGCGCGAGCTGAAGGCAGTTATGCAGGAGAGTTTAGATTCTCGTAAATTAGAAATACGAGCACGTACTACACTGAACATGGCAATTCCTATAAATCTCGGTGAAGGATCTAAAGAACACAACCGAGCAAGTGAGATAGAAAGTGGAGATGAGATTTTAGATGAAGAAAGTAGCGGGAACAATGTTTCTTTCAAAGTGCTTGTAAAAAAAGGTAACAAGCAGCAAATCAAGCAATTGTATATTCCACGTGATTGCTCTCTTGTGCAGAGTACAAAACAGAAAGAAGCAGCTGAGCTTGAAGAGAAACAGGACATCAAAAGACTGGTTTTAGAATACAATGAACGGGAGGAAGAGGATTCATCTGGTGCAGCAGCACAACCAATTAATTGGCCTCAAACAGGTTTAGGTGCAGCAAATAAAGGATATGGTGGCCGGGGAGGATGGGATGGTTCTGGGAGATCAGGAAGTGCACGTCAGAGGCACCATCTACAAAGTTCTGGATACGTTCGACGGAGATAAAATGCTGCCGCACATTATGTTCTTTGTGAATTTGATTACAGGGATTATTTTGTTTATCTGTGGCTGGGTACAATTGGTGTTGTGAACCAGGGCAAACAATTGGTGTTGTTGATACCATGGATGGTTTTACTTTGCAGATTCAACGATTTATTGATATCCATCTTGATGGATGTGTCCTTAGGATCCTATGGAATTATTTTGTATCCCTTTTACAGCTGTGCATTCCTTGGGCTTATAAGAATTCAATAGAATGATAACTGCTCAAGCCAAGTCCTCAAATGTGCAGGGAGCAAGTTGCGAGTTTGGGGCTAGAACCCCATAGTATGGGAGGAGTAAGTTTTTATCCTGAAGGAAATCTAATGAATTATTGACAGCAACCACATTGCAGAAATATGGAAATTTACATGCACGATTTTCAAAAAAATGCATAACAGGACTAATCATTGTATTGTATGATATATTTGTGATACATCGACCTCTTTTGCTTGTAGTTCAACTGAATAATCATCTTTTGCAACATTTTAGTGGTGAACTATGCACATATTTAAAAAATCCTGAACTGCTGGCCAGTGAAAATACTGGAAGGTAGCTTTTGTTAATATTGATTTCAAGAGGGATTTTGGCCTTTACTGCCTTTGGTTCATCTCTTTTTTGGTGTTTACAATGTAAATCTTGGGGTATGTGATCTGAGTACCTTGTGTCTATATTGTGAGCAATTACGGTATGATTTTGCAATGAAAATCTCTATTAATATTGAAGGGTCGCCAGACAGTTTCTTCTCTGGCATCATACATAACTTCATTTTATCTTCATATGCCAGGTTTAAAAATTGCCACTGTCGGCATATCTTCACTTTTTTTGTTGTGGGAGGGAGGGATGGAGGGAAGGTGATTTTTGATTCCGACTCTCCTAAATTCTACTACATATACCTGATGTTAACAGGAATCAAATTGATATCAATAAAGCTATGCTGATAAATTTACTTGGATAAAATAATTGGTACTGTTTATTGTTAAGAACGCCTTTTCTGTCGCATATTTACCTGTCGAATAGTATGTTTCTTAGTTCCATATATGCTTCAGCACTGCTGTGAGTGAATACGAGTGATATGATATTGTGATAATCAAATTCTCTTTAAGTTTTCTATTTTCTAGACCTAGTCCAAGGTTTGAAACTCGCCTCCTTTTTGAGTATGGCTCAGTACAGGGTAAAATTCAACCAAATTTGAGGTAGCTCTTATCTGTTGCCATACCCATATCATGACACGATGGCGATAGGGAGCCTGTGAATTCCCAGCTTAAGTGTGCAATTAATGAAGGCTAGACTGTTATGCCAACAACTAACTGAAAACACAAGAACATGATTACACAGAAATTGCATATAACACGATTATATAGAAAGCCACTTTTGCCTCGTATATAAAGAAGTTTACAATGCTATGGTGCAGGAAGCTATCCCAATCCTAGATCCTTGACCTAGATCCTTGTACATGTGGTGTGTGCTGGATATCATTTGTGTCATACTAAGTACAGTACTCGGCCAAACTAAGACAACCCTACTCTGTTCCAAGTACAAAAACATGATTACAAAAGACCTACTATAAATTGCACATATGACATTTAAATGGAGCTATCGGCAAGGGCCCTTGGCGTTGCACTGTAATCAAACAAATCCAGGACTTGAAAATCAACTAAACATGGAGCTTCATTTTACATGGAAGAAATAAAAGAGGTTGAATTAGGTTTACCGATAGTACTTTGGGATGTTCCCTATGTGTTGGATAAAAATGACAATAATAATAATATAGAAAAATCTAAAAATTGTTAGAGCTCGAAACATTTAATCCTATTAAGTACGCTTAAACATTTCAATCTTACAACCATTTCTGTTTTTAAAAATATCTTTCTAACTAGAGAACCAAGCATATGATTTTAATATAAAAATGAGTGGGTATTGTGGTAGCAGCTTAAATGTGAAGTATTATAGGCTATGGAGAAAGATGCCACAAATGTATGGTCTAAAAAAGTTCACAAAATCACCAGAGGAAAAGATAACATAAAATTGTCTTATGCCTCGGAACATCACATACAAGAAGTGTGGGTGCGAGGTGGGGCAAGGGAGGTGTGTAGGGATGGATGGTTGCTAAGAGTGGGGTTTCCTTAATGTTATAAAATCGTGTATGCCCGCTTGGCTTCTTAGGATTGTCGAACTTCCACCATTTTTCACCAATCAATATCTGCATATGGAGTTGTGCACCCTTTTGGGGAGGTTGCAAGGCCTGCCTTGAGGTATTTATCATTTTGTAAAATTGTTGGGTCCCTACCTCAAGAACTCAAGAACTTGACATGGTGATGGGGGTTGGTGGAGGGACACCTTTGTAGCGAATTGTGGTCTTTGGAGTGGCATGACCAAATTGAGGAGGTCTCTAAGGATATGTAGCTATCATAGAAAGAGGGAAAGCCCAAGTAATTAAGCAGTGTCACCACTTTGGTGGCACAATTTTGAACATGACAAGTTAAATTTGTCATGATATAAACATTTCAAAACCAAGAGAGATTTTTCAAATATTATATGTTGACAAATTGAAAGATTTAGTAAGAGGAAAATAAACTACCAAAATAATAGTTTTAATCTTGTTTATGCTCCTAAAGTTTCTATACCAATGATTTGAGTTTTTTGTATTTTGAAGTTGTGAAAGATAATGTTTGTTGTATTTTACCTTCTCTATAGAGGAAGTAAATTATCTCTATTTTTAACTATCTTTTGTGATGATTGCTAAAAGTTATTGCGTCAGTTTCCCTCTATTTTGGCAGCGGGGTTATCAAAATATTTCTTCATAGTCTGGGTTGGAATTTCGAGGAAACAAACACTTGACAAGTCATTTATTACTCGAGGTATTTTCTAGTTGACGTTGAAAAGAATAGACTTAATTAATTTTTTACTTCCTTTTTTGGCAGGGGTTTGTCAAAATATTTCTTTATAGTTTGGGTTGGAATTTCGAGGAAACAACACTTGGCAAGTCATTTATTATTTAGGGCATTTTCTAATTGATGTTGAAGAGAATATAAATAATTAGTATTTTACTTCCTTTGTGACAAAGATGTTTTCCAAGCATTCAAAAGAGCTCAAGAAGAAAAAATCATTTATAATTCTAGTGAAATAAATGATTTGATTGAAAGAAAAACAAGGGTTGGATTTTAAGGTAATTTTAGGTGATTTTTAAAAGTAGTCTCATATCTCCAATTCAAAGAAAACACAATGATGAGTGAAGGGAATTCTTGTTTTTTAAAGTAGAATTAAACAAGAGAAAACATCACATTTATTACCAAAATTGAAGGGAATTGAAAGACTGAATCTTGCTTAGGAAAAATAACCTTTCACATATATTATCTTTTGGGAAAAGTTTGTTCCAAAATTTTCTTGTTTTTAACTAATAAAGCATCTAAATATTTTCAAAGTTACTTAGAAAATAAAGCTATGTAAGGCATGCCCAAAAGGATTTGACCCTGCGACCTTTTGATATGCAATCTTAAGACTACTGGCACAAATGGAAACAAATGGAAGTTTTGGAGACTCCTACCTTAACCATTTGGCTATGATTCCTTTTAAAAAAATATAACCTTATTTCAATTTTGTTATTTCACAAATCATCTATCCAAATAAAAAGTCTATTAAGAGAATACTTGCAGCTTTGCAAATCTAATTTAATTTTTTTTATCGAACTTCTAATATTCAAAATGTTCAATAATCCTTAAAAATCTATTCATTTAGTTTTGTATCTAACTTTCATTGTTGTCTTTTTGACAAAAAATTATATTCGTTTTGATGATCTAGTGTATTTATTTTCTTTTGTAATATCTTTTTCTTCTTCATATAATCTGCTGATATTTATCAATGATCTTTGAGAAAACTTTTGATCTTCCAACTTCTAGATTATATTTATTTAAAGGGGTTGTTTTTCTAAATTTTCATTTCAAACTAGTATAAGCGAATAAAAAATATCAACCCTATTGGGAACTCGAACCATTTAAGTCACTTTGAGAATTCTCTAGATAATTTATAAGTCTCTTTATTTCCATGCCAAAACCAATTATAGGGAAGTTTATGTTTCTTAAATATTAATAAAGTTTACCAAATCCTCCACATAGAATTAGTTTTTTCTCTCCTAAATCAAATTTGAAAACTATCCTAGTGTAATAATCAGAGCTTCTTTCCAAATAATGGTTAAACTAATAAGAGAACATATAATTTTTTAATTTTTAAAAAGATCTTTCACAATATAATTATTATTCTTTTCATCTCAAACTACTTCATAAATAAGATAAGAATTTACATTAGACACTCGAGTATCATTAGAATTGTATCTTCCTTGACAAACTAACCACAAATCTAAGACATTTTCTTTAAGAGACTATTATCTATGTTTATATATTTCTTTTATTTGATTGATCCAAATTAGATCACGAAATGTTAGCAAAAGTAGTTAACTAAGCCACTATTCTCATGCAAACTAAGAATGCCACTTGAAGTACTTTTCTTCACTCTTTCTCGTCATCAAAATGAGTTAATTAAGTTAACTGATTTTTAACAAGCTTCACGAAGTATTTGTGATGATTAATGACCTAAAAAATATAGGTTTTAGTGCATATCCAAAAACAACATAGAGAATATATACTAGGGGGTTGTGATTACATATACATATTCCTCTAAAAAGGTTATGCACTTTCCAAACAAAGTGCCCTTGACTTTCAGTTTGTATGCAAGATTTATGGCCTCTACAAATTGTAAGACTTGGTGTTACGGAACCACCAATTTAAGTAGGTGGCAGTTATGTAACCATTGAGGTATTTTTTCAACCTTTAGGTGTGGTTACTAATCTTGAGGCGATTTGGCAACCTAAAGGATTGGATTCATAATTGTCGGGGCAGTTCCATCCTATATAGAGGGAGGATTTCTCATGAAAACAAGTACATGTGGTGTAAAGGTCGTAGATGACGTCCCTTGGCTTTTTGATTCCTTTAAGCCTCTCATTTGTGTTTCTCATGATATAAAGTTGTATGAATATACCCTTAACAGGTCATTGTAATTTTTTCATAATAATTCTTTTTTCTTGCTTAAGTGTCTTAGATGTTCGAGTGTGTTAGGGAAGTATAGTTTAGAAAGTTGTAGAGCTTGAATGAGTGTTTGGGCATCTCATTAATGTAAAGAATATCCATGAAGGCCTTGAGATTGTTGTACATCTATAAAAAGAAAAAGGAGAGAATGGCAAAAGACAATTCCTCAATCATTTAAGACTTTTTTCCACATTGGATTTCTCTAGGGTAAACATTGTCTTGTGCAATTCTATTTCATACCATTTGTATTATCTTTCTTGCTTTACTTTCACTTTAAGTTTATTTCAATTCTTAGGAATTGCAATTTAATTCTAAGCACATTATTAACTCTTTTATGCAAATTCACAATATAACAATATAACATGGAGTTACCCAATCAAGTGTCAGGGAATATTTAAGGTTTTTATTGATGAATCAAGTGATGGAATATCCATACTAATTATAGATCATAGTGGTATTAGAGTTGGTTTGCGTTGTGTGGCCTAATTGTTTTGAAGTTTTATTCCTATTACTAGAGAAACTAGGGTTAGTGGAGAAGGTGTCACTATTCCTTTACAGTTAGTGCAAGTGGAGAAGTCATGCTCATTTCTTTGCAACAAGGCATATCCCCACGATGACAAAATATATAAGTGATAAGCATGTGCCATGAAGATGGTAGAATGCCTATAGATGATATTCCTGAAGTTGGAAAAGGATGCCTCAAAAATTCCTCAATCCATGGTGAAGCTTGATAAGTTGGAAAATATTATGGAGGATCTCAAAATAAAACGAATATTTAAAAACTCCATACCATGAGAAAGAGAATCCTTATACCAATCAAATTCAGTCACCTACGTTTAAAGTAGAGGCCAAGATAGAAATTAGTCCTTATGAAGGTGAAATAAATGTTGAGAAACTTGATTCTTAGTCATCCCAGTAATAGGTGTATTTCATTTGACGCGTATTAGTGAAAAAGTGAATTTCTTTTGTAATATTGAAGGTAGCTAGTCATGTGCTCACTTGGTTTAAGAGTTACATTTGTACCTTAATTGTGAAAAATCCATCACTAATTTCTAAATTGGACGAATTTAAAGTGTTTATTAAGTGACAATTTTATCGTAATTGTTATGAATTTTAGGAAAATAACATGGCCAAAGTGTCTAGAATTATATGAATTTTCATAAGAAGGTGGTTTAAATGGGAAAAGATGTGTTAGATCATGACATCTTGATGAAGTATGTTAAATGGCACCCGAATCATCTAAGAAATCTTGTTTTGTTGGCCAAGCCTAAGGAAATGTGAATCCCATTACCTTGAGATGATAAGAAGGGTTCCTCTTCCTCTTAAAATGGTCCAAAGCAATAGGGTGGTTTCAAGCCAAAGGAGAGAGGAAAATCAAAAAGTAAGCATTGGCCTAGTTTCATCCAGGAGTTAGTCTTTTTTTATTAAGATCATAGCTCTATCTATCCTAACATAATCAATCAAGCTTACACTTGAAGGTCTCACCCGAAACACAATAAAGCTACCTTAAGGTCCCCATTTTAGAGATGATTGCAAGGGTTAAATGATAGCCACAAACTTAATTATGTAAATAATTAACATAATCCACACATACTCTACAGTAACACATCAAAAAACACAAGAAAATACCATTATATTCATGTCTAGTATAAAAATACAGATATTATATGCAATAATACACACCAATCACTAATACAACCATGAATTTATGGACAACAGATTACAAACATGCCCCTATAACTACTAACTACTATAAATCTACCATCTCCAAAAAGTCTCACTTAATTATTAACCCCTTAAAAAAAATTAAAATTACAATGCAATCTCTATCTATAGTTTTTGGACCATCAATATATTCCTACAAATATAATTATCTTGATGCAATACAATTGGCACACACTACTTGAAAGTTTGGAATCCTTGATTCATGCGCTTGCATGTGTCCTAATTGATATCTTTCACAAATCTAGTTGACTTGTGCCCATGTCTCACTCATGTTCTGTAATTGCCTAGTCATTTGTGTTTTTTTCTCAAAACCCTCGGTGAACATCTGCCCATACTAATTTACTTGTTTGTCATTGAACAAGGCTCTCCGCCCCTTCTTTGTAGAAGAATAAAGAATTAAGTTACCACAAATAATTCAAATAATAAAAGAATCCCAAAAATTTATTCCAAGCTCTATGAGACCTTATATTTCAACAAATCAATTGTTCAAATCCATTCTGCGATCATCCTATCACCTTATCCTTTCTTGCGTGACCTTTATAGATTTCCTTCAACAACTCCTACGTTGTTGCTCCAAGTCTTGTAAGGAAATTTTCTAGGTTCTCTTGTTCTTCCTTTAATGTATCTCGGATGGCTCTTATATTTTTTCCAGTGATTGAGTTTTGTCCCTTATACTCAGTGAGCTCATTAATGGTGGCCCTGTACTCAACCCTTTGGTTAACCTATTTCTCTAAGGGTTTTGCTATAAATTGTGTATGAACATCCTTATCCAATTTACATCAATATTAGTACACAAGATTTTATTTGCTTCAATCACCCCCTTCTACCTTCCTCCCATAATAAATGAACAATTGAATCTCCATAAATTCATCAACATGTGCCACTTCCTTCTACAGGTTATCCTAAAATTGTACCAATCTAGTCACTAGGTCTTATAGCTCCTTTAACCCTATAGTGGTATCCTCTAATACTTTTATGAGTATGTGAACGACAACAAGAGTGGTGATAACTGCTTGTAATTTGTCTAAGGAGGTCATAACCTTTGTAAAAACTCAATCCTCAAAATAAGGGTGGGTTGTAGTAATATCCTAGACCATCATAAGAATCCAATGACATATTTTCAATAATTGTGTGCCCCTTTGATTTAGCTTCCCTTGCAACACACTTATCTATTGACTAATATGAATTTTTCCTTTTTCAACTGCAAAACTTGGTGAATTTGATCAATCATTAGGACTTAAAAGGGTGCATTCTTTCCAGGAAATGGAGAAAGTATGTGGATTACATATTTATACATTGTTCATACCGTGCATAAAGTCACACATTAATGCTTGACCAAATGAAACCTTGGGTACTTCAAAAACTAACGAAAGATATATTATCTTCATCAACCTTCGAAAATCCCATTTTATCTTCCTAAAAAATCCCAAGGAGTTGTCCTTCGAATCCTCTTCATCGGAAACTTGTTTCTGAGTATGGATAGAAAAACCTCACTAGAGTAACTCCCTCTAAACATCGAAGGCATGTGAATTTATATCTATCCAGTGAACACTCCAAGTATCTTGTGGTCACCATGATGGTAAGACCTTGCAATATGTCCATTCATCCTACATTGTGTGGACCCTCACAAGAATATGATGTGGAGTGACATAAAACTCCACATATCCCTTGTATACAATGACCAAATCTTTCGTATATGCTACTCTCTACCAAACAACTTATAGAGATTATCAAAGTAGAGGTGCATACGTTCCTTGTACCTCTCTCACATGGAACCTCGACACCTCATATGCCACATATATTTTATCCATAGTCCCTTCACATACCACCACATAAGGTAACTGCGCTTGGATCGCACGAGTCTGTGTGATACATAAAATAAGTTTTGAGCATAACCAAAATATTTTCCCAACTCGTGGGATTCATAGGCTTTTACGGTTAGCTTTTAAATACAAATTTGACATTATTGATCTAGATGTATTTCATTACAAGTTTCCTTACAAGAGGAACCACCTCCTATGATTCTCTAGTAATGCAATTTGTGGAGGTTATATTTGCAAATATTATTCGCACAACCCCAATGTATGCATCTTTGATATCATCCAAAACATAGGAGTAGGTCCTTGATGTTATTCCCCGATTACTAATGGTATGGTCTTGATCTACGACCACCCCTAATATGGATTTCCAGAAATCCTCGCCAGTGTTTGGGAGGCCACTTCCCTAACTTATTCTTATGTTGGTTATCCTCAAACTTCTCCTCATGAAGTACATCTAGTCCTCATGTACTCTTGACAAATACCAAGTTAACAATTCCTCGGGATTATCAAAATATGGTGAATCCCATAGCGATAACACACCAATATCTTTCAACTTTGTTGATAATTTGCCTTCTTTTTTACTCCCCATCAACATGTGAAACTCCACATTTAATTTGGTTGAAGTGATATTATTCATATGGTTAAGCTCCTCCAAGGCACAACTGTCTGTTAGTATATTCTCCATAATGTCGTTGGTATCATCTTTGGGTACCCCATATCCATAACCAAGGTATTTCTCTTCTTTTTTTGTTCTATTAACACATGTGAGTCATTTATTTCTCCTCATTACAACCGTGTTTTCAAACTCATCATTATTACTTTACCCATCCAATCTACTCTCTAACATATCCAAATAGTCATTTACGTCAACTTCCTTCAACTTTGGTTCGTCCTCTTCATTTTTCACAATCCACTCATGTTTGATCTCATCGCAAATCTGATCTTGGTTCATCAATTAATAATGCTTTAATGAGCTCACTTTATTATCTTAAGTACCTTAAAAAAAGGCACGACATCCACATGCGCAAAAAATAGAACAACATCCAATTCTTGCAGACTTAACAAAGTATTGTTTCTTGCATACAAAATTTTATTTTTTATATGCAGTTGGAGTATTATCTCACTTATTTTTGTGCTAACTAAAAAGAAAACAAACAAAAAGTATTCATTGGTTGCTAGCCTTATTGGTATTCCAAGTTTTTATGGTGCTTAATCTTCGCAGGGATTAGGCCTATACCCATTGAAATTCCCAGGAAGAATTTCCCCATCCAACTTTCACAGCTTATAAGATTCCAGTGATAAACTGTGATGGGTGATGAACGACCCCATCTACTGTATGAGTAGTTTCTCTGGGTGTTGCAGATAGATGTAGTCAAATAGAAGTCAATTGTCCCCTTCTTATAAGAGCTTAGTCTCGATATGTTTGTCATGCAAGGTCTTTATTCATCCTTTCTCCACTTCTTGACTCCACCGAGAAAACAACCTCCATTTATCCAACCACAAAATCTCATGTAGCCTCTCATTCAAAGACTTCCTATCCTCAAGATTACTTACAGGGGAAATCCACCAAGTTGAAACCAAAAACTCCGTTGATAAGATTTCCTCTTTTTCGTACACCAACTGGGAGTGGGTATACTTGTTTAATCTTTTTTGCATATCATCTTGGAGGCCCATAGAGACCACAAAAACACGTTTCCATCTCAATATAAGTGTGTCCCACGTCGCTAGATATCTTCGTCAATGCTGTCCCCAAAATCTTGTTAAAGGCTTCCACTATCCCATTCCCTTGTGGATGGTAAGGATATTATCTTATCATACGCTATCATGAAATCCTTAAAAAAAAGATAGACTATCTCTGCGAGAAAACAAGTACCATAAACGCTCTTCAAACTCAAGAGGACACCCAAACCTTGTAATGATGTTCTCCCATAGGAATCTTGTAGAATTTTCTATGGTGCCATCCCAAGTCGGCTTAGTTTCTGCCCAACAGATTAAATAATGTAGTCAGTGATGATGTAATGCATCCCTGTCCAACGTCATCATAATGGGTTTAATGGGACCCACAAAATCAATTGCTGCTCACCTATCAAACGGTTCTTGCGCAATCATCGATGCCAATGGCATCTCATCTCTGCGATTCGGTTTCCCCACCCTTTGACAAATATCACAACTCTGACGGAAACTCCCGAGCATCCTTAAATAACGTCTGTCCACCAAAGTCCTCGTAGTAAGGATTTTGTGGTTTGTGGACATCCCCTCACATAATATCCTCCTACCACCCCCTCGTGACATTCCTGTAAGACATCTTGAAAATTCATGCTCTAGCTACACAGCGGCAAAAAAACCTCATCTCTTCCCAGCATGTATATTTCCTCGTCCAACCAATCAATATGGGGCAGCCTTAACTGCCAACTGCTTTTTCTACAAGGTAGTCCATCCCTCAAGTGCCATTCCTAACATTAGAAACACCACAATTTCTGTCATTTCCTTCGGCACTTGCAGAACTTTGTATAGTTGGGCATCTGGGCAACCCTTCCTCAATAGACCACGCAGACTTCTCCCTATATTTATGTGAGACAAATGGTTTGGTCTTACTATGCAATCTCCTTGGTTTCATTTCACCTCCTTGAACTAGAAACTCCTAGAATAACACCATCCAATGAAAAATGCCACGATGTAATACCGACTTATTTACCAAGTATTTCAAGGCTTCGTGGTCTGTAAAAAACATAAAAGGAGTGGGAAAAATAATTGTCAATTTTTTTGGAGTGTATAAACTATCCCAAGAGTGTCATGTTCAATACTGCTATAGTTTCTTTTTGTGTTGGACGATTTCTCTGCTCATAAAATAGATGGGATGATCAATCTTGCCTTCACCTTGACTACATAAAGAATTGTCCCCACCGCCGTTCCAAATGCATCTATATGCACATGAAATGGCTTCTTCCAATCCACAAATTGCAAAATTGGTGTGTTGGCCAATTTTTCCTTAAGCCCGTCAAATACCTCTTATTTCAAATAGGTCCATGTGAATGGCTACCATCTTTCTTTAGATAGTTCTTCAATAGCACATAATTCCTACTAAACTTCTGGTAATATCCACAAATGTCCTCAGAAATGCACATAGCATCTTTCTGCATCCATGGCTCTTCTAGATGTTGAATCACTGCTACTTTTGTAGGGTCCATCGACATGCCTTCCTTACAATTGATAGGTCCTAGAAATACCCCATAAGGAACCACAAAAGTATATTTCTTCAAGTTCAAGGATATTTGTAACTGTTTGCATTGCTCAAACATCAAATGCGTAAATTTGTAATGGTGATCCCACAGTAATCCATACATTGCCCAGTCATCCAGATAGACTTGCACAAAACTTATCGATAAAGTCTTTGAAGGCTTTAACGACGATTCGTAAAAATATTTCCGTCACATGCTTCAATCCGAATGGCATAACATTATATGCAAACTACCTCCATTCTGATGCAAAGTTGTCTTCGCCTTGTCTTCATTTGCGATTTACACTTGATGATATCTAGAAAACCCATCCGTAAAAGTGTATACTTCACATACTACGACACCTTGCATTACTTCCTTTGTAAATGAAGTTGGAAACGAGTTTTGCACGCAGGAATCATTCAACATCCTGTAGCCCATGCAAACCCGTATCCTTCCATCTTTCTTGATAATAATCACTATCAGACTAATCCAATCCAATTCCTCCATTGGAAAGATGACTCTTGTGTCCAACATTTTATCAATTTCTCTATTGACCTTCTCCCACAATTTTTGGTTCATCTGATATGACCTCGTCTTCACAAGTTTTGTGCCCTTACATAACTTAATATATATTTTTCTTAGGCTTGAACCCAACTCCTTCATTTCCTAGCAACTCTTAGGAAATAAGTTTTGGTTCACTTCAACAAGCTTTGCAATTTTGGTGAATTCTTCATCACCGCAGTACACCAAGTATTTCCATTTACGGGTCGAATTCAGTCCTAATATTAACTTATTTTATGTGTAGGGGATAATTGTATTATTTTTTGGGGTCTTTATGTGTAGCCTTCACCTCTCATCACCTCTTGGTCACCTCCAATTGTGTTACTTCCTAGGTATCCCCTTGTGTTTCTTCTACATGGTGGACACTTTTGTATTATGGGATGGGCCTCCCCACACTAAATTGTTTGCTCGATATTCCATAACATCGATCCATGGAATAGTCCTTATCATACCAAATATTGTAAAGCCTTTCTTCCCACACAACATCTTATTGAAAATATGCATTCTATATCATTGTTAACGACAGAATTAGGATTTTCTTCATTTCAAAAATAAATTGCTTAAAAAAGTATTCCTTCACAATTTCCTATCTGTATTCTCCTGCTTCATTTTACTCCACAAATATAAATCCAACACCCAGGTCTTTAACGTGTCGTATAACACATGAACCAAAAGCTAAAGCGGTAGGAAACATTCTCTCAAGCTACACATCCTCTCATATTCATAGAGATATTCCTATGGAATCATATCTCCTACATAAGTAAGAATCATTCTCTTTACATTGCTCCTATCAAATCTTGTGCACAAGGCTTGCTTAACTTGTTCACGTGTTGGTATAAATGGCTTATGTGTAGCCCACCACCTAGTAGTAGTGTTCCTCATCATATGAGTCAGCAAAAATACTTTATCCTCATCCTTTGGTATAAAAGCCTAGATAATTCCACCACATATTCCTTTGCATAAGATGATCCATCATATCTCAACAATTTCTCTAGGAAGCCCCTACTGATACTCATTACTCACTTTAACTATTGTGCTTTCTTCGGGACCCAACTCATCACAAATTCTTATCCATTGACCATGTTGAGAACTTTACAACTATTATATTTTACTATCTTCTCCTCCTAATGTATACTTCCAATGCATCTTCTTCGTGTAACCTAGTATTATTCCAAAATCCACCATTCACAAGCTATATTGGTGGTGTTGCATACCCATTACCTGCTTTTATAAATATATTGGTGTTGAATACCCAATATCTCTAAGAAGTCCCTACTAATACCCATTACCTATTCTTCTAATCCAACATGAAATCTTCCTATGTTAAATTCTTTTATCCTATGCCATTAATTTACAAAATATTACCAATCTCTTCCTCCAATATCGACACTTTAAACACAAGATGGTTCGATCACATTGTCCAAAGGAATCATCCCTATTATCAATCCTTCTTGAAGCTTATTACCCTCTTGTTAAACCTCATGTCTACATAATTATAATTATCAAGGTCGAACAAGAAACACAATATAATTATATGTCTCTACAATATCAATCAATTCGAACGCTGTATCAAACTTCACCCCCCATAATATCTAAATTTGCTCGATGCAAAATCCCAATGGGCTTTGTCTTGTTCATCATGATCATGAGACTTTAAGTATGTCGGAATGTGACGTACGTCGTCGTCGCATGGATGCATCTTCATCGTCGGTTTTGTAGAAGTGATTTTTCTCTCTGCTTTTTGTTCCCTCTGGAATTTCGGCATGGTTTTTTTTCCCGCTGTGAATATGGCATGGCTCTGCAAACTGCGACCACGACCAAAACCGTCAACCCAGACCACGAGCTTGTTTGCTGCTCAGAATGCTCTGCAAACTTCGAATCTGAGGCACACTTTGTGCGGGAGCAAGAGCAAAGATTGGTTTCATGTGATGGGAAATTGCCTTTCTGGCTTCAGAAATGCAGACACAATAGAGAATTTGTTGAAGCATCGGACAAGGTATAGATTTACTTATTTCAACTTGGCACGTCATAGACAAACTGGGTATGTAATTAGACAATGAAGGCATCTGATCGTGTAAATTTTGTTGCAGGTTGAGCCGAAGTTGAGGGAACTGCGCGGGAAGTGGAATCAGAGATGTTGCATCAAGCATTCCCATTCTTTGGAAGTGCAGCGATCAGTGCAGGAATACCCACGGGTTTCTACAGTGAACTCTCCTCCATGTTGCTGCACGCCTCAAACCTGTGCCTGATCCGTGGTGTCGTCGCCACCCACTTCAACAAAATTAGGTTGGTCCCATAGACCTGTTTGTGGACGTAATTAAAATCTTTCAAATCAATTCAATCATTCTCGTGGAGTACACCCCTAAAGAGGCGTACAAGCTTAGCCCTAAAATATAACATTAATGACACCTGATTCAAGGTGGTGGAACGGACTCGAAAGAATCAAAACAAATCGTTCTGCACAATTAATCATGTCGTTGTCCAAAGCTAACTGAAAAAAATAGCCATTCAGTTCTATTTGGACCAGACTTTAAAAACTCCTCGTTACTCCACGTCTCTTTCTATTACGGGAAAAAAAGTAGATTTCATGAAAAACAAAATTATGGTTAGTATATAAACTAGCAATCACACCAAAGGGGTGCAATGTAAACGCCGATAGTCGTAAAGAAGAAAATGTGTCATGAGCGGAGGAGGGTATGAAAGTGAAGTGAGAGATGGAGATAAACCATGTAATGTACTTAAGTGAATATATAGAAGGAAATACAATGGAGTAGTATTTTAAAAAAGAGGGAACAACAACTATTCAATCCGAAGAGATGAGCAATTATTGAATCAAAATATGGTTAATTTAGTCACCGGCTTTCCTATGGTCATGTTCTTGGTTATGATTTGTAGTGGAAATGTTGGTCGACGAGTTGTGGGAGTAGTTGAATTTGGAGATCTCATTGCATAGGAATACTGACTGAAGGGGCTGGACACACACAACTCCAAGGACAACGTTGACTATTTTGTTTATCTTTGTATCTCTTATAGAAGTAGGTAAGATAGATGATGAGGATGAGTTGGATAGTATGACGAGCAAGGTAAAAAATACGAGAGACTAAAACATGATGAAGCTTCCTATTTGTAGACATTGGTGAAGGAGACTCGTCGAAGTGTTGGAGGTCATTGAGAATATGGACAACGTAATCAATTGGTCAAGGCTTGCTCCCTTAGGTAGGGGTCATTTTGGTCACTCAATGGCCTATTTAGAGCTTAGTTTTGGAATTAGATAAGGCTTTTGAAACTATGTTTCCTCCTCTACGAGGCTTGTGCATTGTGCAAAGGCCTATGCTTATAGACATGAATGTTGGCGAGGCCATTAACAACATCTCATGGATTTGTTTGAGGTCCTGCAACTACCTTATGAGATCATGTCTCTCCTTCATGTCATTATGTTAGGGACTAACTTGTTTGAAAATGAACACGATTCCATTCAAGACTTTTTGGACATGCACTGACATCCCTACAACTGCGCTAAAACAAGAGCGTATAACAAGGCAAAAACAACCATCGAGGCTTAATGGAAAGTGGATTTTGTGGATGTTATTGCCAGCTCGCCAGTAGAGGCAAGATCACTAGTGCAATTTTTTTGTTCCACACAAAGCACAAGGTTATGGAGGTACAACTGAAGGCAATACCAACTAAAGAACAATATAAACAACATTTTCTTAATGGAAAAGAACACCAAAGCAAAGAATTTTATTTTTATTTTCTTCAAAGCTTTTTGGGGTGCATGTCAACATCAACAATAGTACAATATAATTAGGTCCATTCATTGCAATATTTTTGGAATGAAAGATGATGTTTAAACTTGTACATCGCGACAATAGAGTTATTTTAGAAAGTTATCAATGAAGTGGGTAATACGATATCCACTATGGGTTAAATTTGACAGTTGTCTACACTTTTTTCATGATTCTAGTCGTAAAATACTTACAGATACTTGAAATAATTGTTTTGTGTGCAATGTAAACTTTAAATATGCTCATCATTTTTATATAGATTTATATATAAAATATATTACAATACACACATGTATATAAATAAAATTTATATAATAATATTAAACTTCTTTATTAATGATATATAAATAACATTATTTTGTATTTTAAAAAGACAAGATATCAATATTCTGTTTATTATAAATAAATCTATTTTATTATAAATTATAAAATATAATTTTATTAAGAATAAATGTTATTAGAAATGTTAAATTAAAAAAATAATATAATATTAAGAATGACTTGTACTACTTTGTTTCCGTTTTAGGTATATCGAGGTGTGGTTGGGTTAAAATCGTTAATAGTGTCAATTGGGTTTTACAAGACTCTGGAGGAGGCCTAGAAATTCAAATTATCTTTGCGTGCCAAATCAAATTTTGTTGACATTTTAGTTCCTTTATGTGCCTGTAAATTTTATTTTTCATATATTTATTTTTATCATGTCTTGTTATAAATTTATATATTTTCATATATTTATATAAAAATATTTTTAAAAATTGACGGTTTTTTAAATTTTCAGCATGTCATTCTTTAGGACAACCATTTTTTTGCCAATAATATATGGCTAAAATCACAATTTTTTTTTTTTAATAAAATCTACAAAAATATATTTTAGATTTAAAACAATAAAATATGATGATAAAATTTTTAAAATACATGTCATTTTGACGTTTGGGTTATATATTTATCTGTCAATCACGACGTTCATATTTTAAAAGTGGTTGTATTTTTACATATAAAATGATTTAAAATGTCTTAACACCTTGCAAAATCCAACATAATATCAGCGTAACAGAAACTAGCAATCGTACATGAAATGTACGATATGAATGCCGAGAGGGATATAATGAAGAAGCAAATTTGGATGGAGAAGAACAATGGGAAAGGAAGATGGGTGTAGAAAATGGTGTTCGAGGGTGGAAAAGTGCATGGGAAAGGAAAGAGGAATCGAGGAGCTAATGTGAAAATAAACTCTATACGAAGAGCACAATGTGTAAGTCAATCAAAAGAAGGAGAAAACTCACGCCAAGTAAGACAGATGAAATTGTAGAGAGAGATATGTCAAAACACAGGTAGAGAATGTAAAATGTTGCCGAGATGAATACTTGTTTGAATTTTCAGCTATTGAATTTATTGGGTGGTTATACAAAAGTAAATGTGAGGTGAAGTACAATAGTAAAAGTGAAGGTCAACGCAATGTGCTTGTGGCCATAGTCATATTTGCAACTTGGAGGGAGGTCTATTGAGATTGCAACCCGATAGCCAACATTACTCCCTTTTGAGTTTTAATGGATGCTTTAGAGATAAGGATCTGTTGATTGGACCTAAAACCCAAGGGTCGAGGTTTCATACACGATTGCGATTAGGGTTTTTGTATAGCTATCAGTAAAAGAAATATAGTTGGCCTCTAGCCATGAGGCACATTTTTTGTAGATGTGAATGATGTAGGTGAAGAAAACCTTTTAAGTGTGAAGGGAAATAGAACGTGCTTTTGGAAATGGAGTTTCTTGCTCAAGAGGTGGGCTAATATTGGAACCCAATAGCTGAAAATAAATCCTTGGGATCAGGTAGCAAGGACGCATAAAAGGAACGTTCAAGAAAGACAAAGACATGATTTGAAGGTCTAAAAAAATGTAATAATTCAATACATGCATACCCCACGATTATTCCAAAAGTTAGATTGTTCCCCCAAATAAGTAATGTTACTTGTTTCTCTTTTTTTCTCGATGTGTCTTGCGTCATGCACATGAATGTAATTTGCATTTAAAGGGACCAAAATTTAAAAATGAGGAGAACCTAGTAAACTTTCATTTTCAATTTCAAGTTTGAGTAATTATAGGGGAATAGGTGATGTCTTGGTAAAAATGTGGGAATTAAATACGTACATGTCCCACACCCATTGCCTGGATTATATTTTTCTTACCTAAACAATATATTATATGTGCTCCACTCTATCATCTTGATCTTGCCTGTATTATTAACATGAATGCAATTTGTGTTTAAAGGGACCAAAATAAAAAACTGAGAAAACCCCAACAAACTTCAGATTTCATTTTCAAGCTCAATCAAGCACACGAGAAAAGTCAACACACAAAAAGTCGTTGATATTCAATTTTTTCAAGTAGTTGGTGAAATTAGAAAAAGGTGGATTTTATTTTCCATTCGAAAGAGAGATTTGAACTAACAAAACCATAAAAGCATTCCATGCAATGTACAAGTGGAAAGAGGTTGCTTGTTTTCTTAATTTAAGATCTAATGTGTTTAATCTATGTTTCAGCAGTTCATGTCTTGTAAATTATAGTCATGGAAAAATTAATTACTAAAAATATGCAATCTATTAATAATATTCAAATTAAATTAGAGTTCAAATGTGTTAAAAAAATGTTAAAACAAATCTCTAAATTCAATTCCAATAAATCTAAAAAATCAATTCCAACGAAACAACTAAATCCATACCTAAAAAGCTAAATCAGTTGGATGTGGGTCTTATTGAAGTTGGTTTGAGGAGCTTCATATCCTATTTCATGACAAATTTCTGCTCAATGTTTTCATTTTCTGCTATTATTTGCAATGATGGTGTGTCTGATGGTACATGGCAAAAATAAATGACTAATAAAGGGATTTTAATGGTGTCATATAAATTTGGACTTACAAAGTGAATAAACAACATTTACAAATCTAACTAAATGGAAAGGCAATGATATATAAGCTTTGAGTTAGATATTCAATGTAGATTTGGAACAATTTGTTTATTTCTCACAGTTTGTCATTGCAACTCATAATATTAAGACACATTCAATAGCCAATCACGAAGAGTGTGCTATCAATCTTCCACAACAGAACTTTAATAATACAACTCAAATTGAGTGCTTTTCTTCCTGCAACAAATCAATACCCTCATTTTGGTGCACACAGGGTCTCCGAATTAAAAAAGTATCGAAACATGGAATATCCTTGTAAAAGTGTTCCCCTCGTCAAGAAAGAAAGACGACAACAACAATACTATCATTTCCCAGCTGCAAGGTGGTAGTGTAATCGATAACTAAATATACCATCTGCGGAAGGATCTTTTCTTGTCACGTTGCGTTACATTTGACTTCTTCTATTCCATGTATAAGTTTTGGTTTTGTTTACTATACCTTGTGGATTGACTATTCATATTCATTCTTGAATTAATGTGAGTGGAAATGGAAATGGAAATGCAATTCGAAAGGGTAAACTTTCGGAAGGCCTTATCTTGTCGGTGCGTTCCAGTTTAGGCTGACGCATCTGGAGGGACCCACAATGTGTTGGGTCAGCAGTCAAACCTATTATGTTAAATCATTTTAACATCGTTTAAAGACATTAAATGATGATCAACTGCAATGCTTTTCCGGTGAATTCATTGTCTGACTTGTGAATGGGTTGCTGGAATTTATTGTTGCACAGGCTAGCAGTACGCTAGCAAATGTAAACTGATTGGGTTGGAGACCATGTTTGTTGCATAATGATCGTACCAAAAAAAACTATATCTACATATGATTTCACTACACATTATTTTTAATAATAAAAACCTTCAATGTTGTCGAGAAAACATAAAAATAATCTAACAAAATACAAAAAAAAGTCTAGCTTATAGTGGCCGTTAAAACCTTATATCTTTATTTTCCTTAGAAAATTTTCATTTTGTTCAATATTTTTGTTCCATTTGGTCATTCTTTAAATTAAAATTAATTTATAATTATGTCATTACCGATTTAGATATATTAAGAATTCATATAAATGATTGTTCTATTTAACGTAATGTTTGTTGAGTATTGAACTTTTGTTATTAGTTGTCAAGTTACAAATTCTATCTTATTAACGGTTTTTCACTTTTTGGGATTACTTTAATTATATTAATGTGTTTTAACACAAGTGCTTAACTACTACAACATTGAAACTTAAATAGAAAACAAAAAATACCTCACAATAAAAAAAGTATTTACTAATAATTACTTTTGACACATATTTTAAGGGTTGCAAAATTAAATAATAACTTTAAATATTATCAATAAAATATAAGTTTGGACATGCATAGAAAGATTTAAAAAGAAAAATATATGTACACACAATCAACACCCCAATAATTCACATTAATATTGAACATTGTTGACAAACATTATAGATATATTCTTCACGGTACTAATGACAACACAAAGAGGGGTAGAGTTGGAAGACACCCTTATGAGTGGATCAAAAATCTCACAAGACATATGGAGGACCTTAGAAAGTTCCAAAAAATGTTGTGAATGGAGAATCTTACGAAAATGATGCAATATTTTAACCACCCAAGATTAATGGTAGATAAGATGAGAGCCTTCTCAGTGAAGACTTGAAAACCGACGCCAAAGTGGGCAAGCCTAAATCCACTCTCCTTAATTCATTATTTTTCCTTCCCTTAGAGACTTCAAAGAGTCTCCTTCACCATTATATGTAGAAAGGAAACTCTCATATGTCTAAACCTCTCATGCTTCTACCTTTACTCCTTTTGGTTGAATTCATTATAGATGCTCGCCACCATGATGGTCTGTTACACTACTTGCTCTACATTGTCCCCACTCTATGCATCACAGTTAATGAACATACATCAATTTCCTAACTTTATTGCCTCATGTACATTTTCCATCACTTCCCTCGCAACTTACAATGTCTCCTTTTTGTCGAGAATCGGAAAGGAACATCTATGCTAAGAAATACTAAGAAAAAATCCTAAATTTGTGTTTCATGTGTAATCGACCACTTGTTGACAATTTTGGTGGTTTATACAAAAACGAAATAAAATTCACACCCAAGTGATGCAATGGATGTGTTGATAGAGAGGCATTAAAGAAGATAAATTAGGAGTGAAGATGGAATATTACAAGAGGAAGCGAGGTGATGAAGAAGGATATTGAGTGAAAATAGTTTTAGGAGAGGAGAGACTACTGGAGGAAACATAGGTGATTTCTTCCCACTCAAAGGAGAAAGAAGGATCAAATATTGCAAAAAATTTATAAAAATAAGCAACTCAAAAAAATCATCATGTTCTATATAGCATTACGGACTATAATTTTTTTTTCTTCTTTATTTCCCATTTCAACCTTTCTATATGAGTTGGCCATTATTGGCCTCATGCCCACACTAATAGTTATATTAAGATTAAATCGTAGTTTTGTAGTTACATAATTAGGTATTAATAATTGACATGAACAATTACCATATTTCATCCAATATTTAGTGAGTAATAAGTATTTTTAATGCTTCCAACCTATAAATCCTTTCTTTTCAATGGCTTCGTAACATTTGGGGATTTCTAAATTAGATTATTATTTGTTTTAATTAGCATAGTTCACTAACGCAACAAAAATTATATAGACATGATGAAAATAAAATACTTCAAAAAAGAAAAACATGGCATATTAAGAATAAATTTCAGCACATATTGTAAAGGTGTGAGTAAATTTGATAAGTTCAAATATTTTTAATAAAATAATTTTTGAATACATCAGAATGAAGGGCACGTTAACTCCTCACAGAATCAATGGCTATTGCAAAAGAGAAAATGATTTACAAATTTGAATCTTCAACCTCAATCAATGATTCAATAAAAACATGTGTACACATAATCATCGCCAAAAAAATTGTACATAATTTTTTAAAGAAAATTATTAGTAAGATATATATGCATTCTTCTCTAAAACTTAAAATAATACGAAAAAAGGATAGTGCTAATTAAAATTTTGAGTGACACCCTTATAAGTGGAATTGCATGAAGAGGAGATTCCATCTCACAAAAGATCTAAATACCTCATACAAATACTAACATAATGGGGAAGTCTTTAAGTTATTTCCCTTGACACAACATTCTCTATGCACTTAGAGGAAAAATGAACCTCTTTTCTCGAAACTCAACACTTCTTAGGTGAATCCAAGTCAATAGGTCCTACCAATTGACCACATGTAACTCTTCAAGTTGTAGTCAAACATGTTAAGGCATTAAATATTTGAGAGGTTGCGAAGCTCAAATGATATGCAAGCAATAATGTGTAAAAGTTCCTAGCATATAGATGTTGGAGTTCATTGATCCACATGAGCTCCACGAAAATGGAGATCGAAGAAGTTCAAGTTTTTCCCAACCTACAATGGCCAAGTATTAATAGTTCATCAAATAATAAATACAAATTTTGATATTTTTCCACTAATATCGAATCTATAATAATGAATTGGGAATTTTGGATGAAACATGAAAACCTCCTTAAATCATCCATGCAAAGAAGTAGTAAGGCTTTTTATCTAAATGGATGTAATGTAAAATGTTTAAAATAACTTGAGCACTATTCCATATGGATATTATCCAGTTTTAGCTTATGTGTCTCGTAGGTCCCACAAAGCAGTCAACATATTTCTATTAGCTTGTCTTTTGTAAACGTTTTCAAGTTTTTACATTTTCATGGCCTGAGTTGCAATTGGCACTATTGGAAAGGAAATAAAAACCAAAAACAACTTTTACGTAAGGTGAAAACACAACTTTTCTCGCGACCCATTCATTGTGGTTCTTATGATCTTTAAATGCTACGTCACTTCTCATTAATTAGATTGTTAGATACAAAATTTTGAAAAGGATTCTGACCCACTCTTGATATCATCTTTCCTAAAATTGGCAACTATCTTTTATATCACACCAACTACTATATTAAAAAATTTAAATAGTGATCTTGATTTTATGTGCAATGCATGTATACTAGCAATTGCAAATGAGTTGCAAATTATGCCGGAGATAGTAGCAATATCTAGTTTATTTGAGTTGTATTTCGGGTTGATATTGCATGGATGTCTATATGTTGTTGCAAAGCTCTTATTTTGTTATTGTCCATATTTTTGTAAGACACAATTATGATAGTCGCCAAACTAAATCACGTTTCATCATTTGGTCAAACACCGAACATTTATCTATTAAATCTTTCGAATCTCAAAAACTTTGAACAAGATATATGACCAATATTATTTTCCAAAAAGTAAACTATAGAATTTACTTTATGAAGAATAAAATCAAAATCAGAAAACTTTTGAATCTCAAAAACTTTGAACAAGATATATGACCAATATTATTTTCCAAATAATAAACTATAGAATTTACTTTATGAATAATAAAATCAAAATCAAATATCTAGGATAGTAAATATCTAGGACTATAGAATAATATCTAAAATCCGGCAACCTTTAAAATATCTAAAATCCGGCAAGACAGTAAATATTGGAGCCGCCGGAATTTGACACTTTCCAGCAAGGACATCTTCAAAGTAGACGCCTACCGGCGAATTATCTTTTCCTTAATACATTAAACATATTAAAAATGAATATAAGAAATATCCTAGTAATTATAACGGTCATAGTTCTCATTATATTTTAAAATAAATAAAAAATTGAAGGTAATAAATATATTTGAATGTATGATATATGCATATAAAATTATATATTTCAATGGTTTCTTCTTCATGAGAAGAAAAGTTAGAATTTCTTTATTCCTGGGATTGATTATTTTTTAAAAAGCATTATTTAGTAAGAACATGTCACTTTGTTGTGTTTGCACAGCTACTCCATCATTGGTTCAATAGTTCCAAAAAAGATGTCATGTCACTTTGCTTTGTTTGCACATCTACTCCATTTTTGGAACTATTGAACCAATGATGGAGTAGATGTGCATCTTTTTTGGAACTATTGAACCAATGATGGAGTAGATGTGCAAACAAAGCAAAGTGACATGTTCTTACTAAATAATACTTTCCTAAAAATAGTCAATCCCATGAACAAGGAAATTCACAACAATACCTTGAAGGTGAATTTCAACATGAACTCCACTAATAGTCTTCTATGAACTCTTCAATAACTTGATCATCACTAGGGGTAGTTGTAGAAGAGGAAGCATCAAGTCACTCATGACCAGGTTGAATAAAGGAGCCATGAATTACATTTAATGTCTTCAAATTAATGTTGAGTTATAATCTGTATTCTGCATGTATCATAATTTTTTTTGATAATTGGTAATATGAGGGTTTTTGCAGGGTCCCTTCCCTGGGACAACATGGATCTACCATCCAAATATAACCATAAGCATTTCAAGAGTCTAGAATCTAAAACAATCAGAACAACCAGTCCAGGAGCGATCTAAAACCATGAAGCAACCAATAAAAAGCCATAGAGGACGAAAGTTGAAGGTTGAGCAAGAAAACATACTCACCTTCAACCAATCAACTATTATGTTAGTTAGAGGTCTTCCACTTCCATGGTTAGGGTTTGAGCGTGATTCAATTAATTACATATGGTTTCAAGTATTGTGATGACACTTATGGTTTGACATCCAAAACACATTTTCGGGCCACCAAAGGACACATATAATGTTACATAACCCCAAAATTGAGTCGGGATCTTTAGAATCATACAATGCCATCCTAAGATGCACTAAAGACGTTCCTGTGCAAACATGTACAGTCCTAAACCAAGTGATCTAGAGGCAATTTAATATGATTTCTTTTTGACGAAGGTTGATTAGTCTTCTTAGTACTTCCAGAGGGGATGTCCAATCAGTGTACCCATATCTCTTTTGTGATCATGTTGTGTAGCTAACTACATCTTCCTTCTTGTGTTTTCCAAGCTTGTAGCATATTGTAATCATTAATTCTCAAGTACCAATGACGTTATTTTCGATATCATATAATTAATGTTGAAATGTTAACATACACTAAAGAAGAATAGTTCACTTAGTTTCATAAGGCATGTACATTTAGAGGCATTTTTTACATGTATGTGTATTCCATAACATTATTAAAATATAATCAAAACTTTAAAAGAGTAAACATTTGGTAAACCCAACTCCTGAAATAGAACATTTTCATGCCCCAACAACTTCACCATATGTAAGTAAGAGGACCACTTCCATTCTGGTAACACCTCTATTTTCATAAGGATCATGATATATTGATGTTTATATGTTAGCACACACCAACCCAACCAATCAATGTGGGATTAATTTTTATTGAGTGAAGATTTTTAGAGTCGTATCTAAGAAATTCAAAGATGCATTGAAGAGGCATTTCCGACTTGGGTATAATACATATATTTAGTGGCAATTTTACAAAAACATTAAGGGTTTTTGAAGGCGCATAAGAGAAAAGGGGAAGAATGAGCAAACAAACATTCTCATCACACAATTAGTCAACCAATACGTTAGTAAGAGGGCCACTTCCATTGTGAGATTAGATGGAGAAAGAAAATAGTGTTGAAACTAGTCAACTTTACACTAATCTTGCTTCAAAATATAAGGTCTGCAAAAATCAACTCAAGTTGGCCCTTTAAAATTGGTTTTAATGCTTTTCCCATGACTTTCGCTGTATTTTTAATGCATTACCCAAACAGCCAACATTTTTCCCATAATATAGTCATGATTTCTTAAACCATATTATTCTTTAAAAAGAACTACAAATAGGCATTTAAACATCAAAAAAATTCATTGAATTCAAAAATTAAACTCCAAAGTGCTTTTGTTGAAGATATAAATTCCTCATCTTGTAAACTGACTAGTATCTCACATAGGCACTTATTTATTTGAAGAGATCTCTAAGCTTCGGAATGGAGAATTCGTATGGTACTTTGTTGATTCATTGGGTCATTTAGTTTTGGCGGTGTTAATGTTTACGAGGCTGATCCCGGGAGGAATAATGCAGGGCGGTGCAGAGATACGGACATTCCCTTCCTAGTCTTCCTCGTCACTGCTATATGCTCCACAAAGATCGCCAAATCCAGAGGATAAATGGGTATGGAAGGTTAGCAAATGAACAAATCCATATGGGTGCAGGAAACAGATACATGATTTTGCCTAGATCATTGCAACAAGGCCGCAGGACCGTCCGGTTTCAAAGCAAATCTTAGGCATCGAAGTATTTGACAAAAACATTTCTAGGTGTAGGTATATATGGAAATTGTTTTTGCTTATTTCTAATGACAGGTGCCTGCATGTACTCCTCTGCAGATGACCCAGAAAGAATAACAAAGAATAGGAGGTGTCAGAAACGGACGCCCTGATTAAATTCGTGCTTCGTCGCATGTCCTTGCCTAAACATTTGAGTCGTTTATTAACTGACCGATGTTAGTACAGACAAGGTTTGAGCCCATATGTGTGTGTGTGTGTGTGTAGAAATCGACAGGCTAGGATTATAATGTAGTTGTCGTCGCACAAACGTATCTTCATCGTCGTTTTTTCAAAGCGGTTTTGCTGTGAATGATTCAGAGAGAACTTTCTATTGGCTCCTTATTTAATAAATTTGAAAATAAAATTTCTTTTTGACAAAGACTTTAAAACATTAAGATGTTCATATTTCACTTTACTTTTGAAATTTATATACAATTCTTAAATGCTCGAGGAAAACGAAACACAAACTTCAAAGCTTTAAATTTAATCTTTCGTGATACTGTAACATTTCCATCTTCACAGATTTAAACAAAGAGATCACAAAAAACTACGAAAATTTGAAAATTGGTGATAATGATATTTTTCATTTATAATGATTACAAACTTCGCAGGTGGAATCATTTTGAAGGCTACAAAGCTCAACAAACGATCAACGTCAAGCAAAGCAATTCAACTTTACAAGGCAGTGAGAGGAATTATAGTATTTATCGCAACATTTCTATGTTCGGTTTCTGGTAAGGAGAGGAAAATACGAATAAATAAGTGAAGGTCACTGGAGCGAACTTTGATACCGTTGTCGGTTAATAAATGTAAAGAACCAGTAGATCAGAACAAAATAATCACCGTGTGAAGCAGGAGTGTGTTGGACAAGCCCTTGAAATGGTTTTTGTAAGGGGAGGACTTTCTACTATCTCCTTATTTAATAAACTCGAAATCAAAATTTCTTCTTATGTTATTCAACAAAGAATGTAAAACATAGAGATGTTCAAATTTCGCTTACTTTTGAAATTTATATACAATTCTTAAATGCTTGAGGAAAACGAAACATAAAATTCAAAGCTTTACATTTAATCTTTCGCAATACTATAACATTTCGATCTTCACAGATTTAAACAAATAGATCACTAAAAACTAAGAAAATTTGGAAATTTCTGATAATGAGCTTTTCGTTTATAATGATTAAAAACTTTGCAAGTGGAATCATTTTGAAGGCTGCAAATTTCAACAAACAATCAACGTCAAGAAAAGCAATTCAACTTCGCAAGGAAGAGAAAGGAATTATAGTATTGCAACATTTCTAGGTTCAGTTTCTGGTATGGAGAAGAAAATACAGATAAATAAGTGAAGGTCACTCGATCAAACTTAAGTACCGTCGTCGGTTAATAAATGTTAGGAACCAGTAGATCATAACAAAATAATCACCGTGTGAAGAGGGGGTGTGTTGGACAAGCCCTTGAAATGGTTTTTGTAATCATGTGAGGCCAAGGTGAATAAATGATTTTATTCTTTACAGATTTCCTCATCTTTTAGTGTTGGAATTATAGGTGTAAATCAACTCAACAAGTTGCAGACGAAGTCGACAAAAAGATCAAAGTTTGTAGGTAAACTCTCTATGAGAATCTGCCTGGAATTCCTACAATTTTCTTAAATCTCAAGGGGCATTATAGCTGCATCGATTTCAAAACAAAGGATGAGAATACATTGGGGTTTTTATCCCTGTTGTTTACATATATATCACAGAAAAAGTGATGGAAATATTTTTGCTTGTGTCCAACATAGATTTAAAGTGTCCTTGGAAATGTTCAGAATGACCAAACCATTTTATCCCTCCACAATAATACTAAGACAAAAAATTATAACCACAACTGAAGGCTACTTTAGTTACAGAAAAATATATTTTACTGCGCAGAAAGGAATTTTCCAAAAGGGATTGGCACCTCCTACCACTGAAATGCATCATTGCAATCGATGGCTATGAATTGAACTTACGTTGTCGTCGCATGAATGCATCTTCACCATCGATTTCCTTTCCAACAAAATTTTTATTTTCAGTTGATGCCTTTACAACCCAAAAAATTATGCTTATAGCCTTTCAGTGTGCTTGCATCATTACGACTTCAACATCTACTTGAGGTTGCGCGACTTGCATAGGGATCACATGGAGTCAAGAATGTGGCACTCGTGGAGGAAGAGGCACTCAAGTTTTCATTTATAGGGGGAGGCACTCATACTTGGTGTCTAGAACATGCAGTGCAATATGAGCATGTCCACCTTATTCACAAGGTATGACAAAGCGCACAACATTGTTTTCTTTGACTTTGGAGAGGCATCCACCACTACCATCACCTTCTTTCTCACCTCATTCATGACTTCACACTCCCATTCCCATTACCACTCCTACTCTCATTCCTATCGCCACTCCCATGCGAGGCATTGCATATGAAAATGAAGCCTATCCTCGACGGGCTTGAATATGCCCAAGAAAACACTCATACTTTGGCTTAACTGGCTTAGGGGAAGTTGTGTACAAAAAAAAGTCTGGTTTAGGTGTTAATGTCATGTGCCTAGATGAAATTGGGATGACATTGCAAGTCGATGTAGCATTGGTGTTTAAAGCATGTAATTCCAGCAGAAGATTGTGCGTGGGATAGTTGGCATGCATTTCAAACATCTTAAGCGTGTAACACATTTCACAAAGAGTGATGTGGTTCACAATTCAATAAAATAATAATAATTGATAAACGAATTTGTCCGGAGCTATGAACTGGAGGCTTGGTGGAGCCCCACCCTACAAAAATTTCCTTCAGACAAGATATTGCAATATAAACCAACACAAACTACGACCACAAAGCCTGCACCAACAAAGTAATTTTTATTCTGCCATCATCATTTTTAGAGCCACTAGCCGTTGCCAATGCCAACGATGCAAATACCGCCACCGTTCATAACCACCAGCTGAAGCCACAATCCGCGGTCATCGATGATGCAACACGTGTCACCACTAATGACCATCACAACCTACCTATGATGCAACTCACGCCACCACCGGTAAACCACCCCGAAGGGGATCGTGCCTAGCGGGATTTGACCTAGGTGGATCCGGACATAACCATTCGTCTTAACTGATCCATCCAAACCCCATTGTCAAACTTTAGATGGTGAACGCTTTTATTATACCAGAGCTATGAACTGAAGTGTTAGAAGAGCACTTTATCTAAGTGGGACATGGGGATGGGTTTGGGTCCTTAATGTCCGCCAAGTGATCTGGATTCGAAGCAACCCGCTATGTTCCACTTGGTCCATATGGAGAAGTTCGACCCGTACCTCAAGGTGTCCTCATGGCCACTTATTGAAAGCGTTTAATGAACTCAATGGGAATGGAACTTGGGTTGATGATTACAAACTACTTGTAACTCACCAATAACCCAAGACCCTAAGTTCAGCAATTCAATAAACTTAACTGGCACGTGCAAAGTGAATACTAATTTTAAGATTTTCCTATATATCTATGAATTGTGGAGGTTCACATTGAACTAACATATATAAGTATCTAGAAGGCCTAGTTGAGGAAAAATGTAATCGGGAAAGCAATCAATTCCATGTCTACAGTTCATTTTTTACTCTCATCTAAGAAATACAAAAATAATTTTAAAAATTCGACTAATTTTTGTCTTTTTCCATTAAAAGATATTTTACAAAGGGGAAGCTTGCAACCCCTTGATAGAGTCAAGTTGCACGAGAAAATGCAGGTTGTAGATGTGAAGGGATGTATCAATGTCATCCAACGAATATTAATTGTCAATCAGAGTTCATTGAAATGTAATGACGTGGAAATTATGTGGTCGGTTATCAGTTGACTATAAGTGAGTTGGAATGCTGACCGAACCATATCTCCCTCTATAGTGTCTTCGTCATCTTCCACAACACGATTTTCTGCCTTCATTCGATTGACAAATAACTCATGTAATTTGTATACGATATAGTTTCACATTGTTTCCATGTTTCTTCTTTCATTTCCCTTTCAATTCTCCACCATCGCAAATCATTTTCTACAATCCTCTTCCTCTCCCTTTGTTCCTATTCATCCAATTTTTCTTCTTCACTACATCCCTTTCGGCGTTCGCATTGTACATTTCACGCACGATTGCTAGTTTCACCCCCAATATAATTATGATGTTCTTCATACCCCTCCCATTGATTTGTGCCTTTATCAATAATCCCTTTTCATATATAGTCTAACTTGAGATACATAAATACTTCAAACTCCAAATTTCATCCTCCTAAGTAGTCTAAAGTGTGTGTTGAAGCAAATTTGTCAATAGAGGAAACACCCCTTCCTGCTTCTTCATCAAAATAATTTCTATTAGCTACACAATTTCTCTCAATGATGGGATTTTGTGTTGCTTTTATCTCATCTTTGAATTCATTTCCCGAGCATATTTTACCTCCCCTTGAAAATTCCTGATGATATATTTTTCCTTAGTTAACAAGTTCTTATAAATCATCACATCAACTTGTGTTGATGGGGTGCCCCTGTTCTACATATCGACTCCACTTTGTGTGGTAATTTGAACCTTAGGTTATTCTTGAATATCTTGCGAGGTGATCAAAATTTTCCTCCAAATATTTCCCTATCGTATTATATTTTCAGTAAGGGAGACGAACCAATCTTTGTGCACCCAAAGTTTAAGGGTGCACATAGAACACAAAACATAATATAATTCAAAATTAAAAATACCCTTTAATAGGCTATGTTCTTCTTATTATATATATTTCATTTTAAATATTAAAATAATGCAAAAGGGACATTTTTTAAATATTTAAATTTGGTTCTTTTAAATAGAAATAATTTTTTAAAGATGAACCATTACTTGTGAATTAAGTCACAAATTTGTTTCTACCTACTTGTTATCATTTGATTGGATAACTGGAGTGAAATGACTTGAAATGACTCATTCTATTGGGAACTTTTTATTCAAAATGTAAGTGATAAAGTGACATGTCCTAGCTCCCTAATTTCCATGTACCCTCACAAGTATTGGTCCATGCTCAATAATTGGCTCCTCTCACTTTCTATAAAAAAATTTACAAGGGCTGGGAATTCCTCGAGTTTTTGGTTTTCTCTACAATGTGCTCAAGTCCAAAAATTTAGACAATCCATTTGATAATGATCAGGGCCCCACACTTAAAATATGAGCCTTGTTTTCTTCCACCACCTCTTCCACCTATATGACCGGAAAATTGATCTCCATACCCTTAATTCCACCATAAATACAAGGGTGAATGAACCTCATTTCCTCAACTTTTTTTGTGTGCCTAACACATTTCCATGATCACCTTACAATTTTTGGTATCATGTGTTTCCTCCGGGGAAACCTTGCACTGGGTAATCTTCACTCGCTTCACACACTAAACTATCATGAAGTCTCACTTATCATGGTATTATTCACATACAAGCTTTGCGACATAAATTATTTGTTGAATGCACTTACCCCTGGTATGTACAGTCATATATAATTAATGCAACATTTATCCCATTTCTGCGACAATTGAGTAATAGAAGTAGGATTTTTCTTCAAATGGATCGTCATTGTGGATATTCACACCTAAAAAAAAATCATACCAATGTCAAAACTACTTGTAACTTCTATATGCAAGGTTGCACATATAACCTCGCAAGGGTCCTTGAAATTTCGCATCACAAATTATCTGTGAAGCATTGTTAGTATCCCACCCACCAACCATTGTGCATTTTTCAATGGATGGATGTCGTATGATATCTTTGATAAAAAAATTATTGAATCATGTGACATATTCCCACATAGTCTCTACCGATTCCTTCTCTATCTCCTTCAATGAAGAAATAATATCTTTCTCAAACTCAAGAATATGAAATTCCTATAGAAATGTAGTCTTCAATTCATCAAAATCCATGTCATCCAAGTAGGATCATACTTCCTATACCATTTATGTGCCTATCCAAATAGGTCCATCATGAAATGACTCACCTTCACCTCATATGAGGTTATCCATTTCCCACACCACATAATATCACACTAATGTATGTGGTCCAATGTATCCTCGATCCCAACATTCATTTTCCTATGGTTTACTCCACTAAAAATAATCTTCTCACATAGATTCCACCTATTTGAATTTACCATTTCTCAACTTCCTACTTCTCACTTTGTAAATTATACCTTTAATCTCAAAAATTTAACACACAAAGGCTTTGACACCCGATCAGGTTGAGGTGCAATCTCCTTTTGATCTTACAGTTTTTCCCTATGGTAGTTTCCAATATTCCTCCTTGTCCTTTGATGTCTAAATATCTTTCCACTCAAATATTCCTTCTAAAGGAGAATTTTGCACAATAACACGGGTTTTTCTTGCATCGAGCCATTCCTTCTAGGATTTCAACAACTTCCAAAAATTCATTCCCATCCATCTTTTGGGATTCCTTGATGGTGACCTTAGTAAGCCTATTTTCTTTAAATGCGTGTAGAAACTCTCTGTCAACATGGGGATACATCACTCCTATAATGATATACAAATATCCAACAACACCTCCAACCCTTCCATCGTTAAACCCTTGAGTGCCATAAATTCAGCCTGCCATCTCTAGGGTTTCAATGAAAAATCTCCCAAATTCTCCATAAAAATCACAATATGGCCATATCCTCTTGGAATAGTAATGGATAACACGCAAAAAAAACCTATAATAAATACAATAAGGTCTCAACAAAGAAACCAAAATGTTGTCCTAGATTCATCTAGGATTTAGTTTGTGTGTTAACATTAGATCTCTATCCATGCTAGCATAATCAATCAATCTTAATCTTGAATGTATCACATGAAGCATAATAAAGCCACTTTAAGGACCCCATTTTAGAGAGGATTGTAAGGGTTAGATGTTAGCTGTGAAAATAACTAGGCGGCAATATTTAACATAATTCACACATACTCTATAGTAACACATCAAAAAACAAAAGAAACTATCATTATGTTCATATCCAGTACAAGATTAAAAATATTCTACATGATAATGCACACTAAGCCCTAATAAAACCATGAATTTATGCCCAACATATTACAAATCTGCCCCTATAACTACTAACTACTAGAAATCTACTGAGTCTAAAGTCTTTCTTGATTATCCCCCTTAAAAAAAACTCCTTTCAATTACAATGCAACCTCTATTTATAGTTTACTAACCATCAATAGTTTCCTACAAATATAATTTCCTATATAAGATACAACTGTCATATAAATTGCATGCATTACATGAACATATGTGATCCCAAATCATCTGTAAATCCTTGGCTGATGTGATGCCATATGTCCCAATCAATGTGTTTTGTAGATATTTTTGAATTGTAACCATGTCTCTCTCATGTTTTATGGTCACCTAATCAGTTGTGTTTGTTTTCTAAAAACCCTAGTCAAAAAAGCATAATGTTATACTATTATTTCTCAAAATGATTATAAAATGCCTTATGTGCATTCTCAAAGGAAATTGCTTCCAAAATCACACCCTTTCAAGAAAAAGAGAAAGAAAACGAGAAAGAAAAAGGCTACGACCCCAATTCAAAGAAAATATGGCGGGTGTACCCATGATGTGGATGAGAGAATAGTTTTACCTCCATTTATAGAGAGGTATATTTGAGAATTAATGCACCTCAAGAAAAAGGTGAACCTACTAAACTTTTATATATCAAAATTAAGTTTAAGAAGACAAATGTTGTTGCTCATTTTAATTTTTTTCTCCGATGGCGCTAGAATTAGCAGTTGTTTCTAACGATACAAATGTACGCCGTAATACAACTTTAACCGCGGAACAACCACATTTTAGAAGGCCTGACGTTGAAGACAGCCTTAAGAAAATGGTTAAGATTTTTTATAATTATAATTCTGTTTGAAACCGTTCTTCATGTCTCACAACAGGCCCAGGAGCCCTAGAATCATGGCTGCTTTAGCCAATGGCTTTCAGGGCTAAAATCTATTGTAGAAGAGTTCTGGAAATAAAGAGGGTTTCAGGGCTAAAGTTTATTGTGCCAGGGTTCAGGGAAGAGAGAGAACAACCTTAATTTAAGGATTCCCTGGTGTCCTAATTATACCATCCTCCCATTTCCCATATCTGCAACAGAACTCCTCCAGAATTCACTTCTACTCCAAACTGATCGCCCAATTCTTTTCTGAAACAGAATTCAATCCTAGATAGCAATATGCTTTAGCCAGTGGCTTTCAGGGCAAACATCTACTGTAGAAGAGTTCTGGAAATAAATAGGGCTTCAGGGCTAAAGTGTATTGTGCCAGGGTTCAGGGAAGAGAAACAACCACCTCAATTTAATAACATCCACCCATTTCCCATATCTGCAACTCAACCTCCTCCATCATTCACTTCTACTCCGAACTGATCACCCTGATCACCCAATTCTTTTCTGAAACAGAATTCAATCCCAGGTAGCAACATGGGAGAAAACCAGATCAATCTATCATATACAACCTCCTCATAACAGAAACCATGGCTGCCCTCATACCCAAAAAAAAGAAAAGAAAATCTATTATGTTACACCAATCTAATAACCTGATTCCAAGACAATGCACATCTAAAATTAAGACTGATTTATCCTCATGATGGAAGATCAATGACTATGGTGGTGGCATCAGGAATATCATCATCCCTGGAGCTGAGAATCTGTAAATGTTGTGACTCATCTTTGGGCAGAGCACTGGCTCTGCAAACAGGGCAGAGAGGTTTCTTGGAGAGCCATGCTTCTGCACAGCCAAGATGGAAACAATGACTGTATGTGGGCATCACCAAACACCTCTCTCCATCCTTATAAGATTCCAAACACACTGCACATTCCAAATCCCCAGTGACAAAAAATCCATCTTTCCCAAAACCCACATTCTAATCCTCCTTTTCCTGCTCCTCCTCTGGTTCCACCACTCGGCTGGTGCAGATGAATGTGGGCAGCCTCTGAATTTCAGACTTGGACAACCAGCTCTTTCTGTTGCCGCCATTATTGATGCCCCTCAATCTCATGGCATAGATGGAGGCGTACCAGGTGAACCACATATAGATCAGAACCAGAACGTCAGTGCCTTCGCAGAGCATGAGAAAAGCCAGTAAAACAAGCAAACATAAATATTCCTAGCGACTGTTAGAGCATAAGAAAGAGGAGGTAGTGGATGTCTCTAAGTTGGGTGAAATATTGAGTAGAAATATAAGTAACCAAATGAGACAAATTCAATCTTGGGATAGATGAACATTTCATTAATGATGTTTCCACCTATTGATGTTTGTGTTATTGTTTTTGATAGCACATATATGCATATGAAGGATTTTATCTTCATGAGAAGAGATAACAAGTACCATTTGGTCAAGGTCGGGGAAAGTTACATCATCAAAGCCTATGAAGGTAAATAAAATATATCATTTGTGAGAGACAATCTACCTACAAGATTGATTAAGAATGTTGCTTTTCTAATTTTTAGAGATAAGTGAATTTCTGAAGTAGTAAAATACAACCTTATTCATAAAATGTCATCTAACAACCAATATATACAAATGGGAGGTTTTTTGCAATAATTTAACAAAGTTTTCCAATAGTCCACAATTATGACACTGGAAATGGAAATTGAGCATGAGAGAAAGTTGTTACATGGTTGTCTTCTTCCCAACATAGGTCTTTATTGGAAATAAATGATGGAAGAAAATGAGGTAAGAAAGCAATTGCATATCTATTAGATTAGGGTGTAATCCTTCCTAACATATCTCTATATGGCTCTACTATTATGCTTTTGCTTAAGAAAGATGGTGCATGGAGAATGTGTGTTGATTATAGAGTTTTGGAAAAAATAGCCATTAAAAATAGACAACATCTTATCCATATTGATCTTAAAAAAAATTAGCCAAGAGTAATGCCCCTCATATTGCAAATATTATTTACAAAATATTCCCTTTTTATTGGTCGAAGCCTTTTATTTTATTAAATTTTATTATCTTTCATGTTACATATTTTGTATTAAATGACCCCTTTCAATTAGAAAATATTAAAGCTATAGGCTAATATTGGGTTAGAGGTGAGTTAAGGTTGAGTTTAGTAATTGGAAAGTTTACACTTTTAATTCGGAATATCAAGTTTAATTAAAAAGGAGTCAATTTTATAAATCATAATACAAATTTGGCAAACCTTTAATTTGATATTAAGTTTTGAAAATGGGATTGGAATGTGGCACATGTTTCAATATTTTAGATATACATTGATGTTGCCTACTCGGCACTTACCCGAGACTTACCCAATATTTACCCGATCACTACATGATGCTTACATGATACTATCTCCTCAAAAAAACAAATTCAACATATGGTTGGTAAATTACATTTCTATTGTCATACACATGATACAATAATATTATTTTTATTCTATGTTATATTTATTGTTAGCCCATCACTTCACACAATTAACAAAATATTCCCTTATCAATGTGTGTCATATCCATGCTAGTAAATATTTTGAAACCATCTTAACAGATATTTGTTCTCGCATTTTTTATTTTGTGGTCGAGAGAGTTATAGAAAAATATTTTTTGCTATCGTTTATGTCAGCCGATCAGCGAGTACAAGGACACTCTCATGTTTTTCAATAGGAAAAACTAAGAACTCGTAGAAATATCATCCATTTGGATGATAAAAATATATTAGCACGTATGTTTTCCAGTATGATAACATAAGTATCCTATCATTTATCTTTTTTGATCTATTTTTAATAGCTAGTCAGCTAATACAAGTACACTAGCATTTTTGTTTTCCAATAGGGTAACCTAAATACATTTTCATTTGTGTTCGCCAATCTATTTTTTGATATCTAATCAGCTAATACAAGTACACTTCTACTTATGTTCACTAGTATACTAACATAAGTACAATATCAATTATGTTTGTCAATCTTTTTTTTTACGGTTCATGATGTACTTCAGTGTCATGGTTTTTTTAATTGAAGTTAGATTTTAACTTAGGTTTAATCTCCTTGGTGATCCATTTCTTAATAAAAACATGTGTTTAAAGGTTCTTTATTCTTATTTATAAAGGCACAAGTATTGTATTTTTGAAGAAACATTGATTATATTTTTCTTATTCACTATCTTACAAAGCTCATATTTACTATAGGAATTATTACTGTAGTCTACAGACTTATTTATAGTTTCCTAAAAGTAACTATCAATCCCATTCAATTTATTAATAATTGTATCAAATATATGAATTGGTTTCACTTTTGAAGGTTGATCATGTTATTTTTTTTATCATGTATCATAAATTTTGGTTCATGTTAAGGACTAGTTGATTAAACCTTGTGAGAAGTTTTTCAGCTAGTACAAACAAACTAATGTACGTTGGATGATTAATATAAAGACATTGTCATTTATGTTCGTTGGCATGCCAACATAATAACATTATCATTTATGTTTTATAGCAGGTCAACATGATAAGTACATTGACATTTATGTTCTCTAGTAGGCCAACATAAGTCCACTATCATTTGTGTTCATCAATTGTCCAATAAAAACACACATGAACACATTTGTCTTTATGTTAACTGATTGGATAATATAATATTATTTTATTAATTTATGTTTTTCTCTTTAAATTACCTGGACATTCATATATATTTTATTTAAATTGTCTTATAGTTATGTTTTTGTAGTTGCTCTGCAATAGAAGATTTTGCAAACCAACAAGCATCACATATTCTTCTTCAAAGAAGAGGAATACCTAAGGCCAAATTTTATAACCTTCCTAAATTCTTAAAAATAAATATTCATTTGGAATACACTCAACTTGGAGGAAAAATAGTTATCTCCCATGTTTCTCATGTTTCCAATGGTGCTCGTGTTATCCATCATCAAGGAAACAATTTTGATGAAAAAAATTTGTGGCTATTAATATCACAACTCCACTATCATTAACAAATTATAATATATGGTTGGAAGCGTTCCTCAACAATCCAATAATAGGGAAATTTTAAAACCAATCGATGTGAATTGTACTCAAACCTCATTTAGCATGGGAGGGTATAAAACTACCTTAATGGCGAGTTAATAAAATTCATTCAATGTCGTATGATATCGAATCCCCTTCAAGGTAGTTCATCAAAATCTATTCAATATGATAGGCCATCAAATTCCCTTTATGATGACATGACATTAAAATCCATTCATCAACATGACAGGACATCAAACTCCCTTCATGTCGGAACATCAAACTCTATTCAACAGGGCAGGTCATCAAAAGACCTTAATGATATGTCATCAAAATCTATTGAACATGTGAAACCATCAAAAATCCCATCATACTAGTTCATCAAATAAAACATTGGTGTTTCTCTCAATAAGGTTGGTTTTCAATTTTTATTTACACAAGATCTACACAAAGATACAATTGGTGCACATTTAGATGCGACAATTCATAATATAGATTGGATGCTAGTCAAGAAAGATGATTAATAAACTTGTTTAACCTTCACGGAAAATTGAAGGTGCCAAAGCCAATGTTGCATGTGATAAACAAATTGTAGTTGAAGTTGCTGAAGAATATGAAAAATAGAAAATGAGGTCACAAAACAAACGATCAAGGAAAGACTTAAAGAAAAGTTTAGGATGGCATCATCATGAAATGGATGAGGGAAAATACTAATGTAGAAACATAAGGTCACGGCTCTTCAGAAAAATCCCCAAATGACATAATTTAAAATGAAATTATCAGTGGAGTGGAGTTCTACAAAAGTAAGAATTGTGATGAAATATCTGTAGACAATGGAAGACATGTTTATGCACCTTAGTAATTTTTTGGTGCATATGATAAAAAATAAAAAATAAAAATAAATTTTATACTTTTTTAGTCATATTCATCAAGAAGCAGGGAAACAAAAAGCAGGAACCACTTGTTCCCAAATCCACATATAAGAGCCTGATGTTTCCTCACCTCCTAAGGATACTAGAGGATCCAAATTGTTTTCTGTGTGGATTAAACATAATTTTTATTGGCCTCGTTTATACTCCACAATTTGAAATAGAATACATGTTACTTAACTACCTGGTATCAAATTTTAACAGAGAGGATTATACTTTTCACATATAACTCACAACACAGACACTTTCGTTTGGAACTTACCCTGAAGATATTCAGTGTTTTACAATAATTCTACATAAAAAATGGATCATGCCACATAGAATACCTTGACTAACGAAGTTGTCAAGTACTTGGAGTCTGAATTTTACTTGACAATTAATCCAGCAACAATAAATCCTTCAAAAAGGGGAATTTCACTTCAGGATGTCATACTCTTGTTTCTGCATGCCATGGTGGAATTTTTTCTGAGCAGGATTGTTTTGCAAAACATATATACTGACATTCCTTACTAGGACTTGGTTTACATTATATGTACCTTTGGCGGTCACCAATATGACTAGTGCGCCTACTTATCTACCAAGATAAGGAATGACATAAATTTTGCTCTTGTGAAAGAATTTGTTGTAATTACAACAGGAAATTATATACTTTCATTATATTTTGAGACTTGTCACAATTTGTGCAACACCCCCATTCTGATGCATGCCACCAAAAGCTAAAGACATTGTCCTTGTCCATTGAAAAGATAGAGGTGATATGACTTAATTCAAATTATTTTTTTATGTTAAGAGTTAACCTATTTTGTTATGGTGTTATATTAAATATTAATATTATGTTTAATTTTAACAAGGAATTGTAGCTACAGCTGTCACCCAAAGAGATGTCGCTATAAGAGGACTCTTACAACATGAGGGCGCCAAATATAGTATTGGAGACAGTCTGCTAGAGGAACTCGCCATCACCCCATCGGGAAGATCTAACAAATGTATGAGTTCTATAACACCTCAACAACTTGAGACACTTGCATGTTTTTTACATTTGAATTTGTAGTAATGTTAAATATTTTTCAAAAATGTTAGTTTTTAACATTTTTTTAAATTACACGTTCAAATTCCCATCCTCCTCTAACAGCACATGCCTTGGTCGACCTCCTCCATTTCCCCAAATATATGTATATGAACTTGAAAAAGTGAAGTCTCTACAAAACGTGTCTCCTCCTCAAGCCCAAAGGTATGTTTCCAATTACCTTTTACATTTCAATATAATATTAGTTTCATTTATTTTTAAATCAAGTTACTGATTAATTTTATAGTTAATCAGGAGTTGTTCATCATGGTGCTACTTCTAATGTTGTTCATCAAAGGAAACAACATGAGCCAACTACAACAAACTATGCAATTAAGTAGTGTTTCTTGCAAAAACAATTATTTAACCTTAAATTATTCAATCATTCTATTCTTTATATGTTCTTCATTTATGATTTGATTTCCTATTCCAGTGCCTCCACCATCTCATACTCATAGTGTTATTATTAGACAATAGTTACCGCCACCCCCACGACCGCCTCCCCACAATGTTTGCATAAGGGGTAAAAAATATTATATTTCCATATGCTAGTGTGAGAACTTTCGATATGTCTACCTTTGAGCTACCCATTTTTCTGTCGGTGGTTTACAAAGCATGGGTGGAATTTCAATTCTAAATAAAATTGATTTGGACGAGGAATGTCTTGGTTTTACAAGCAGGGACCAGGCCCCTATAAATTTTAGTCCTTAACATTTGATTCAGGGTCCAACACAGGCTTCCCCAGAATGAGAACAAACGTCCAATACACCAACTTTGGCTCCGAGGGAAACACCATTAACTGATGATGAGATCACAAAGTTTTCGTTGAGAAGTCTTTTGGATGATAATTGTTAAATGGAGCAAAGGCTCCACGGACTTGACTCTTTATCAAATCCTTAATGCAACTAAGGAAAGAGATGAGGGTAACTTGGATTGTGCCATGTGGTTCAATCCCTAAAATGGAGGTCCACGGGAGGTTAAGTGAAATCAAAATAAAAAATAAACTAAGGTACAAAAATCTTGTAGCCTGTAACCATTCATAGGTCGTAACATGGCCCAATCATGGGGGATCGGGTGTCAAGAAGAGTTAAAAAAACATGAAATAGTCCCACATGGTACCAATCATAGGTTTCCACATGCACTAATCATTTTAATTTTTATAAACTAAGAGGTTGATGCATGGACAAGAGGAAACAGAAACCCAAGAACTTGTAGCTAATGAGATGAGGAAAATTGGAAGGGGAAACTAATGTAATAAATTTGATGGCCTTATGACCATCATCTGTATTTTCAGCTACAGAATCCATAACCACTGAAAATTGTCCATGTGGCACTAATCAAGGTATACCATGTGGCCCAATAAAAAAAATGGAGATAGCACTATATTTTTGAAATCATTTTTTTATCTCCTAGCTTTGATGGTATGGGAAATGGTAGATCTCTACATTTTTACCATAATTTTTTATTATGACCATCAAATTAGGAAAAAACTGTCTCACTGGAAATATTTTGAGAAATGTTATTGAACGAAACATGTCTATCTTGGTGATTTTTAAGAAGGTTGCATTCAAAGCTCCTGCAAGTCATTTTTCACATTAGCATAGGAAAGAGACATATTTGGGGCTAGAATATAAGATTTTGGGGTTAATTGAAGATCTTATTCATTAAGGTATGACTCATTTTCAAATTCAGGGGATATTTTCATTGTTTGATGGAGATTTAGGTTGATAAACATCACATTTGGCCACTCAATGTATATAGCCACATTTGAGTAGGATTTTGGGTTTTAAGGTTTCAATTTCCCCTCTCTTCTCTCTTCTCTTCTCTCTGTCTTTATAAAATGTAAAGGATTTTCATTGTACATGGGTCCTCTCTAATATATGTGGGATACTATACCCATTTAAGTTCCTATCATTGCTAAGTGTCCCTAGCCTTTATGTTGAGCTTCTAAAATGTGTTCAGTTCCTCTTCCCTATATTTTGTAACAAATTTTGTATCCTCTAGCATTAATATAATTATGATTGTGGCTTATATTTTCCCTTTAATGTTGTCGTATTTACTCCTTACCTTATGTTCATTACAAGTTATATTGTGTTAGGATTATAGTTATAGGTATTTAATGCATTTTATATTTAATGATAAGGAGATATTTACCCATTCTATTTTGGACAATCACCGTTTTTGTTCCTCTATTATTCCTCTCCCTATTTTCCTCATGAAAGCTTTAGCTTAGGATTAGTTTTTCAAGTAGTGGTAGGAATTAGAATAAATTAGGATAATATCCATCTTTCTCTTGAGCTATGATTCAAAGGAGCCAAGATCCAAAACTTTCGAAGCATTCCCATGTTGCATCTAAGTTCCAACAGTGCACAATTTTTAGACCAAAACTTGTCAGACTGAGAGGACATCCATAGTGATTGATGATGTTTTCCTAGAGGAATCTAGTGTAATTATTTTTTGGTGTGGCCTTGACCCAAAAATTGAGATAGTCTTTCTATGTGATTATATACCTAGCCCTTGTTCTACATGCAATGAGAGAAATATGCCAAAAAATCGAAATCCCATTCCTCAAAAGGATATCGTGTGTTCATAGGATGTAAAACTATTTCATCAGGTTAGCTAAGTTATCCCATGTGCTGATAATTTTCACATTATTGAACATAAGTCTTGGTGTCTTTGAATAATGTGAGGCACCATAGACCTATCGTTTACATATTCCTAGTCATAGGATCTTTGACATAATATCCACCCACAATTCCTTCATGTGCCTCGTGTAATATTTCTTTCCACTCATGTTATCACACACGTCTTTGAAAGACTTTGTTGCTCCCCATCTTGTACAAGTCAGAGTTGATAAAGGGCGACATTCACTGCTACTTGTTTCTTCTCTTATGTGCTCATGGTGTTCAGGACCCAACTAGAAGTGAATAAGGTTGCAATGTATGTCAATTCATTGGGAGTGTGTGTATTTATAAAATCTATGTGTCTGGAATTACTTCATCTAAATCATAAGAGGGCTCACCCAAGGGAATGTGTGACAAATGTGAAAATCCCAAATTATTTTTGTTGGTTTCATAACAACAACAAAATAGAACTCATGGAATAATATGATCCACTAGAAAATTATTCTATGCAAGGTAACTTTATTTACCAAATACTTCAAGCCCATATGATCAATATTAAATATAAAAGGAGTGGCTAATAAGTATTGGTGGAACCTCTGGATCATATAGAAAATGGAACATCCTCGCACTCAGTTGTTGTATAATTATGTTACGCATAAGTAAGATTCCTTCTTTAAAATTGATGGTGTGGTCTATATTATCGTTTCCTCACTATACGAGTATGGAATCAACAATTACTATGGATGCATCTACATGAACATGGAAAGGATTCATCCAATCAAGTAATTGTAATATTGGTGGACTTACCAAATATTTCTTGAGTACATCGAAGGATTTTTATTGACTCGACATCCATTCTAATGACTTGTAGTTGTGAATCAATTCCACAAAGGGCACAAAACTATTACATATCCCCTTATGAACTTCTGATAGTAATCGGTATGTGCTAGGAACACGTGCACACCCATTGAATTTGTGGAACCTTCAACTGAATAATCAATACAATCTTGGTTGGATTAACCAGGATTCCTTCGTGGAAGATGATATGTCCAAGTAGGGTGCCGAACGCAGAAAAAAAGACACACTTCTTGAGGTTTAATGAGATTTTCAGCTTTTGACATTACTCAAGTATAAGGTGTAAACCATGGGGGGTTCACAAAGTAAAATTATGGTATAACACATTTGTTCAAAGGGTATTAAAGAATACCCTTAATGTTAGTTTTTACCTCTAATTATTCAATTGAGAGTACCCCCTCCCGTTATATTATTATAATGAAAATACCCCATATTTTTTCCATGTACCTTACTTACCCAATTTTCCTTTACAATTTTAATTACCCCTTTTTTTATTTATACCCTAATATATCAAACAAAAAATATATCATGTTTTCCACTCAATTATTAATTTCTTAATATGTCTTTTCTCTAGAAAGAGAGTTTGAAGCCGTTTAAGACCTATTACCAATTACCTTAATGTTAAGCTTTAACCATTTATCAATATTTCTTCAAATAATTAATATGGTGAAATAATATCATGTGTTGAAAAGCATACTCAATCCTAGTTTTCTACCATCTTATTATATCTTGCTTAAGAATATCCTAATTCATATTTCCTTATTCAAAAGGAGACTATAATATAACTTTATGATCGCAAACCTTTTACAATTTTAAGGTATTTAGTTTTAAAAACTAGGGTTCAAATATTTTAGTTGTATATTAATATTAACTCTACCTCTTCTCTAGCCCACCTCTCTAACCTATCCCCAATACCTAATTCAAAATATTATTAAATTAAACCCTTTTACCTCCTAATGTCTACTGGTATATTGAACGTTCTAAGATATTGCCTTACTAATGAACCCCCCATGGTGTAAACATACAGAGCAATGTAACCCATAAATGTTCCTGTCATCAAGAAGAATGAAATCTTCAAAATCAACAACCACGATGCGTGGGAAAATGGGAGGTTCATTCTTCAACACTAATCCTACTTATTACTAGAAGTGGACTTGAACCTATCCTCCTTGGAAATATTTACTTGATGGTGTCATGAGAAACCATCGTTGAAATTATATATCTCTCACCCCACGACACCTTCAATAATTTCTTGAGTGAAAGGCATCATGATGGAATCAACAATAGAGACTACATTGAGCTATCGATAGTCCACATATATATGGATGTGCATGTCCTTTATTCTTATTACCATATATTACACCTATTCAAATTCATCAATGGGCATGATCATGCTAACAACCAAAATGTTATCGATTTCTTCCTTAAATTTCGCACATATTTTCATATTCTTTTGGTATGGTCTCTTGTGTAAGGTATTTTTTCCATCAATAAATTGAATGTGCATATTCGGATGTACACATTTCATTTCCTTATATCTTTTTGGAGATATATACAATAGTCTCTCACCAACTCACCATCTTTGATAGCTCTTCCTCTTACCAGTAGTCACAATTGTCATGACCTTAGGCTCATCTTCCAAGCCAAAATTTACCTTTACAGATTTTAAGGGCTCATGATACGGCTCATTGCGTTGTTCCTTGGTGTCAATAACTTTGCAATATATTAAAAAAAACCACCTTGAGGTGATTATCCACATGTTCCTCATCCACCTTACAAACCATCTTCACCTTACATTTTTGCATATAATTCCTATCCATCTAAATTTTCTCGTCCTTTTCACTGGAATAGTTATTGATGTTGCATTCTTCAAAATTCCTCAGCAGATCCATCCTATTTTTATTATGAAAATCAAGCATGTGTTCCTCCATGATAGCATCATCTCCAACTAGAATTCCAGCAGTGTTTGGAGACACTAAATTGAGTTTCAAGTACAAAATCCCTCGCTGCTCATTGAGGAGCTGGAATTTTGCTTCCTTAGGACAGGAGAAAGTGATCCACTCCACCAAACTTAAATTGCATGGGTAAATGTGATATATAACTCTGCGAGTCTCCAAAGATGATCTACAGTCCAAGGATATTTCCACCCCAGGTTTATTATACCCTGGCGCGTACCATAAGCTGTCAACCATGCATGCAAGTGTCTTGGTAATTCATTGAAAAATGCATCATATAGAGCATCTTATAAATATATTTTCACTCATTTCCTTGGTGTGCAGTAACTGCAGCTTGGATATCTTATTGCAAACTCTTCTTCGACCTGTGCCAACCAGCGTTCAATATTCTACAAAGGAAGGAAAAACATCATTTTTCAACACCATCATGGAAACTCAATGCAATGGGTCCCGGAAAAAGAACCAAATGTTGAGTGTTTTTCTCATCCCACATTCAACAAATTTTTGCATGGGTTCAAGGTGTCATGTAGTGCACTTCAACACATCCAAGGCTCTCGCAATGACATGTCATCGAAAGAGGTTTACCTTGTGCGCTCACCTGAGGCGCGAAAGAAGACCGATTCCCATAGGTTTTGGATGTATCATGATGGTTAAAGAGATGAAATAATCACACAACTTAAACAACATATACACACACAAACATAAGGGAAGATATCAATAAATTACATAACTCAGTTCAAGAATAACAGTAAATATCATAATTCTCTCAATGACAATTCCAACAACCAACCATAAGAAAAAGTGGACAATTGTAGACTAATCACTAGCTTAAAATGCTTAATCCCCAAAAACCCTCAAGAGTTTGGGTGTTACAATGGTGGGAAATTTCGCTTCACCATATTCTATCATTACTAACATATGTTACCTTGTAAAGGCTTATAATCATTAACCAACAATTTTGCAATTTGTGTGCTTGTCAATGAGCCTTTTCCTGTGATAGTTTATGCAATATTTATTAATAGCACATGTTGGTATTATATCCTTGTGTCACCTAACTGGTGCCACTTTATCCATTCTAAATCCTTCTCTCTTGCATGTTATGCTTCTCTCTCAATCCAACAATGTGATTTTGGTGCACTCTCAAAGATTCCGAGTCTTTTATGGAATTTTTCTCAATTGATGACTAGATCATGTGTGATCTTTCTTACCACCAAAATGAGTCTCATGTGACATATATCTTTAGTTTCATTTGATTTTCCCACACACCACGTCTTAAAATTAGTCTATGTTTCGTGTGTGCCACGTGTCTTCAACGTAGTATGGGTTTCACATGTGTTAGGTGTTAGGGTCTCCTTTTCTTCTTGTGTGTGCCAAGTGTTAGCACTTCGTCCATTCTACGAGTGTCAGTTGTCAATGCTTCTTCTATTACTCACATGCATCATCTACCACTTAATCATCCATTCCATGTGTGATCTCCACTCTAAGGACTCAAGATATTTTCCAACTCTCTTTTCTTACCCAAGTTTAGACAAAAATGTTTTATGCTTTATTAAAAATATACATACTTAGCCAATATTTGGGTTCAACAAATGGTGGCTTTAGCTTAAATTTTGTTATCATTACGCCGAAAGGCATACCCCAGTTGGATGCCTCCTTGTTGAATGTGATAGATGTTAGAGAATGGGCAGTTGAGATTGCAGTTGTGAGAGGTGCTGAAATCCAACGGTGGAGGTGCGTTTTCAAACCTGTCATTTTCCATGCATTTTCAGACCTGTCATTTCCCGTGCATAATAATATTAAAACAATTTTTCAGATCCTCCTTATTGAATTCGGCCTTCGCAGACTCGACGAATTATTTGTTTATCACAACATACAACTCTTCAGTGGCCCTCTTCAATTCAGGAAACCATAACATGTCCTTCTTTTCTACTTTTCTCAGATCGAAGATGGGAAAGCTCTTGGAAACCAAAAGAATTATGACGCAAGGATATGGAAATAATGGTAGCCCAGGCAACATGTTCACTCTGAATATGGTGCTCTTGTATTTCTCGATGCACTTTTTGAAGAAAGTATCTGCCCCTTCCACCACGAAATAGTCAAATCGATCCATAATGAATCTGATGATGGAAAGGCCGTAGCTTCTAGGGACTTGTTGCACTCCTTTATCATTCAGACAAGCCATACCGCTCTCTGTCTTGCTAGATACAATCAACACTATTATGAACTAAAATTTCGCAATCTATGTGTAGAAGATCAAATTGCCTCGACTGAATTGTATCACAGGCACACTTATTTTTATAATAGATTTTGTTTATTTGAAAGTGTTTTTATTATACATATAGAAATAATAAATCACTGGAAAATATCATATATACATCAGCCTAAAGGGTAACGCAAGGCAACTTACTTTAAATTCAACAACTTTTCAATAAGAAAAATGTTAATTAATTTTTTTTGATGAAAAATATCTTATATTAAAATAAATGGAACATGATACAAGATTCTTTCAACAAAAAAAGTGAGTGGTATAAGAGCATGCCCCAAAGCCACAAGCACACTAGGCCATGCCTAGGAAAACAACAAAAAATGTCAAACTACCAAGACACCTGAGGTACAGGCCCAGAACAAGGAAAAAAAAGGCACCCGATGCGGAGGAAGATCAATAAATAGGAGGCTCAAAGTGCCCCTTCTTCTCCTTAGATATCATGACAATAGTCCAAGGCGCCGAATGGGAAGCCAATTCAAGCAAAGGATCTAGGAAAGGGCTATCCTGATTGGGGTTAGAACCAAAAGACTCAAATACATGTGACATCTTGACACAACCGCTAGCATGGGGAGTCTCAACATTCACAACTTTTGAATTTCCGGGGTGAGAGCATTCTTTGACTTCCCACGCTGAAAATGGTTGCCAGCCTTTAGGCCGGGAAGAAATCCCTTTATTCTTCTTTTTTTATTCTGATTGAGTGACAGTGGGCAAACATCTTGAAGGTTCCTAGTTTAATGGCATAACCGACATCGAAAGGTCATGTTCTCATAGTCTATAATTTGAATCCACTTGAAGCCATCATGGTTTAACTCCAACTTGTCTGAAAGACCTTTGTTGAAATCCACCTTAATGCATATATGAGCATAAGTGAACAACCCTTGCTTAGACTGCTCATCATCCATCTTGATGAATTGACCAAGAGAATCACCAATAGCAGCACAAACCATAGGGTGCCAAAAGGGGAGATAGATATTGGGGAGACGAACCAAAATTGGAATTTTTGAGATTACTATAGTAGAAGGATCAAAATCCAGAAACCATGGAGTAATAAAAAGGCCAGCCTTACCCCAAAACTAGGGACACTCATTAAGATCTCATTGATAATCTGTAGGAGAGGAGAAATGAACAATGAAAAAACCCTTTGCACAGAGTTGGATCTCACAGTCATGGGACCAAGTAGAGTAGATCCATTGAGACAAATCTTTAGACCGAGGCCAGAAGCCATTAAATCTACAAATAAGGGTGGACTCTTTAAGGGCAGTAATTGAATCAGTTACCTCCGAAAATGAAAGTGTGAATACAAGAGTGGACATTGTTTTTTCTACAATATATGGCACATCAGGAGCCCCAATAAAACCTTTCCTCTGTGATCTTGTAGTGGCATCCATGAAATTTTTTGAGGAGATGGAACCGTTGAAGGGCCGCAGGGAGAGAAAAAGTAGAAGTAGGTGGCAGATGGTTGCAACTGCAAGGCCAACAGGCCTGCAAACCCTTCTGAAAACCCTAGTTTTCGTCTCTTCTTCGTCTGTTTCATCCACTTTACGTCAAGGTCTTAAAAAAAATATGAATAGTTTCACATGCAACAATCCAAATGCTACCGTTTGGTAGCATTCTCCATGCTACCTGCCGAAAAAAAAATAGTGAAACTATCATATCAATGGCCACCTTAAAATAGTTTTTAAGATGCAAATATAAAATACTCACTCATCTAAATATACAATGTACACAACTACAATTTCAACTCGACTTTCCGTGCCAATAACTTATTTTCCATGGACCTTATGATTAACATATTCTCAAATGTTGAAAGTGAAATATAAATAAATTCAATTCAATTTTTAACCAATAAACCATAACACACAAACTATAATTGATTAAATATATTTAAACACTTCAATAGTGCATCAAGATTGTTTATAAATTAGGTGAACTATTTCTCCATGTTATATAAATAAAACAATATTAATGAAAAACTATTTCCAAACTTTTTAAAGGTTTCCATAATGAATTGGGACATATGGTGGTGTCATTTGTACCCGAGCATTGTAATGGTTTACACATCACACAACCACTTGACCACTCTCCCAAATACCATGCATGTTTGTCTTTGGGCAAGGTTCCTTCCATGCAATTGCATATCTGAGTATTATTTAGAGTGCACCTTCCATATGCTTCATAGAGACCATTAAGGACATATGGATCTTTGCATTCAAACCATAGCATGTACAAATAAAATTATAGTTAATTTCCTCGTAACATGTCCACTGCAAAGCGTGAGAGTACGTTCAAGATTGCAGGCAATTATCGCTCCAATTTCCATTACAATAATACAAAATAGAGGAAAATGTGTCCATCAAACTGCATGGGATCATGAAATATGTGTGCATTTTTTATGTTTCATGTCTCATAATTGGAATGTCAATTGTCAAAAGTCCACATAATGGAAAATTAACGTCTGAAGCACCAATTGTACACATGTAAGTAATACATGTAATATTGAACTAGTTGATGTGAAATCTATACTATATAGTTGAGCTCATATATCAGATATTTTTTGGGTAGGAATAATCTCATCCGTGGAAACGGTGTGGCCCATGAGGATGATTAATTTCCCCTATCCAATCAAAATCCACATAAACCCGCACTAGTCCCTTTTTCGGTGATTGTTGAATAATGATGCCATCACAATCGTTGATGAGGATAACTTCACATGACGTCACCACATGTCAGGATGCCAGTTACACTCCATATCTTCATGTCTCTAAATGATACGAATAAAAATACAAACACATTTTCACTTCCACAATATTTTTCTACCTCTCCTTTGATTCACATAAACACCTATAAATTATTTTTGCACCATCTTGAACAACACCCCTGGTCTCCTTCAAAGGATTACCATATATGTCATCATGTTGTTAGACGTTTGAGTTTCACATTGTTTCCATTTTCTATTTTTACATCCCCCCACTTTTCCACCATCTAACCCCTTCATATTCACCCCTCGTCCTCTCCCAATGTTTCTCTCCTTCCAATATGAATCCTTCAAAAGATCCCCTTTGTCATTTCCATCGTACATTTCATGTACAATTGCTAGTTTAAATTTCCTTTGTAATTAGATTTACCTTGGAAGTTATATGTAGATGCATTCAATGGAGTAGATCCATGTTTAATATTGTTTAATATTAGGAGCTTAAACTCTATGTCTTAAACTATGAGATAGCCCATCAAAGAATCAAAAATTCTCAAACGTGACAAATTATTGCAAGGGAGATATGAGACTCTAAGTAAATAGATCTTGAAGTTCATTATCTGCAAGTATATTACTCATTTTTGTAATAAATGTATTATAGTGTAACACATAATCACGAATTGGCTCATTATAGCCTTGTTGCATTGTATCAATTTAAGCGTAGGAAACCTTATCACCAATATTAATAGAGAAGTGTGTAAGGAACTTATTAGCCATTGGATTGAAATCCCTCATGGATTGAATAGGTAGGTCATAGAACTATTGCAATGTATAATACTTAAGACTTATAAGGAAGAGCTTAGTGATAAAATTATCATTGTAAGAATAATCTAAGAAAGTAACGGGAAAAGAGTGAAGGTATTTCTTGAGATTGCCTTTACCCTCATAAGTAGGAATCTTAGGAGACAAAAACCCTAAGGGTAAAGGAAAATATTCCACCTTAGGTGCAAGTGTATTATGAATTAATTGATTAGAATCCATGATGTTATAAGCTCTATACACGCCCCTCTAATTGCGACGCCTTATCTTAAAAATGAATGAGATTCTCGAGGAAACGTATGGTAGAGGGAGAATGCAAGGGCATGTGGGTGTACACAAGAGATGTAGAAATAGTAGTAGAAGTGGGGAAGGAATTATAAATTTTTGAAGGGGGGTAGTAGATGTAGTGATAGGATATGTAGGAGTAAGCACCCAAATAGGAGGTTCATCATGGGATTGTTAAGATTTAGCATCACGTGGAGCCTTAGAGGAAAGAAGCACGTGAATAATCATATCAAGGTTATGTGGGTGTTGGTGGGGTGTTGGTGAAGGCCCTAATTGAAAGAATAAAGTGTTTAAAGTAATCATGGTCAACATTACTAAGCTCATTAGAATTGATTTCATTAGATCCCATGGTGAACAAGGATAGCTTGATTTTCAAGAGAATAGTGGTTAGAGTATAAATATTTTTCACCATTATATATATTATCAAGGAAAAGAGATACACCATGAATAGGAAGAGAGGAGGAATCCATATGATGCCTATGTTTTCTACATGTGTATGGGAATTGGATACGCTCAACCGGTGTATGGTTATTGGATTACTCCATCTATTATGCCTAGGATTTCATGACCCAAAATAACCATACAAATGGCTCGTAAAATTTGGGACAATTTTTTTGAAGTTTAATTAAGTATTAAATGATTACATTCATTATTATTCAAAATTGATAAAATTAGTTGCAATATATGATGATAACTATAAAATTATTTTCACCATTATCATCACTTAGGTTAAATCCAAAATATAGTTTCCCATCCATACCATTGTTTGCGTGACAAGGGGAATTCCATTTAATTAGCTCCAATTCCTATAATCTTATGGACATATAATCATAATAAATATAAATTTATTCTTTCAACTAAGGTCTCCAAGATTAAATCATTATTACTCCAAGCCACTAACAAAAGAAGGGAGAATAAGATAATCCATACTATCGTGTGTGCTAAAAAGGTTAATGTAGTGCCATATTTTTTTTTGAAATAAAATGCACACTAAATTTTCAGATTTTATATGCAATGCACAACTAAATGTTTCAAGTTTTCAAGTGTCTATTGAATAACTATATATTGAGTAGATTTCAAAACAAAACAACACCTTCCAACAAGAGACATTGAAGTAAAAAAGTTCATAGTTTTCATTATGATCTCAAATGATAATATTACAAGATTCTAGCAACAATAAAAATAACAACTTTCTTCGTAAGGACCAATGTTTTCAAGAACAATAAGTACAAAATGGTGATATACAAGAGTGAGAACTTTACAAGCCACATTTATTTACAACAAGAAGAGAATGCCCACAAAAGATGAGGATGACCAAGATGGCAAGAGGCTTCAACTATCTCCAACATGAGCTCCAACTTCACTACTCCTATAAGAATCCATCTCCAAGAGAACATGGCTTGTTTACCACCCAACCAATAGGCATCATCACATGCCTTTCCATGGTTGGAAGTCATGCTAGCCTCCCCCAAGCCCATGGGAGAGAGGAACTAGCTTCCACAATGTGCACAAGTAATAATGGGGTTTAAACACACAACAAGAGAAAACATAAGACCATTCAACTACTTAGACCTACTATACAATGAAAACCACACATGAGGAGAACAATGTCAACCTCACAAGGGGGAAGAGAGGAAGAAGGATGCCCAAATCAAGGTGTCCAACCATAGGAGCACCAATAAATACACATATATAAAAACTCCGTATACCTCATAATCATACATCCTCCTTATTCCTCCTTAAGCTATAGAAATCCTTCTTGGGAGGATTTTCAAACCCACATGGGTTTCCTCACCAAGAATGGGGAAAGGATCAAGCCATATGAGCCTTTCTCCCACCTCAAACCATATGAGGGGATGAGAAGGGACCTTCATGGCTTGACCTACAACCATGAGGTTTGAGAGGGAAATCCCTCTCTCTTCCCCTACATTCTCCAAAAACCATCATTCCAAATAATGGTGGAGAGAAAACAAAGAAAATAATAGGAACAAGCAAACAACCACATTCACCATACAAATTCACAACACATCATTTCACACACTATTTTATTGCTCAAACATAGTTTACAAGATAAGTAAAACTAAAAGAAAAAGGGTGAGAACCCTACCTCTATAATACTTTCCAAGACTCTAAGCTTTTCCCCTTTGTCCAAGCTCCCTTCCAAGCTCCCAAAATTCTCCAAGTGCTCCAAAAAAAATGAACCAAGAAGCCCCATTCTTCCCACATGAGAAAGAATAAAAAGAGGAGCCCAAAAGTTTCCTCACCAATGGGAAAGTGACAAGTGTCACCCCCTCTCCTCTCAAGAGTCAAAGATTCCAAAAACAAAATAAGTAAGAGTAAACTCACCTTTTATCCCTTTTCACCCAAAATACTAAAAACTAAAATAAAACAAAGTGGAGCAACTTTTAACACTTTCACACAATCCAACCATCTTACATGGATGGTGACTAAATAGGGCTAAATGGGAGGGAAACTCCCTCCAAACCTTGGAAATAGGTCCCCCTACCTATTAGGTAGGGTCCAAGGGCCCATTTTCATGCTAAGGGAACCCCCAAACTCAAAAGGGGTCCCTAAAATTACCCAAAATAACCCAATTTCGGGTTTGGCATGCTTGGGCACAAGGGTAGAGGGTGTGGGGTCCACCCAAAATTCACATGTGGTCCCCAATCTCTTCTACCAACACACACACACTTTCCAAGACCAACACTTAACTTCAGATAAGATTATTAACCCCTAAGCTAGTTTACTTAATAAAAACACATCCTAAACCTAATTAATTTTACAAGACATAATTACATTACAAAATGAGGGTTCACCCATGGTGCCCAATTAAATACATCTAATCTAAGGCCTCAAACATTTAGCATGGTTAGGACTCAGCCCGTGGGCCGCTTGTGCACAATTGCGTAGCTACCCTGAAATCCATGCTCTTCTATACCTGTCACCTGCACACTCATTGCACACATTAACCGCACCTGTCCAATATAATAAACATCATCTATACATCACAATCTCAATCAAACTTACAATGTCCGAACAAAATTTACAATTGATAGTGCAATGCATACAATTATCCACATAGTTTGCCATGAATCATCCACAATTAAAATTGCAACGACATATACTTAGGTTAGCATGAAAATCACCATCATTAAATCCAAAACACTATATCATCAATCAAATTAACCACAAGAGACTAACATCTAACCGATAAGTCTATCATATAACCATGTTAGTGTCATCACATCATACGAAATACATCAGTATACGAATCTAGTACAATTGGCGCTATGCGCCCAAAATGCCATAATGTCCATGTGGATAAAATATCATACTAAAATGTCCAAAGTCTATTAGAGTCTCAATCAAAACATGTCTAGAAGTAAAGGAACCAACAGATAACTGGAGCTATAAAAATGTGGGCACTACAGTTAATTAAGGATACACAAGATAACCATAGTACTATTTACACAAATTTAGGTCACTATATAAGTATTCATAATTTATTTGCGCTATGAGAGATACTTAGGTTTAATTACGTGTTATAAGAGAATGTGTTAGGTGTTAGGGTCTCATTTCCTTGGTGTGCAGTCATTGCAGCTTGGATATCTTATTATAAACTCTTCTTCGACCTATTCCAACCAGCGTTCAATATTCTACAAAGTAAGGAAAAACATCATTTTTCAACACCATCATGGAAACTCAATGCAATGGGTCCCGGAAAAAGAACCAAAATGTTGAGTGTTTTTCCATCCCACATTCAACAAAATTTTGCATGGGTCCAAGGTGTCATGTAGTGCACTTCAACACATCAAAGCCTCTCACAATAACATGTCATCCAAAGAGGTTTACCTTGTGCGCTCACCTGAGGCATGAAAGAGGATTTATTCCCATAGGTTTTGGTTGCATCATGATGGTTAAAGAGATGAAATAATCACACATAACTTAAACAACATATTCGCACACAAACATAAGGGAATATATCAACAAATTACATAACTCAGTTCAAGAATAACAGTAAATATCATAATTTGAAAAATAAAGGTACTTTGGAGAATTCCAATGAAGACGTGGTTGTGGAGGTGCTCTATGTTCTGAAAATGGGGGAATCCGCTAAGGGGAAAGGCATTTCGTATGAAAATAGTGGAGACCCTATCAGAGATGCCATGTTAGCAAATACGCAGGTGGCAATTGACACTTTGCTCAAGATAACTAAACATCTGGTCCAGGACATGAAGGAGTGGCACATTAAGTAGGCCATACAGGAAAAATAATCAATGGTCTTAAGGTGGATTTCATGATGCAGGAGCATAGGATTACTATACTACAAGACTAAATTTCCAAGAAGGACAAGTAGAAGAGGGGCATACGGCTAGAGCTCAACAACACAGAAGATGACGAGGAGGTTGCAGGAAATAATGACGACATGCAAGAGATTCATCTTTCTCCTCGGCAAAATCTGGAAGGTCTGAGTCAAGGCCCTAGCTCAAGAACTAGGAGCAATAACAAAATGAAACATTAGCTGACCTTGTGCTTCCTGGGTCATGGATCCTTTTGGTTTCTGTCCTTCTGGCTTCTTTTCTTGTCTAGGTTAGTCTTTAGGGGGTTTTATAAAAAAATTTGTAATTGAGGCCGTGTGGGCCTTGCTCTTTGTTGGGATATTCGTCTAGCAATTTCTTTTGTCCTTTCTAGGCCCTTGTTGGTTTGTTGGGTTGTTCTTTCACGCTGGCTGCTAATGGATATGTGTGTGTGTGTGTGTTGTGGGTTTTTTGGTCCCCCCAAAACCAAATAGTTACCTAATCTAAAAAAAACAGTAAATATCATAATTCTCTCAATGACAATTCCAACAACAAACCATAAGAAAAATAGAAAAATGGTAGACCAATCACTAGCTGGAAACACTTAACCCCCAAAAACCCTCAATATTTTTGGTATTACAGTGGTGGGGAATTTTCCTTCACCATATTCTATCATTACTTACATATGTTACCTTGTAAAGGCATATAATCATTAACCAATAATTTTGGGATTCGTGTGCTTGTTAATGAGCCTTTTTCTGCCATAGTTTATGCAATATGTATTAATAGCACGTGTCGGTATTATATCATTTGTGCCACCTAATTGGTGCCAATTTATCCATTATAAATCCTTCTCTGTTACATTTCATGCTTCTCTCTCAATCTAGAAATGTGATTTTGGTGCACTCTCAAAGATTATGAGTCTTTTATGGAATCTCTCTCAATTGATGTCTAGATCATGTGTAATCTTTCTTACCACTGAAAAGAGTCTCACGTGTCATGTCTATTTAGCTTCATTTGATTTTCCCACACACCACGTGTCTTAAAATTAGTCTATGTTTCGTGTGTGCCACATGTCTTCAACATAGTCTGGGTTTCACATGTGTTAAGTGTTAGGGCCTCCTTTTCTTCTCGTGTGTGCCAAGTGTTAGCACTTCATCCATTCTACAAGTGTCAATTTTCAATGCTTATTCTATTCCTCGCGTGAATCATCTACCAATTATTCATCCATTCCATCTGTGATCTCCACTCTAAGGACTCAATATATATTCCAACTCTCCTACCTTACCCAAGTTCAGACAAAAATGTTTTATGCTTTACCAAAAATATACATACTTCACTAACATTTGAGTTCAACAAATGGTGTCCTTAGCTTAAATTTTGTTATCATTTTTTTTTTGTAATTAGATTTATCTTGGAAGTTATATGTAGATGCATTCAATGGAGTAGATCCACATTTAAGATTTTTTAATGGTATGAGCTTGACCTCTATTTCTTAAAGTATGAAATAGCTCATCAAAGAATAAAAAATTCTCAAATGTAATGGATTATTTCAAGGGAGATATGGGACTCCAAGTAAATAGATCTTGAAGTTCATTATCTGCAAGTATATTACTTGTTTTTGTATAATACATGATCATTAATTGGTTCATTATAACCTTGTTGCATTTTTGTTGAGGTTCAGTCACAGCAACCTCGGTGCACATTTAACAACTTTCCAATGGCTCCGCATTGTATATTGAAACAACTTCTCAAGATCAATCTTATTACCCTCCCTCCACCACTCGAGTTAGACCCATCACAACCAAAAGGTGATAACTACAACGAGAACTTCCGCTATGATTATAATCAATGTGTGGGACATTCTAGAAATAGATGTTTCAAACTCGGTATGATCATCCAAGATCTAATTGATGATAACAAACTAGCGTTTCTAGAATCTACTAAGCTTGCACCGACCAACGACAAGAGTAAACTCAAGATTTTTAACAATGAATCTATATAACGTGACAAGAAGACATCTGAATCTTCTACTAATCATACATATCACATAGTACCTCCTCCTAGATCAGCAACTCTTGCCTTCTTAATCGTAAACACTGATGATTCGCCACCAATCATTTCTTTCTCTGATGTTGATCATCATGCAAATTTCACATCTAATCATTTACATATCAATGCATATATTGGCTCGACCTCCACTAACAACACTAAGGTCATCCCATCATGGCTCATTAGTGCATACTCTATTTCACTTCTTAAGGATATTGGTTATCCTCATTCACAAATTGAGTATCCTTTCAAAAAACCCTTTGGCGTTGTATAACTACATGTTACGGCTGGTCCTCTTACTCTTCTTGTTCCTTTCCTCATTAGAAACATATTTTCCAGATGTGACATGATTCTAGGTCTCAATTGGATTTATCACTCTCAATCTATCATTTCTATGAATCATTTGCGACTTAAATTTATTTACAACCAACAAGTCATTTCTATTGATGATGTCCCTCCATCTACTCCATGGTCTCCATCTTCTCGCACAATCACTAACACATCATCTACTTCTTCTCGTACATCACATCATATGTTACTCAAAGCACAATCTACTCCTAGCTCACCTACTTGAGCATTGTATACATGATCGCGTCGTAACACTAGTCCTACTCATAGGTATAGGCCCATTCCTAAGAGAGTTACTGCATCTCAACACAAGTCACCACCTCAGTTTATTCCATCTGGGTCTTCATCATCTTTGCATTTAGCATCACGTAGATCTCCATCACCCATGCATTTTGTGATGCCACAACCTTCATCATACATTCATCCATCACATGCTCATAGATTTCATTCACCAACATAGCGTTTTTCTACTATACCACAAATGTTAGAGCATAATCATACTTTTTCACCATCACATGTGTCAGATGGAGGACATTATTCCTTCACGGTCATTGGTTATCCTACACATTCATGCACACTTGGGCCCATCACATCTAATACATACCCCCCCAAACTCATATTAGCATCTATCATCTTTGTATTCCCATCCATCAATCTTCTAACATACGTATACTCATTCGTACTTTAACATCATCATTACCTATGACACACTCTTGTGCTTCAGGTCACACTTGAATGTTGAGGGATTACTACCCATGAACCCCACACACTGCACCATAGGCATTACACATTACGTTTCACCACACATCTCATGTTATACATATTACATCATTCATCCTACATTTAGACTACACCATTCTAAATCATTGTGCATTTACATATCATACATACTCTATACATCATATTAGTCTTTATCATACATGTGTCGCGCTTGAATCTAACATTCCACACTACTAATAATGCATACTACTTTTCTAAATACATTGCATCTTATACATCATACATTACATATTCTATTCATCATATTGTCATCTATTATCATCACACATACTAGATTGTCTTTTACGCGTTACACTCACTACCCTATGATGCACTTTAGTTCCTCAGTCCATATTCGACTACCGAGGGTTTATAAGTCAAATGGACCTTATCATACTCACACGTTTATCATTTGACCTTCCATCATGCGATATTACTAGGATTAGTGACATACGCTATAGGTTAAATGGTCACCTGCTCTATCATCTTGCAGTGGTATACTATTTAGGCTACATCACCACTCCCTCTACTCATCTTGTAGTCATATACACTTTAGGCTACATCATCACTTTTTTTATCATCTTGTGATATACGCTTAGACTATAGGGTTCACGCATACATCATTTTCTAGGTCGCATGTCATCTGTACATACATACACATTCATCACAATGCGTTAGACACAACACACACTTCGACCATTTCCTAATGACACACTCTCGTTTACGGTTCATTATTGACTGTTGAGTGGGAAAACCAAATGAACCTTATTGTATACATTCCCATTCACTCGGGGGGGCACACGACCCCTATCACTCCATTTTTCAATCCATTCCATCCATCCACAACATACTACTTATTATGGTTGCTTTTATTCTTGCTTACTTTTGCTTGTTCATGATCGCTTTATTACACATACTAGTTAGATTACTTGTATGTCATTTATCTATATCATCCACACATGCGCGTTCACGTCTTTTTCTAGCTGTGATCATAGATACAGGTCTCTTACACACAACATGAATGCTCGCCTTCTACCCTTCCTACATTGGTCACTAGGAGCATCCACATTCATCTCTCACAGGTGATATTGTTTTATTTTGTACTTATCACTTTGCATTAGTTGATTATACATGTTTTTGACGTATTGGATATCTTTATAACATGCTAACAGGTGCTTCTTGTGCAACATTTGTTATGCAGGGATATTTTTTTCCATACTTATTTGTTACATTGTCTGTCATTACTTGTTTTCCTATGCGGGCCTTGCCCTTTATTTGGTGTGCACACTTGTTCTTTATATGTAGCCATTATGGCCTTACATGTCTTGTGACATCATGAGTGGTGTTCCATGTTTGCAACCCACTTTGTGTAGCTTACTCTGTCTTCTTGTGTGTTTACATTACCACATTGTTTGGTAGCTTATACATTGTTTTCTATATGCATGCTTGTTTGTACTAACACTTATCTTTGACTAGCCTTCTTGTTTGTGTGCGCCTTGGTTTCTACTAGGCACATTCCCTTCCCCTGCAAGTTAGAGTTACAAATTTCATGCAGTTGGTCCTCTTTTAGGGCCACATTCTCCTATCAGCGACGTCGCATGCACCCCTAAAGAGGGGGGCATCATTTCAGGTTCTACATTCTATATAATGCTTCTACACCGATTCAGCTCAGTGCACTTTCCACCCTTGGCAGTATGGGTTACATACAGTGAGTGGGTTCAGACCAGTCTACGAACCTTGTACACCACGGATTTTATAAGACATGGTTGTCCTTAGCATTCTGGGGAGCAGTTAAAGGTTAGATGATATAGTGGAATTCCTCCCTATACTTCTTCTTCCAGTGGCATCATATCGCCCAAAAAACTAGGATGTACAAAGATCTCTTCACACATGTTCAGGGAAACAGTTAAAGGTTAGAGGATACAGTGGAATTCCTCCTTATACGTCTGTGGCCTATAGCGTCAGATCGACAAAAAACCCCAGCAATACATGTTATGCTTCTTCACTCTCTTTCTCGACATGGATCAGGTACACATGTTCCATTTACATTTTCCATTTGCGTATTTTACATTCACATGATTTTTACACTTATATACATGTGTCTTTTACATTACATTTTTACATATACATACATATATATTTGACTACTTGATCGTTTCTCCTTGTAGGTCTGGTCATATGAGAAACAAGCAATCAAATGGGGGCAACAACAATAATAATTTCAATAACATTTTCGATAGCACACACCATACTAACCATGCAACTACATTACACACATAAGAAACTATACACGCATTTCTGCCCTAGGTTCACTCTCATCACTTTTTTGCGCATTTTCATCTATAGTTTCCATGCTCCATCATATTTTTGTCATTCCATACTTTTTCTAGTCCTTTAGCGCGTTTCTACATCACTCTACATGGATTATTAGGTACGCATCTCTATCTACTTTATGTTACCGAGATTTCTGCTCACCAACATAAAGTGGGGGCAAATGTAGACAAAAAATCATGCACTTTAGACATTATTTAGTCCTGGTATTATACTACTATTCATATGGTTTTTGAGTGAATAAAGTACTAATTAACCCCCATCTTTTAGCCATCTTACTTTATTTTCTTTCGTCAAACCCGACCTCTTGCACCCCCATGCCCAGTCAGCTTTCGTTGTTTCATGATATTTTATCCTTGACTGGGGCACCAAGGCTAATACTGGGGCACCCATGGGTGCCCTGGTCCCACCAAGGGCATCCTGGTCTTTTTCACACTTTCCCACCTCTTTTTGAGCTCTTTCTAACCATTTGAGATCTTTATCTTTTTAGTGGTTGGCCATTTCGGGGTTAATTGTGAAATTAGATCAAGAGAACCATATAAATATAAAGTTTTGAGACCATAATGAGGGACCAAGCACTAGTCACTACTATCATCCACGTATGATTGCATTCATCTAAAGCATTTGGAGATCATTTGCATGTATCTAGCTCCATCATAAAGGACAAATTTGGTTCATTTGCATCACACAAGCATTGGAGGGGATTCTATTCTATTCCATCCACCATTCTACTACATTTTTACATCTAGTTATTGCTCGCCACTTCATAAAGTGCGACTAGCTCAAGAGCACGTAGGGCACATGATTCACACACACACACACCATAACTACATTTGGGTCTAAAATGTAGTGCAACTCTCAATTAGTAAGCTCACTATTGTAGTAGTTGAGGTCAGTCCAGCCCATTCATTTGTATTCTTCTTTTTTTAGGGTTTTGATACTTCTTTTGGTTTTTGGAAGGTCTTCTATTCATCTTGGATTATTAGCGACACCTAGCGCAGTGCAGCGAACCTAATGTGATAGACAATGAAGGTTTTAGATCACTTACAGGACATGTGAAACTCAGTTTCAGACATTTTGCATAGACCAAGATGCCTATTCTACAGACCAGAGCACCCACAGGCACCCCAATCCCTCTCCAGGCACTCTAGTCCAGATAGATAACTCGGGTCCATCCTTTTTGGTGCCTCTGCATAGTTGTTCCTACTTCCTATTTCTCTAGTCACTTCTAAGACACAGTCATGTAAGTTCATCAAATTAGCTAAGTCACTTCCTTACCCTTCTTGCATATTAGGGTTTCTATTTACATTAGCTTAGTTTCTTGGGTCATTCTCCGTAGTCATTTTCTGCATTTATTTACATTATTTACATGTTCTAGATTAGATTAACTATTATTATTCCACATTTTAGTTAATTTTAGTTAATCAAGTATTGTGTTTTCCCCACCAAGGGGCTATTCAAACAAGGTAAGGAATTAGTTGACTATAGGATAGGTTAATTAAAGTTCCTTAATATTCGAAGACAATTAACTAAGTTGCAAAGTATAAAAAAATTGTAAGATCATTTTCTCACTTAGCATTACTAGGTTTAATCCAATTTTCCCCACCATGGGGTTTAGATTAGCAAAGTAGTAAATTTATTTAACTGAGGGTTATGTTGATTAAGTTAGGGTATGGGTTTGTCCCCGTCCAAATAGACCCATGCCCCTTGCAACCAAAAGTAATTTTAAGTTAATTTAAATTGTTTTAATTCAACCCAATTAAAAAGGCAAAGGTGTGCCCACTTGCTCACCTACCAAGCCCACTTGACTCTTCCAAGTCAACCTATATGCCCTAATTTGGAAAGTGGAAAATAATAGGTTGATTGAGAGCCCTTGGATCAAAAGTCTCTCCTCCCTTTATCCAAGTTCTTTTTTAAAAACCCTAACTTCACTTTAACTCTCTATTACCTTTTCATTTCTCTTCTTTTCCTCTCATTTCTTCCTTGTTTTTGTTTTGCGGGCTATGGAGATGACTCTCAAGGAGGTACAAAATTTCCTTATTCTTTATCTATTTAATTTTATTTCTCCCTTCTATGTTATATTTTATTTAAAAGTGCCCTTATTAGGGTTTGGAGAGAAAGCATATATACATGTGTGTGTGTGTGTGTGTGTGTTTGTTTATATATATATACTTTTCTTTTAAAATGAATAGATATGGAGGTGGCCGAATGTATACACACATGTGTGTATTTGTGTACATATCTACGCTTGAGAAAAGGGTGACCATTTTGGGTGAGGTCGAATGGCCATTGAATCAAGCTATCAGGTTGTGTGGTGGCTCAAGGGGATTGTGCAAAGAGTAGGTTCGAGCCTTAACAATGTGGAGACAATGTTATATAACATATCATATAGGGTTTGGTGGTGACCATAGTTGTAGTAGCCAGATTTTTGGGGTTGCGACATGTGCATGTCATAGCCCATACATTTATTTATTATTTGTTATTTACCTAAACATATATGCACATGTGCACGCGCGTGCACACACACAATATTAAACTCTCATTTTTTGGTGATATAAAAACATAAAAATTATATACGTACTTAAATTATTATATATATAACCAAAAAAATCTATTATCTAACCCCGACTAGAATTTATATATATCTTGATATATATATTTCAATTCTTTATTCATCAGCAACATAGAATGTATTCTTGTTTTAAAAAATGATAATACCATGACTATAGAAATAATATTTTCCAATGAACCAATAACAAGCATTTAGAATTTCAAGAATAAGCTTCATTTCTTTGACACAACATATACATAAGATCAAATGATTTTAAATAAATAAATAATGCTCACTACAAACTAATAGATCCCTTTACACTTTAAATCAATCTCATTAGTGGCATCTTAATGCACAAATTTTAATTTCAAGACCATAGCTCTAAGGTGTTTAAATAAACTCAACAAGTTCAACAAAATCCAATTTTATTTTATTCAACAAGACAAATATTTCTTTTATATTGCAACTACTTCAATCAACAACTAGAAGAAAAATTGGCAAGTTAGTACAAGTTTAGCAATGACATTTTTACAACACCTAATTCAAATGCATACTATGGTTGGATAGTGTTCTGAAAAGATCAATGAGGTTCATATCTTCTTTCATTTAACAAGATTATTATTTCCTTATTCCAAAAGGTAAATGTAGGAATTCCTACTTGCAAAATTTATCCATTTTCACTTTTCCACAAGAAATATTTACAACTTATTACGTCAAAGTTTCCAAGATACATTAACAATGAATAATTATTCCTTAATTTACATTAAAGAGAAAAAATTCAACTCTTAAAATGCAAATCCTCCCACAAAGTAGGAACAACATGGAAAAATTTCCATTGAATCAACTTCTTTTTTTATAAGAGCTCAAGCCCCCACCAACTCCATTTCTAAGCTCCAACTCCAACTAAGAATACATCCAAGCCACAAGAAGAAATTTTGTTTTATCTCCCAACCAAATGACATCATTTCATGCCACATCCAATAATGGAAAGCATGTTATCCTTCCTCCAAGCCCATGGGAGATATGAGAATAAATCCTCCAAGTGAGCATAAAAGCTTATGGGGAAGACCAACACCAAAAATAACCAAACAACCAAATGGAGTTTGATAACTCTCAAAACAAACAAGAAGTTTCATACTTCTATCAATATGGGAAAGAGGGGAAGAGAAATACCATTTAACAACACATCCAAACAAGTATAAAAAATGTGTCCATAATTTTTCCAAGAATCTCAAATAGCCTCAAAATCTCTATATCCCTCCAAATACCTTATACCTCCTTTCCTCCTCTTTGCCAAGGATTTTTAAACCTTGGATGTTTCCTTAGCAAGGAAAGGAGATGATTTCCAAACCATATGAGAATAATCTCCCACTTCAAACCATATGAAGGGAGTGAAAAGAAATCCCAACAAGGATTTCTCATCAAGCCTTGTGGGAAAAATAAGAGTGAATTCTTCCCTCTTCCCCTTAAAAATCCAAAATACACTCCCCAAAGGGGTGGATGGAGAAAAATATAATAAAACAACATATTTTCAAAACAACTAAACCATTCCAACACCAACGAATCCACAAGATTCAAACAACTTCTTTTCAAATAAAATCAAAATATTGAAAACGTGTGAGGCCTACCTCACAAGAGCAATTTGAATCCAAGCTTCTAAAATCTAAGAACAAGTCCTCTAATCCAAAATCCAAGTTTCCACCACTAAAGCTTCTTCTCTCCAAAATTAGCCCAAACCAAAAACAACCAAAAGAACCCAGCAACCCTCCAAGTTGGAGGATAATATAGGAAAATACTTTCCAAAACAAAACCCAATAGGTTGATGACATATGTCACCCATCCACCTAAGAATCAAATTCACCCAAGTACCCCCAACATGCACTTCCAAAATAATAAATGAGAATTAAATTCAAAAAAAGAAAGCCAAATCTCCACATGGAGCAACTTGCACTCCAAATCTCCATCATACACAAAATCCAAAATCATAAATATTGGTGGTTGAAAAGGGGGTCAAAAGGGGGAAATTAAGTTTTATGAGCCTTGAAAATATCTCACCACCAATAGGTATGGTACTTGGGGGCCTTTTCAAGGAAAATGTAGCCTTTAACTTGCCTTACACTCCTCCAAAAAGTCGCCTCTTGCCCAAATTCAAGTTTTGGGGAAGAGGTGGAATTTAAGAGGGGTGGTGGATCCATCTAATCCATGATTAGGTGATCTTAAACCCAATTAATCAAATATAAGACAAGCCAATTCATCTTATGTAAGTGGCAAGTGACTAGCTAAATAAAATCAAAATAACTAGTAATAACTGAGGGGTTAACCAAATAATAACAAGTAAGATAAAATAAGGTAAATAGGACTAAATAAAAACAACAAACATGTGCCTATTAAACGCCACAAAGAGGCCAACATATGAGCAAGAGATAAATTTGGCCTATTGTGCCACATGAAGGAGCATCTCCTAAAACTCACATTCTCTTGTAGCATGAACCTACACACGCAATTACAAACATCATACTTGCTCGATAAAAATGCTAAACAAATTAATAATATGCATATCAAACAATCTAGGAATGCATATGCTAACCAACCAAATGGTTACAAAATCATCCATCTGTCATTCAAGATATTAGAATTCACGAAAATCATCCATGACATATTTCACATTTTAATATAAAATGAATGCTAGTCTCAAAATCCATGAGATCTATAGACATCACGTTAAAATCATATAATAATGATAATAATTATGCATTGGCTTCGTTGTCCAAATACAACCATCCTTCCAAGACAAGTTAGCAGATACAAGATAAAGTGACTACAAAATAATATGCATCCTAGTCAATTAACCATGATAAAAATGTGCTCAATATCTCATCACGAATCATTGCAATGAGTTAACCTTAGAAATTTAGAGAGAGAGATTGATGGTCCCTACATTGTCACTTTTGGAAATAGAAGAAAGGAATGCACAAAGTTGAAAGGAAACCCTAGGGTTTTGTAGCAAAAGGTCTTATTTATGATAGGTTGACCTAATCCAAATAGGTGAAGAATTTAATCAATAAGTAGTTCATTAAATTATTTATTTGAAAACAAATAAGAGAGAATGAGAGTTCTAATTATCTAAATTTAGGTTAGGGTTAGAAATTGGATGTATATTTAAAATTAAATAAACATTAACATTCATATTTTGGCATACATATAAATTATGGAAAGATGGATGAATTATAATGTGTTAAATATAGATAGATATATGAATAAGAGTGTAATTATCTTTTTGATTGGTCTAGAAACGAATCTAGGAGTGAAAGGGGTGAACTGGCTAGAAATCTTTCTACAAATGTTTCATCTATGATTGTAGAACTATTTTAAGTTTAAGGACATAACCATTTTACACAGGACTAGACTGTTTAATGGTTAGATCCTATTGTACAATTTGGTATTGGTTGAAAATGATACTATATAACTTCCAGGGCATCTACAAATAACTAGTATTTGGATTTCTATAAAATATTAGGTCTTGATCATGTGGAAAACCATTTAAATTCAACCACTTTCACCTAAAACCCTAGCATTTGGTAAAAAACCTACAAAAATATAAGGGGATGGGTTGAAGAACAATGCATACATCGCATGCATTGACATTACTTTGAAAATGCCTAAACCCACACATAATTTTCCACCTAGAGATGTGACATAGTACTACATGGATGTAACTATATTCGATAACTTGAACACTTGATAATTTCTTTGTACTGGAATGGCTTTGTGAGCTCCAAATTGGGAAGTTCGACTCTTAGGTTCAGTTTGGAGTGTGTCATACCTATATAGTGGCTACTCTTGATGTGTACTTTTGAATTACAAAAGGATATGAGAGATTTTCTTTCCTTTTGGGTTAATTGTACTTGAGGGATATTTGAAATGCAGGGTGAGTAAATAAGTTTCTTATACTTGCTTATATAGGATTCCATGGATATAATTTTCATTAAGGAAAACCTATAGTGGATATGTCAACCCACAAAATATTTAAAAATAAAAACTAATTGTTGGGTAAACCAATGTGGGATCATTTTTCCCAAGTACATAGAATTTAATATTGTGGTCTTGTTGAACGTTTCGGTCCAAAAATGAAGGATGGTGTTATGGATCTCTATGCATAATTATTGAGAGTAATTAACTACGTGTGACTGGTATAAGCATTTATGTAAGTGGTTGAGCATTGCAATGGGGAGAGAAATTATTACAATGGGACTAAGGATGGACTAGGATAGATAAATTAATCTAAAAAAAGGAGCACAAGTCAAGATTAAAGGAATTAAGTCAATTTTGACATAATCAAGAGCTAAATTATCAAATTTAGGTGTCTACTATAATGATTCATCATAGAGCCCTAGAAGGATGTCTCGAGGATGGAGGAAAATTGTGGAGCTGGTGAAAGGTGATATGATAAAGGTGTTAATTTATAGTAAGTAGATATGGAGGTGAGCATAAGTGGGTAGAAAGGTGATGTCATAGGGAGGCTACAAAAGATTGATTGTGATGTATAAAGGAAAAGGTATCTAAAGTATCATAACATCGATTGTACATAAAAAAAATATGTCACAAGTATCACCTGTAACCAACCCATATAATTATTTTCAATCATCACTACTCTCAATAATTTCCCTGAGGACATCGATCCAAGGAATTCAATATGCCAATAGTTCCTGTAAAGATCAAAAGTCAATAAGGTTGAAAAATAAGGTGTATACATAAGTGACCGACAAAGGACTATTTTGTGTTCAAAAGGCATCAAGTCATCCTTTGAATCTTTAGATATCACCTCAAAATGGGATTATGAAAACTGCGAGGTAAGCACCATATTCAAGGTGGGAATAATGGTGGCTGTCACCTAAGGATTGCATGAGAAGGAGGATGACGCCTGAGCAGTGGACAACATAGCTTGTTTCCCATCAACTCCAATAACACTTGTGCATTTATGAAAAGTAGATTAGAGTTCGGTTGTACTACAAGAGGCCAAGAAAACATTTTAGTTATAAAAATGGTCCAATAATACCATTATAGGATGTTTCTTTGTTTTCTAAATCACTTTTATCATATGACATCATTTGAGAGTTTCCCATGAGGTGAAATTCTCGAATCAATTGGTCTCAAGATCGGTAACGGAAGCAAGTATTTAAGACGTTAGTATAAAGCACATTCTGATATAAATGTGTGTCCCCAAATTTGAATGTCTATGGTCTCCTTCAGGTCCTTGGATAAATAAATTTCTACACATACTTGCATTTGAGGGAGAGCCATGTAGAATTTGGGTTCCTCATGATAAATAAAATGACATAAGGGTTTGATGAGCTTATCAACAACTCTTGAAGGAAAAGAGGGAGACTTGGAACTTCAATACAAATTAGGATTTTAAGCTTGGCTTTCTTTGAAACTTGAAATTTTTTATCCCAGTGGAAAAAAATAAGATTATTTATAGATAAACCATGGGTCATTGTTGACAATGGTTGTCCATTTGTCTGCATTAGAAAAATTAAACAAAAAAACAGCATCCATATTTTGCACATCCTCAGTTTAATAGAGAAGTATCTGTTATCCAAAATATCCCTTGGGTTATTTTTATAAATTGTATTTTTGCTTGAACTTGGGCAGGGAAAATTGATTAAAAAGGGGGAAAAACCAGTGCTGGGAGTACCTTATCTTTACCTTGTTAGGCCCCTCTTTCCCATACTTAGTCAAAAATAATGCTTTGGGGGAATTTTTAATGTTCCAATGAATTTCCTCTCCATTACAAGGCCTTACTGCCCAGGAATTAGCCAAAAATATTAAAATTGGGAAAAATTAGGTCTCTTTTAGCACATATCTCTGGGAATGTTCTTGTGTTCCTTTGGTTCGTCAGTCAATCGACTCGGCTGATGGACGAAGCAGGGTAAGCGGTGGGGGAAGTTTTGCGGATGATTCCGGCCTTTATGGTAGGGATGGAATAGTTCCTCGGGGATCATGTTCCCCACATGAGCGATTAGGCTAAACAAGTTTGGGATTCGGTGGAGCGGCTAGTGAGATGAACTCAAGAATAGGAAGAACGTTCCCACATTTCGTTAATTCCCCAATCATGCGACATAACCAACCAAGAGTAGAGAAGGATGGACGAGGCAGGAAAATCAGTTAAGTCAAGCCCACATGGCATAGTAAGCATTGTTCCCTCCTTCCTCAAGTTTTCCAACTAGTTGTTCATCCACCCAGTGCAAAAAATTATTGAAGTGGTCTGTCATAGCCCACAGGGAAATCTATCACATTCCTCCCAAGCTACAAAACTTCAAATGGCCATAAATTTCGCCTTGTAACTCCAAATTTCACAAAATTGGACTTGTTAGAAAGGTCTCATCATGAACTTCAATATGGAAACACAAAACCTAGAATTTGATGGGTTTAAGAGGGTGTAAAAGAGGAAAAATCTGTTCTATAATTAATGGAGTAGTTCCACGTAGCTCAACTACCATATTTGATGAGATATGGTGCCCATTCCTTCTCCTACAAGAAAAATATCATGGGGATATGGTCTTAGCAGGGTGCTCATGCCTATTTTCATAAATTTAATGCATAATTTTGGCGGTTGAAGGAAAAAAAATCAAGTTTCCCTCTCTATTCCCTCCTCTCTCTCTCACATTCTATAAATTTTAAAATGATGGTCATTTGTAAAGGTTGGACCCTCTTGGAGTGCAAATGTATTATACAGAGTAGTGCATTATTGTTTTGAGTTGTAGGCCTAAGATCTGGACCTCTTCAAGGTTATTTTTTCCTCCCTCCATTGTAATGGAATGTGCATATTCTTGAAGTAATCAAATCGATGTTTTGTGGATATTCTTTTCCTTAGCATGTGTTTATTGCATTTTCTTTCCTCTCTATTGCATTTTTGTTGTGGTGCGCATGTTTTCTCTCTTTGTAGGCTTTATTTATGTTGTTCTCCATGAAAATGAGAGTTTGAATGTTTTATTGGACTGTGGCACTCAAGCATGCCCTCTCCTCCATTTTCTCTCATTTCCACTCATCTGAGAGTGTCTTTCCCCCTTCTTTCTAGTGGTATCACCTCTATAGCTTAGGATTTCCATTTTTCATGCATCTTTCTCTTCCCTTAGTCCCTTGGATTGTCTGAATAGGATTAGATAAATGCATTCACTTCCTTAGTAGTAATTTAGCATTTGGAATGGGCAGAGGAACCAACCTTCTTTGGAGGTCTGTCTCAAGTAGCAAGTCCCACACTTGGAGACAGTCCCATGTTACCCAAAAATACTGATTTTTCATTTATGATAAATCTAAGGGTGGTGTTTTTCAGTGATAACAATTATAACACGCTCTGTGGGACAATTTAGAATTTAAACTCTCCATTTTGCCAAGTTTGATGTGTTCTTGGTAAATTTTCATCCTTTGGAGGCTCTGCAGAATACATCCGGAGAATCCCAGCTACATATCTACTAGTTTCAACAGTATTAGTGCCTCAATTTCATTAGAAGAATACAAAAAAGGCATAGGATAGCATCGAGAGAGCCCTTTGACTACTTGTAATTATCACCGAGAAGAAGAATTGGTAGGTCAGTTCAAAGATTACCATCACCACTAATTAGAGTCCTCTCTACTCCTCCCAGTAGGCCCTCTGTGCTCTCATATAGGGCTTTAAGGCCCATTATATTCATGGCTCATCAAATAAATCGGGCCTTTGTTACATTTAATGGGGGAATTCCTTTACTTTTACCTAAATATGATGACATCTTGGCTACAGCTTTGAAGAGTGTTCCTTTCTTCATTGGAGAAAACACTACAACTCCCATTGAGCATATTAAATATGTTGCAAACATATGTTCAGTCTACCATGTCACACAAGATAATGTTACAATCAGGTTGTTGGCCACTTCTTTCAAAGGAAAATCCATGTAATGGTACAGGGGGTTGGCAATTAATTCCATTATGAATTGGGATGAATTAGGACAGGATCTTTGTGACCATTTTAAAGATAAGTCAGATCATCTATCATTAGTGGAACAACTGACAACAACAAAGAGAGCCCCTAATGAGCTAATGACTAATTTCAACATTATATTTCAAAATATTTGGGATAAAATCCCACAAATGGTAAGGTCTACAGCCCAGTATGCTTTCCTCTATTACTTGAGAGATTTAAATAGTGATATATTTGTCATGATTCAGTTTGTGGGAGGTAGAACCTTACCAGATGCCTATGGTATTTCTATTAGAGCATAAAACAATCTCATTCAGGTTGGGAAGCTTACTCCTAGACCTTCAATTCCTATATTCCCATAGATTTCCTACTTACCATCAAGCTCTTGAGCTAGCTCCTATTCCAACCATAAGAAATCAAAGTTTTAGCCAGGCATCTACTTCCTCAAGTACCTCAACTAAGTTGCAAGAGGTAATGAAACAATTGCAAAATTTTGGGAGTGATTTTGTATCCATTAAGAGGGAGAAATCCCAAACTTTTACACCTTACCAACCTCCATACTAACCTAGCAAGTCCCCTCATCAACCTAACAAGCCTTCACTCTGAGCTATTCTTCAAAATCAAATTCATATTTCCCCTGCAAGGCCATTTCAACCATATAACCCAAATATGGATAGCTCATCCAAATCCTTGGTTCCTGTTCAAAATAATCTAGTGCAAGATTATGAGTGGTATTTCCCTTATCGTGTTCCACATAACCAAGAAACATGCCCCAATGGAATTTTGAACCAATATTTGATGGTGCAAAGTGTATATATCCCTCAAGATGCACCCACATAAGAAATTTAGCACCATGAAATTACTCAAGAGGTACCACCAAGTGATACTTCACTTGTGAATTGGCAAATGGATGACTATTTTGGAATAAATCAGACCCCTCCGCAAGGCGTGGCTGCTAACACTAGATCTAAGAGAAGAGATGTGGAAGAGGAGCAATCAGCAAATTTGGATCCTTCCTAACCCTCTCTGAAACTCTGAGGTTGTTACAAGTAAGGTGCAGCATAAGGATAATCGCACTCCTTTCAACATCCTTGAACAAATAAAGAAGACCAATGTGAATTTATCAATGTGGGAATCATTGGCTATTCTGGGACACATATATCCCTTGCCAACAGTTATGGACAATCTCTCTATCCTATATGAGTCATCTAGGGAACAAACCAAGGTTTTGCTTACTAATACACCTCAGTAAAAGGATGGTCAGCTAAGTAAGGATGTGAAACCTCCACCCTTCTATGTATCTTTGATCATCATAAATCATTTAGTTCACAATTGTATGATTGATTCTGTAACAAGAAGTTATGTCATGCTCAAACAATTTGTAGACCAGTTGGGCCTCAATTATGAGTCTCTTTCTAAGGGAGTGGTGCAGTTAGATGGGAAAGTAGTGGGTATGGTTGGGGTCATCAAAGGTTTAATCCTTATATTACATGCATGCCCCAACTTTTCTATTCCCCAAGATATCTTCATAATTGATCTACCTCCGCTCTTTTCTCTCTTCCTATCTAGGGACTTCACTGCCAAAATTGGAGGGTACTTATTGCTTGATTGGTCTTATATGCTTTTTAGGACTAGATATGGAACTAAGGATACCATCAAGTTTGAACCAATTTCTACATATCACATAAAGCCTTATGTGCCTACACCCATCAATGCAAATTGCACAATTTTTTATCAAGAAGATCACCCAAGTACCCAAGAAGCGGATAGTCAAGTCCAAGGTATTCTAGATTTACTACTCGATGAGTGGGGAAATTAATATCATGGTTTTGATCCATATCAACATGTGGAAGGGATTGGCCTTGTTATTTACTGTCTGCATGAGGAGAATTTACCTCTGCTGATATTGTGAAATCAAACGATCTAATGGAAGATGACATTCGGAAAATGTTCTTTGATGGATCAAGAAGTAGACAAGGTGCAAGAGGAGGTGAAGTCCTTGTGTCTCCTACTGGCATTAAGTATTAATCCTCTTTCAGATTTCAATTCAGCTGCTCCAATAACACATCGGAATATAAGTCCCTTATCTATAGGTTGCAATGGACAAGAAGGAAGAACATCAAAAAATTGCAGACCTTTAGCAATAATGAACTGATAGTGAATAAAGTCAGAGGATCAAATGTATCCAAGAATGACTTGCTAAGGGCATACAAGTATAGAGTTTGGGACTGAAATATTCCGACCCAATTTTTTCATTTTTTTTCATTTTTTATTTATTTATCAGATTACAACATTACAATCAAAGTACCCGTTAAGATTAGAAGGTAAACCAAAACATACGAAAGAAACTCTATCCAAGAATGGCACCGATGATGGCGAGCATATGGTCAGAGGATCTTCTACCCTAAATGTTGAATGGGAACTCAACGTCAAGTATGTGCTACCAAATCCAGTATGGAATGAGGGGCGACCATATGACGGAGTGTTACAGAATACTATGCTTGAAAAGAAATGCGGAAAGCTGGAAATACTCAACACCCAGAATGTGCTTGCTAACCCAGAATGGGAAAGTAGCTACCATAGGGCGGAGGTCAATTAAAAAACAATATCAACTGCTGAAAGTAAGAAGGGCATTACAATTTGATAAGCAAGAATCTAAGTTGCTTCCAGTACTACTACCAGCTTACAATATAAATGGTGAGATCTTGCTAACAATGTAAATCATCATAAGAACAGAGTTACAATGATATTGAAGACTTTCTTTGCTGATAAGTATAACTTAGAAATGAAGGAGCATTAAATAGATCCAACCTCTTTTCAATTTGGGCAATTCCCAATGAAGCCACCTCCAAGTCTTTGAGAACTCTCACACCCGTCCAAGATTGAAGATGCAGATTTCTCCGAGCTGTTATGACAGTCCTTTATTTTTCTCCATATAACCAGCAGCATACAGATTTCTAGAATAGCTCAGAAATTCCTTAAAACTTACTCAAATAACATGATACTGATTGCAAATCACTACTAGCAAGAGGGCGCTCAGACTAACCCCGAAAAACAGAATTAAAATGCAGGCTATATTAAATGCACGAATTCCAAGACACCATGAATGGTACGGCCCAGCACAGGGGCAATTTTGCTTTTAAAAATTAGATCTTCTTCCAAAAAATCTACAGACTTGCATACATGGGCACCTAGCCAAGAAGGAAGGAATGAAACAATACCCACCATGAATTTTTTTGTCTTTTTGGATTTATGAATAAAACATCGAATCTGCTTAAGCAAAAATGCAAAAACCAGAAAACTCTAATATGCAAAATCTGAACCTAATTAGACAAATGCAGATTACACAGCACTAATTCCACTGAACTCACAATCTAGACTAAAATCACCACTAGTTGTTGTCTTACAAACAAGAAGCGATGCCCGAGCTAGGAGGCCTTCATTCCTCGAAGCAAACCCAGAGCCAAACCGGCAGCATAATAGTACTGCAGTCCAAAGATCTGAAATGATGCTCAAAGTCTTCCTTTTATAACTTCATGTTGACTTCACGAAACCCTAAAATTCACTTCAATATCCAAACCCTAATCCTTTCTCCAAGATGGCGTCCTTTTCCTTTCAAGCTTAATATTGATATTTTAATTAAATTCAATACCTTGATAAATGTGCCCACCTTAAGCTTGCTTTGACTTTGGAAATTAATAAAATAATCTTAATGAAGGCGCCACCCTCAAAAAGCCCACTTTTCAATAAAGTCAATAGACTAGGCCAAGGGGTCAACGTTCGAATATAATATTAAAACGTGACCTTTAATTAAATATATCAACTTAACTCTTCAATCATGCCCTGGAGCCAATAATTACCAGTCAACTGACCAAATTGAAGTAGGAAGTCAACCATGCTGAACCCAACTGAAAATTGCCAAAAATAGAATTTACTAAAAATAGTAAATTCCAGAAAATGCTCTGAATGCCGAAATGAACATACCACTGCGAAGCTCTCTGAAAACCCAGAAAGAATCCGCCATTGAATCCACCAACTCCGAGCAAAGACATCCTCAAATATAGGAAATCCTAATTTACCTTCCGACTAGCCTTCGGGTTTCTAAAAAAAAAGCCAACGGTCACTGGAAAGATCAGGTCTGAGAAGGGGACATTACAGTCCGCCCTCCCCAAGATTTCTTGTCCTCAAGCAATCGCAAACCAGGATACTGCAGAATCTCATCACTTTCCCAAGTCGCATCCTCCATAGGCAGGTTCTTCCACTTCACCAGGTATTCTATGATAGTTCTTTTCCTCAAAGAACGCTCTCTGAAATCAAGTATCTCCTCTGGAATTAGAAGCAACTGTTCCTCCTCATCCAAAGGCGGTAACTGTGATGAAGCAACCACATTATGTCCAAGTGCCTTCTTGAGGCGAGACACGTGGAAAACATTATGCACTCTACTATCAGAAGGTAGCTCTAACTCATAAGCTACTGCCCCAACTTTTCTGATGACCCTGAATGGCCCATAGAAACGAGGTTTGAGCTTCTTAGCTCCACTCTTCTTGAGAGTAGACTGTCTGTAAGGCTGCAATCGGAGATAAACCATATCCCCAACCTCGAAAGAACGCTCAACGCGTCTCTGATCAACATACATCTTATATTGATTCTATGTAATCTGCAGATTATCCTTCAAGGATTTCATGATGTCTTGACTTTGCTGCAACAAGTCCTTGGCTTGGGGTGCTTTGCTCTCACCAAACACCAAATCGAAAAAGCTAGGTGCTTCATACCCATAAAGAGCCAAGAAAGGAGACATCTTAATCGACACATGAAAAGAAGAATTGTAGCAGTACTCGCCTATATGCAGCCACTTGACCCAAGCTCTCTGCTGTTTTGACACATAGTTTCTCAAGTAGCCTTCCAACCACTTGTTCACTACTTCCATTTGTCCATCTGTTTGGGGATGGTAACTAGTGCTTGGAGTGAGCACAGTACCACTCATTCTGAAGACTTCTTGCCAAAAATTACTTAGGAACTTGCTGTCCCTATCACTCACAATGTTCTTTGGCAACCCATGCAGCCTAAACACCTCTCGAAAAAATAGATCTGCAACTTGGGCTGCAGAAAAAGTGCTAGTAATGGCAAAGAAATGAGCAAATTTGGTTAGCCTATCCACCACTACATAAATACAATCCTTCCCTTGGGCCTTGGGCAACCCTGTGATGAAATCCATCGAAATGCTTTCCCATTTTTGATTAGGAATAGGGAGTGGTTGCAGCAAATCGGTTGGTAATGTATGCTCATTCTTATTCACTTGACAAACAGGACACTCCTGAATGTAGCGTTGTACTTCTCCTTTCAATCCTTTCCAAGAAAACCTTTCTCGGATCTGCCTATATGTCTTGAAAAAACCTTGGTGACCAGCAACTGGAATATCATGAAAAGTCAAAAGAATCTTCTTCTTAAGCTTTGAATCAGCCACCAGAAAGATTCTTCCCTTATAGTGTATCAATCCCTCAATCACCTTGTACCTTTCATCATGAAAAGTACCCTCAAGAATGCTGGCTGCAAACTGATTTTTGGCATAATCAGCAAGCAACATGTCTCTCCAATCTACAGTAAGCTCACACAATGAGCTAAGATGAGGTCTCCTGGATAAAGCATCAGCCACGATATTATTTTTCCCTTTGACATATTCAATGTCAAAGTCGTAAGCTTGAAGCTTACTCATCAATTTCTGTTGTCTCTCATTCAGGTCCTTCTGGTGCATGAAATGCTTGAGGCTATTGTGGTCAGTCTTAACCACAAACTTGTTCCCCACCAAGTACTGCCTGGACTTGGCTAATGCATGCATAATGGCAAGCATTTCCTTGTCATAAATTTAGTATGTTCTTTCCACACCCCTTAATTTTCGGTTCTCAAACACAATAGGGTGTTTGTCTTGCATCAGGACAGCCCCAACTCCTTCACCTGATGCATCACACTGCAGCTCAAATGGCTTGGAGAAATCCAGAATAGCCAGAACCGGACACGAGCTCATGATCTTCTTGAACTTGTCAAAAACAAGTTGAGCCTTTTCTAACCAACAAAGGCTCCTTTTTTGGTGATATCAGTAAGGGGAGCAGCATTATGTGAATACCCCTTTACGAATCTCCGATAAAAACCACAAAGACCCAGAAAACCTTCCAACTGAGTCAAGTTCTCAGGAGGTGGCCAATCAACTACTGCTTTGATCTTTTCCGGATCCACCTTCACTCCCTCAGCACTGATCATGTGGCCAAGGTACAGTAACTCCTCTATTCCAAATTCACATTTGGATGCCTTTACGAACAAACTCTCAGATTCCAAAATACTAAGCACATCCTCCAAGTGATTGAGATGATCCTCCCAAGTCTTGTTGTAAATCAGAATGTCATAAAAAAAATCAACACAAACCTGCTTAACTAATTCTGAAAAACACGGTTCATGCAAGACTGAAAGGTAGTTGGAGCGTTAGTCAACCCAAATGGCATGACTAAGAATTCGAAATGGCCATAGTGACATCTGAAAGTTGTCTTCTCCACATCCGATCCTCTCATTCGAATCTGATGGTAACCCAATCTCAAATCGATCTTCGAGAAGAACTTGGCCCCATGTAGCTCATCAATGAGCTCATCTATCCTGGGAATGGGGTATCTTTTTTTTATGGTGCTTTGATTCAAAGCACGATAGTCCACACACATGCGCATGTTACCATCCTTCTTCTTCACAAGAACCACGATAGATGTAAAGGGGCTCTTGCTTGGGCGAATGAAGCCCATCTCCAAGAGTTCTTGAATATTCTTCTCAATCTCATCCTTTTGCCTCTTCGGGTACCGATATGGAGTTGTAATCACCGGTTTAGCTCCTTCCTTGAGCTCTATGATATGTTCTAAACCCTGTTCAGGTGGTGGTCCAGGAGGCAAGTCTGCAAAGACCTTTCTCTTCTTCGTGAGTAGAGACTGAACATCAAGAGGATGGTCTCGTTTAGTCTCAACCGGACTAGCAGGAAGGATCATGCACTCTGCAACCCACTCAGCTTGATCGTGACGGATTAGCCTTGCCATTCTTTTGAATGGCACAACCCGAGGGCCCCCATTGGACATTCCTCTTAGGACTATCTTCTTCCCATCAGATTGAAACTTCAGCTCCATAGTCTGCAGATTCAAGGAGATCTCCCCAAGAGAACACAACCATTGAATGCCTAGGACGGCATCAGTATCTCCAATGTGGACTACATAGAAGTCATCCTTGACTTCGTAATTCCCCAATTGCATGGTCAGGTTCGAGATTTTCTTAGTACATGAAATATGGAATCCATCGGCAACCATGACCTTGAACCCTTCAAACTCCTCTGTTTGCAGCCCCTTCTTTGCCACCACAACTTCATCAATGAAGTTGTGTGTTGCTCCAATGTCGATCAAGGCAACGATTCGCTGCCCTTTGATCATCCCTCGGACCTTGAATGATTCGTTTCTTTGGAAGCTAGAAAGTTGAGATAAGACTCCACCACTTTCTTTCTCATCTCCGGACTCTTCTGGAGCTCTATCTACCTCACTTTCTTCAACATCAGATTGCTTGTCGGAAAAATCAGAACTACTTTCACCAGCAGAATAGTACTCAATCTGATTGAATTTAACTCCCTTAGGGCAAACATGATCTTGAGACCACTTTTCCCAAAACCGGAAACACAACCCTTTTCTTTTGAGTTCATTCAGGGTTTCAGGATCCAACCTGGTGACATGGGGATTGTGATGTTTGAACTCCTTATGCTGAGGTCTCAAAGGAGGTCTATGTCGAGGTCTTTTCCCTTTATCCCTTTTCTGAAAGGGGGAATTTGACTGAAATTTTGCCTTAGGAGCAGCCCACTCCATGTTTCTTGCTTTCTTCATGGCCTCCTGCAAGGTTGGTGGATCAAAGGCTTTAATCCAACCTTTGAGTGGTTTTGTCAACCCTTCACTGAAAAGGATCACCAATCTCCTCTCCGTGATTCCAGTCACCATGACTGATAGTCTCTGAAACTCCATAATGTAGGCATCAACTGTTCCATACTGTCTCAATTGTGCCAATTCCTTGAAATGAATTTCAGGATCCTTCTTTTCAAACCACTCGATGAACCTAGTAGTGAACTCATCATACGTTATGATAGACCGATGACCAAGAGTAATTAGGCCATGGTACCACCATTCATGTGCGACCCCATCAAGGTGTAGCGTAGCGAACTTGATCGCCTCCTCTTCTGCCATAGGTCTAAGAGCTAGATAGTTATCCAGCTTCTGAATCCAAGCTCGGGCTGAACTGGTATCATTTCCGTCAAAGTGTGGAAGTGTCACCTTGTTGACAGCTTGGTACAAGTCTCCTTGATTTGATGGTCTTCTTTGATCATAGTTTCTCCCGTGTCCTTTGTTTTTCCTTTTATGATCCATGAAATCGTTATAGGACATATCCATCTTGATGTCGTCATGTAGAGAGTCATACTCTGCACGACCAAGTCTCAACTGCTCCACGAATGAAGCATTCTCTTTAGGATCTGGCTGAGTGTTTACAGGTGCCAAAAAGGTGGGTTTGAATGGCTTGGAAGAAATATAAGTGTTGTTTGACACAGTCCGGGCTGCATGTCCATCATGCTGGTTGGAGGCACTATGCTCTCCTCTATGCCCTAAGTTGTTCTGTGGAGTGGTATTCTGACCCACTTTCCCCATCATGAGAGATACCATGTCCATCAAGGCACCCATCTTTCTTTCAAATCTCTTTCCGGGACTCATAGACCTTTCTCTTCCTTTCCCACTGTCATCTCTATTGTTGGTAACTCTCTCGTTACCCCCAACTGATCTCTCACCCTCTGCCATATTTGATTCCTGAGAAGACTCCCAATGAGCCCTCAAGATCTCTCAAGCTGTCTGAACTTCTGGAGCCTGATAAGGCTAGAACTGTTTTCCAACCTTCTTGTCTTCCCTTGCAATCTACCTCTTTTCTCTGTCATTCATAGACAGATTGTTCACAGGATGGCAAGATCTTCGCTCTGATACCACTGAAATATTCTGAGCCAATTTTTTCATTTTTTTCTTTTTATTTATTTATCAGATTACAACATTATAATCAAAGTACCTGTTAAGGTTAGAAGGTAAACCAAAACGTACGAAAGCAACTCTAACCAAGAATGGCGCCGATGATGGCGAGCATATGGTCAGAGGATCTTCTACCCTAAATGTTGAATGGGAACTCAACGCCAAGTATGTGCTACCCAATCCAGTATGGAGTGAGGGGCGACCATATGACGGAGTGTTACAGAATACTATGCTTGAAAAGAAATGCGGAAAGCTGGAAATACTCAACACCCAGAATGTGCTTGCTAACCCAGAATGGGAAAGCAGCTACCATAGGGCAGAGGTCAATTAAAAAACAATATCAACTGCTAAAAGGAAGAAGGGCATTACAATTTGATAAGCAAGAATCTAAGTTGCTGCCAGTACTACTGCCAGCTTACAATATAAATGGTGAGATCTTGCTAACAATGCAAATCATCATAAGAACAGAGTTACAATGATATTGAAGACTTTCTTTGCTGATAAGTATAGCTTAGAAATGAAGGAGCATTAAATAGATCCAACCTCTTTTCAATTTGGGCAATTCCCAATGAAGTCACCGCCAAGTCTTTGAGAACTCTCACACCCGTCCAAGATTGAAGATGCAGATTTCTCCGAGCTGTTATGACAGTCCTATATTTTTCTCCATATAACCAGCAGCATACAGATTTCTAGAATAGCTCAGAAATTCCTTAAAACTTACTCAAATAACATGATACTGATTGCAAATCACTACTAGCAAGAGGGCGCTCAGACTAACCCCGAAAAACAGACTCAAAATGTAGGCTATATTAAATGCACGAATTCCAAGACACCATGAATGGTACAGCCTAGTACAGGGGTGATTTTGCTTTTAAAAATCAGATTGTCTTCCAAAAAATCTACAGACTTGCATACATGGGCGCCTAGCCAAGAAGGAAGGAATGAAACAATACCCACCATGAATTTTTTTGTCTTTTTGGATTTATGAATAAAACATCGAATATGCTTAAGCAAAAATGCAAAAACCAGAAAACTCTAATATGCAAAATCTGAACCTAATTAGACAAATGCAGATTACATAGCACTAATTCCACCGAGCTCACAATCTAGACTAAAATCACCACTAGTTGTTGTCTTACAAACAAGAAGCGATGCCCGAGCTAGGATGCCTTCATTCCTCAAAGCAAACCCAGAGCCAAATTGGCAGCATAACAGTACTGCAGTCCAAAGATCTGAAATGATGCTCAAAGTCTTCCTTTTATAACTTCATGTTGACTTCACGAAACCCTAAAATTCACTTCCTAATCCTTTCTCCAAGATGGCGTCCTTCTCCTTTCAAGCTTAATATTGATATTTTAATTAAATTCAATACCTTGATAAATGCGCCCACCTTAAGCTTGCTTTGACTTTGGAAATTAATAAAATAATCTTAATGAAGGCGCCACCCTCAAAAAGCCCACTTTTCAAAACAACATAAAGTCAATAGACTAGGCCAAGGGGTCAACGTTCGAATATAATATTAAAACGTGACCTTTAATTAAATATATCAACTTAACTCTTCAATCATGCCCTGAAGCCAATAATGACCAGTCAACTAACCAAACTGAAGTAGGAAGTCAACCATGCTGAACCCAACTGAAAATTGCCAAAAATAGAATTTACTAAAAATAGTAAATTCCAGAAAATGCTCTGAATGCCGAAATGAACATACCACTGCGAAGCTCTCTGAAAACCCAGAAAGAATCCGCCATTGAATCCACCAACTCCGAGCAAAGACATCCTCAAAAATAGGAAACCCTAATTTACCTTCCGACTAGCCTTCGGGTTTCCAGAAAAAAGGCCAACGGTCACTGGAAAGATCAGGTCTGAGAAGGGGACATTACAGGGACCTTCTGGAATATTCTAAATCCTTCAATATTCATGTCATTCTAAGAAAATAAAATGAATCAGCTGACAGACTGGCTGCAGTTCAGGAAAAGTTTGATTTTGTTGATAATTTCAAGAGAAACAAAATACAACCACATATCAAGGTGGCAATGAGGCCTGCTATACCAGACAATGACACCAATTGGAAGGTGTTTGAGAATGATCAAGAAGTTGTCAATTTTATTCAAGAAGAGGTTGATTTTTCTTCAAGAAAACAATATAAGTTAGAGAAGCAATATGGAGACCAAGTTGTTCAACTCATATCAAATAAACTTCCCAAGGGTCTAGTAACCTTGGAGTCTATTTTCAACCACAATGACCATTTTAGAAAATAAAAGGAAAACATAACAGTTCAGGGTGAAGATTCAGAGCCCATCGCAATTGGTGAATCTAAATTGCTCAAAATTGGTAAAGTATGCACTCCATGGGAAAAATATGCTTTTGTAGAACTTTTCCAGGACTTGTTGATATTTTTTCATGGAGATATAAATACCTTAGATATTTTGATCCTAATTTAGATCAGCATGCCATTGAGTTGGATTCAACTGCCAAACCTATCAAACAAAAACAAAGACTTGTTAATCCACATATTGAGCCCATGATAAAGAAGGAATTGAATAAGTTAATTGAGGCAAGCATCATTTTTCCCATCAAGCATTCATCTTGGGTAGCTAATTTAGTCTCAGTGCGGAAAAGGAATGGAGAAATTAGGAAATGTGTTTATTTTAGAAAACTTAAACATGGATTTTTTAAAGGAACGTTACTTGTTGCCCTCTATGGAACAAATCTTACAAATGGTGGCCAAATCAGAAAGGTTTAATCTTCTAGGTGCTTAATCTAGCTACAATAAAATCATGGTGAAGGAATAAGATCAGTTCAAGACAGCCTTTACCACTAAGTGGGGAACCTATGCCTATAGGAATATGCCATTTGGTTTATCTAATGCAAGAGCAACCTTCCAAAGGGCCATGGACATGACATTCAAAGGACTAATCAACACCATTTTCCTTGTATACATCGACGATGTCACAGTATTCTCCAAGGATGAAAAAGACCATCCACTCCATCTCAGGCAAGTTTTTGAGAGATATAGATAGTTTGGTCTCTCTCTTAATACTAAGAAATGTATCTTCCTAGCACACGAGGGAAAACTCCTTGGGCATATTGTTTCTAAGGATTAACCATTGATTTAGAGAGAGTTGATATCATCCTGGAATTGTCATTGTCTAGTCACAAGAAATCACTTCAAAGATTCTTAGGAAGAATCAACTTTGTCAGACGGTTCATCCCAAATTTTTCTAACCTTTTCAAACCACTGAAATCAATGTTAAAGAAGATTTTGGCCTTCAAATGGACCACTTAGGGAATGAAAGAGCAACAACAAATTGACATAGGAAAAATTGATTCGTTCTTCTCTCTATATTCATACGGGAACTCTTACAAATATATAGTAATAGGTCATTCCTATAAAATAGGAAACTAATATAACAACATTCCTTAATTATGTATTATTCTTTATAACAATAATACGTTTAACCATCTTACTAACAACCAACTTAATAATACAACATATATGCATATATATTGTTGGTTATAACAATATATATATATATATATATATAACCATTAATGAATAATTACTGACGTAATTATTCATTTTACAATAATCACATTAATAATGTGAACATTACATTATTTTCCTAACAGGGAAAAAACAACTTTGAAGTCATAAAGCAAGCAATAACACAAGTCCCAACTCTCATTAACCCTAATTTTACAAAAGAGTTCACCTTATACGATTTTTGTGGTATTGAAACAATATCCGCCATACTAGTGCAACTAAATGAAGAAGGCTTGGAATAGCTGGTTGCATTTTTTAGCCAAAGTCTAGATGATTATGAGGTGGGATATTAATTTATTGAGAAACATGCATTGGTTGTTATAATAAGCTTGAAAAAGTTCAGACATTTGGTATCCAACAACAAGATCCACATAATGGTCTCCCATGCTGGTGTGAAAGATTTTATTTTAAGGATCTTAATGAAAAGAGGGATGATTGGATAACCAAAGTAATGGAGTATGACATTGATGTCAAGGTAACTAAGTTGGTCATAAGCAAGGGGTTGTGTGAGCAATTGGTTTCAGGACAACATACTAATGGAGAAACCATCTTCATGTTGCAACATGATTAAGAACAATCAGTTGATTCCTTGTTGGAATCATAATGTAGTCAAATTTCTCCAAACATGGCAATGCCCCAAAGGTTTGAAAAAATCCAGAAGGACCTGTATTTCAAACTCCATTCCATTCCCTTCATGCTTATTGATGGAATCCTATTTAGGGGAGATGTGAATGGTGTTCTCTTGAGATGCATTAAGATTGAGCAGATAGAGAAGGTGTTACATGAGTTACATTATGGAGAAGTAGGAGGACACTTTGCTCCAATGACCATAACACTCAGGATCATGAAGGTTGGTTATTATTGGCCCAATATTTTCCATGATTTTCATGCATGGGTCAAGAAATGTAGAAAGTGTGCCTTCTTTACAGGTAAAGAGAGGCTAGAAGCCCTTCCACTCTAACTCATCTCTATAAATCAACCATCCATCCAATGGGGATTAGATTTTATTGGAATATTCAATCCACATTCAAGCATGGGTCACTAGTGGATTCTCACAGCCACAGATTACTTCACCAAATGAAAAGATATAGTGGCACTAAAGGAAGAAAATGAGGCCATCATCTTGGAATTTTACCAAGGCATTGTGACTAGATTTGGTGTTCCTTCTACCATCATTTTTTATAACGCTTTGGCATTCCTTGGCACAAAGATATCTAGCTGGGGTGTCAAGAACGTAATCTACTTAAACACCTCCTCAACTTATTATCACCAAGGTAATGGTCATGTTGGATCAACTAACAAGAACCTTTTGAGGATCATAAGGAGGACCTTGGCAAAAAATCAAAGAACATGGCACACAAAATTGAAATCATCTTGTGGGCTGATAGGATCACTCCTAAAAGATCAACTCGCAATACCTCTTACAAGTTGGTTTATAGTAGGGAGGAAAGACTACCAATATCCATTGAATTGTCAACATTGGAGCTCATCAAGCAGCTGGAAATGTTTGAATTTTAGGCCATGGAAATCAAATATATAGAGCTCATAGAGATAGAAGAGTTGAGAAATCAAGCAATGAAAATAATAGAAAAGGATCAAGCTCAGATTAAGAAACATTTCAATAAGAAAGCAATGACCAGGAATTTCCAAGAAGGGGATCTAGTCTTGAAGTCAGATGCAGAACGAGCTAAACTAGGCAGGCACTCAAAGTTTGATACAATGTGGAGTGGCCCCTATGTGATTTCTAGTTGTAGATCAAACAATGCTTTTCAATTATCGAGATTGGATGGAGAAGAATTGTAGATCCCATTCAATGGGATCTATCTCAATCATTTTTATTGAACAATGCCCTCACTTGTACATAGTATAGTTTTTTAATTCCTCCAAGTGCTCTCAACACATTGTCTTGTTGGTAGTGTAGTTTCAATTTCCCTAAGTTCTTTGCACAGTTCTTTGTTGTCTTTGGATGGCATGGTATGTTATAATGGTTCATGGAGGATTCCAAAGAATATGTGTTTCAGATAGATTTTGAACACAAGAAAAGGACGGGTTACAAAAAGTAATATGACATAATTTTGGCCAGCTTGCAAGAAATTATCATGTGAAAGATTCGATGTTGCTATCTTATTCATGGTTTCCCAGGAAAGTGTGGTGGAAATTCAAATTCAAGACATTTTCCCTCTCTCATCAAAATTCTATTTTGAACAACTCTCATGTTGAGAACAATCAGGTTTAGCACAAGAAGTCAATGTTGAGTCCGAGCAATGCTTCATGAAGGTGCATGGTGAGTTTGGAGGTACGGGGTGAGTTCTTCAAACTTTAGATCAGTTTCTAAGTCATTCAAGCTAACTTCATGCCCAATGGATGCTTCAAGTTCACTAACCTATTATCTTGCAGGTAGATAGCCCTGTCAAGTCACGAAATTGTTATCCAAAATACCCCCCGGGTTATCTTGATAAATTGCACCTTTGCTTGAACTTGGGTAGGGAAAATTGATCAAAAAAAGGGAAAAACCAGCACCTTATCTTTACCTTGATATGCCCCTATTTCCCATATTTAGTCAAAAATCATGCTTTGGGGGAAGGTTCAATGTTCCAAGGCATTCCCTCTCCATTACAAGGCCTTACTGCCCAAGAATTAGCCAAAATTCTCAAAATTAGGAAAAATTAGGTCTCTATCAGCATAATCGGGCCTGGAGGGAACTCTGGGAATGTTCTTGTGTTCCTTTGGTTTGTCGGTCAATCGAATCGGCCAATGGATGAAGCAAGGTAAGTGGTGGGGGCAATGTTGCGAACGATTAGAGCCTTTATGGCAAGGATGGAACAGTTCCTCAGGGGATCATATTACTCGCAAGATTGATTTGGTCAAACAAGTTTGGGAGTTGGCGGAGTGGATGGTAAATTAAACTTGGGAACAAGCAGAACCTTCCCACCTTCTGTCGATTCCCCGATTAGGCGACATAACTGACGAGTGGAGAAGGATGGATGAGTCGGCCAAATAGGTTAAGTAGGGCCCGCATGGCACAAAAAACACTATTCCCTCCTTCCTCAAGTTTGCTGACCAACTGATTCATCTGCCCAATGCAAAAAATGATTAAAGTGGCATGTCGCAGCTTGCAAGGAACTTTGTCACATTCCTCCCGAGCTCTAGATTTGCCATAACTTTTTCCCTGCAACTCCAAATTTCACAACATTGGACTTGTTGGAAAGGTATCATCATGAACTACAATATGGAAACAAGAAATATAGAATTTGGTGGGGTTAGGTGGGTGTAAAAGAGGGAAAATGTCTCATCATTAAAGGAGTAGTTCTAGGTATCTCAACTACCAAATTTGATGAGGTATGATGCTCATTCCTTCTCTTACAAGCAAAGTATCATGGGGATATGGTATTGGAAGGGTACCCATGCCTATTTTCAGAAATTCAATGCATGATGTTGGTGGTCGAAGGTAGAAATTTGAGTTTCCCTCTTTGTCCCTCCTCTCTCTCATATTCTATAAATTTTAAAATGATGCTCGTTTGTAAAGATTGGACCCTCTTGGAATTCAAGGGCATTATACATAGTAGTGCATTAGTGTTTTGAGTTGCAAGACTCTGATCTGGACTTCTACAAAGTGATTTTTACCTCCCTCCTCCATTGTAATAGACTCTGCATATTTTTGAAGTAATAAAATATGTGTTTTGTGGTTATTCTTTTCCCTAGCCTGTGTTTATTACATTTTCTTGACTCTTTATCGCATTTTTGGTGTGTTGTGCATGTTTTCTCTCTTTATAGGGTTTTAATTCTATTGTGGTCCATGAAAAGGAGAGTTTGAATGTTGTATTGTACTGTGGCACTCAATTCTACCCTCTCCTCCTTCATTTTATCCCATTTACACGCATCTAAGAGTGTCATCCTCCCTTCTTTCAAGTGTTATCACCTCTAGAACTTAGGATTTCCCGTTTTCATGCATCTTTCTCTTCCCCTGGTCCCTTGGATTGTCAAAGTAGGATTAGGTAACTACATTCACTTCTTTAGGAGTAGTTTAGCATTAGGAATAGGCAGAGGAACCAGACTTCTTTGGAGGTCTATCTCAAGCAGCAAGTCCCACACTTGGATTCAGTACCATGTTACCAAAAAACATTGATTTTTCATTCATGATAAATCAGAGGGTGTCGTTTTTCAGTGATAATAGTATCTATTTGGATGAGCTTATTAGTGTAGGGTTTATTTTCCTCACTTTATTTATATTATCCTACTTGGGATATTCCACTTCACTTGGAGTTTCCCTACACTTATGGGATATGCTTGTTTAGGTGTACACTTGATCACATTGTTATAGTTAATGGTATTTACTACCCTTGGCCACTTGATTGTTGACTAGCTATTTCAGGTATAGAGGTTACCACTATTCTAGGTGGATATTGTCATGATTCTAGGAGGAGGTCACACATTCACGTCCTATATGTACATCTCTTGCATTATTGTATTTGATTGTATTGAGTTAGATATATTTTTGTGTTATTACAATTATCTCTCTTGTATTTTCATAATTTACAGTCTTGTATGTGTGCTTTATTGTCTTGGAACAATTCACGTCACACATCGTTCACCTGTGCATTCTTCAAACCAACAGATTTGTTGTACTTCTCTGATATGGTATCAAAGTCGAGCTAGTATTGAGCTTGTATGGTTATTATTCTTCAAATTTATTTTCATTTGAGATCATTATTTGCAAAGTATTTTGGTGTTGGGTGCCTTGTATTTTCTGGTTTTTCTTGATTTGTGGAGCATATAGCCTATTTGCAAGCTTCTGAGGTTTGGAGGCCTACATAGTGCATATGCAATGTTGGAGATTTTTTTTTGTAGACTTCTGAGGTGTTTACAGGCCCTATAACATTGTTGCAGGCTCCCTAAAAGAGTTAGACAAGTCTCACAAGTTGTTGAACGACATTCAAAGCCCACTCAGGCTCCAGTGAAGGTTTCAAATGGCCCATACACGCATTATAGATCCAGATCCTGTCACTATTTTGAGTCATGCATAAGAGTTGTTCGCTACACTCAGATCTGTAGCAATTTAACAGTCGCAAAAAAGATCTCCTTGATCGAACATGGCCACAACCTCTGTACTCAGATCTTGGATTCATCTATCACTGCCTCCTTTATTTACTAAAACTATATTTTAGTTTAAAAGTGCATTTCAATTTTAAGTGCAAATTCATTTAAAATATGGCTTATTTACGAGAAGTAATCATTTTAATAAATTTTGATCAGGAGCTCAAAATCGAGTGCCACTTTTTACAAAATTTAATTATTTTTCATTTCCCACGCATTAGACCTATTCATTTTATAAAATGCACTAAGTTATAAAGTGCGAAATTTGGGGTGAGCTACCTGATATAGTTTTGGGGGGTGTACTATGTGTTTGACACTTCTTTCTTTCTACACATTTCATTGTTTTCTATAACAACTACCACAACTTTAATTTCTGCAAAATGGATCTAAGCTTGATTAATGTCCTTGCACCTTTTAACTATCATGAATGGAAATAAAAAATGACCATTGTGCTTAGGAGTAAAGGGTTTTACCACATCACTATAGGGTTAGAAACTGAGCCTAGTGTAGATGCAAACAAAGTTAAGTGCTTCAACAAGTGTGATGAAACTTTTGGTATCTTATGTCTTTCAGTGTTGCATGAACTCCTCTTCCATGTAGAATCAACTACATCACCAAATCAAGTGTGGACTATCTTAACCTCTCTATTTAAAATAGTTGATACAACGAGGGGACATGAGCTAGAAATTGAACTCATAAGTCTAAGTCCTAATAAATTTGACACTTTGGAAGATTCTTTTACCAAACTCAAGTCCTTGAGATTGTAGTTGAAGGAATATGAAACAAAAAATAAGGATGAACAATGTTTTTTCTCTATTCTTTCCAAACTAGGTTCTGACTATTCTATCTTTGTATCTACCTTCTATGTCACCAAGAGATCCATTGGAGCCAACTGGAAAATGCCATCCTTAGATGAATTTATTGCTACTTTGACTAAGGAGCAAGACAACTTAATCCAAATGGGTACCTTGAAGTCCTCCAAACCTCAAGCTCTCATTTTCAAAAATGGAAAACAGAAATCCTCTAGCAACAAATATTATAAACAAAGTTCAGGGTCAACATTCTTCCATCTCTACATCAAACTCTGAAACTTCCTCTTAAAGTGTTAAGTCCAACAAAGAAAGGACTAAATGTGGGTATTGCAAAGACAGACATGATGAAAGCAAATGTTTGAAGAAACAGATTGACCACATCACAATTCTTCTTGAGAAGAACAAGATAGGTAACCCCGAGTCTTCCAAACAATATTCATCAACCAATGAATCCTCCAATGAAAATATCAATGGAAAAGGGAAAGAGAAAGAACCTAGAAAGGAGAAAAAAGGGAGATCCCTTGTTGTAGTTGTACCACCACCTCCTACATGGGTTATTTATTCTGGTGCATCACATCATATGACTGCTTCAGACATAGAGTTCACTTCATTAGAGTCATGTGACATGTCTACTATACGATTGGGTGACAACAGTTTTGCACAGTTTTTAGGAGAAGGTCTGTTGAAGTGAATGGAGGAACATTCAATAATGTTCTTAGTATTCCCTCGCTATCAACTAATCTCTTATCATTCTACCAAATTACTCACCTTAGTCAAGGCATGCAGGTTTAGTTCACTTCAAATTCAGTGTATGTAAGAGAGTTATACAAAGACACTATCATTGCAGTAGGTGCAGTTGATCATCAGACTCGGTTATATTCATTCTCTCACATTTTCCCTCCTTTAGAATCTTCACCAGATTCACATGTACTTGATGAAACTTCTGAGATTGAGCACATTTATGACGAGAACTTATTTTCTGACACAAATGACTACAGTAGTGATGGGGACCCACCTCCACCATCTCCTTCTCACCTTCAAGTTTTAGAGGAGTTATTTCTTGGTCCACCTACTTTTGGTCCACCACATACTTTTTGGGGAGCAGGCATCTTGATTCGAAACTCATCAGACATCAAGAAGTCTTCTTTTCATTTACAGGGCCCTTCACATTCCTTCTTTGCTTCTGCATTGGATGCATCATTCCTTCATGGAGTAGTTGGCACTTATACCCTATATGAGGAGCATAGTTCCTTGGATAGGAACCACACTATGGTTGGATATCAATCAGACACTTGGCAGATACCTTCACTCTTCCATGGTGATCCACTCTTCACTGCATCTACTTCTGAGCCAAAGTCACTCGATGAGGTTGCTTTGTAGGATACCAGATGACTACTGGGAGTTGTAGCTTCGAGTGGGACTTTCTATTCCTACCTTCTCTTCTTTGTCTCTATATTTTTTTTTTCTTTTTTTCTTTTTTTTGGGGGGGGGGGGGAGGTTTCCATTGTATTTTCTCTTTTTACTCTATCTTTGTGAGAGATGCATTGTATGTGGGTACCTCATTAAGCCTTATTCTTAGGACCCACTTTCCTTTTTCACTTCCCACCTAAGTTGTGCTTATGGGGGGTGTTAGTATAGAATTTATTTTCCTTGCTTTATTTGTATTATCCTACTCAAGATATTCCACCTCACTTCGATTTTCCCTACACTTATGGGATATGCTTGCTTAGGTGTACACTTGATCACATTTTTTTAGTTAGTGGTATTTACTACCCTTGGCCACTTGTCTGTTGATTGGATATTTCGAGTATGGAGGTTACCACTATTCTAGGTGGAGATTATCATTATTCTAAGAGGAGGTTACACATTCACCTCCTATACGTACATTTCTTACATTGTTCTATTTTATCATATTGAGTTAGAGCTATTTCTACGTTATTGCAATTATCTCTCTTGTATTTTCAGAATATGCAGTCATGTATGTGTGCTTTGTTTTGTCTTGGAACAATTCACGCCACACATCGTTCACCTATGCATTCTTCAAACCAATAGATCTATGGCGCTTTTCCGATAGAGCTAATAGAGGACAAGGTAAAAGCAATGATATGCTAAGAAGTTAGTGAAGAAAAAAGTAAGGAATTCAAGACAAAAATTTTGAGAGCATGTAACAAGAGTTAAGACATGGGAAAGAGCTAATCAAATCTTGGAGGACCCATTTGAACCTAAAAAGCATGTGGAAATGGTTGAGTGGAGAGGAAGAGTTTTAGAATAAATCCAAGCAAAGAGTATGTGGAATAGCTAACTATGAGGTAATCAATGCACTCATAGAGGAGGAGGAAGAGAAGGTGTTCTTAAAAGCACAAAATTCGAAAGAAATTGAGGGAGGAGATGAGTGTAAGGAGGAGAGTGAGAAACTAGTATCTCAGATAGTGTGTGAAGGCACTAATAAATGACATGATACAACTATAAAACATGAAGAGTACAATAGTCAAGAAGATAAAGAATGGAATTATGAAGACATGGAAAATGCTAACAAGTTGAAAGAGACTACAAAGTGTTGTATTGACACCATGAATATGAACAAGAACCAAAGAGAGGCTACAATGTCTCTTGGTTTTCATTCTAATAATATTTCTATTTGTGAATGTGCAGGTGTATCAGTTGGAAAAAAGGAAATAGTAGAAGATGTTATGCAAATACAAGATTCACAATCATCATGTGAGCTAACTCTATCCCAACAACAAGACATATCATCTCATAAAGTATTCAAGAAGGTAGAAAAGGATATTACAGCGACAACATATGGGAGAATTTCATTGATTTTCATATTTGCATGGAGGTGGTTTATTAGAGGGGTTGTTATAGGACTTATTTTGGGCCAAGACCACCTAACAGGGGATGAAGAACTAAAAAATACAATTCATAGTCAATGAAGAAACAATCCTAGAGAGGGTGAAGAAAGTATTGGCTCATGATAGCCATCGAGAAAAAAGGATCTAGAAATAACATCATATGAGTCTAGTAAAAGCACAACACCTACGTGGAAGACCATGTATATTCAGATAATATAAGAAGTTATCGATTGTATGATTCAAATCATCAAAGGCATGATGGGAATAAATCCATGGAATGAAGTAGTAGGAAGTAAGAGGAAAGTTGAAATGAATTGGAAAACAATGAATAATGAACTACTTTGAGGCTACAACTCATGAGCAAGAGCTCATAAATCTTTTCTACCTTTAAAATTTGATACAAGAGCATTCAAGGCGAAATTCTACAATTTTAGTTTGTTAAGTCCTAGGAGTTCATTTTGAACAATAACGGTCTATTAGATATTTATAGCCTATTATGAAGACATGAATCACCTCCTACCTCCCTACTACACATGTTCTTCATCTTAACCACCATTCTCACCATCTTGGGTTGAGGAACCAAATGTAGTTAGGTTACTTGTAACTGAATTGGGATAAAATGTAGAGAGGGATCGTTTTTTATTCGAATGGGAGGAGAGAGTAAGAGGTAGTTAGAGGATAGGATAAATAATAAGGGCATATCCATAGAGAGAGAATAGGAACTTGTGATGGAGCGAGAAAGCTAAGAAGACATGGTAGAGCTATAAATGTGAGAGGAACATCTAGAGTGGTAATTTGAAAGAGGTTCATTTAAACTTTGTCTATTTAATCATAAAGACAAGGAGAAGAAAGTCTTGACAATTTTCATGTTTTGTAAGGCCTTGAAGAATGGAATGGAACTTGTGGAAGGCATAATAAAGGTGAAAGCTAATTAATAGTTTTCTTCTTGTCCATGTATTGTTATGGGAAATGCTTAAAACTTTGTGTTTATGGTAAATGTGGGCCTATGTAATGTATCTCTAGGTTTCTATGCATGAAATAGACATGTTCTTAATTGAATAAGATGTAGAGGAAGCCTCTTAGCTTGGTAATGTATTTGATCTGTGTTTGCATATTATAAGGGTCTAGATTTTGTCTGTGAGTTTAGAGTTGTGCACGAATATCTTTATGATTTCTTGATATACAAAGAGGGTAAACACTATTGAAGGTTTTGAGAACGTGAAGTGGTATAAGGACAAGTTAGATACCCCATAAAAGGCATTGAATATGCTTTAAAAGACATATTTTTAGGTTATATTCTAATATGTTCCATGCATATATAGTGAACTGGTCCATTCTGAGTTTCATAATTCTTTTCTTAGGGAATGCCTGATCATGATAGATAGGAGTTGCTTTAGCATATAACAATGAAAAGGAGAAGTTTGGGGTTTCATTATAGGGTTGAAAACCACATATTATTATAGAACCTTGTTATTGTGGGATTAGAATGTCTCAATCCATACGGATTGTGTGGGTTTCTTTTAGTTTCTTCCATTGTATAAGGCCTTGAGCACAATTCAAAGGAGGCAATTAGCAAATGTTTTTATAGTGAGATGTATTTGCACACTTATTATGGTGTTAAGATCTTAAACCTCATCAAAATTCCAATTTTACCTTGGTTCCTTGGTAAGAACCCTAATTCTAGGTATGAGTTATGTTAAGCAATGGTCAAGAATCAATTGTTGAAAACCTAATTGTCATTGCCTGAGACTTCATTTGAAAATAGAAGGGGTCATATTACATGTCTATTGTTATTCTTAGAGAGTTAAAAGCCTAAGAAAATTGAAGTATGCAATCATTGTCCCAATTAGACCTTTGTTTTGGGTATTGTTATGCATGACCAACAATAGTAAAGAAAAAACTTTAAAACTTGGTGAAACCTAATAGAACATCCACCAAATTCATGAATTGAAGAACATTCAAGTATGATAGTATGTCAATAGTGTAATAGTCTTGATTAGTCTAGAAAACTTGTTTGTACGCAAGCCCTTGTGTTAAGTGGGTGTGTAGAATTAAGAAAAGGAACTATATGTATATATCTGTGAGCAAAGTTGAAGAATTTGGTCTCTTGAAAATACCTTTGTTCGATTTCTTATAGTTGGTCTATATTCCATACCTGTTACGAATCTCATTCCTCAGTTATAAGCATAAGTTTATTGGAATGACTTTATATACATCATGTACCAGTGTTAATGTTAGTTGTGGATAGAAGAAAATCCCATCAAACCTCTATACCCATATTCTAAGCATCTAAAGTGGGTTTAAGAGCTTATAACATTACATCAGCTCCAATGGCGTGATCTACATCAATTGATATGTGTCGTGGAGATAGTCATAAATATAGCGTTTTTGTAAAACATCACCCAAAGGGAAGACTAACGACTGTCTCGACGCAATAAATGTATAATAAAATTAAAAATATTGGCTAGATCTATGAATGATCAGTAATGTGATAGCAATATTAATACTACATGAGTATGAAACCCTAGCAGAGCTAAAACAATCTTCTACCTCCTTAAATTTCAATATTGTTGATTTATGATAAATGAAGAGAAAAAAGAACTCTTGATTTTTCCAATCAAGTTTATGCTCAATATAAAAACTGCTATCACACTCCTATTGCAATCAAGATTCTTAAATATTAGCAATATAACCAATTAAATATATTATTTGATAATATTGGTGGATGGAAACGTAAAATGGTCTATATCATCAAAACCCAAAATCAGACAAGGAAAATGAAGCCATCTAAAGTAATTTGTATAGTCTGTTAAAGAGTAAGATGGTGAGGTGTTACTAACTTAACAACACTACTAATTATGACAAGTTATATCCTAAAGACATGAACCACAAATGATCAACCACATGCTCTCACATATGACCCTTTATTTGTAACTCATGTAATTAATTGTTGGTTTTTAACTAATGTCAAGTGACCAACTTCATTTTAGGCCATTAGCCTATATTGGCTTGTTGCCAATTTCTAAGGTGTTTCACTAAATTTATAAAAAAACAAAAAAATACACATCTCATAAAGATTAATAACAACATATATTCTAACTAAAACCCTTTTAACTAAAAGGGAGAATCACTAATGTCCTACAACTTCATTTGAAAAGAAAAGAAAATTAAAATATACCTTTTTGTTTTTAACTTCTCACGTCATTTTTTCCTTAAATATTCCCTCTCAAAAACACATTTAAAATACTATTTTTCCATTAACCTCTTACATTCTTTTATCTCTCAATAAACCTTTTTTTTTTAAACTCATATTTCACACCTACTTTTCTTCGTATATGTTTTCATTCCCTCATTTTTTCCTTAAATATTCCCTCTCAAAAACACATTTAAAATACTATTTTTCCATTAACCTCTTACATTCTTTTATCTCTCAATAAACCTTTTTTTTTTAACTCATATTTCACACCTACTTTTCTTCGTATATGTTTTCATTCCCCACTAGTTATTGTTTCATTCCCTAACTTTATTCATTCTTTCAATTTTTACCAATATAATGATTGATTGGTTGTTGAATGTGTGTGTGTGTGTTTCTTGTTTGGTCTTTTCATATAATGACCAAAAAAATCACCTTGTTTGGCATTTCCAAATAATACCCAAAAAATCATCTTGTGTAGTCTTCCCATATAATGTCCAAAAATTTTAGCCAAACATACTAAGTAAAATAATACAATATTTTTGAAACATAACTATTTGTTAATTACTAAAGAATAAACAACACAAACATGGTTTCCCATCCTCTACTTCCATTTGCACAATACCTCTAACAACATCATACTTAACAAATCTTAATTCTAACTTGTGTAATCTGAAACATCTATAATCATCCTAAAACAAGTAATAAAAGTAAGAGGATGCTTTATCTTCATTATAACACATACTTTATAATTATTGAACAATATTCAATCATGAGAAAGGATGAGAAACATAATTTCCAATTTATCTATTATTGACTTTATTCACTAATTCGATTCACTATAGAGAGGATGGAAATGAGAGATTGGATGAATGGTTACTTATATCTAAAGTACCTTGAAAGGGAAACTATAAAACAATCACTAAAAAGGTTTGATAAAAACTTGCAAACACCCCTAACTTGTTACCAATACCATGATATTTCCAATTTGTTGAAAGAGAGACCTATTCAATAATTCCCATTTCATTTTCATTCCTAAATCAATTAGCTAAGATATAATTGCAACCAAACAACACTCTTTAATTCAATTTCTACTTACATTCAACATTTGAATGTGAAAGCAAGCTTCAAACAAAAGTTAACATTTCATTTTAACATAAACAAGTATATAATTTAACACATTAATTTCCTTACCCAAAAGTCTTATTAGTCTTTGTCGTAGGTAGGGCTTTATAGTAATCATTTTTTTATTCGTGTTTAACTCGTAATTAATACTATATACTTTGAGCCAATCAGAATTAATTCTTATTTTTTAGAAGTTTGGTGACTTATATTATAAATCAGAGTTGTATTTTTTTTACCTTGAAATATGTTAAAATGTATTTATCTTCTTTTTATTGATTAACAAGAGGAATATTCTTTAAGGTTTTATTGTTGAATATTCCCTTCAATCAAATAAAATAATCAATTGTTACTTCAGTTCACTTGGATTGTTAGGCATTCATTTAGTCTTTATTATTACAATATGTTTCATGCCTTCCATACTTTACATGCCCTCCATGATTTGTGTGCTCTATTTTGAATAGTATTGAATTTTTTTAATAAATGTATGGCCCATTAACTCCTTCCACGTATATCAAAATACATTCATACCACTTACAATAAATAATTTAAAAAAAAAAAAAATTAAACAAGGACATTTACTTTAACATTAGAACTTAGTTTAACATTATAATATAAATTGGTTCTTCTAGATTAAAAAATTGACCAATAGATTTAAAAACAGCACCCATAAAATTTAGTCTATTAATTAATCAATATTTATAATACTTCTAGTTGTCATGTTTTATCTTCGTCAAATATTTTTCTAAGCATTCATTTAGTCTTTATTATTACAATGTGTTATGTGCCCTTCATGATCTATGTGCTCTGTTTTGAATGGTATTGGATTTTTTTAAATAAATGTATTGTCCATTAACTCCCTCCACATATGTCAAAGTACATTCCTACCACTTACAATAAAAAATTATAAATATTGATCAATAAATAAAAATAACACCCAAAAAATATTATTCTATTAATTAATCAATATTTAACCTTACTAATAGGATCAACCTTCTCATAATAATTGGTTCTTAGCAAATTCTAACAAAACATGAATATACCATAATGACAACATAAATCATCTACTACCAAAAAATCAACTTTAGTTGCAGGGAATATTCAAGCCAAGACAGAGACTAATTGCATTGCAACTCTTATTTACAACTGCACCTTAGGTTACTAAAAAAATAGTATAATCACTTTAAATGAAACCCCTACCAACACAACAACTCTAAGTGCAGAGAGCATCCTAAACCAAGAGTATTCTCACCTAATGACAAAAAAAACACATTTCATTTATTGAAAAACATAGATTTAGAGAGCAAGGTATACTTTTCACACTAATAATTATTTTTAAAAGCAAGAAGTAGAACAAAGAAGCAAGAGAAGCAATTAAGTATGAACAAGCTCAATTTGACAGTATCGGGCACCAAGAAGATAAAAGAATCTAAGACAGGCACATTTCAGTTAATGATTATTCACCAAGTTAGAATTCAATTTTATCTTCTCGAACAATTATCATATGAAGAACTTAAGCCAAGACAGGTTATTTCTAGTGGATGGGATTAATGATTTAAGTTGTTTAGGTTTCAATTTCTATCTTTAATTTATTTACGATATATGGAATGGAGCATTTGCACACTACTAATAGGTGAATTAGAGTATTTACGCACCACCCAATAGTTATAAAAGCTTCCCTACTAAAAACACAAAAAAAAAAATAATAATAATAATTGTGTCATATCACTAAATCACCAATTCCACAAATTAAACAAATAATTTGAAAAAAAAAACATGTCATACTACATAAGATCACAATTTTCACACTATCAAAAGACTCATATCCACAACCATCCTAGAAAAAAACAAGAACTAAATTCCATTTTTTTAAAATCAAAGAAAATCACACCCTCTACACAACCCAGTCACGTACAAACCCATAAGGAAAGCAACCCATCCATGCACAAAACAAGACTGAAAAATGCAAACAGATACACATTTCTAGATCAAATTTCTCTTGATTTATTGATGGTACATTATTTTTTCCTTTAACTGCCATTTCTAATAGAAATTGAATAATGGAATAGCTATTCTCATGCGGCATTCACATTGCTTTAACCAATGCAACTCCATAAGATTTAGGTAATACTAAGATCGTCCATTCATCATTCATGTATTAATGCATAGCCACTTTACCACCTACATTGTATTAAATGCATTTGCTAATGTAAATCCACTTTTCAAAAAGGCCTTTAGCACATAATGCTTTAAAATCTTTTTCAAAATTGGAATTCAGATTTTAATATTTTCATAACAATATTTCTTTTTATTAATTGACACCGCTACCTCTACTCTAATTTTAATTTAATGAGCTTGACATCTCTTATAGGGGTTTTGAAGATCATGATCATTTACAATTGGGAATAAGTGAGGCTTCAATTTTTCTTTAAAAAAGTAGGGTACCACTAGACTCACATGATACAATGGAGTTTGAATAAAACATGTAGGTCTTGTGGATAATCAATTTATCTAGACCTCTTCAGTTTAAATGATATTTTATAATGAGTTGGAAAAAAAACTAAGTACATAAATTTAAGAGAATGATGATAAAAAATTTTATAATACGGAAATTGAGGTTGAAACCATAAATATGGATGGAAAAATTAGGCCGCCCACCTCAACAATAAGAATGAAGAAGTCAAGTGCTATAATAAAAATTGTCCTTTCATTTTGCTACAACTGGTCACACATCTCTAACTTGAATACAATAGAAAGATAATTAAGCACAAGACTTATATATATAGACACACACACATGCATGCATACATACATACATACATACATACATACATACATATATGTATGTGTACATAATCATATACATATATGTATATGTATACATATACACATGTATGTGTGTGTATGTATGTATATATATGTATATGTATATACATATACATATACACACACACACACACACACACACACACACATGATATAATGTGCCCTCCCATTTGTTACAACTAATCACACATCTCTAGTTTGAATGCATTAGGAGGATGGCTAGGCACAAAACTTATGTATATGCATATATGTCACACAATTTGATTGAATATTAATGCTTAGTTATGATGATTTAATTTAAGAATTATATATTGCCAACATCAAAAACCCTTCCATCCAAACACAACTTTACAGTATTATGAAGAGTAACTCAGTTAAAAGAGGCATTACCCATCCAATTTAGGGGATACACACCCAAGGTATAAGGATTGTTTAACCAAATGACTGCAAAAGAAATATATTCGGCCATGTGGGATGTGATGATCCACCAAGGTATCCCACTCTAAGGTTTGGTTTTACTCCTATTGCCTAAGCACATCCTGAAACCACCAGTGGGTTTTCTCTAAACCATTTTTCGCTCATATCCCTGATTCAATCTCTACAATGATATTCAATCAAATTCTATGACATTTGATTATTTTATTTAATAGGAGATGTGTGATCGGTTGTAGCAGCAAATAGGAGAGTGCTAACTTTATTATAGCAATGGGTTTCTTTGGTCTCATCGTTGAGGTAGACAACCTAAATTTTCTCTTTCTATCTTTATGCGCTCAACCTCACTTTTTGTATTATTAACAAAAATTATCATCCTCCTTTAAATACCTCAGTTCAAATACTTTTAAATACATATTTTACCATCCCAAATAAAATATATCTCGTAAGTGCATCTTAAAATTACTTCAATTCTAAAATTCCTATTCATTTATACTATGTACTACAAGCAAGACTATTATATTATTACCAAAAATAGTATAATTGAAAACATGTTTTAATCTTAAACTCTTAGGCACGTTCGAATTTGTAACTATTACTAATTCTTAATAGATTTTGGTTTTTTGTTTATTTAAAATGACAGGTTTTTTTTTTTTTTTAAAAGCTAAAATAAAGAGTGGAGCATTAAAATAGTTTGTGGAAGGTTAGAGGTTGAGTTATTAGGCATTTGGAAAAAAGGAGGGGGGATTTTTTAAGCATTGGCAATTGATTAAAAGGGTATCAAGTTGTATGTAGTTTTTTAAGAGTTGGGAAAAAAGTTAGAAAAATATGGTAAAACTAGCTTTTAAACAATATATATTTAAAATGTTAGAGAGAACAAATTTCAACTAAAAAGAAATATAAAACATGAAGTTACAATGATGAATTTTAAAAATTAAAGTTTAATACCAAATAAAAAAGGAATTGAAGATGAGAAATTTGATCAAGGAATTTATTTATTTTCGAATGGTTTGATATAGTGTTACAAATTATGTAACTTGATATTCAAACTAAAACAAAAGAAACACACTTGCGGAAATATTTGCAAAAGCATTTTTAGAGGATTAAAATTTCGGATTACACTTTACATTATCGAAATGAATTTTAAAATTACAAACAACAGTGTCTTATATAGATAACCCGAAATACAATATGATAAAGAGAGCAATGTCTTATGTCCAATAATTAATGTTTTACATGACATTATTTAATAAATGTCATCAATCATTTATTATTTAGTAGACCTCTGTTAATTATTTTCATTGTGAGCCTTAAAACTAAGTTAATAACGATGATCACTTATATAAAACAGCTTCTATAGTTATTAATAATGTTGATCAACAAGACTTGAATTGACCTAAAATCCTCAAATTTTAGATTACATTATTTAACAAATGTCATCAATCATTAATTGTTTTGTATACACTTGTTAATTATTTTCATTACGAGTCTTGAAACAAAGTTAAATAACAATGTTCTCTCAAGATATTAATGACGATTCTCAAGAAGACTCGAATCAACCTAAAATCAAATCCTATTGGCATCCTCACTATCAAGAAAAATACTAAACTTTGAAGCCAAAACTCTAAAACTTAGCCCTTATTAGGTGAGATATAATTGCACCCCAAATACAACTTTTAAGGTAAAATAATTGTAGTTCATGTCAACCATACTTGCAAAAACATAATTCGAGTGTTAGTTTGCAAAGACATTGGGTGCTTATTATTATTATTATTGGGTGACATTGGGTGATCTTGGATGGATTGATCTTGATTTTACGCATTATCATTATATTATCAAAGTCGTATTAATTACCACCATTATTCTAACAAATTATCAAAGTCATATAAAATACCACCATTATTTTAATAAATTATCAAAGTCATATTGGTTATCAAATTCTACCTATGCGTCGAGGTCGAAACCTTTCTAACACCAAAGAGAATGTTATGAACCTAACACTATTAATTATGACAAGTTATATCCTAAAAACATGATTCTCGAATGTTTACCCACTAAAGGTTCATGTCCTCTCACATGTAACCCTCTAATCGTATTTATCATCGACCCTTGTTACTTTATGCATATATTACAGATTCTAATATTCTATTTTATACTTCAATACATATCTATATTTAGGTTTTTCCTAATAGATGCCCTACATGAGGAGGGAACTTGTCATTTTGATGAAGTGCAAAGCATCCCAATTCACATAGGAACCTTTTTAAAAATTAAAGATTGGATTGGATTGTTTTTTTATCACTGTGGCATTTGCACAGGGATATTTTCAAATGAATTTATATGGGACCTTTGCTTTCGGACATAACTCATAAACTTTACTCATTGAAGGGTGATGATCTTATTTGAAGCTTTAGTGATATTTTAAAATATCTTCATGAGAGTAACATCTAGAGGAGTGATATTGTTCCCTATGCATTAGTGGTTGTATGTTATGTGCACTGCATGAAGGTAAACTGGGAATATTTTGTATTGAGAGTGTTATCGTTATGTACCTTTTATATATGCTAGCCATGGGCCTGGCCAATTTTTGTGGGGATATGGTGTAGACCATTAAGGATATGCTTAGTAACCAACACCATTAGTTTGTCTGAATGTTCGCCACAATCATTGCAACCATTCAACATGTACCCTTTCATCCTTTGGTCTACTGTCTGAAAGACTTCAAAACCTTTTGCTGATGTTATAAGTAATACTGAAATATACAGGAACTATCCAAATAAAATGGCATTTTTCTCCGTAATAAAAATTCCATAATACATAACAAAGTTGTTAAGTGTTTCTGTTTACTAAACTCACTCTGAAACAGAAAAGCCCATCATCTTTACTTCATTAGTCCATAAATAGATTTAGATTATCTCAAATGGACCAAGCTAAAAGGATGAGATTCAAAATAATACATCATGCATCTTTTATTGTGAGCCTTACAAAAACCCAGGATGTGACCGAAAGAAAAAACAAGATAATCTCATAATGGTTGAAAACTAATCCAACATCAAAGAGGTGGACACCACACCACTTAGACACCAGAACCAATAATCCTCTGCCAAGATATTTTTGTTGGAAACACATCATTCAATGACAACTGGTATCCCACAGCCCCACACTATCATAATAGCATGCCCTTGAACAGAGTTTTCTATTGAGTGATGTCTCCCTCATCTAACTTGAAGGTATCCACGTACAAGTAAAAATGATTTGATACTGTTACAGCTGCTTGACAAGTCCATGGACATGAAAGCTTGGCTTGACATCTGGTTGTAAGATCTACAATGCAAGATTAAGACTCGTTGTACATGGAAAATGACCAAAACATACTTGCAAAATCACTGCTTTAGCTACTATTCCTTTCAATTAAATGGTTATGCATGATACAACTCCACTGCAAAGATAACTTCACAAAAAATTATCCTTCCAGTACCTTTCTTGGGGAAACCTGTATAAACAGGGGGATAAACCGAAAGGGAAAAATAAACAATAGATACTTTTTGAATTGACATCGGCAATCCACAGTGCAATGCTTATTGCCCGTCAATCAGACCTCCACCAAGGTGGCCCAGCTTGGTAAGTACATTCACCATCATTCCAAGAAATTTCACATGCTTGGAGACCAATAGCAAGATCTGGTTCCTTACCATGCTGCAAAATCCATTGATCAATTGTAGCATTCATAGCTTCGTCATCCCTCACTTCATTATTGGTTTCACCTTCTGCAAATGGATATAGGTAAGGTGCCATCATCATCTTTATTGCAGCTGGCATGTAAATAGAATCACCAATTATAGGGGCGCCACAGGCAGCCAGCTGAGCTCGGATCTGCGCATGTGCAAATTTTTAGAGTTTGAAGGGAACCAAATCTCATTTAATTTTTATAGAATACATTTTTAATGGAAGCTGCCAGACTGACATTTGGTTTGAAGGAACTGCCTGAGTGCAAACCTGGAGATGACTTGAAACAGGCTTTAATGGGGTCAAAACTATAGTTGTATCCCGGTAAAGGGGTTAGGAGATACAAGGATACACACAACCAATAGATAATTTAGATGATGCATATATTAATATTTAATATATATGTTCAAAATATTGTAGAGTGAGTAGCTTTCGCTAGATACAAAACTTAATGCTATACAAATTCTCATAAAGGTCATATAGACCAGAAAAGAGCCCAAATTCACAAGGCTTCTGAATGTGAGAATGATGACAACATGAACCTTTTTTCGTTTCCTTGTTACTGGCATATTTCCACCTAGAAATGTATCTTTTTGTCAATATCCCATCAGTAGAACTGCAATGTGGCTCTTCACAAATTACAGGAACAAATCTCTACTGTGGCCTCTTTATTCACAATTATTGAACTGTAAATCAAATCATAGACATAAAAATGTCTGAACTGAATTTTCTTCTATAGCTACTACTATGAGAAAACAAATATGATTGAAATCAATTTCAAGATTTCATGCATACACGCAAAAAGTTCTAGGCAAAAAACATAGCACCCACATGATACTAGATTCAAAGCAACCTTAGTTGACGTAGATTGTTTATTTATGCTAGGTCTTCAAGGTCCGAATCACAATTGGTATGACATAAATCAAATCCAGTAATGCCATACATTCTTGCAAAGGATTCCACAATGACGTTTGGGATAGTTGGGAGATGAAATTCAATGAATTGCATACCAGCCTATAAGGTAAAAGCAAGGAAATCTTCCTACGGCTCCAAACCAATTACGGTTATTTCCAAGTTTGTGTCTCCTAATATTAATGTTGATATTCCTGTGATCTGTAACACTGATGGTTCCTAATTTCTAGTACCCTCAAATCTATCTCGAGGAAACTAAGTTTACATGCAATTCTAGAGATCCAAAAGAAAATGCAATGAATTACGTAAGTGCGAGAATATATCGTATCTTTAGACATGCACTTATTATGATCAAATGGTTTGTGATATCAGCAACTTGAATATCCAAATTGTAGGTTCATTAATTAATTAATCATTACATGTATGAGAAATGCCCACCTCTTCAGTGTATGAAGAAATTGACTAATGGGCCTTTACCATGTATTCCATGTAAGTAATTTGGAGAATGGCATAGGCCACCTAGGTGTGACTTATGCTTTAGTACCAATGTTATCAACCAAAAAGAGTTGACTATAATTCTAAAAATCGCGATTACTCGGACGATAATCGCGATAAATCGTTTTTCACATGCAAAACTATTTATCTTTCCATAAATCGCGATTTATTTATTGCCGATAAATCGGCGATTTCCGGTGCTAAATAACCTGAAAAATTGTGGAAAATCGTGTGAAAAATCATGGAAAATCGCTCCATTTCCTCTTGTTCGAATCATTTTTTGCTTCTGCGACTTGTATTTCCTCCATTTCGACTCACGTAGGAGGGCATTCGACGTGGTTTTGTGGGCATTGGACCTTCTTTCGAGGGCACGTAAATACACAATGCATTCATCGTGGTTTCCACATCTGTATTCTAGCAACTCGTGGCCATTTCATGGCCCTAGCAAGGTAAATATTACAATATTTATTTAATATATTAATTCGTTTTAATAGTTAATACTTAATACTTATAGTTATTATTTATTTCGTGGCCAGTTTGTGGCCTGTAACTTTACACTAAATAGTTAATACTTAGTATTATTTATATAATATATTAATTCGTTTTGTCGTTTTGTATATATTTAATAATTAATATATTACAATCTTTTTTAATAGTTATAGTATATACAACTTATACAGTATACTGTACATTGTATACATTTATATAAAATACATTATTTAATTTTATACAATCTATAACACACACTATAAATTTAATTTTATACATTTTGTATATACTGTACATTATTATAAATTTATAGTTAACTGTACAGTATACACTATAAAATTATAATAGTATACTGTATAACGATTTAACATTCAACATCATAACGATTTAACATTAAACATCATTTAACATTATAATAGGATACTAGTATATAGTGTAATAGTATATTGTATACTGTACATAGTCACTTCTCGCATCATTTAACATTGTTTTTACATTTAATTTAAATATATTTTATGAATTTAAATGTTTTTAAAAGTAGCGATAAAGTTGCCGATTAATGCCAATAAATTGCCGATTCCCGATTTCTGAGTCAAAATTTGGCCTGCCAATTAATCGCAGATAACGATTTTTTGAACTATGGACTATATATCATAAAGCCATTAATTTCATATGCAAATCATAAAAGGTAGTCTTACTACACAATCAAGGAGGAATATTGGATCAAAGAAATTCAAATTTCTTTCTCTGGCTTAGCTGACTTGACTGTAGCAATTTTCTTAACAAAACACATGCTGGAGATGGGAAGCCACCCAATTTGATTGAGAGACCTTGGACAGCTACAAATGACAGAATTCCCTCCCATTTTTTCTTATCATTTTGTGCAAGCCCTCTCCTTAAGAACTGGACTATTTGGGAGGATACATAGCAGATTTAGTGAGGATCACAATGGATCTAGGAAAATCTTGACCAATGAGATGTCTCTAGACAACCAGAGACCATTGTAACATCACTAAGAGCTATGTTGTGGAATATTCTCATATATCATCTTTACATAAACTGAGGGTTATATTACAGCTCTTGTTAGTTTACAGCTTCTAAAAATCTGAATATGACAGCCATCTTCTTCTTACATTACAGCTGCTGCATATCTAAATATTGCAGCCACCTTCTTGTATGTTTTTTTTTCTATTTTAAGATTTGAACATTTGTTGAGACTATGAATCAAATAGTAATACTATACGCTTGCATGGATGGAATATAAATCTTACAAAGCTTAACAGGTAGCCTTCCACGGGGCTACTGAAGTATCTGTTATATTTGTGGGTTACTTTAGTACCATCAAGTTATCTACCATAATGATAGGCAACTAATGCCCATCGAGACATCTCTTGTATCAGTAGGCTACTTGAGGGCCACTGAGATGTCTATTGTACCAGTAAGCTATTGTGGGGCCATGAAGACATTTATTATATTGGTAGGCTACCACGGACCCACCAAGACATTTTTTATTCAGGCAGGCTACTTCGAGGCCATCAAGACATCTAATATATTGATGGGCTACTACTGAATGTTTAAGATGCCGCTTTGATTAATAATGTAAAATTAGAAATGATGATATTGGTATTCTAGACTAGTGAGTTTGAGTCATTATTGGGAAGATAGTGATGGATGTCAAGACATGCCTATTTATTGGCGGCCTCAGCATTGATCATACTTTTTGTACTAACCCTCTCAATTTTAATTAAAATCCATAGGCATGCATACATTCCAAAAGCACCTTATTAATCAAAATCATATGTATTTGTATTTTAATAATGAGTATAAGAACTAGAGCGATTGATCCACAAAAAGTAAAGATGGTGTAAGCTTTCCAGGGTAAAAATCAATGGGCATTCATGCATTTCAAAGGTACCTTACTAATCAAACTCTAATGTATTTGTATTTGAATAATGAGTACAGAAAAGAAGGATTGACCCATACAAACTAAAGATGGGATGAACTTTCTAAGCAACAAATAGACATTACGCTTTTCAGTGAGGATAGACTTGCAAATGAAACGTGAAGCGTCACAATTAAATAAAAGAATCTTAAGGACACTAATACCTTACGATCATAGAACTTAGCCTCCACTTTTTCAAAAGGGTTAGATTAAGAATTCAACCAAGTTCCATATTGAAATAATTTTTCTCGGCTCCCCCTTGCTAGGGATGTGATCCAAATGATCTACATTCTTGCATGTATCCATCTTAAAACATTTCTTGCATGTACGTTGATTTCAATATTTTCTTTTTTATGAATTGCACTCGTGCTGATGCTCCAAAGGTCATGCAAGCACTGGCTCAAGTGTGAAAGTAGTTCAGAAGTCTGCAGTATTTCTAGAGGTCTGTGGACACAAAAGAAGGGTGGCAGCCGAGAAGAGCCTCAAGACAGATACTGCAATGCTATTCCAATTATTGTGTGAAATTTCCGAACAAAACAAGAAAATTCTTTCCACATCTATTGTTTAATTTTTTTGTCAATAAAGCAGGGGTTATTTTTGGGTTCCCTGCCCATAAAAAGAAACACAGACGTTTAATTTGCTGCAGAAAGACATTCGCTGATGCTTCAAAACCCATATACACTATCATTCACATTAACACTTATCAAACTAGAGCTCTCTGTGGAGTATAAAATGTCCTTGTCCCTTTCAGTACCTCAGCCTCCTATCCACTTATCTAAGTTCTTTAACAAATACTAGCCCCTATATGGGCAACAATAAAGAGCAAAATACGTGAATAAGACCCCATACAACAAAACGGTGGTTAGATTCCAGCTGTTGATTAGGCCCCATCCACGTGGGTAAATGAATTTATCTTTCATCACTTGTCTCTCCCCATAGCTGCTCTTGGAGTGCTCCCTATTACTGCCTATGTAGCTTCTACCTGCAAAGGACTGGATTAATTCTTGCTACTGCATACCATATATTCGCTATGATCATCTTCCTGCCTTATTTGGTATTCACACTGTCTTAGATGCCCCTTGTTTATCTATCCACTAGATCCTCCCTTGACAGAATCCACCCTTCATAGGTCATTGAAATGTCTTCATGTATCACTCTCAAGGCATGGGCCTACAAATTCCCTGGTTAGGATCTTAAGAAACAATCAGGGGAGAAGAATAGAAAGACAGTGGCTTCTTCAAAGTGGTAAAGGCTCTAGAGCTTTCCGGGGCCAAATTCCCATTCCCGTTCTGAATCATTAAATCAGTGTATTTTCCAGAGTTGTAATATTGTGCATGTAATGCCTCAAACCAACCATTGAGAGACCTTGACTCTGCCCAAAGATTAGCTACTTCTTTCTCTATAAAAATATCTGCAACATCAAGCTGCAAGATCTTCTTGGATGGGAAATCGTTTGCACAAGAGACTTGATCAAGAATCCAACAAAAACAGCTTCAGTCTACACCAACACCGCCAATTTTTGTAAGAATTCTTCCTCAATGGAAGTTAGGGTCCTTTGCTGCCTTGCATAGGGAGTGTCTCTAAAAACCATCTTCTTGTCCTCCCTTTGCATTGCCAGTATTCCACATGTAATAATATCAATGTACTGCATAAATCGACATCCGACAAAACCAAAGACCCACAATAAAAATGATAGCCCGCAAAATAGAGGATGTAGGTACAGGGTGAGAGAAGGAAGTCCCCTTGTCACACAATAATTATTGCCAATTGTTCAAGTGCACCACTGAATCCCACTTCTGATTGGAAACCTGGACTGTACCGTGGTATGACAACCTCCACCCTTGCATATCACTAGGGACAATGATAATTAGAAAGGGGGAAAATATTAAAGCTATTTAAATCCCATAGGGTCTTGATTGAAATATTATAATGGGATTGTAAACATCAATGTAAAGCCCCTTAGACAAATGAAACATAGCACTAAGAGATCCTTCATGAGTAGAGGTTGAAGCCCTACCATTCATTAAAGTTGAAACTAACCCCAGAGGAATGAAACAATAGGACACCCACATTGGCCAAAAGACCCCAAACAATTCATTTCCATAAAGCAATGCTTAAAAGTTAAATCCTATTGAAGTAAACTTTGGGATAAGATTTTGAGCCTTGTGAAAAACACCATTGAGTTTCCAGTTTGATTTTGAGCCTCAAATAATCGCATTATTATTAGCTATGAATCTCATTCAACCAATCCAATTGCTTCTACGTCGTTATTTGTTCCCTTTGGTATAAAGAAAGAAGTTGCTCCTTTGATTAGGTCATTATGATCTAAGAATGCACCCAACTGTCAACAGACTTCGGTTGTCATTGGATGCCCCACAAAGTTCAACTTGATAAATCCAAGTGGGGGTATGACAACCTCGACCCTTGCATATCACTGGGGACAAAAATAATAAGAAAGGGGAAAAAATATTAAAGCCTTTCAAATCCAACAAGATCTTGACTAAAAGATTATAATGGGATTGTAAATATCAATGTAAAGCCCATTAGACAAACAAATCATGGCACTGGGAGATCCTTAATGAGCAAAGATTGAAGACACTCTCATTCATCAGAGTTAAAACTAACCACAGAGGAACGAGACAATTGGAGGACACCCACATTCGCCAAAAGATCCATTAGATGATTCATTTTTTTAAACTAATGCTTGAAGCTTATGGAAGTAAACTTCGGGATGTCATTTTTAGCTTCATGAAGAATACCATTGAGTTTCTAGTTTAGTGTTGAGCCTTAAATCATCACATTTATTATCAGCTATGAATCTCATTCAACCAATCCAATTGCTTCTACTTCATTATTTGCTCCCTTTTGATATGAAGAAATATGTTGCTCCTTTGAAAGGTTATTATGATCTCCAAGAATGCACACAACCGCCAACAGCCTCGGGTTGCCATTGGATGCCTCACAAAGTTCAATTTGATAAATCCGGGTGGGGGATAGACCACTTACTTCTCATCACTAGAACCATTAACGAGGGTGGAAGCAATGCATGGACACCTTTCCATAAACAGCTGCTCATCCTGAGGATCCACTTTGAGATGAACAGAAGCTAAAACTGACAAAGCAAATTCTATTGTGACCCAGCCCCTCTCCCAAGGGATTCTTGTTTCTTCAAAGATCCTCTTGCTTTGTTCAAGCCACACATCTCAAGTTAAAGTATTTGTGGCTACTTTCCATATTGAACCTAGATTTCTACTTAGCCAAGGCCATGATCGCTAAACACATTCGAGAGTCAGACAAGTAGACCACTTGCATCTGAATTTCTGGAATCGCTGCCCCCAAAAGTTTGAATGTATAATGGATTTCTAGTAGGTGTTGTGTGTTTTCCTCATGATTTTACAAAGCACACATATAGACGGGTCCTACAAGTACAAACCCACCCTTGTCAATCTATCTTGTGTCAGGATTACATTACGAGTGACAAGCAACGAGTAGGAGCAGGATTTGGGGAAATATTTACATATAGGGCCATTCCTTGTTCTCTTGGATCAATGGAGGCCACTTTGTAAGTTTGTACCCATCCTTCACTTGATATCTTCAACGTCTACTAACTGTCCATCTGAGAGAATCTTCTCTTGACTCAAGTCTATGAGATTTGAGGATGGATGTTAACAGAGCCTTTTGCTCTTCAGCTAACAAACTGCTGTAAGTTTTTCCAAGATTTGGATAGACTATCTCCTCCCACTTCATCCCATTGATTGCAGACTTTACTTCCCCACTCAGCTTTGAGAATGCCTAGTGTCTTTGAAAGCTACCCATCCCTTGTCAAAGCCTGATGTCCTTGACAAGAGTCTTCCCATAGATATGTGTTAGCATAATTTAGCATAGGCATATTTATTGCATTTTATTGCATTGTTTTTTATTTAATAATGTGTAACATGTGCACTCTAGTCTAGTGACTTGCATTCAATATTGTTATGTTGGATAACATTCAATATTGGTATTAGTAGTAATTACATGTGCATGTGAGATGGGTCTTATCATCTCGTAGTTGGTTCCTGATAGGGTGTCATGTCTATCTATATGGGGATGTCTAATATCTATAAATATTACAGCTCTTGCATTGTTATGTAATCTGATTTCATGATCAATAATATTTGTGAGGCTTCCGTCCCTCTTTGGTCATTGCAATCTTATTTTATTCTATCATTTGGTATCAAAGTTATACCATTATTATCATTTGGTATCAGAGCAGGTTCTATCCAAGCAAGGTTGAAGAGAAGCACTATTGGAGAGGATCCATTGGAGAAGAAGATCTGCATCAAAGGAGAGTCATTGAAGCATCCCGCAGCCTCCATTCTTTCCAAGCATCCCTCAACTAAAATTTGACCTATCCACTTATTTGGAAGGTAATTTTTTTTTTTAATTAGTCATTGGCATAGCCAATTGATCCAACATATTGGCGGAATATTTCAGATTTGGAGATCTTAAAAAAAAGAAAAAATAAAAATCTTGAAAAAAATTGCAGATCTAAAAAAAAAAAGATTTGTGAAAAAAAAAAGATCTTAAAAAAAAAAAAAAAAATATTTGAAAAAAAAATTGCAGATCTAAAATAAAATAAAAGATCAGATCTAAAAAAAAAATATCAGATCTGAAAGTGGAGGTGTGAAGAATTCAGGAGCAAAGGTTGAAGCAATCCCGTCAACAAAATTCCAGCAAATAGCTCTTAGAAAAAGGGATGTAACTTTTTCATACAATATCGGATTGATGTGCCGTTTTTTTGCTGGAAAGATAAGGAGGCGCACAACTTTGCAGTTTACATCATCTTCAGATTCGGCCTCTACATATGACGAAAAGTCTGTACAAGTCGGATCATTTTTTCTGAAAAAAGTCAGATCTAGCTGGTAAATTGGTAAGATCTCAAAAATTAAGATTCCGATTCTTCTGAAATTTTGTGGGTTTCAAGAAAAATATTTTATGATGCTGCTATAAAAATTTTAGAAAAACCCAAATCATGGTTTGTGAGAAAAAGTGAAAACAATATTCAGATTGTTTGTTTGGATCTTGGGAACAAACAGGTCAGCGGTTCAATTCCCACTCTCTCCATATTTTTTATTAAATTATTTTTTTTGGAAAATTTGGAGAAATTACTAAATTTTGGGAGATTTCCAAATTTAGAAGCTCACCAAACACGTTTAGCGGAAAAACACCTATTGGGGGGTAAAAAAATATTTTTGGCCTAAATTGTGTATTTTGTGATTCTAGACCCTTTTTTGTAAAAAGGGGGGACACAAAAACTTCATTTTAATGTACTTTTGGAGCATTTTGTAGTAATCTTGGTGCATAAAGTGAAAAAAAAAAAAATGCAAATTTTTTATTTTATGTTTGGTTCTATCACACGAGATTTTTTATCTCATAGCAGCGTTCAGTATATACAGTGCCTCTGGGAAGCGCTTACGAGTGATGCCGTCGCGACTACTACTGCACTTAACGCCTAACACAGCTGCCTAAACGTCGTCTGGGCATCGACCCTATAAAATTGACGGAGAGTAATAAGGACACAATACACACACATTTAAGCCCTCCCATCCGTTTGTGCTTGCACAAACCCCTCTCCATACTATCTACGTACCACGTACTAAATTCTTTCACGTGCGTTAACACCTCTTTCCGTACTGACGGGTATATTGAAAGGGTGATCTTCTTCCACGTACCGACGGATATATCAGAAGGGAGCGTATATAGAAAGGTTTGGTATATCGGCCTAACGGTATATTGAGAGGGAGACTATTAACCTGGAGTGATAAGAGCCTTACCCTTTGTCAGAAATTCAGAGTTTCAGAAATTCAGATTGCAGAAATAGGTGCACAAGCACCAAAGTTTTTCTTGCCAGATTCACAATTGCTTAGAGGAGACAACTATGCTGCATGGAAACCAAAGATCAAGGTGTTACTTGAGTTTGAAGACCTATGGACAGTTATAGATGGAAAAACAACAAGATCACTTGATGTTGAAAGACAACAAGTTCAATTTGACAGAGCCAATCAAAAGGCCAAGTTGATCATCTTGTTTAGCGTAACAGACGATGTGCAACCCCACATTAGAGATGCCACATCGGCCAAGGATGCATGGGATAAGTTGAGCACAGTCTATGAGGCAAAGAACAAGAATGCCATCCTCAACCTACTATCACAACTGCATACTCTCAAGTTCAAGCACAATGAGAAGGTTGAAGTTTTTTTGACACGAGTTGCTACTTTGAGAGCATCTCTATTGGCATTGGGAAAAGAGATAAGTGATGAAGACCTCGTACCAATTGTGTTGCGAGCACTTCCTCCTTCCTACAGAATCTTTGTGACAACTATCAATATGAGTGAACACACAGTCACCTTTGAGAAGTTGGTCAATCTACTCCAACAAGAAGAGACAATGAACAACAAAGATCATGAAGATGAGCAAGCACTATCTTCCAATCATAAAGGAAACCAAGCCAAGAAAGATTTCAGTCCTTTATTCAAGAAGTCCTCCAACTAGGTCCTCTCACTTTGGTCAACGAGACAACAGCCAGAAGTAGCAGGGCTAAGCCATCCCCTTTGTTAAGGTGTCTCCTGACCACCTCCCATATTTGAGTCAGTAGGTTGAGTGTTGAACAAATCCCCAACTATCAACGACAAAGAACTTTTCATTATTCATCACTCCCTCAAAGCCAATCCACTCCGGTTAGTTGCTCATTTCCTTGGGGTGCGATTTCGGGAGCTAACAAGAGCGACATGAGACTTTAGTCAAAAACCCATCTTTCCAATTTGAATGATCGACACAAACCCCAAATCAAACCTCTCACAATTTTAGTATTGCAAGATTTGCTCATTTTGGAGAGTCAGAATTTGAAGCGTGCAAAATTAGGACAGGAGGTGACAAATCGGAAGCAGGGAAACAAAATTGGAAACTCACTTTGCATATTGCATGCCTTGACTACAACCGTCCGTAAAATCCTGACACTGATCAGGACTGTCCATATTGTCTTGACATTGAGTAAGGACCATCCACACAGTCCTAACATCTTCACGTTCAAATCCATTCAACGACCAGCTTAGGTAGTGGCAGATTTGCACAAATACTTCCAGATTGTAACAACAGGCTGGGAAACACCTCTCCAAAATGAGCACCTGGGATCCATGTGCTCATTTCCTTTGAAGGAAGAATTAACAAAGAAGAAAGATCTCAACCAACCTCATCGATATGTTACATTAAACTTGTTGAGAAAATCCCGAGGAACAAAATAAATTAATATGCAAGAAAGGCATTTGCACCACTTGATAAAGATTCTTTTTTACCATGTTATTTGAACAAAATAAATTAATATGCAAGAAAGGCATTTGCACCACTTGATAAAGATTCTTTTTTACATAATTATGGTTTCATGTTATTTGAACTCTGTAAGTCTGTTTGGAAGCTCATTATTACAGCCGAGTTGATTGGTTTTCTCAACAAACTTTGATAGTTACATTTCCTTAAAAAACACAAGGGTGGTACCATGCCAATTGATATCTGGTACACGAAGATGCACACACTGTATATAGAGGCAGAGCTCTGAAACATATTGCTCACATCCACATCCATAAGTAAATATTTTCAATTTGTAACCTTGTTCTCATTTTCTGCTTTTGAAAGGTGGTGTTTTAGAAGTGGCATTTTCCTTTCATGCTTAGATTTCCTGTCTGTAGATAATGAGTTAAACATTCCTAGCTGATATGTGTCCATGTAATTGAGTACATGAACACTAGACATTCCCTATCACTTTTTTGTAAGACTGGATATCCTTGAAGCTTCATCGGATTCATGAACGAATGCCTGCTACTCACACATCTCAGGCAATGACATCTCTATTTGAGAAAATGATTCGCCATCAGAAATCTGGATGGGAGGAGAACTGTCCAGACAGAATTAGGTTTACTTCAAAGACGATCTTCCAATGGTGACAAACTCTGCACAGCAATGACAACTCTATTTGAGAAGATGATTCTGCCGTCAGTTGTTCTTACATGGAGTGACTTGACTGTCAAGAGCAGGTCAAATGGGAATTACTTCAAGCTACTTACTCTTACAATGACGTAGTGACTGTAATCCACTAGCATGCACAAACTACCCAACCCCAGGCTCAGTGAAACAGATTTAGTATAGGCTGCAAACTTCCAGCAAACTGATACATTACATGGATGTTTAAATTGAAGCATTTCCTTGAAAGGTACAGATAATGTAATCTGAAAGCCACTTGAGTCAATACAACAGTTACGAATGGTTAAGTTCTTTGAGAAGAAACAACCCCAGGCTCTGCAATACAAACAGATTTCACAAACTGCAGGAATACATTCCAAGTCGGTGAAAATACAATTACTGATGTTTAAAAATGAAGTATTGGTCACTGATGACTGTAGATAATGGTGAAAACATCCACTTGATCAATGGAACAGACTAATACAGTCTACCTAAGATGGTACAAATTACAAAAGGTCTGCAATTGACATATGTGTTTCACAGTACTTGTTGGAAATTCCAAGTCGGTGAAACAAAACTACTGATGTCCAAAAATGATAAAGTGGTCAATGAGACTGTAGAAATGTTGAAGTAACAAATAAATCAAAGGGACTGACTAATACAGTCTCAGGAAGCACTAAATAAAAGCTTGGAAGGGATTGAAAAATGGGATTCCAGAGTATCAGTCAGTGACTGAAGAAACAACACCATGGCAATAAAATTGTCGATCTTTGCTGCATGAGAGAGTTGATAGCCCTAGGAAAAATAAGGGCATTTCATGAAACAATGGTTCAAAGTTCAACATTCTACCCTCCCAACATTCAAGGTTGAGAAGAAGCGGCTCCAATTTTACTGGTGACTCAGAACTTTATGGCCAGGCCACCTGGAGAGTGACCTGCCCACAAGACTGTTTGTAGGCTGAAAATAGGATGGGATTATTAATCCGATTAGATCTGTATATTTGTGTAGAGTTGTTTTGGATGGACGGGGAAAGGTATAATCTTTAAACTTAATGGAATTCTTTCACAAACCATTGGAATCCCTGAAAAAAGCAACATATTCCATCTTAATTCAACTATATTTGTAGTGACCATGTTCAAAAAGTGTGGTAGTTTGACAAAGTCCAGTAAATAAGAAGCTTTTGGAAAGATTATGTAATACCAGGAAATTCAGACTATGATTTGTAGTGACATGACTCATAAAAGTGTGGTAGTTTGACCTAAAACAGTCACCACCGGGCATGGTACATAAAATTGATGAGCTTTTGATAAGTCATGGATTCGAAAGCATGCTTATGACATCAATCTTATACATAAAACAGCACAATATTTATACATATAACTGACTGACAACACAAAAGATAATAAAATGACTTAATCATGCAATCAAACCGTGTGCAAAAAAATAATTCCTTAATCCTAAAACAATAGTTACCAAGATACACTGGTAAGAGTATGGGTGCAGGTCCTAATACACCATGTCCATAGCCAAAGTACACTACAGTGCAGTTATGTGTAAAGGAAGGTATACGTGTAAAATGTCAATAGATAAATCATAAATATATTGTATTGTATCAATTAAGGAGGATGACAAGACCAAAAACCAGTCACCCTTGATACAACCTGTCAGTGTATAATCATTTTCTTTTTATAGGAAAATTAAATATATTTATATTACTGTTAACAGAGTTTACATATTTGCATAATAAAAGTAGAGCTTCAATAGGCAATATAGTAACAAAATTTGCATGACATAAAAGTAGAGCTTCAATAGGCAATATAGTAACAAAATTTGGCTGATTTCTCTAAACTCCTGTACCAAGACTCGAAATATATAAAGCATCCCAGTGATTACCATACTATCTACTATTGTCATAAACAAAATCTAGACATAACCCAACATTAAAAGTAGAGCTTCAACAGGTAATATAGTAACAAAATTTGTCTGTTTTCTGTAAACTCCTGTACCAAGACTCTAAATATATAAAGCATCCCAGTGACTAACATACTTTGTACCATCTGAATAAACAAAATCTAGACATAGCCCATAATCACTGTTGAACAGTACTTGCACAGAATATTAACTCTTGGCAAATGATTTGAACTTGATCTTCTTCAATATATATACAAAATCTGACTCGGATCCATGACAAATACTATTATAGAGTTAAGAAATAATTGACATGTCACATTTTATCAATGATCTAACATGAAAAACTTATAGTAGACAAGGCATAACAAAAATTAGACACCATGGCCATAGTTGTGCTCGGACTGGCAACACCAAAGCATATATCTTAAAGTATTCTGAGTTGTTGAACCAGGGATGCTGGGAAATTTTCCAAGTAAGTCCCGTAAATGTGATTTCTGGTTTGTAGGATGCAAAATGAGCTTGGTGAGAAAACTTTGCTAGATAACTATTCCAAATTTAAAGCTGCCCTATGGTTTGCAACTTAGTTCCATGCACTCCATCCTTCCGTCCACACTATCAAATTCCCAATCAAATTTACTTCTAATGCATCTGTCACCTGATAGTTTCTGTTAAAGCATGCTCCAATGACTATGTATGCACAGAAGCATGAGTGGCAGGAATAGGGTTCAAGGACCTCCAAGGGTGTCATACGCAGGCAATAGGGGGCTGGAGGAGAGACAAAACTATGATTATTGAAAACACTATGATTTTCCGTAGTTGAATAGAACAGTCATAAATGCTATTAACAGTGATTTCCTCAATTCTGCAACCAGTGGGATATTATTACTCCTATCCTTATATTTTCATGTCCTGCAATGTTGGTAAGTAATTTAGAGAGTTAGTCTGCAAGTGTCACAACTCCTGTTACCTAACATTCTTTATTGTCTGCTTTATCATTGGTGTAGGATGGGATGTATAAAGTTTGATTTACTAACTTCACTGGTGATCATATCCATGTAGATTGAAAGAAAATTATCGCCACTGAAATAGGTAGAATATAGAGAGAAAACTAGTATTAATGGTGATAGTTTCTTACAATATATAATTTATATAAAACTGAAGCTGATATCTGTTAAACTAGGAAATATCATGCTGCACAGTTTGAAATGTGCATTGTTATGCTTGAGGATGACACTTATTATAGGACGTTTATAAGGTTTAGTTTCCAACAAGTGATTTTCACCATTCATGGCGTTAGTGTTCATATAAGCAAGCTGAGAAATATAGCTCTCCAATTTTATCCAGCAACAAGAATGGATTTTAAATCGTGGAAAATGGTGAAGATATAAAGTGTAGGATACTTCGTGAATCTGTGAGGTTGAATATTGAACTTTTGGAAACGATGAAGTTGACTTCCAACCAAATGGTCTTTAAAAACTCAGAGATGCATTTTTTGAACATGATAGATAGAAATTAAAAAATTAATATAATGTCCAAAGACGACCAAAAGTAGGTCAATGGGACTCGAGGATGCTAAAAGCTATATAATGACATCTTCTAGTCCATTCTAAATCACACTCTCATTTTTCTCTTGCTAAATTCAGTAAACTAAACTAACATTTAAGCATTGTATATGTGAATCATTGAAATTGCTAACCATGTGAATAATGAACTCAATTAAATAGTTCAAGATTTCCCGGAAACACCAAGTACCCCCCTGTACAAGGCCTGATACATATCTGGTATGGGTACAGGAACGGTTCGGGTACACTGTGGGTACATACCCACAGGCCCTATATATATATATATATATAGTACATCCCTGTAACGTTTTACATACCCACAGCGTACCCACAATTGTTTTTTTAAGTGCAAAAAAATAAATAAAACTTGAGGGCTTTGACTGGAATTGAACCTTGGAAAGTTCGTGCGAGATTCAATATTGCCAATAGGCTTCGAAGGGTCAAGAGAGATGAAAAGGAATTCATTTGGTTGACTTACTATTTGGGGGATTTCTTGTTGCTCCTCATGGGTCCTTTATTCGTCAGTCAATTTAAGGCTTGGGAACAAGTGAAGCACTTGGTGATTGGGCAGCCTATCTTCTCTGCCTTTGACACTAGGTGCCAAGCCTACAATCAATTTCCTTCGAATCAAAAATATAATGACAAGATCCTTTCCTTGACAAGAGGCTGCTCTGCCCTCCTTTGGTTCGAGAAAGGAATTAAAATATTTCATGACTTGCACAGATTTGGGAAGTGGATGGAATGAAGACCTTAAAGTTTTCTATAAGCTTCCTCAATCTCAGTTCAGAATGTATACAATGCTCAGAAATGCTTTCACAAATCCCTCTACTGAACTAATTATGGAGGATGATAATGACTTTTGGGATACTGAAGAGGTGGCTCAAAGGGCCCCTTTCCAAGAGGCTACCTCCAAACAACTCTATGAAAAGATTTCCTTCTCCCCAAACCTTTCCATGGGCCTTAAATAAAGTGGAATGTTTGTGAGCCCATTAGTAGATGGACTCATTGATTTAATGTTTTGTGGTCTTCTTGTATTCAGTCAAAGAAATCTTGCTTTAGATGGCTTTCCTGTGCAATAATCTTTTCACTTGTTTATCTTCCCCTAGGGGAAATGACCCTATAGTTGTGCATGCACCAAAACATGTATATCTCTTTTCACCATTGGTTGTTGATAAAAGTACCAATAGTTCACTTTTTGGTTAATGACACTTTTTAAGAGCCAATGAAAATGTGACACATTGGGCCCTCGGTCATTGGTCCCTCTTTCAAATGCTTTATATTAATTTTCTTCATATTAAATCAATTAAAAAACTACTTGTCCCTCTAAATAAACACGCAAAACGAAAATGTTAATATGGCACGATCATACGTTACATGATGATATAATTTTTTTCCGTTACCGATATACCTACATATATCTACGTGCCCCTAAAGTTAGGTGCATGGTTATAGGGTCCTCTCCCCTATCCTATCTAATTATATCTAATCCCTTCTCCTAAGCATCAATACCTAACATGGTACAACCTTCTTATCAGTGCCAATGGTATGCACTTGACCTATCCATTAGCTCAGTTTTTAACAATGGAAAAGAAAGTTGGAGGGGCCTAAATGCCCTTCCCCTCCTTCCCTGTCTTTTGGGGAAGCCCTACATTGGGGGAGGCTCTACATTCCTTCCTCTTCCCCCTCACTGTACCTCCTCCACTTGTGCTGATGTAAGGGCTCAACATGACGATCAAGGGCCTTTACGTGCATGATCAATGGAAATGTGGCCCCTCCATTCATTGGTAGAATCCCTTCCCTTCCTATGTTGGTGGAGTGGCCAACTTTCCCTCCATTCGAAAATGCCTCTCAACCTATTGATTGTATTCCCTCTACTGTATCCATCGACTTCCTCCCCCTATATAAATGTATTATTAATGTAGTACTGTTTGTTATAATAAAAATGTGTTAGGAAATAAGGGATAAAATATGTGGAATAATCCCTCACAGAACCGCAATAGTAGAAACTAATATGCATAAAATATTACAGATCTCAAATAAAAGTGTAGAATAAAATAACACAACACAAAGAGACAATATTTAACATAACACAACACAAAGATCTGTTTGGAGCTATGCTCAACAAACTCTTACAGAATTTATAGCCGAATTCAAAACACATCTGCAATGTTTTACATACTTCTATCATATGCATAAAACCATATAAATAGACAACTGCTTAAGCAGTTTTACAAAACCGTGGGTATCAAAACCATGGGCAAAAACCGTCCCATAAACCTATGGGTCAAAATCCCGCCCATATGAGAAAATCACGTTTCCCGAGATATCGGGCACGTTTTAAGGATACATGATACAGTTGTCTTAATGAAAAGTGTACAGTCTTCAACACTTTCACACATAAAAACAGGCTCCACAACCTAACAAAATGGAAATGGAAACCCAAAAATGTTGATTTTCTAGTGCCTGTGAAAATGAAAATAGATATATTTATGTGCATAAAAATATGAACCCAAGAAGCATCTTGTAAATGGCGCAGCATGTCCTGGAGTATCTAGAAATGTTCAAAAATGGGTAATGCAATTTTTGATACATTTCCAGATGTGCCTTGTGCGTTTTTATTTCTGTTTTAGAAATGACAAAACATCGAACTAAGGACCCTTGTGACATTTCCCGCAACTCAGTGTTCAAGTTTCGCCATCCAAAAGTAAGAAGTTGTTTAGGTGTTCATCTTCAGCTATGCTCATATTACTTTTTGTTATTAGATCCAGATTTGATTTTACTGGTCCTGTGTTTTGCACCTAGGTTAAAAAGCCTATGATATTCTATTCTTTTTCTTTTACAATCTCAGTTGTATTAAGGAATGGTAGTATTGTTAAAGAGATTCCAGCTCAATGCACTTCAATATAGAGTTGCTCATCATTGGTGTTTGGCTGCATTGTTGTACAAAGGCATTGTTGTACATTATCAGAACTCAGAAGTCTCTATCTCCACCTTTGCAACAACATTATGATCTTGTTAGTTTATTGTTGCTGATATGCTTTAGATGCTTTGTTCTAATTTTGAAGCATTTGAAAACATGCAGTTGACATGCTTGTCAATTCTTGCTGCATAATAGTTGGACTGCTATGTTAAGGATTTATCTTTTTTCCTAGAGAAGCCAAGGTTAGGATAAAGCAGGCCTTTGGTTATTTAGCAGAGATGATAATTACCTGAAGATCACTATCTAGATTTGAAAGAAAATAGGATTCAACTCATTTATTGAATTTTTTATGGTCCAATAAACTTTACAACGTAAGATGAATCCAACCATTGATTGTACAATGTACATCGGAAGAACTTTTCAACAAGATCTCAATGCCATGTTAATGACAGATTCAATGTGAACTCAATATGTTTTGTAATTTTAAATGCGTTCAATGTTTGACCTGCAAATCATTTTAAATTCTTAATACTCATTTGCAACCGTAGGTATGTCATTTTTATTAAATTACGGTGAAATATAGTTATTCAGGCACTTTTAAAAAAAAAATAATTAAGCTTACGTTTTTTTAATTTTTTAAATGTGCATTGTGTTGCAGATTGCAGTTTAACAATGGCATTAGGTTCGGCATCTGGGTCAGCATCACTAGCAGGAATCGTTTCTACAAATGCCTGTACCCTCGCTTGGAAGTATGGTGTACGTGGAGCAGTTTTGGGAATAGTGGTTTGCAATTTCTGTGACAAAACATTTTTTGGAGGCATCAATCCCCTGAGGTATTATCTTGCATGTATTGTTTGCCGAGATGTTGTGGTATGCCCCAATGTTACAGAAGAGGCAAAGTGAGAGATGAAAGCAGAGCTAGAGAGCTGGCAGAGCTAGAGGAAAGAAACTAGAGAGGGAAAGGGTGCATGCAGCCATATGTAGAAGCTGTTAGACTTGGGGCTGGAATGACAGAGGATTCAGAGGATGATGCGACAACAATTGTGGGCTCTACTCGTGGTCCGTGCATACGAACAGAAAAAGGCACATCTGCTTCATCGAGTTCAAGAAAAGGCAGACAGCTTTTTTGTACCAAGGAACATACCTGGAGCACAACCTTCATTGCAAGGTACAACCTGGAACAAGGATATGCACGAGGAAGCGGATAAAGCATGTGCAAATTTTTGGTACTACAACAACCTTCCATTAAATGTGGCAAAGAGCCCGTACTAGGAGTACTTGGTGACAACATTGACAGTTGCAGGAAAAGGGTACAAGGCACCCTCTCCAAAAGACTTGAGTGGAAAATTTCTCAAGGGTGCAGTTGCAGATGCAACTACAATTCTAGAAGATCAAAAGAAACAATGACAGAAATACGGATGCACCATTCTTTCAGATGGGTGGACGGATGGAAGGAACCGCACCCTCATTAATTTTTTAGCGGCTTCAAATGGTGAGATGGTGTTTTTGAAGTCAATTGATGCCTCTAACATAGTTAAAAAATGCAGAGAATTTGAGTCTTATGTTGGAGAGGGATGTACTAGAGGTGGATATACAAAATGTTGTGCAAGTTGTCACAGACAATGCAACAACATATGTGGTGGCTGGGAGACTACTACAGGAGAGACATCCATCACTCTTTTGGACTTCTTGTGTGGCTCATTGCCTTGACCTTCTTTTGGAGGATAGGCAAAATTGATTGGGTGAGGCCGGTTATAGAAGATGCAAGAAACATAACCTACATATATAATCACCCTTGGGTTCTTAGCTTGATGAGAGAACACACAAAGGGGAAAGAGCTTGTGCGAGCCGGTGTCACAAGGTTTGCAACTAACTTTTTGATGTTGCAAAGTATTTCTAGTTTGTTGACATCATTGAAGCAAATGTTTGTGAGTCAAGCATGGCTAGACTCACAATATTCAAAGAAAGTTGATGGAGAGAGGACTGCAAAGATAGTTTTTGATGATATCTTTGCAAAGAGAGCTATAGAGATCATCAAGGTAATTTCAAACTTCAATTTATATTTCAAGTTGATTCCTTTATTTTAATTTGTTAAATTATAAATATATTGTTATTTACTTTTTTACTTTATTTGTAAGTTTGTAACCTTACATTTTAATTTGTGTGTAGGTGTCAGAGCCATTGGTGAGGGTTTTGTGTTTGGTTGATGGGGAGCAAAACCCTATGGGGTACATTTATGAGGCCATGGATAGGGCCAAAGAGGCTATCCAAAACTATTATAGGGGGATATCGCCAGATATGGTCCCTTTTGGGAGATAATTGATCGGAGGTGGAACAATCAACTCCACCAACCTATTCATGCAGTGGGGTACTACCTCAACCCCAAGTTTTTCTTCTCTGATGGCTTCACAAATGTGAATGGAGAGGTTATGGAGGGCCTTTCAACATGTATTGAGAGGATGATACCAGAGGTTGAGACGAGGGACCTCATTATTTTAGAGCTGCAAAATTACAAGCATGTTAGGGGGAGGCTCTTTTCTTCAGTGTTAGCTATCCGAGGGAGAACCACACAGTCACCAGGTAATAAAAATTAGAAATTTAGAATGTTTACTAAGTTACTTATATGTGTTACAAGTTACAAATTTGATTTTATTAATTACTTATAAAATTTTGATTATCTTGTTTGTAGGTTCTTGGTGGGAGGATTGGGGAGGAAATACCCCGCATCTTCAAAAGCTAGCCCTCAAAATTTTATCTCAACCTTGTAGCACTTCTAGATGTGAACGCAACTGGAGTTTGTTTGAGGCCATTCACACGAAGAAGCGCAACAAGTTGACTCAAAAATGGCTCAACGACTTGGTTTTTGTGCAATACAATCTCCGGCTTCACACAAGAAAAGTGGAGGCCACATCAGAGGAGCTTATTGATTTGGATGAGATAGATCCATACAACGAGTGGACTGGGCAAGAAGAGGAAATCCCTGCGTTCACAGAGGATGAGATTGCTTCTTTTGAGAGGGAAGCTATGGAGGGAGAAGCACTAGAACGAGATATTGGATTGGATGACATCTTTGGAGGTGATCTCGAACATGCAGTAGAGGAGCCACCACCATCTACTACCAGGTTGGAGCCAGAGTCACAACCTTCTAGGAGGAGCAAGGAGACGCAGCCGAGTGTGGGGACTAGTAGAGGCAATAGACCCTCTCCCCAATATTTCTCTAGAACGGGGAAGAGGAAAATGTAACTTATTGTATATTGTAACTTGCATAGATATGAAATTTATGATGATAATTTTCAATGACAATCATCATAAATTCATAGCACTTATCAGCCGGCTGTTGTATTCACATGATGATGCGATTTTGTATTGTATTTGTATTCAAATCTAATAGAAAACACTTCTCCAACATTTTATAGACTCATTTGATACATTTGTAGCTATATTTTGCTTAAAATTTATGTTTTTTTAAAGAAATTTGTGTATTTTTTAAGTAGTCGTGTATTCCCGAGTATTCGCAGAGTCTTGCTGAGTCAATTTTTTTTTGGTTTGCCGAATACGAGTATGCGAACTGTGCATCACCCGTACAAACCTAAAGTGAATCGGCTAGCAATCAGCTCAATGAGGTATGGATCAGATCTAATATTTTTCTCATATCACAGGTATCATCTAAACTATGCCTATAGCACAGAGTATAGAGATCACAGACCATTATTGTGGACATATAGATCCATAATGTCTTTGTTTATACAAGCAAAGAGCAACATTGGGCTGAAAGATCCATAACTCGATAGAACGGCACACATATCGCCAAGAGTTATCCAAATGCTTGAAAGTTCATAACATGAGGATCCAGCTGAAAGAATGTCACATAGAGGCCCAACACAATATGGAGTTCAACTGATCACTAAATAACCAGATATTACCTATAATCTCCCTCAATGCACATCTTAGGTAGTCTACAGTACTCAGGCACTCAGCAATTACAGTCATGGTAGATAAAGGCCAAACATCCCTAGCTCTGCAACACCAAGGGCCAAAATAACATACAACAAGGATGGAGGTCCACAGATGTCACATAACACATCACAACAACGCAACATCATAGTAATGTATCTGCAACTGGGGCTCACATGGTGTAATATCCCCTTTTTCGAGACATTAATTAAATAAAATTTTGAAGACCTTTAATCCACCTCTTCCATGGATTAAAGGATAAAAATTGGGAAAATGTCATAACTCCTTTATTTTTAAATTAAATATTAATTCTTCTCTTATATTTTTATTTCAAATAATAAAAAAGGGGAATTTAATGTTCTATTTGGAGTTTGACTTTTCAGGAAAGAAGACTATTTTTAAAAGTAACTCTCCTACATAAATATTTGCGCCAAAAAGAGGAGGGAAACTTGGGGATTTCAAAAGTGAAGATATAAAAGAAGAGGGCAACCTCTTGAAGAAATGTTGCTGATTATATTCAATTTATCTTCATGCTTGAAGAGGGATGTATGCCCATGAGTTCTCATAACAAAGGTGTTTGATCAACACCATCATATTTTGGAGAGTGTGAAGCCTTCTTGTGTCATTGTGGAAGTGTTATTGCTGGTTATGCCCATTTCTAACCCTAGCGTATGATAGTTGAGTGTTTTTATGTATGATAAATCCTCTTAAAGCTTGGCGAATTGATCTAGAGGTTGGCGCATTTATTTAGATGGCAAATCTGCATGTTTCTTGCTTATTTTAGAAGTGATCTTGAAGGCTTTGATTTATTTTGCTACTGTTGTTCACTGTTGTGTTTTTCCTAGCTATGGCGACTTGATTTGGAGGTTATTTTGGTATGTTTTGATGGTAAATGAGTCAGATCTGAAATCTAATACATGTTAGCATTTATTTGTGAGCAAGAGGAGTTTGTTTGGTGCGTTTGGAAGCTAAAAAGGGGCTGGAATAATTTAAATCAGTTTTCCCTAACCCTAGAGACTAGATCTGAAATTTATGGGCCTGTTTTGGAAGGGTTTTCATGATCAGAAAAATCTGATTGTTAGTGCATTGGAAAGATCTAAAAATCTAGTTTATAATGCACTTTGTTTCATGTGAAAAAAAGTATTGATTAAGTTATGGATTTTCAAAGTTTCAGTTGTCTGCAAGCCCTTTTAATTTAATATCTATTGTCTTAAAAATCAGAAACATGAAAGATTTGAATTCCAATTGATTCTCCCATCTCACCCATCACCTTAGCTACTTCCAACGCCATTTTGGGTTGTAATTCGTTGACATTGGGTTCTTTGAGGTTGGATCAAAAGGATCTAATCCCTCTTGATTTGATTTGTGTTGCAAATTCCCATTTGTCTAAAAAGGGGACATCACGCATGGTCCCAAAGGTACAACTATTCTCAATTATAGTCCATCATTTGAATCAAGCATTTGCAACTCTCTCAACAAAAGAAAATGTAACTGAAATATTTTTCCCTAAATCCAAATATTTGTCTCAAGGAGCCATCATCATCAACACTCTTTACAATCTTTACAAGGGTGCACAGGGTAGAATATAACATGGGTGGTACATCTTAGGACATTCACAATCACATGGGTACAGGTTTATCACATAGCACCTAAGTAGCCGAAACGTTTTGGATACGGGAGCGGGAGCGGGGTATCCGATACGCGGAAACGGTAAAAAAAATTTTGACCCCGAATACGGCAAGGATACGGCAGAACAAAAACCATATAAAAATTAAAAAATATATAAATCTCAGCCTTCTAAATAGGAATTTAATTATAAACCACATATTATGTATATGAAAAACAAGATAAACGACAAGTTATACTATTAACTATAAATTTATAATAATGTACAGTATATACAAAACGAATAAAATTAAATTCAGAAGATTGCAAGAAGTTGCTTGGTCCAAAAAGGTGCAAAAATGGATTTTATGAAAATAAGAAAAATATTGCCATCAATGCGTAGAGCTCGAGAAAATATACACTTTTAGAGAAAATGACGCCTGAAACGGAGCCACATAATGAAAGTTATGGCTCATCCAAGTTTTTGCTACTACATCTTCCCGGACCCTTTCCAAAAATGGCAAATATTTTTTTCACAGAAATCCAAAAACGGAAAAAATTGCCAAAAAAGGAAAAAACGAATCCGCAGGCCTCTGGCCGCTCCCACACCGCTCCCGTCGCCGCTCCCGTACCCGCTCCCGAGGCCCCTGCCTGCCATTTCGGTAACTTAGCATAGCACACATGGCAGTACACAACAAAATATGTATGTCTCAGCCATATAATCATGTAGTTAACATTATTACAAGTTTTGTTCTAGAGGTTCCAGAGCTTGAACCTCGGCTCTAATACCAAATGTAATGCCTGAGGTTTTCGACTTAAAAAACCCAATAGAACGTACAAAAGAATTCTTTTAGACATTTATCTAAGTTCAACTATATTTATAAATTAACATGTTGCACTAACACGGTCTAGCAACATCTCTAACCACTACAACCACCAAAAAATTAAATTTGGACGTGCTAGGCTAAGGCAACATTAACACAACTGAGAAACATCATCAAGCCTCTACTACAACCAGCAATAAATCTGAGTGCCCTAGGCTTAGGAAGCTCCTAATAGGATCTCTATATTGGCGAAGCTCCAAGGACGACCCCTGCAAGGTAAAACAATAGCACGCACGAAAGTTGGGCCTACAAAAATTAGGGGTGGTAACAAGACTATTTAACGAAACTTCAATTTCCCATAATTAAATGCTAACGGAACCCACTATTTCAAGAATTCACAAAATCCTTGAGGAATAAATTAGAAGCTTCCATAGCATTCTCTTAACTTGAGAGAATGCAGAGAAGTCAATAGAAAAAATCTTTCACTAAGGTATGCTCATTTTTGCCATACCATTCTAGAGCACATTTGCAAGGTTAGAATAGCACTTTTGTGAAAATCCTGCAGAGGTGGGTTTGAAACCCAACCTAAAGAAATACCTTCCCATGAGATAAAAATTATCTAATAGTTGATTCATCAATTTAAAGCTAGGGTGAATGCAATACAGTCACTAAATTGCGGAAGTACTGATCGGTATTTATTACACTTAGATTCCTTAACAGTTTCGATGGACAAAAAGGCTGAAAATTGACTAAAAGGGTGCCGCAAAGATGAGGCATTTTTAATTTAGTGTGATCTAATGAGCAAGGTCTACTCCACTAGACGGTCCCTAAACCCTTTCGTGACACAAAAGAAAAATATGACAATCGCCCACTTTCATGCGCCTACTAGTTAGATGAATGTGACGGTAGGGGAAACAAGCACTTATTTTGCAAGGATTCCTATGTTAATCCCCAATAGTGCATACATTGTACAATCACCTTTATGATCAATGGAGTCCATTGGTCACGAGCACCAAAGATTCGTGCAAGCAAGCATCAAGATTTTCCATAGGATGGATTAGGTGTCAAGTAGGATGGTTCTCACCAGGGAGCTGAGTAGACAAATAGAGTACATTCCCTAAACATGAAGAGTAGCTACAACATGTTTAATCAATATCCTTAACATATGTTTCCTTTAACTAAGATTCTTCGATCCGAAAAGGAGTCCTATCATTGCTTGACATGTGGACACTTAAAAGTAAACCATCTACCATTATCCAGCAGGGTTAGGTTACCATGCACAACTAAGATGCTACAAGGTTTGCTGTGGAAACCTAGCACAATACTATTGGCTTCCGGGGATCCTTCTATGAATAAATCTTATGATAACGGGGTTTAACCCTTGTTACAATTTTCTTATTTTATTGTTTATCCAACTAAACATTTAAGTAACCTTCATCCTTTTCTCTATTCCATGTGATTCAAGAATCTAACTTCAACCAATTGATGTGCTAACTAATAAAGTTTCTAGAACAAATCCAGAATGCCAAACTCCTATTGCAATCAAGGAGATAGCCAATACTCTCCAAGAGGCGGTAGTTGGAATTCCAGAACTTTAAGTTTGAGCTAGATAAGATGGAACGGGTCCCCATTGCGATAAGCAAACATGGATACCCACTAGAATCATAAAATCCAAGAGAGTAACTAAGCTAGGTCTGTACGCCTATCTACAAGTGAACAAATGACACCTTTGAAACCCAATCATACTTATTTGTCTTTGAACATCTCAAGAAACCAATGAGAGTTTAGGAAAATTCAAGTTTATACAATTAATCTATTATTATCCTTTCATGATATGTCCCATAACCTTCCTAGCACACAAGGATAAGGGAACGGATCTCAAGACCAGCTTACCCAACCATTCAGTAATCAGGGACAATTCTATCATGCAAGTGAAATACTGCTTCAAGTACAAAATTAAAGGCAGGAAGAGAAACATAGGATGAGTGCAAGGTCTATAAAGATTGAAGTCATGATTTGGTGATGAAGAAGCTTGAGGCTAATGGGTACAAGCTGATAGATCATGAAACCTCTCTGCCTAAAATGAGCTTCTACTAAGTGCACGGGAGGTCATCACGGAAACTAGCTTTTTCCTTTATGTTTGCAGTCTATGTTCCCTTGATGGGTGAGGTTCATTTTCACTGAGGTGGAATGAAATTGATTAACAATGCACATCTCCAAAGTTTCGATTACAACCCACAGCATTAGGTAAGGAAGTTGGTTGAAAGAGGGACATGTCACATTTTGCTTAGTTTCATCACTTAACCAAAACCACGAAGTCTTTCCATTGCTCAATCCAATGTGGGCTCAACAAAGGAGGGTGATGTTTTCAGAAGTTAAGAAACGAAGACAAACGCAGCCAATCGAGTGCTAACAAATAAATCAATGTAAGCAAATTCTCAATTTCAAGATTTTATTAAGGTACAAAATAACTCACTGCAAGCTTTGGTTTTCAGGAGCATATTCAAAAGAGTGTGATAACTTCTCAACATAAGCAAGAAGATACGTTCATTGAACCCTTCTTATTACAACAATTATACAATTTAAAATTCTTTTCCTTCTCTATTCTTTTGTCAATCTTCTTTCATTCCTTTAAATCGACAGAGTAATCTTGATAACATTAAAACCCTTCATTATCTTACTACCCCCACGAGTACCCGCAAAATGACATGGGTCGGCCGGTGAAGCTGGCATGGATTCCCTTTCACACAATTAAGCAACAAACAAAAGACATTCAGAGAGGATAACTCTTTCTTTTTTCCAGAGTTGCGTGGGGACGCATCCCCCCCAAAAAAGACAAGTTTGGGACGTCCCAGACGTTTTGGGGACATCGGGGCATGGGGTAAACGTTTCCCCCACATTTCCAAAGTGGCAGGGGGAAGGGGAAACGTCCCCAAGACGTTTAGAAAGAACAGAGGACGTTTCGGGGACGTGGGGGACGGTCGGAAGTCCCCGAACGTTTCGAGGACTTTTGGTTTTCTTTTTTAAATTAATTTGTTTATTTTTTTTTCCCTTTATAAATGTTTACCCATTAAGCATAACCCAACTGTATTGTATTACAAAGACATATAGAAATTTTCGAGCACAAATGCACATGGGCTGTAACGACATGCTATGAAAACCAGTAGCATACATATTAATATTAAAAGCTATATGAACATATAACATTAGTATAACTATATATATGCTGCGAGTTTTTTATATGGACGTCTGAATGTGGACTGTATGCACATGGTGAACTGATATATAACTATGAATTGTTATTCATAAAAAATTTAAAATTTGTCTATATATTCTTAATATTTATAATTTTATATATTATTGTAATAGTCGTCCCCTTGCCGTCCCCCCACCATCCTAGAATTTTGGAAATTTTTTGCCGTCCTGGAAACTGTGTCCCTGCGTCCCGCCGTCCCGAAGTCTTAGGTAATTATGTTTTTTTCCATTTACATCCAACAAAATATAAGAGAGAGAGTGAGTGAGAGAGTGAGAGAATGAGAGAGACTTTTATTTCAGCTGATTAATTTTGCATAGAAGGCGGATAGGGTAAAGAAACACAGGCTTTCATTTTCACATGCATCTTTCATCATACTATAGCCATCATGGGCATCTAAGTACAGCAATATCCATAAACAAAAAATGACATTTCCTCTCAGCAACAGCACAAGAACAGAATGCAGTAATTCATCATATCAAGCCATCATGGCCTTCTAAGTACAACAATAACCATAAACAACAAAAGTCATTTCTTCTCAGCATAAACACATGATACGGAATGCAAATAGTTCATCGTACCAGAGCCATCATGGACCTCTAAGTACAACAATGATCATAAACAAAATATGTAATTTCCTTCATTTCCAAATTGAATATGCATAACGTTACATAACATAGTGAAAGGTAAACCATGCCTGGTGAGAAAGCTGTGAGAAAACCCTTATTGAGAACTCCCTAAGAGTCGCCTCCACTCTTCTCTCGTCGCAGCCATGCCTCTAAACCCATGCTCTTCAATCCAAGGTCTTACCCAAAATTCCTATGTGCACTATAGGCACCAAACAAACACATCCCCACAACTATCAAAGATTTAATTGGCATTTTGTTAAGTCCAGAGTTTCCTCAAGATAGCCAGCATGGCCAAGAGTGTCAAGCACGCAGGCAAAATGATCAATTGTAGACGTGATGCAATAAGAGGCACTCATACCATTGAAGTGTTTAAAGCCGTCAGCTACTCAACCCATGAGGTTGTATGCAAATAAAACACAAGCAAAGCATATATGATCAGGGTATTTTCTAGAGTGCTTCATTAGCTCAAAGAGTTTAAGAGCGTCATTGCAAAAGCTATTTTGTGCATACCCTACAATTATTGCAGTCCGTGAAACCACATCTCACTTAGGTATTTTGCTAAGCAGTTTGCATGCCTTCGTATGCTTTCACATTTTACATGTACATGTCTATCAGGTCACCCACAACTAAAACATCTGACAAACATCTGACAAAGCATGGTCTTGGCAATGCAGGAGTGTAATAGTTGAAAATATGTGTTACAGTCAACCGGGTGGGGTTGTGTGTAGTAAGCGGATTGTATAGTGCCTCCTTCGCCCAACCCTCTTTGCATAATGTCGTGAGGTTGAGGTTGAGGTTGCGGTTGAGATTGAGATTAACATGGGCTATGGATGGCATTTTCAATAAACCCATGTGCCGGGCATATGCTTCCACGTTTTGCATTCATGTTGGTCAAAGGATTGTGAACAGCACCTGTCACCGCCATGCCCCACCTCTACCACATGACCCCCTATGCCATTCAAATCATCTACTTCTCATTTTCCTCGCATCAACTCTTAAATCTACCACCAACTCCAGCTTCAATGCTTATTAAGACTCTATTTTTGTCTCAAACGTTTAAAACTTTTTTTGTTTCATTCCTTTCTCCCCCTTTTTCAAGAATTTTATTTTAACATTTGAACAATAAGATATTGTATATATTTACAAATATATTTTAAAACACCTACAAATATATGTGTGTGTGTGTGTAAATATTATAACTCTATAGACAAATAGACATATATACTATTTTAGATATCTTGAATATGTAATGTCTCCATTCCTTCACCGATGGCCTAACGGCCATTTTTCAGTCTTAGCCTTGGTCATACCCGAGGGGCTAACGACGATGCAAGCTATTGGGTATGGATACATGATTACCACCTTGCTTTATGTTATATTTTGTCGTTGACATTAAGTTGAGCGACTTGGTGGTAATAATTGTTATATTTTGTCGTTGGGTGACTATATGGCACTTTATTATTCTATTTCTTCGTTGGGGGTCACCTAAGTTACTTTTGGTGCATGGGGGGAAAAGCTAACTTAAAATCATATTATATTTATGTGGTTTTCCCAAGGGGGTCGATTGGGGTCTTTTTTGGGCCTCTTGTTGCATGGTGAAGTTATAAAAGGAGTGCTTGGGAAAAATTATTAATTTATTCATACACTCGTCTCTTTTGATATTGGAGCAACTGTTGTTTGGACTTTCATTCTTGTGGAGTAAGATCCCACAGGAACCCTAGCTTCGGTGGTGAAAGATCCACACCTAACTAGCAGAGCACTCTTCGGTGGTGAAAGATACTCCCTAGTTTGTTATTTTGGAGCTTTATTCAAATTTTTGGATCAGATCTAGAGAGTAATCAGAAATTCAGTTTCAGAGTAAGAGGACAATTCTTCTTCATTGAGGGTTTCAGTTCAGATTTGAAACAACTATTTTCTAGGGTTTTATCTACTCAGTTCCAGATTTGCAGCATTGTTTTTTAGGGTTTCCAGGTGTCCATTTTCAGATTTGGAGGTTGAGATCATTTCAATATATTTAGTAGTTGTTATTTCCAAAAAAATCAGAATTTTATCAGTTGCATTCACATAGTTATGAGTTTTTGAAGTTTTCAGCAGTTTAGGGCTTTCTGAAAACTACTGGCAGTTATATATTACTCGGAAAAATCAAAAAATATTTTTCTAGTCTTTGTTTTCACCTTAGCAAGCTCTCTATAAAATTTCGTGTGATTTGGGTAAGTATTTTGCAAGATATCTATAAATTTCAGTTCGCCGCCCTAGTTGGTTCATTTCCAAAAATTTCATAATATTGTTTGCTGCGAATTTTTATTAAATTTTGTCAAATTTCAAGATTATCCCACAAGGGATATTTTAGAATACATCTAAGAGATATCAATCCAGAAGGCTCCAACTCCACCGTATGGCCATGATATTACGATGTTTCAATTGACATCTCTAAGAAACATGAAAGACTCTAGTGACAATCAAACGGACTTTCCAAATCGCTCATATTCCTAGACAGAGAAATCAAGTGGCAGATGCTTTGGCAAATTGGGCTCTGGATAATCATGATATAAGTTGTTATGGCGATCCTCCTCTTTAGTGGCCTCAACGGGATCAGGTATGCAGGCTATTCTAAAACTTGACTATCCTTAATGTTTCCTGATATGTTTATTTTTCTGTATAGTGCTCAGGATTGGTCAAATAGCTATCAAGCTTGGCATCGTTGTAATTGTAAAAATATTTCTCCTGTGAAATAAAAAATGTGTCTGTTTTAAAAATAAATAAATTGGACATCTAATTTAGGGTCAGAATTAAAAATGAACACACTCACGGACAAACTGTGCACTGAAACTTACACTGAATCACAAGGGTGTGAGGAAATAACGAGAAGGCAGGGCAGACAAAGGGGCAACGAAGTGCAACACAAATATTATGAACTAGATTTTTCTTCTTATCCAAGTAAGTTTCACTTAATAATTTATCTTGTCTTTGAAAAACCTACAACAAGAAAAGAAATAACAAACTACATATGGAAACCACGATTGTAGATGCAAAAAAAATAATATGGAACCCTGTTGTACCTGGTGTGTCCGTCCTGTCAGTAGCTTTATTTTGCATTCATATGCAACATCTTTTGGGGACCATCCACAGTCTAGAATGCCATATATGTCTTCAATAGTGCTATCTGGCCAGGGCACTTCTTTGCATTCCAGCACCTCAAGTTGACACAAATGCCATCCCTGAAAAGGCTCTGCACAAAAGGAAAATATATTCAAACTTATTATATTTATAATATCGTAATGTATCATGTAATTTGTGAGTGTAATGACAAGAAGCTTCCAGTTGATCCCGAAATCTAACATTAAAGTAAACTAAGCTGGAACATTTCTCTTCCGATCAACTCGGCAAAAACACCATAATTCTGTAAGCATGGGGAACATATCCATGAAATCTAGAAGAAACATAATTTGTGCCCTGACCTATTAACTAATTTAGAGGAGCCAATTCACCCTGACAGTTTATGCTCACTTAATTTTTTATGTTGGGTCTCCGAAAGTTACAGTATATTAAAGGGGTCTATCCACAAGAGATAAATTACATCAGCAAGTACATTCGTATTTTACCTCTAGAAAGAATTCGAGGGGCAAAATTAACTGGTCGCATATAATGGGATATTTTTCCGGGTGGCACGGGTGCAGCAGTTAATGCAAGGTATAACTTCTTCACTTGTTTCTCCTGTTTCTCACTCAACAATCAATTTAGTTTGCAAGTAGACCATAAGATAGTAAGTACTGAGTTTAAATCACAAATTTATTGGCTCCAAACAATTAGAAATTCCTTCCAAAGATGTCACTCTAATTCTATTTTGCACTATGGAAAAGGGTAATGTACAAACCCGAAGCTTTGAGTGAAACTCAGAACAGAATTCCACGGTTTTAGAAAGAACGACACTGCCAACAGAGCAAGTACCATAACAATTCTCTTAAGATCTTGATTCGATTTAAATATAAAGACCAACATATTGTCCAAATTATGGTCCTTTGGCATGGAGCCAACAAGAAAACAGCATTAACTCACCAGCCTTCTGTACAGTTGTCAAGCTGATGGGTAGTCTTTAGAGGAGAACTGAGACCCATTGCCCGAGTTGTGAATGTTGCACAAGTCTCTTCAATATTATCTGTTGTTCCTCCAACCTGAGATTATGCACAAATAAATTACATACAAAAATAGAATCCCTTTTTCAACAGGGTGGTAATTCAAAAGATTATTTTTGTCACATAACAGAATAATTATGAGCGTCTATAAGTACCAGAAGTTTTTGCCAGCCCCATTACAAGTGGAAAAGCAGTTTAGTGCGGTCTTCGAGAAAACGTAATCAACATCGATGGAAAATTGGCAGTGGGTCGAGTTAAATTCTTGGTTTAAAAAACAAACAAATAATAAATAAGCGGTGAATGTAAAATTCATAATTTGGGGTATTGCAAGAAGACCAAACGGAAATATCTAATTTAAGGTAAAACACCAGAGGTTAGATGAGCATTTGGAACATTTTCTTCAGAACAGACATTGAATAGTTTGACAGGATTTTGCATCAGAACTGTGTGGATATGTGATCCTGCTCTCCCATCCTCTTGCAGACCTGCAATTTGTCATTAATTATGATTCTAGTGAAATTATAAGATTTGATAGGTATTCAAATTGACGGATGCAACCTCCTTTCTACTTCTCTCACCTCAGGTCCAGCATGAAAGAACTACCATGAATCATTTTAGCATGAAAGAAAAGAAGATGAATTCATCTTGATGAGTGTAATATCCCTTTTGGGGATAAAACTGAAAATTAAGGAAATTAGCTCAAACCCCAATATCAACAAATCTGATTTTTATAACAGCAATTAATAAAGGGCCAAAAAGGACACTCTCAAACCCTAGCGACTAGGAGAGAGAGAGAGAGAGAGAGAGAGAGAGAGAAATCCATCCTAGAAACACTTAAAATTTATGAGAAGTTATTCCTTGGATTGCCCTTGATTTTAGAAGCTAGAAAATGTGATCAAATCATCAAATTCAGAATTCTAGAGTTTACTATGGCACAAAAACAGCTGTAACTTGTAAATTCAATAACTCTTAGAAAACAAGGAATCTCCACACATATGAATACTCAAAATGATCATAAAAATATCAGCAATCAAATGAAAACAATATAATAATTTTCCAACCATGGGAACCCTCTCAAAATTGATCCTGAAATCTCTAAATGAGTAGATAAAGCTGTCCGATGCCAATAAAAATCTGAAAATGAAGTACTCTTCTCAAATTTGCAATATTCTTCGATACCAATCAATGTTGAAGGGTTTTCGTCCTTCTAGGAAGGCACACAAGAGGGTTTTTTTCCTCAAGTGGAAGATCATGGAGCAACAAGCTCACAATGCCTAAATAGAAAATACGCCATAATTTAGATGCTCCAAATGAGCTCTCTAATCTTCTTTTATATCCTCCTTTTGGCGCCAAGGCTCATAAAGGAAAGGCCGACCCCTAATAAGTCATTATAATCTTTTATTAAGCCTCATTAAAGGCACTAAACCCATCCGAACTCATTAAGGGGGGAAATACAAAAATAAAACATGAATATGAATGATGAAAATTGAAATATAATCCATGATCTTCCATGGTTCAACCGATGCTTGCTAAGGAATCCTTTATTTCATATTTATTCGAAAAAAGGGACATTACAATGAGTGATCAATTGTTATTGCATGTGACATTGAAAGGGGCAGAGAGAGAAATTTCGTAGTGTTCTCGTTTTGGCAAATTTACAATTCTTCGTTTAGCTGAACTGTTTTCCCATTCTACAAGTTACATGTTCTTAGTATGCGAAATTGGTAATTTTTTTGGCTTTTTGAGTCCAATGGTTTTGTAATTCCCCAGAGTAGTCATTCGAGGATTACATCTGTGTGGACTGACAGCTTGACCGACTAGTATCAGGAAATGGACTTATCTCCCACATGCCACCTTTATGCTGCACTTCATCAGTCTACTAGCTGAGTGGTTGTCATGTGCACACATACTATTCGCTGTGAGAATGGGCTCTCCTAGGTATTGGTGGACAGGCTGTTATTCTATTTTGCACAATTGAAAATTGCTATGCTGACATCAACTGTGCTTAATTATTTGTAGTGCACAACTGAGGCGATCCTTATACTTTCCCCACTTTTCAAAATTTGGAGTATTTATTTTGGTTTCAATGAATCCTGAATTGTCCAAGAAGAGAATCATTAGCTCTTTTAGTTTTCTTGCTTTACTCACAGAAGCAAAACAATAAAGAAAAGTGAATGCTTCTGTCTGGCATACTTTTCAACATAAACTCCCAGCGAAAGAGGTGCAATATCATTTTCCATAGACTTGTGGAGCTATAAGGTGAAATATCCCTTGTTGGGATCTTACAAAAAATTAACAAAATAAAGAAATTTGCAGCAAATACTAAATCTGATTTTTGCATAAATAGGGTAGCGAACAATAAAAATATGATATCTTGAAAAATAAAAACTTCAAATTTCACAGGAAGCTGGCAAAAATAATAACTAACAATAATAAATTGTTTTTGTATTTTTTTTATAACATAGGAAACTGCCAGGAATTTTTTATAAGCTCTGAAAATGATAGAATTCTGGAAAATTCATATCTTTTCGAATACCAAACATAAAAAGCTGAAATTCTGCAAATAACTTATGAAAAATATGAGAAAAATAGGCCAACCTTCATATCTTGAAAATTCCGCCCGAAACCCTAAATTTTAGGGCCTGCAATTCTCCAAATAGGTCATTTTTGCTTAGGAATGGCTGAAACCCTCAACAAACCCTGTCGTTTCGTCAAAGAACCTCTCCTTAGCTGCCACAACGAATTTTGCTTCAAACGGAGAAAAAACCCAAAAAGTTATCGTGATTTTCCCGAAACTGCCCTTGGAAAACCCTGCCTGAAGATGACTGCAAATCAAATCTGAAAAGGTGCAAGAGCCTAGCAAACTAGGGTGGATCTTTCACCACCGAAAAGTGCCCTTCTAGCTAGAAGTGGATCTCTCACCACCGAAGCTAGGGATCTTGTGGGATTCACTCCACAAGCGGAACAAGCAAACAGCAATTGCTCACTATCAAGTATCACCAAAGAAAATATGTATGCAAGAATGAATTTCCTTTCACCCCTCTTCTCCTTTTATAACTTTTCCCACGCCAAGGAAACCCTAGAACCCCCAAGTCGCATTTTCCCCTAGGGAAGACCAAAATAATAAACTAACTTAAAGTTACTTTCCCCCTTCAAGTCGTCATGGCCCAAAAAGGTGACCCCAACGCGAAATTAGAACATTAGGAGTTAAGTGGTCCCTTCCAACGATAAAACATAACATCTAGTCCCTTCGAAAGCACTTTATAACCCTGTCAATGGAAAATTATAACAACTGGACTAGATATTCACACCCAATAGCTCATGGCGTCAGTAACCCCTTGGGCATGACTAGGGTTAGGACCCATACTAGCCCTCAAGCCTGTGGCGAGGGAAAGGGGACATTACATAAGGAATTTTTTGCCTGAACTTTATTCATGAGAGAAACATCGTGGAAGACATGCACATTTCAGCTTCTGTATTTCATATTTAAAAAAACAATTTTCAATAGCTGCGAAATGATTAAGTCAATTTAAGATATAACTGAAAAAGCTTTTAAGTTTTTTTTCCATTTGTGACGCAAGCTTCTCCAGACTGTTCTTCATTGCACTTTCCTACCAGCCAATCCACATATATTGCTGTTTTTCGGAAAGACTATGTCTTGTTCAGCTAAACATTCTTGATGTTTCATAGCACTCGACCAAGGACACAAAGGAAAAGACAGTGGGTGGTGAATTGTGTTTTTTGAAGAAACTGTCTTTTCCCAGCACTTTTGCCTTCCATTTCAGGTTTTTTTTTCCTTCTCTCTTCATGCTGGCAAAATTTATGTGAGCATATGTCAGTGGGGGGAAGGGGTGAGCTGGTCAGAAGTGTTGCTGCAAAGAAATCAGTATGTTTCTAGTCATAGAGCAACCAAGGTAACTTGACAGTGACCTTGAGAAGGTAGAAACAGAGCTTGCCTCTCATAGTAGCTATGGCCGCACCTTGTGAACTTATAGAAATGCTACAGTTTTATCACTCTTCTCTATTTTATTAAGTGTCTTCACTTCGTTTCTGTGTCCTTGACCATTTAAGTAGGGAAGCTTTCAATAAAATTCATAATTGTAAAGCTATGTACTGGTTATACTTGTAATTGTTGTGTGTGCTCATAATTGCAATACAAGGAGACACACACGGGGAAACAAAAAGAGAGAGAGGCTGGCCACCAAATCCTAGGATGTAGAAAATTCTTTTATCCAGCAAGTTAAAAAGATTCTACCTAGGTAAGATTTCACTGGTGGACCAATAGAAGGGCCCAGTACATCCCAAAGTATGCCAAGATGTGGAATGCAAATGATACACCTCATCCAATTTCATAATTTGTGCAGTTTGAAGATTTTTATGACGCTAAGCCAACACAGTTGACATTTATCTCGCAACAGCTGTTTCTGCCTGATGTGCCTAACACCTTCTAGATCATGAAAATATAATCAGTTATGCTCTGATATTAAATGATCCACGAATGCTGATCTAGAAATACCATTTTGGCAATTGTTCTTCACACAAAAGAGAGAAAAATACTAGAGCTCTCCAAGGTAAAGGAATAGCACTCCAACCTGATGCAAATTTCTGAAGGATGACTATGTTGAAGACACAGACTAGAAACCAACTCAACCAGGCTGTCATCAATGGTGCCTAGGAAAAATAATAAAGCCCAACAACTCATTTTGGAATGCCATAACTGGTAATGTCCCCTTAGATTCTAAATTTAAATAACCTAATAATGCATTGGTAAGTTTGGACCCAACCAATTCTGGTATTTTAGTTTGACAACACATCTGATTTGCTGGAATCTAAATCAAAAAAAACTTCACTACGATGTGACGATCCAGATTCAGCTGCTCCTTTGCTCAAATCCTAAGAATCACGTGAAACAAGAGAGGCTTCTAATTCATCCTTGGCACCAAAAAAGGAGGATTCTCCTACACCTTGTTGTGATCAAAGCATGGCCTACACGCCAAGGTTCATGGCCATGTGTTAATTCTAAGAATTGATATCTTGGGTTATTGTGCTTCAAATCGTGTCTATGTGCTCAATGCATATAGATAAATCAATATAAAACTTTAGTGATGAGCTCGACTTTCGGAGACGAAACAAACACTTGGACATTGTTGGAAGATTGAGGAATGAACACTCCTTCAAGCTTGAGGGGAATTCTGCTCTTGGATTTCTTTAGGGCTGCTTTCCAAAGTACTTCAAGATTGTTTGCTGCTAGCCTTTTCCCCCTGTATTGATCACCTAGGCACCTATGTGTGCAGTGTCCCCATCTCCTATGCCAAAGGCCTAGATGCTTGTTTCCGACTTAGCTTTGGTCATACCCAAGAGACTAGAGATGTTGGAGGTTATTGGGTATGGATTTATTTTGATTACCACCTTCACTTTATGTTATAATTTTGTCATTGACTTAAGTGTTGGGTGACTATGTGCTACTTGATGTTCTATTTCTTCATTGGGACAACTGTAAGTGTAATTTTTAGCATGTGCACAATAAAGTCACTTAAGTTATATTTATGTTTATGAAAAAATTCCCAAAAGGGTGCGACTATGGGTTTATGGAGGAACCAAGGTTATAAATATACCTTTGGGATCTTTTGAGGAGATTCATTCATACATCCAACTCATTTTCAGACTATTTGGAGTATTTGTCAGTTGCACTCTTTGCTTGTGGAGGTCAAGATTCTACAGGATCCCTAGCTTCGGTGGTGAGTGATCCACTCCCTAGCTGGTAGAGCATTCTTTCGGTGGTCTTCAGACCCTTATCCCTAGCTTGCTATTTGGGAGCAATTTTGGATTCAAATTTTTAGACAGAGTAATCAGAGAATTTCAAGGGTTCAGTCACTGAAAAAGGACAATTGATTCTCCAACAAGGGTTTCAGGTTATTTTCAGAGTTGCGGTTGTTGGGTGTTTCACACAAGTGGATGTCGACCTACCTGGGAAATTCGGCAACCTGCATAATTTTTGGCTTGAGGGTTTTTGTGGCCCGTTTCTGGAGATTTCAGATCTGAGGATAGTTGTTCTGTAGTTCATTATGATGTCAAAGAAAATTATTCCAATCATTTTCCCTTAATATTCTAGATTTTACGGTCAGCTGTACTTTCTCCTCGTTTGCTGTCAAGAAATACATTCAGATTTGGCCTTTAAAATTTATTTGTTCAGTTGTTTGAGTTAAATCACTCTAGTGGTTTTCCACATCGGTTTTGAAGTGGTTTGGGTCATCTGTTGGAATTGCATTATTTTGAGACGCATATAAAAAACTTTAGATTTGCATTGTACCTATGTTGTCATGGAAATTATTTAGAAATTGTTCAGTTTGCATTGAATTTTTGCCCATAAATTCCATTTGAGCTTTTAAGTGATCCATTCTAAAAGGGATATTTCAGTGGTATCAGAGTCGATCTTTCTTCCAACTTGTTGCGTAGTGAATGAAGGTATATTACAGGAGGAATACACCTTGAAAAGAAGGTCAAAATATGGAAGATTGGGAAGAGATCTAAATGTGGATTTTTATGAAAAAAAAAATTCATCGACATGGTGAAACAACAAGAGACAACCAACCTCTACTTAAGCCAACTCACACAGAACATGAATCAGATCAGATCTGGGAATAATAAAGAAAAAGGTGAGAACACTAATTCAGGGCAATGATCCCCCCATTCTTCCAACAAGCCTTTGAGTCTTCATGAGCCCTCTTTCTTGAGAGATTTTGAAGCATCACATGTAGGGCAGCCAACAAAGATGATTGATGAGGAGTCTTGTTGGGAAAAATACCAATCTTTGAGTAAGGGTTTTAGAGATAATATGCCATTTTCATATTATTGCATGATGAAGATTGGTAGGAAGCCCAAGTGAGATCATCATATGCCGATACCTGAATTACAAAAGAACTCATTTGAACAACCAATAATAGTTCCAAATGAGGTAATTTCAAATGATGGATTTGATGGAGATAATGTTGATCCAAAGTTGATAGAAGACAAAGCGAAAGAAGAAGTGGTTATCACAGGTACCACACTTGCATGAGATGTGGATTGTGTGGAAAAAGGTACATCCTCTTGTTTATTGCAACAGTTATATCATGAGGATATTCAGCCCATTATAGATCATGATGACATTAGAAGGTATGGAATGAGTGATGATATGCCATATTTGTTGTTGCATATTAAGATTTATTTTCCTCTCTTGAGACGAATGATGAGTTAGAGGATCAAATCTGCAATATAAAGTATGTGATACCCTTGATGCAAATTTGTGTATATGATCATCATGGGAGCTATGTATTGTGGCAAGAGCTCTTTCACTTGACAGGTAAAGGATCTCGAATCTTGGAGCACTATAGCATGTTTTGTCTCTTGCACATGGCTATTGGATATATGAGTTATAATTGCTTGAAGGCGAGGAATTTCAGGAAGGGAGGACTGTAATGTCCCCATTCCTACGCCAGAGGCCTGGAGGCTTATTTCCATTTTAGCTTTGGTCATACCCAAGGGGCTGGAGACGTGGAGGTTATTGGGTATGGGTTATTTTATTACCACCTTCACTTTTTGTTATATTATGTCATTGACTTAAGTGATGGGCAACTAGGTGGTACTTTATATTCTAGTTCTTCATCGGGACAACTTAAGTGTACTTTTTAGTAAGTGCACAATAAAGTCACTTAAGTTATATTTATGTTTATGAGAAATTCCCAAAGGGGAGTGATTAGAGTTTTTTTTTAGGAAAACGGTTTTAAATATACCTTTGGGGTCTTTTGGAGGATTCATCCCACTAATCTAAAATGTGATGAAATAATCCTGAAACCGTAGATATATAGAATACGGACTCTCTGAAACTATGTAATGAAATATCCCAAACCCCTTTTTGCCTAAATACTTTTTTTTTAAATATATATTGCTCTGGCTCAAATATGAACTAATAACATCAAAAGGATCCATAGAACACCATACTAAAACTGCATAGATAAATTAAATAAAACAAAGCCCGCAAACTGGGTGAATACAGAAAAGGCGCCTAGGGTTTAACAAGCAGATTTCTTCATAAACAATTCAGTCGTGTATTTAATAATGATTTCTGGTGCTAAATATTATGGCAATACAATTATAAATCTGCAAATAGATTAATAATAAAGATTGCCCCAAAACCCACTATAAATGATTCAAACCAAATCGATTTGATATATAACTAATGTTGGAAATCACAATAATTATCTATCATAAAAAATACCTCAAATACTGCATAAAACAACTGTAGAATAAGTCACCCCACTCTAGAAGAAGTCTGTATGCCCATTGCTACAATTTATTTCTCTTTCTAACTGCTGGAATGATAAAAAACCTGTGAATACAATGAAGATCCCTGAATGGAAACTTCTCTCACTGCTCCTAGGGTTTCCGTCCGCAAGAGGAATAATCCAGAGGGTTTCCGTCCTTGGATTTTGTCTGCATGTTGGCTAGATTTTCTGCATAGCATCAAACCTAGGCAATCATGAGATAAATCTCCCTCATTTAACCGGTGAGGCTCCCGTGTCAGATTTGTCAATTAAAGTATGCTAATATCTAAATGGGGTTTTACTTTAACTACTCAATTCATGAACCATAACTAAACAGTTCTGCAGCAAGTAAGCAGCGGTTTAAAGAAAGGAAAAGTTATAGAAGAAGGTAATTAAATAAACACATAGAAGAAATGGGGAAGATGTGCATCCCAATCAGTAGATGGCAGAGCTGATTGCATGCACATAGAAGAATCCAATAGATATAAACACAGAATTCTAAAACAAAGGCAGCTCTAGATCCAGATCTAAAATAACACAAATTTTATTAAGAGATCTAAGATTAAAAGCAAGAAACACAGTACACCGTGACGCAAAGTTCTCCGGAAACCTGCTCCTTTGTATTCTTTTGCTACAAGTGGCTCTCAGGGGTTCAACACAAAGTCTAGAACACAAGATTGTTGCTTACAAATTCTGATCATTAACCCGAAGGTTCTTCTCCTACTTATAGAATGTAGGAGGGAAAGTACAAATGGGAAATCTAACTGAACTGAAAAACAAACAAGTAAAGATGACATTTGGCAATCATCCTCAACTAACTTCTCCTTAAGTGACACATGTATCACTCAACTAATAGAATTGTTCCACGTGACTTTTAAGTAATGGTTGCAAAACCAATAACTTAAAGTTTTACAATTTCATCTGGGAACATAGAAAATAGAAGAAAGAATAGAAGAAGTCATGTCAGCTGTAACATTTATGTCTTCTTTTTGTTCTGATATCGGATATACTTGTTAAACAAGTGATTCAGCATCTTCCCACCTATTTTAGCCATTGCTTCCTTCTCTGTCCTAAACTGCAGCAATCCTTCATTCAACACCTTGATGCACGCTTCCACATCTTCCAAGCTTGGCCCAAACCTCGCAATATCTGCCTGCAATGCCACCAGTCTGCTAATGGAATTCATCGTGAAAGATTTAGTAGCATTATCAATTCTCTTTTGTACCATCAGAAGAAACCCTTCCAGGGAATTAGGCACCTTGCTAGAAACGATACGCACGTATGAAGTAACGCCTCCGACCACATCCTCCTCAATGAAAGAAATGATACTGTCTGGTAAGGATGATGTCCTACTCTCAAGTGCCAGCATCCTCTTCAGCAAAATTCTACAGATCTCCAAATTGAAAGATACTGCAAATGCCAGCTGCTTCCCCTTCTCAACTGATCCGTCTGGTACAATCTGCTCTACAACCAGTACATCTCTCGGCAGCTTGTTGATCTCGGCCAAAGTACTCAGGTTACTCTCAACAAATGTGTTCATGTCCACTATGGTCGTCACCAGTTACGGCAGTTACGGCAGCTGATTTGCAGCATCATTCATAACCTTTAGGCGGGCTGGCACCTCTCTAAGTTGTACAGCAGCTTGACGAATAATCAAATCTTTCCATTTGTCAATAGCTTTTACTTGATTGCTTGCATCCTCCATTTTCTGCATAAGATGATCACTCACCTGCTCTGAAATGGGCTAAAAGGAAGGCTTAACAACCTTGGCTATGATCTCGCACAACTGAGATACCTGCTTCTGAAGCTCTTCTTTCTCTGCCTTTTCACTGTCAAGCCTAACAAATAGAGAATCTATCAATGTCTGCATATCCTACTTCAATCCTTCTGTGGTGGCTTGACCGAGGGGTACTCTGGTTACTGTAACATCTTCTACCGTGAGCTCCTCCTCCTTCTTTCCTTCTGTCGGAATTGATATCTCAGCAAACTTCTGCCCTGATTCCTCGACGATCAACCTAGAAGTTGCTTTAGCAACTTTAGGCCTTCTGTCTTTTCCGCCTAGGCTCTGGAGTAACTGCAAGTCGTGTTCCTCCAAGTACATCTCCACTCTCGCTTCTGGAACCAACTGCGAAGCCAACCATTTCGAGAAGTTACTTCTTGCAGAATGAGAAATCGTTGAGTGCACTACCATCTCCTGCTCTGCATACTCTCCATCAAAAAGTGCCACAGTGTTATGGCTGTCATCCTCTGAATCGTCCAAGGACAAAGCCCTTTCGAACTCCGTCATCTGCAGCTTTAACATCTCTTCTGGAACAGGTGATGAATGGAGTGGCTGAGGAGAGAAGATGAATGTCGCCGGATACAATGTAGGCCTGGAAGTATCCTGCTGCGGTGCAATAACTGGTGAAGTACTGGGTGCTGGAGAAGTCGGAGCTAAAGTCATGGCCGTGGAAGTGATCTTCTCCTTGGATTGAGATCTTCTATGAACCTTCAACTTCTCGGACCTTCTGCTGCTTTCTCCTACGTGCTTCCTCTTCAGGGAATCTCCTGCGCCGAAGTTGCTCGTGACTTGACTCATCAGTGCTTCATCAAGGCAATATCCCACTGCAGCTTAAATCATTTGTTTTCCAAAAATGCACCCAACCCTGCAGGGGCTTTTCAGTGCACGACTTCGCCATTTCCCAGTGAACCAGACCTCCCATTTGATGGTGACTTCCTCCGGGCATAACGTGCGTATATGTTTTCCAGCTGCTCCAGGCCAAGAATCGGGATTACTCGGCAAAGGAATTAGTCCAGAGAAATTTCACAGAAAACAAAACGGGACAACACAAAAACACGAAAAATTGTCAAAAGTCATAAATAAAGCCCAAAACTTATTCCTTGTTAAAACCCTTCTGGTACATAGGAATAATGATATGTTCGATCATAACAGAGTTAAAATGGAGCGCAAATAGCCTCAAATGGGGCTCAAAATAATTAAATACAAATTTCCCGTAGACAAATTCTGACAACAGAATATAACAATTTTGGGCATCTAGGTATTTGGCAAAAAAGGCTAATATGGCTCTTTGGGAATATCTTGACGCAATACAAGAACTTTCAGGCAATAAAAACACAAAACGACCCATTATTTTAAAAGTACGAAAAATTTTCGGATAGGGTAGTCGCAGATTTCAAGATGAAATCTAGGGGACACCAAGAAGTAAATCTTTCATTTGTCTACATTGATCTTTTGTCATGTCATTGCCTCAAATTATCTCTCTCAATAATTGAGCCTCCTCAACCATGGGGATACGCATTAGTATTCTATCATCTACCAACTGTAGATGGGATAGTTGGTGAATCCAAGTTGATATGTGGAGTCCTTTCAATTTTCCTTCCCGCACCATTTTATTTATCATTTCCCTAGTGCTTCAGCTAAAATAATAAAGATATAAGCATAGGTGGGATTTCCTTGTCTAAGACCCCTGGATGCTGGAAAATAGCCAGCAACTTCATGAATGAGGGCAGAGTAATTAGGAGTAATTGTACAACTCTTAATTAACCCAGTCCTTCAAGAAACCAAACTTCTACAAAACTTATAAAAGGAAATCCCAATTAACTCTGTCAATTAACCCAGTCCTTCAAGAAACCAAACTTCTACAAAACTTATAAAAGGATCCCAATTAACTCTGTCATCGAGCTTGATAATCATACCTACATAATTCGTATGGGTCAAGGAATGAATGTTTTCATGGGTTGGAATGATCCCATCCAAAATCTATTCATCATTACAAATCCACTCTGTTCTTCTGAGATTACTTCTTCCAAGCATCTGTTTAGTCTATGGGTCAAAGCTTTGGTCACTATTTTGTAAATGGAGTGTCTTAGAGCATAGATCTAAAAAGCATAAAAGAATATTACATTAACCTTCTTTGGAATAGAGGCCAGAAATGTTTTCTTTCATTCCTTCAGAATTTCCTTTTTCCTTCTACATTCTTTCATGGCTTCCTAAACATCTTTACCCACAACCTGCCAAAACTTTTGAAAGAATCCTATCTAAAACCCATCCAGACCAAGTGCCTTATAAACCCATAAAGCAAACACAGCTAGTCTAGTTTCTTCTTTTGATACCGGATCCATCATTATCCATCTCTGAGATGAACTTTGGAATATTACTGAGCATAAACCATCCTCATGAACCACATTATCCACCCTTTCTTAAACTGTCAGCAGATTTTGAAAGAATGCTACTCCTTCCTCTGTTCTCTCTTTCTTCTTTTTCACTACTGTACCTGATGGTAGCACAATATTCTAAATTCTACTGATATTTCTTCTCACAATTGTGGACATATAGAAGAATTTTGTGTTCTCGTCTCCGTCTTTCAGCCATAGTATCCTTGATTTCTACTTCCAGTAGGCTTCCTCCATTTTTAGTCCTTGTTGAAACTCCACCTCCAAATTTTTATCTTTATCAAGTATCTCCTTGCTCACACCTTTCTCCATTATAGTTTTCTATACTAGACTTAGTTCCGTTAATACAGAATTTTCTTTTGAAAAAACATTCCCAACTTTTTCTTTGTTCCACTTCCTTGCATCTTCCTTAACATTTTTTAGTTCTTTCATTAGCAAGAATCTCTTGCATCCTTTCTCTTTAGTTGTCCATCATTTCCCAACTTTTTCAACTTACCTTCAAAGGTTGGATCTTGAAGAATCTCTTGCACCCATCAACTGAAACCCATCTTAAATAAAACCCCTCTGGCTTTTTATCTATCTTCACCTCCAACTCTATTGGCTAATGTGTCTAATATTTTCATAATTGCCTGATCTTCCTGTCTTCTATAGGTCCATGTGAAAATACTTGATCTGGGCTCAATATCTATTAACGAACACTTGGTACAAAATTCATTGAAATCCAGTGCACTAGGCAGAACGACTGAATTACCCCTCATTTTTCATTTTGGGCGCACTTCAAAGGTGTATAAGATGACACACCAAAGTACACCAATTTGCATGGGAGCTTCAAAAATCACCAAGGTTGAGGGGTGGGACCCACAACACGCTTAAACTTGCTTAGCCTTCAAATTCTTCAACTTTTTGACTTTTACATCAACCAATAAGAGGAGGGCGCACTTTGGTTGGAGGGATTTCAAAATCTATATCCCCTTTAAAAATTTGTTTTGCAAGGTTCCAAAACGCCGCCAAGGAGACTGTAAACCAAAGTGCGCCATAGTACACTTAAGTCACTTGACAGTAGCATGTCAACGGAGAATTAGAACATGGGATGCACTTTTTCCTCTGCAAGACATAAATTCTTCCACCTTCCTAGGGCAATCATTTCAATATATGCAGCTTATCTGACTTCTATTTCTTGCAGCCAAAAATATCAATGGTCTAAGCATTCTTCAACTAACCTCTTAACCAATGAGTTCATTTGTCACTTTTGAGTTCAATCCTTTTTTTCCAGCTTAAGCGTGACAATCGTAGGCTTGATACACAAGCTTGAGTTTCTCCCTGAACCACCTTAACTGATGACCATCTAAGGTGCTTCAATGTTTCCATTTGTTAGGCTCCTAATTTGAGCCGTCATTTTGTATGTTCCCAGAACTTTTAGTGCAAGAATTCCCTCTCGCAAAAAGACCCTTGTGCCTCAATGTTGGAAAGGTTTCCGATTTTTATGCCTAGAACTTTATCTTGCCTTCTTTATAGCAATCATGTAGTAGACCCTGTAAGCTTTCCAATGACTTTGATCATTTTGTTTCCGAGGCTCCCAAATTTGAGGCTCCCGAAACCTTTCCAAAATTTGAATTCTCAAATGATCACATACATTTCTTTCCTTTGACAAATCCCTAGAGATTAAAAGCATTCCCAAAACTTGTTTCCAAAGGTCTTTATCTTGGGCATATTCAATATTTTCAGCAAAGGAAACTTTGAGACCTTTATTCCTCGACTGCGAAAGATGGGCTTCTGTAACAACTTGGGTTTCCACAATCTCCGCCAATCTAGTTGCATTTTTTTTTGCCTCTGAAAAAGACTTTGACAATTTTAACCCACTTGACCAAAAATGACAATAAAAAATTGTCTTTCAAGTAAAATGCAAAGACATTTTCACATGCCAACACTAGCATACCACAACATGTTGGATTTTGGCTGAATCTCCATAACACAAACATTTCTTAAAATTTTGTGCCCACTCCATTGGTGGATTGTGTACTGCCTTCCTGATGAGTCTTATATTTTTGCCAAAGACATCCCATAATTTATTAAGATTTTTCCATTGTAAAATGCTTTCAACTATTGCTCAAAGTCCTTTCAATTGCCATTACTTTGCTTATCATTTTTAATGGAAAGTTGTAGAATTTTTTTAGCCTTCATATATCTTGGTATCCTGAAGTGGCTTCAAAACTTCCCCTATTCTATCTGCAATCTATAACATCTCCAAAGAAGACATTCAGTCCAAACATTAGCTCCAGAAAAGTTCAGGAAGAACACATGCCATTTTAACAGTCTTTTTACCATAGTTACCATGTTCAAAAAGTTTGGGTTGTTCGGATAGGGGGAAAAGTTTGGAAGTTCAGGATTTTGGAAAAAGTTCAGTTTGGTTCAAAAAAATTACAAATTTAAAAAAAATATAAAAAATTAATAATTATCCATGCTTAAAAAAACCAATCACACATACAAATAAATAAACATACAAGTATACTAAAGTCTAAAACAAATAAATGCATAACATCCGTTAAATAAAGACTTACAATGATGACTCAAACAGTCAAAATTCATGGTTCATACACATTGATATAAAATATAGCAATGAGAATTATCCATTTCTAAACTTCAAAGTTTTGAGCATTAACGGGAATGCAATATTAAACATTTGCAACATCAAATCCTGCTTCTATATCAAAAGTATTACTAGCATCTTCATCTAATGCTGCAGTAGTACGCTCATCATCAACAACATTTTCTTCATCTGCAAAACATGCTTCTCCAAGGCGAGAGTTATCATCTTCATTTGCAAGAGAGTGAATAAGCAATCGTAAATTGCTATGCACAAAAAACAAGATCAGAGAATTTTTTAGCCCCTAATCGATTAATCTTATTTGTGTGGATTAAATCATGTGTACTCCAATTTCTTTCACATGCAGAAGCACTGGAACATTGGCTGAAGATTTGCACGACAAGCTTCTGCAAATCTGGAGTAGAAGACCCACAAGTTTGCCACCATTTAGATGGTTCCACTTCATCTTTTTTGCCCTTGCTTCCATTTCACCAAACATTTTAAGTTGGTTCTTGAAAATGGTAGGTTGTTCTCTTGCTTCTTCCTTCACATCTTCATCAAAAGCCAACCTATCTATTGTTGCAAGTATACCTCTCTTTATCTTTTCATTTGCATCATGATTTACCTCTACTAATTTAGGATCTAAATAACAAGTTGTTGCATGTAGAGGACGATGTAGCATGAACCATCGTTTGTCCACAATTTCCCAAATACGTTTGACTTCTTCAACATTATCTGTCAGTATCTTTTGGATTTTTTCCTTTATTGCCCATGCCCTCATACACAAAACCCATGCAAGGCTGATTGCCATCAACCATTCTCAAAATTCGAACAAGTGGCTCAAACACATTTACAAATTTTTTGGGCCCCTCCCAAAATGTCTCCCCTAAGATAGTTTTTCAATTTCTTTTGAATGAATTTCCTGGGAAAGCTTCAAATCTTCCCATTCATCAGTAACCACATCTTTGTTAATGTTGTCCTCTCCTCTACCTCCCTTTGCAAAGTAATGAAGTTGGTGACAAATCTTGTTTCGGCGGGGGAAAGAAGACTCACGTTTTGCAAAAGCCACGATACAAGTTCAATGTCAAGCGGAGATTGAGGATAAAATTAGAGATTATTTTTCCTCAATCACAATATTACTTACCCATTCTATTTTTGATAGATCTTCAAGCAAAATCCAACACGTGGGCTGCACATGGCGTCCAAAAGATACGAGGAAATCTATCCATGAGTATATCACCTGCTCCTTTGCAATTAGTTGCATTATTTGTAATAACTTGAACAACATTCTCTTCTCCTATCTCCAAAATGTTGATTCGATGCATTTGGAAATGAAAAGAGAAGTTTTCTGCTCATTACTTGTATCAATTGATTTTATAAACATTGCACCTTGCGGAGATATTGCCAAAAGATTTAGGAGGGGCCTTCACCTTGAATCAAACCATCCATCACTTACTATTGTGCAACCTGTTCTTTTCCAACTTTTCTTCATTTCATCTAGCTCACTGGATATGGATGTGACCTCCTCTTCAAGAAGACTAGTTCTTAGTCTTTCATAACAAGGCAACTTGTAACGCTTCCCAAATTCAATTGCTGCATCTATGAAAGATTTGAAATGTGGAGAACAGATTACATTGAAAGGGATGGCCTCTGCATAAAACAATCTTGCTGCCAACCTATCTACCTCATGTTTTTGTTGTGGCCTCCACATGGACTTCAATGAACCTTCTGACTTTTCAACTCCACGGGCTTCCACTTCCTTGGGCAAATGGTGATGGAGAGCAACTTGAACTATCGAAGGAGCCCATTTGTGAGATAGAGTGTTGGATTTTAGCCTTCTTTTCTTCTAAAGCTAATGATCCAACATGATGCGCATTAAATTTAGCTTGCACTCGATTTATAAAATCTATATATTCTGCTTCCTCTGAATTCTCATTTGCTATTGGACACCGCTTCACATTTGAGGATCCTCCAAAGCAATGGTACCAAATTCTAGTTACACTGCACTATGATATTGTCATTCCACAAAGTGCATCTCATATTTTTTTACTATCATCTCTCTGAACAATGTATTTCACCTCCACAGAACGATTGTTGCTAGACATCTTTGCCAACTTGTCTTTCCCTTAACTATCCAACTACCCTGTAAACCTACAAAATTCAAGTATTATGGTTTAACAATTTTTAGCATTTTTTACTTACTAACAAATTAATAAATAACAATTACGGTTTAATCAATTTATAAATATAAAGATTTAATTAATAAATAAATATTACAATTTAATTAATATTTTTTACATACTAACAAATAAATAAATAATAATTTATAATATTGTTTTTTAAAATAAAATAAAACTTATAATATACAACGCAACTTAAATTACGACATATGTAAACCTATTATATAAAATATAGTAAATACTAAATAAAACTTAATTTTTTTATTTTAAAATTTAAATTAAAGTAATAAAATTCTAAATAGTAATTACTAATTGATCTTAAAATAAAAACATAATAATTTGTAACTTGTTAAGTAAACTTGAGTTATTCAGTATTTGACAATTTGTGAAAAAAATAATTTTGAAATCAAAACTAAAAATAAATTACTTAATAAATTAATATAAAATAATAAACATATTGATTAAACCTAAAATAATAAAATTTATGTAAACCTAACTCTAAGTACTACTATTTCTTAATACCTTTACGTATTGATATTAGATGGATACAACTTCCCGAACAAATAAATAAGTTAAAATTTTAAATCAGTTTATAGTTTTGTTGTTCGCAGGTACTTGTTAGCTGTTGCGCTCAAGGACAAACTCCAATGGTGCAATCGGGGGATATGAAGCTTGAACTCAACGCGGAGCGGATTAGACTGGCGTATTACCTTTTGGCTCGTTCCACACATGTTGCGATGAAGGTTTTTGAGTGCCTTTCACATTTTTCACTATTCTAACTCTCACACATCCTACGATTAGGCTTTAGCTTTTAGTTTTTAATGCTTTTGCTTTAGAGTTTGCGATTTAGATATTTAGTTTTCAAATTAAAAAAAAATATGTCAAAAGTCAAAACAAATTTATCAAACAAGTTCAGTTTTCACCAAAAAATTGTTCCACGCCGAATTTCGATCATGTTCGGACAAATATGGTAACTATGATGTGAACCATGTAAACAGTGTCTCTAAAGTTGTAAATGTGTATGCACTGACTGAAAACTACCTGAATTTTCTCAAATAAGCCAATTGTATGCCTCCTTTTTGAGGTGAGGAAAGGTATCTACATATCACTTGTCTCAAACTAAAAAACACACTATGCATATATATAGAGAGAGATAAACCAAGAGTTAAGGTAACCATAGAAGGCATGTATACAAACATGGTAGGATATGTCAACATAAAATAGATGTGAACATGTAAGCAAGTATACAAAATGTAATCCAAGGCATGAGCATCAATGAATATTAGTAGTATATAAAGTGTCATCATAAAAAATCAGATAGAGATAGTGTAATGTCCCCTTTTTCAAAGTGGTTCATTTTGGAGACTTCTAGCCCATTCCACTTCTCATGGACAAGAAGGAAGTGAAAAAGGGAAGTGTTTGTTGTGTTGTTTAGTCTTTTTAGTGAGCACTTACCTTTTTATTTCATGGTTTCTCTTATGAGGTAGGTTGGTTGGGTTGAAGAGGTGAAAAGCCAAGTTAAAATTAAAAGCAAACATCCATATGAGGTCGGTTATGAGGAAGACTCCATAATTGATCTTTGACGCCACCAAGAGGATATAAAAGGGGTCGCTTGGACTCATTTTGGGATCTATCTTGTCAAAAAAATTGTTCTTTCTTGGTTTTTGAGCTGATTGCTCAATTCCTTTCCACTAGAGGGCGAAAATCCTTTGGTGTGGCATACAAGGAGGATGAAACCCTTCCTTGTTCAAGTTGGAGAACAAAAACTCTCCAATTGGTGGTTCCTAGGGGCTTCAAAGAAAGTGATGTTGCCAGTTTGTAGCTAAGTTTTGAGAGAGGAAGAGCTACTAAGGTTTCTATGTTTATTTTGGACCCTCTCCTAGGGTAGTGACTTGGTTGGAGGAAAAGTTAAGTGCCTTCTAGGGCACATTTGGGAAATTGGAGCTGATATTCACCTTCCCCATAATTTGTAAGGCTGATTTCATATCTTATTGATATTTTTGGGGTTTTGGAATCCTTATTTCCAGCCCTTAATGTGAGTTGTACTTCTGTTGTTATTTAATTAATTACAGTTGTGATTTATCTCTTCATTTCTTATTTATTTTGAAGTGTATTGACTAGATAAATATCTCCATGGTTGAATAAAATATTTGGAAGCATTCTATGTCATTTTCAGCTTGTGATTGCATGGGAATTGATGCCATTAAGTGCCATTACAGCTCGCTGCCATAGGAGGATTTATACACCTATTTCCAGCTTGTTTTGAAGGGTATTTGATACCCTAAAAGGGTAGTTTCAGTTTGCTGCTAGGGTTATATATATTTTTTGAGCTGCTGTTGTGAAAATCGGATTACTCTCATTTGGGTTTGAGCCCAAACCCTTATTTTCAGTTTCACCCTAGAAAGGGACATTACAAATATAGTTCAATGTGAGCAAGATATAGCAATGAAACATGCAATAGTATGTACCCCAATAGATTTATGATATGTATCATGACAACGTGAGCACTAATATTAACAAGCAATAGTAATATGCATGATATGAATCACAACACTAAACATATAATAGCACATAGTATAAGAAAGCACTCGTAAGAGGCAAAATAGCAAGTGCCATATTGAAAACATGTAACAAGCATCACGATCAAGAGGCACACAAGAAAACATGAGATGACAACTGATAAGAGGATCCTCTAACATGACACGTGACACAACACACAGGCACGCATAAGTAAAAGGATAGAACAATCAATGTGAACATACATGAGCATAAGCACAGAGTTAGAGTAGGCCGGCATATTAGTATTGGTATGATTATCAATGTAATATGATATTATAGTTTGTAATGACTCTTGTTGGTAATATTTGGTTGTTGATGGTTGTGGGAACCGACAACCATATATCAATTGTCTTAAATAATATAAATAAAAGGATACACGTCAAGGAAGGGGGGACGGTGTTAGGTCCTCCCTATACTGTACGAATTGTATTGAGACTTATCTTTTTATGAAAACAAGTTTTTATTTTTCAGGTACTTTGCTCTATTATTATATATTATGCGATTATTATTTTGTGTATGTTATTATTGATAAGTCTGGTATCTCAGTAGACAATAATTAATCTACATTTTGGCATCGTTGACTTAAAGAACGTCAGGTCAAGTTAAAGTCGTTTCAAAAAGAGATGAGATGAGCTACCCCATTATCTTCTAAGATCTATGTGCCGAACATAACTATGAAACACAACAAAAGTAATTACAATGACATAGATTTCATGAAGAAGAAGACCAATGCGCACGAGGAATAATTCATGTTATTGATTCTGAAAAAAGGTGGAATAAAGACATACAATCAGGGAGGAGACAAGAATTTAAATGGTCCCTTTTGATTGATGGAGCAACAAAATGGCAAAGGTTGTGACTAGTAGAAAATTCAAAAAGTACATCAAGAAAATTACGAAGCGTGAAGCCAAAACAGGTGGAACTTATGCCACCTACAATATGGAGTTGGTAGAAATATCCATAGCCGCTTTCGAAGGAAGTGTGGACCTTGCCAACTAATTTCGGAAGGCAGATGCTACAAGCCCAGGGTATCCCCAACGACAACTTGGAGTGTCCGAAGGAAGGGTCAAGTGTAGGGACATGTCCGATAGTGCCAAGAGAGCAAAGGAACATCCAATGATGACCTTCTTAAGGGTGGTTTGTATTTGAAAAAACACACCAACTCCATGGTTACCACATCAACATCTCCAAAAAAGCAAAAGTTCACTAATGATGGATCGCAGGATCTCGTAAGACACTGCAAAACATGCATCACCATAAGAATTGCCAATGGGCATACAAATGAATGTATGTGATTAAGATGTTTCCCATCCACCCTTTTGAGAATGGCTATTGAGTAGTACATAGGTGTACCAATCTTGGAAAAAGAAACATGGAAAACACTTAGGAAAGCCTTCGAGAAAGAATTCAAACTCCTGAGCAATGACAATGAGATTGTTGCTGAAATCTATAATACCCTATAGGGTAAACACGAGAATGTTTGTGCCCATAATAGAAGACTCAAAGGACTATTGGGAAAACTAGAAAATGAACCTACCGACGGGTTGATATAGTGATGGTTAATTGAAGAGTTGGTACCCTCATTGCAGAGGATGATGAAGGCGGTTCCACCCTCATTGTACGAAGATGCATACAGTCGAGCCATGGACATTGAAAGCATGAAAAAGGCATCCTCTTACTCAAAAGGACACGAAAAAGATAACCCTAACTCCAGCAATGAAAGTGAACTTGAATCGGTGCGAATTTTGAGAAAGGGTATGCTCCGAATGACAAAGAAACTAAAGGGACATGCTAAGAACGAAGGCAAGGATTTTTGTGCAAGATTTATCAAGTTATAGGGTATTCAATCAAAGACCGCCTATACAATTTGCAGAATAAAAGAGGCCAAGTACCGTTCACACAAGGAGAAGCATCTACACCACACACCACATAGCCAAGTAACTACCGAAGACAGAATAATAGTGGTGGTTGGAGTATGATTCAGTATTACTCCAAAGGTCAGCCAATTATACAATGTTGAGTGCAATAAGTGGGACCACTTCATAAGAAATTGTCCGAACCAAAATAACACAGGTCTTCATTGCATATGATGTGGCTAGGGGACCATAAAAATTTAAGTGTGCAGCATAACAGAAAATATTAAAGAAAACAGAAATAACAGAAGTATGACTAGGAAAAGAAATATGCTTAAAGGCATAAAAATGGAAGGCATAAAAGTGTATGAAGGATGAATGTTGCACAGCAGGAGTGGCAGCTGCCAATGGTGGCAGCCAACTGCTAATAGAAATTTTAAAAATTGCAAAATATTAAGAAAAATAGCAGGTAAGGGGCTACACAAAGAGGCTGAAACTTAATGTGTGCAGCACATGGGATGTGGAGGGAGTTGCCTCAAGAAAGGGACTAATAAGTCTGGGATTATTTTATTTTTTTGTTAAGAGAGTAATGCTCATAGTCCTGCGGACAAACAGTATGAAAAAAAGGTAGTGGAAAGAAAGAAGAAAGCGATGATTTTAATTATGTCCACGTTGGACTAAGAGTGCTCACTACCGTGTTTCCAAGGCACCCATTTGATCTTCTCTTGTGATGAAGGATCCCATACACTTGCTTCATGACTATAGCTGTAAGCTCCAATGGGTCCCATAATGTTACCGTGGGCTGATCCCTCCAAAGCATGGCACAACACAGCTTGCATGTAAGCTGAAAACAAGTCAAAACAGCCATGAGTCACTTGGAATTCCATCCAAATCAGCACTAGGATGGCTGGGAGTATTGTCTTCAATAGTGGAGCCCCTCCACTAACATTACCATGCAAGGAAACCCTCTTAAATTGCACAAGTGTACAGTTGTTCGTGACTGAAAATATTATCACCAGCAATATGGAAATGATATAAATATGACAAACCCATGCAAGATTCAGTAATGTGATTGATGTAGAAGCGGTAGGTAGCCATACAAAGACTGAAAACTCTCCATGGTCGTCACCATTTCCAATGACTGGAAACCCCTGCAAAATTACTTGTGTGAGTGCCCATGAAGTGGTGCGAATGCTGATAATTATGATGACAGCAGCATTATTACTGGAAATTAGATCCATAGTTGTCATGGGTATGCTTCCACTGTCATATGATGATATCATCTCATCATTGTTTCCATATTTGTCACCATGTGTTTCTAATGCTTGGAGAAGCACCTCTTTCATCCCATCATCACCAGCTACAACCTCATACTCTTCCTTACTTACTTGAGCTGATAACAAACTCAGTTGCTCTATCACATCGTTGTCTCCTTTCTCCTTCATACTCTCTACTTACCTTCTAGGCTATTTACGCTTCTCTTTTTTCTCTATTCCTAGACATGCACATTGACCAAACACATTAAATAAAACAAGAGCTCTCAACATTACTTCTTCATGCCTCATAGATATGTGGACTAGCTTTCTTCCTTTGCTTGCATTCTCCTCAAAATTCCCCTTCATATGATGGACTCTCAAAGGTCCATTCACGTTCCCCCAGGCATGGTTGTAGTTATACAATTGCAATTTCTCACTCAGAATCAGTATTGTGGTGGCCGAAAACTCTTCTAAAACAGAGGCAAACAATCCCTCATTGATGGTAGGCAGAAAATCCTTCCATCTTGTGACTGAAAACACTTTTGTGACTGGCATAAAAAGGCTTAAGGGGCTGGATATGATGCGGACAGCAGCAAAAATAATAGGCTAATAGTTGTCATACTTCAAATTCTTCACAAAATTCAGAAATGACAGTGATATAGGGATTGGAATCAACCATATGGGGACTAAAAATGCTTCAACAACATCAACAAACTGAAGATTACTCCAATGTATGGTTGAGACTACTTGTATGGTTGCAAGTACAATGTTGGACAAGCTGAAAATATGAATGAAAGCAGCTCTACTACAAACCCGGAGTAGTGAAGCCCATTTGAAGAAACACGTCTTCCTTGACTCCTCCTTCACCCATCCAATGGCGGTCACCTCGTATGTAGCTTGACTCCATCAACATTATGCTAAAACCTTGAACAACAACAAAACAACATCTATTATGCTTACCACCTTTCCACATCGAGTATCTTGTTACCTTGGCAATGGTGACTATCTCCATAGCTTTGTCCTCAAGTTAAGGACTCGGTTCCAAGGAATGGTCTATGGATAGTGAGCATTGATTCTGCACATCTTCATTAGAACGCATGACATACTTTATAGGGCTCCTTGGAAACCTCTTTTCTAGCCACATGCATGAGATAAAGAATTCCTCAAAAATAGTGACATTGAACTCCTCAAAGACCTTACCCTTCTTGTAAATCAAAGGATCACCCGGATCCCAAACTCTCATGTTCAAACAATTTGGAACTTGTATGAACGGATCTATGTGCCCTTTACTACTCGAAGTGTTCTTCACTCTATCACCACTTCCACTATGTTGTCCATCATGATCACACATCTGAAATGACTTAGTAGAAAGCAACAAATCCACATTACTTTCATACCTTTGGTTGTCCACAACTTGCACACCTTCCTTTGCCAGATGAAGAATGATTGAGATATCTTTCACACCTCCATCCTTATGACTCATAATTTTTGAGTTGGGATCAGAATTCTACTTTCTCTTAGACTCTTCACATTTAACAAGTGAAGCCCTTTCCACCTTGACTTCATCCATACTTTGTTGACACATGTATGGAGCATCTTCACAGTTTTTGCTAGAGTCATGAACACCATTAACTTGCTCCTTATAAGTTGTTTTAAAAATTTCAGCCAGCTGAAAATCAACATTAGCAACCGGTAAAGCTTTTTTCCCATGTACATGTCCCTCAAAATGGCCTTCTTGGGACTTTACCTCAAAACCCTCTTGCAGATTTGATTTTTCTTTTTCCGGTTCATGCGCCATTATTTCTTCCTTAACCTCTTGAGTTGTTGATGTATCTCCTACCTTTGGGTTTGGCTCCTTGGCATATTCTTGTGGTCAAGGGTTTAACCCTAGCATCTTCATCCATGCACCGGTTGTCCCCCTTTTAAAATCATCAAATGTGGAGAGTGTCACTTTCCCCAAAGCATGTTGAAGATCCTTTTGTGGCGCTTGAGATCTAGGCTCGGGCCTTGACCTACCCTTGCTTACTCCTTTGAACTTTGCAAGTGAAATGGCATCACAAATCTCCTTTGGAAGAGCCCTATACTCCTCATGGTTGGCCACAATGTTGTGACCCACTGAATGTTGTGTTTCAACCTCCGGAATGACTTCTCCTTTGTTAAGAATCTAGCTCGTCAATCCATTTTCTCTCTCCTAAGTTCCCTTTCATACATGTGTCCATTGTAGATTGGCCTCAAATGTTAGCTTTCAACCCTGCAAATTGGGAAGATCGATGCTCTGATACCACAGTAATGCCCCTTTTCCGAGCTAAAACAAAAAATCAAAGAACTTGCACAAATCCAAATAGTATACTAAAGTAAACTGAAATTAAATTCCCAAACCCTAGCAGCAGGCTGTAAATATATTTTTTTATGATAGACATCAGCTACAAACTTGTTGGAAATAATTTAGAAACCCTTCAAAATAATTTTCTTCAAATCTGGAAATGATTGCAAGAGAAAAGCACCAGAAAATATATCATTTTTACCAATTTAATATCAGCTGGAAATTAATTAACAGCAGCTGTGAATACCCTCACAAATATGGCTGGAAATGACGGATTTGAAGCCCCAAATTGATGTACAAATGAAGTTCTGGCTGCTAAAAATAAGAGGAACACAATGATGGTTGAATTTGAAGTTGTCGTGCCCTAGAATACCCCAAACTCCATCTTAGGGCAAGTCAACACCCTTGGGAATGGCTGGAAATAGCTTCAAATCTGAATACAAACTCCTTATGGGATCACCCTTTTGCCAGCTTGAGGGGTTTTATCCTCAAACAAACCCACTATTGAGAGGTTTCGTTCTCAATAGGTCTTCCAAGATGGTTTTTGTCTTCAATGGATAAGAGAGAAAGCAAAACGTGCTCCAAGTTTACAAGAATAAATTTCAAAAGCAACATAAACTCTTCCAAGCCAAGCGACCCCTTTAAATAGCTGAAGGTGGCACCAAAAACCAAATAGGATCCTCTAAAGAGGACCGACCTCCTTGGGGACATAATAGTTCCTTATTCTTTTATTTTTCAATTGACTGATCTCCTTTTCCCAACCGACCTAACTATACTTAGAAAATTATTTTAAAATAATACAAAGCTCACAAAAACAACTGAAAATTATGACTTTAACTTCCCTTGCTCATTCCATTTTTTCCCACGAGAAGTGGAATGGGCTCAAGGTCTTCAAAGAAAACTAGCATTGAGAAGGGGACATTACACCTACCAAGTGCATAGTAAATATAGAACACATTTACATATTAAAATATAAAATATTGTTTCAAATTTGAGATGAAAATAGGTGATTAGTTATATATATGAAAAAGTGGAGGAAATTTCGATAAGTTGTATCTTTGTGAAATTATGGGCCACATCCACAAACAACGACCATTGATAATTAATTACAATTAGAGATGCGCAAGATCCAACCAATCAATTATGAGTGTATAACTTTTAGATGTAAATCTTGCCACAAATATGGTCATTTAGTAAGACAATGCTCAATAGTAGAAAAGTAGAAGCCCCCAAGACAAGAGGAAAGCCAAAGGAGCATTGATGATGAGGGTTTTCAAGATTGCAATAAAAAACACATGATCAAAACTATATGGAGGAAGTTGGAGTCCAGCAAACAAGGGGAGACAACGCAAAATAGCAGAAGTCAGAAAACACTAATAGCAAGGGAGAGGTTGGTGCAAACTTGAAAAGAGGCGTTAGTGAGGACAACTCGGTGAAGGATTATGCCTTTATAGAAGCAATAGAAGGCAAATTAGAGGAGTCTCGAGCAAGAAGTCCTTGAAGGAGGTTGTTATGGAGAACAAAGGAATCATAGAAGAAAAGTTACAAGCTGAGAAGTAGACTTAGGTGTGAAATTGTGGAGAGAAACACAGAGGGAAGCAAGAAGAATAGCATTATCAATAAGATATATCCCTTTGAAATGATGGGCTGCATCCATAAATAGCGACCATTGATAATTAATTGCACTTAATTAGGTATACACAAGATCCAACCGATCAATTATGAAGTATTTATTTTAGATGTAAATCTTGTCACAAATATGGCCATCTAGCAAGAAAGTGCTCGATAGTAGAAAAGTAGAAGCCTCCAAGACAACATGAAAGCCAAAGGAATGTTGATGATGAGGGTTTTCAAGATCCCAAGAAAAAATAAATGGTAAACTGAATGGAGGAAGTTGGAGTGTAGAAAACAGGGGGAGGCAACACCAAAGAGCAGGGGAGGTTGGTGCAAAGTCAGGCAGAGGCATTAGTAAGGGCAACTCAATGAAAGATTATGCCTTTATAAGAGCTATAGAAGGCAGTTTAGAGGAGTCTTTGGCAAGAAAGTCCTCGGAGGGGGTTGTTATGGAGAACTAAGGGAAACATGGAAGAAATGTTTCAGGCCAAGGAATAGATTTAGGTAGTTAATTGTGGAGAGAAACACAAAGAGAGAAGCAAGGAGAATAGAGAGGAAGAAGGTCCCATCGTGCAATACTATAGCAAGAAGAAAACTTAGGACACAAGACAATGATAGAGGGAGAATAGACAGAAAGGAAGTCCCATTGTGCAATGCAATTGCGAGAATAAAACTTCTGACACATGACAAAGTGAGACAGAGAGATAACATGAATGTTAAAATTCAAAAGGAAACAATGGCATAGGTGGCCGATGGGTCACAACCCCTACTAACAGAAGTGCTCAAGAAGAGGGATAAGCACAAAACAAAACAATGAAGGTGATCTCTTGGAACATCAAGGTATCATGCTCCAACCAAGAGAATTTACTAGAAGGTTTCGCTAAACAAGAGAAACTAGATATTCTCATGATATAGGAAAGTAGGTTAATAAAGATCTGGTTGAAAAGGTTTGGCAAAACTTTTGGGAGAAATGCCATGACCATGAGAGGAGAAGAAGGTGAGGGTCAGGCAAGAGGGTTAGCAACTTTTTGGAAACCAGATTCAGTTTCTTGTGAACTTTTGGAGTCATCCTAGGGCTGGATTACATGTAACATCTAGAAGATCAACACTAGCCTCAATTTTGAGATAATTATCTTCAATGGTCCACAAGAAAGTGGGAAACGGGAATTTTTGAAAAAAAATCAAGACAAATGGATTTTAGGGGGGAGCTTCAATATGTTGCTTGAGGATTACAATTAACAAGGAGGCTAACCTATGCCTAGCCAAGATTTGAGGGTCCTGCAAGATTTTGTGACAAACTTATTGATGTGGGATATAAGGCCTAGCTATGAATGCTTTACTTAAAGCATTAGACATGAAGGGGAGGACTATATCGCAGAACAATTGGATAAGGTTTTAGGGTCGAAGGGATGGCTTAATCAACATATTTACTTTGAAGGCAAAAGTGATGCAAGAAGAAATATTCAATCATTGGCATGTGGGTTTGTGGATTCAAAGGGATTTCAATTTGAAAAAATGTGGCTAAAGCATCCGTGGTTCAAAAAGAAGGTTGTTAAGTGGTGACAAGAAGTATCAAAGATAAGAGGATAGAGAATGTTTGTACTAGAGGAGAATTGAATTTCCTCAAAGGAAAACTAAAGATCGGAAATAAGGAGTTCAAAACATTTTTTTCCTAAAAACAACACCTTGAGAATGAGCCAAGCAAGTTACAGGATAGTATTCAAAGGTTTGGGATGGATGATCATAAAGCTGATGATAAGGCCTTGGAATTGGTAGATGATATCCACTGCAAGGAAGAGATCTTCTAGAAACAAACATCAAGAATTTGATGGTTAAATGCATGAGACAAGATCATATTCTTCTACCAATCTATCATAGTGCTAAGGCAAATCAATAAGATCCTCAAGATAGAAACCATAACCAAAGGAGTTTGGATAAGGAAGACATAAATAAGGAGGTAGTTAGGCACTTTTGGAAGAGGTTAGATACACTGTTTTTGAAATACAAGAAGATAAGGCCCCTAAACCTAACGGCTTTCTTGATCTCTTTTTACATAAATTTTGGGAACTACTTGGAAAGGAATTTACTGAAGTGATGGAAGAATCCAAGTATTCTCATAAAATCCTTAAGTTTGTATTCGGATTTCATTGAGTTAATTCCCAACAGTACGGCAGCTAGATTCTTAGACAACTACAAGCATGTTTCTCTTTGTAAGTGCCTCAACAAAATCATTTCCGAAGTGATGGCTGACAAGCTTAAGCCTCTCTTCTTGCATATTGTCTCTCAAGGGCATGGAGGTTTCATGTAGGGGAGACTTCCTTGATGGCATTTTTTTTCTCACAAGATCATTCACACCTTATAAGCGATTACTAGAAAACATTTTCTTTTGAACTTGGTCATCCCTAGGGCTTATGATATAGTGTGTTGGTCTTTTCTTGATAAGGTTTTGGAAATGTTTGGGTTCTCATATCCTTGGAGGGAAAGGATCGCGGAATGCTTCTCAAATCATAATTCCTCAATTATCATTAATGGATCTCCCACCGGCCTTTTCAAATCTTCAAGGGACTCGAAGCAAAGAGACTCGCTTTCTCCTTACCATGGCATTATTTTATCTTAAGCTTTCAGAAGAACCCTAAAGGAGGAAAGAAAAAGACAGAAGTTGAAAGGCCTTAAAGTCTCGATGACTAATGGCCCAATAACCCATCTTCAATTTGTGGACAATACCATGATAGCGGTTGAGATGTTTCTTAAGGAGTGTGCAAGCATCAAAGAGACCCAGCAGGAACATGAGGTAGCTTCAAGGAAGCATATTAACATAAGGAAATCTAAAGAATTTTTTTTAAATATGAAAGGGAGTAAACAAAATTACTTCTCTTTGGTCCAAGGACCTTTACATTATTTTAGTTGAGGCTTTGGGTAGAACTTTGGAGGAGGAAAGAAAAATACAGAACTTGAAAGGCCTTAACATCTCGATGACTAGTGACCCTAAAACTCTATCTCCCTTTGTGGATGATACCATGTTAACGGTTGAAATGTCTCTGAAGGAATGTACGTGCATCAAAGAGACCCTGTGGAAATATGAGGTGGCTTCAAGGAAGCATATTTACATAAGGAAATTATAAGGATTTGTTTATGAATATGAAAGAGAGTGAACAAAATTACTTCCCTAGGGTCTAAGGTTGTCAAGATGTGCATGTTCCTAACTCCTATCTAGGGCTTCCTGCCTTCAAAGGAAGGACCAAATGTATCCTATCACCTAACCTGGTGGCTAGATTTATAAGAAATTTCAGTGGCTGGAAGGGGTAGTGGGTATCGATTTAAAAGAAAATTTTGCAGCTAGAAGGGGAAGTAGCTTTATTCAGTTGATCAATTGACTCTGCTAAATCAGTTCTTCAATCAATTCCTACTTATTGGTTTTCAATCCTTCAAGCCCCAAAAAATCCTAAAGAGATTTATTAAATATATTAATATCTAATTGTCATACATTAGTTACTCATTAACTAATGATGAGTCATCCCCCACCATATTGTAACTCCTTTCAGCATAATAAAATGACGGACACATATCTCAGTGTTCCTTTCAGTTCTCTTCATTCTCTCTCTCATGTTTTCTAACATTGGTATTAGAACCAATGTTCCAGGAAGCCCTGGGAAAAGGGTTCGAACAGCAAGCTTGGAGTTTGAGGAAGCCCTGGAAGAGGGTACAATCTGCAGTAAAGGAAAGTAGGGTTTTTCAAAATTGATTTGAAGAAGAAAATCATTGCAGAGGCAGAAACAACTATGTCCAGTCATTGATCAGCGTAGGGCATGTCAGTAGGTCACCATGACAGAAGAATCAGTGGGAGGAGGACGTAAAATCCAGAGATAGAGAAAGAAGCATGAGAAACTGCAGAGATAAATGCGAAATCACAAAGATTTGTGAGAAAAACATGATGTTTGTACAGAACAAGCGTGAGCCACAAGATTTGTAGAGGAGAGACATTTGCAGATCACAATGGACGCGTGAGGTCAAAAATCAAATTCATTATTTACACTTACAGCAAGTATAAATTGCAATTTAAAAGGGAAAAACCATGATTTCTGGTTCGTTGTTTGACATTTTTTGTGTAGTGAATTCACATGAGAGCATGGATGAAGGGAAAAGTGCAATTTTCAATGATTTCTTGTAGTTTTGTCCATTGCAAAATTTCCTGTATATTCCTGCAACTTTTAGTTTCATGGGTTCACGAATTCGCGGATCTTCATAGCATTTGTAGGGAGTTTCGTAATGTTTTTGATGCAGACCATTGTGCTAGGGCACCAGAGAGAAAAAAAATTAAAAATCAGTCAGGAGGAAGATGTTTTTGCAGACGCCTAGGACACGGGAATCATGCTCGATTATAGAAGTTGACCCAAGTAGAAGTAAAATCGATTTGCCGAAGGTTTGACGGATTTTTGAGTGGTGTTCAGGCACAGACCAGAATCAGCAAATTGCAAGAAAGCTGTAATTTCCAAGTCTGAAGTCAAATATTGTGTGTAAAATGGCCAATGCTCAAACATGGTTTTGTCAGAAGCACAAAAATTATTTGGCCAGAATTACAATGTTTGGAGTCACAAAATTTTGCAAATCGCGAACATTAGGACTGCAATAAAATCATTCTCAACACTAAAGGAAGACCTATCGTGAATTTTGCTGATTATGGCAAGCGCCATAAGGCCTTGTTGTTGAACTTATCTATGTTAGATAATTTGATACCCAAAGTCCAACATACCACTAAGGCAAGTGTGCTTTGGCCTAGTTTGAAGAACAAGTATCAAACTTTGGAGAAAAGTTGGGTATTGTGCCTAAAAAATATGTTGTTTTAAACAAAGATACATGAGGGTTGGTCCCTCTCAAAACATCTTCTGCACATTAAAGATCTCCGAGACCAGCTCATTGTTGTCAACAAAAAGGTGGATGATGATGACTTGGTTGCACTTGTTCTAAAGTTTGCCACCCTCCTACAATACTTGTGGAGGCTCTATATTTGATGGCAGAAAGTCATACCCTGATGTTTGATCAGGTCAATTCCTATTTGCCATAGAAGGAACACAGGCAAACACAACAAATTGAGTCCAATTGTGGACAAACAAAGAATGCATTAACTGCTCAGTCAAAAGGGAAGTGGAAACGTCACCCTAGTGAATCTTTTAGATACTGGGTGAAATGCCATTACTATTGTAAGCTTGGGCATATCAAAAAAGATTGGCAAAAGCAACAATATGATTTTTCCTGATACAACAAAAGGCCACAAGATGAAGCAAAAGTGGCAGTTGTTGCTGATGAATGGGATTCTAAGGAAGAGTATGCTCTCGCGGTATCATGTTCAAATGATGGTGCTACCAGTTGTTAGTTCATTGATTGTTGCACATCCAAACATTTTTTACGTCGAAGGGACTAGTATGTAACATATTGCAAATATAAATTATTTTGATTCATTTGTATTAGTTAATGGGGAGTCTCTTGAAGTAGAGGGGATTGGAGATATACGCATTATGTTGAATAATGATCAAATTCTCTTAGTAAGGAATGTTAGGTATGTTCCCAGCATGAATAGAAATCTCGTCTATTTGTCAATTTACAGAAAATCCCATTATTGTTGTAAATTTTTTTAGGAAGAAGTGTTTTGTGTTTGATGTGACACAAGGTAAGATAGTTGACCTAGGCATTCGGCAAGGAGGCCAATATAGGTTTGTTGATTCCGCTACAGTCAACTTAAAAGCACGCATGGAGGGAGACTCCACCATACAGGATGTGTTGGAGGATGAAATTTCTTATAGGCCTGTTGACCTTGCTCCAATCAACTTACTTGCAATACTTGTAAAGGAAATATCTACTATACAAGATGTGCAAGAGGCTGAAATGCTTCATGTGCAAATAGATGAAAAGCCTCGATTTAAGGATGCATGAGAGGCATAGTGTGAGCTGGCAAGAAAATCCACTCAAAGAAGTGTTAAGGATGACCACTATCCAAGATGTGCAAGAGGCACATGGTAAGATGGCATAAAAAGCCACTCAATCAAGGCACTAGCTTGAAAGACTGGAGACAAGGTTGTTAATCGAGCAGAGAATGTTCATATTGCTCTCGCATTAGATCTTTTTACGATACCTGTACTACAACGATATTCTAAAACCGAATGCATATCTAAGTGGGAGGCTGCCATGCAAGCAGAATATGACGCCTTATTAAAGAATCATACCAGAGAGTTGGTGGAATTTTCACAAGGTGTGTTGGTGGAATTTTCAATTAGATATAAATGGGTGGATATAGTGAAAAGAAAAGCCAATGGCACTTTGGGCAAGTACAAGGTGTGTCTTGATGTGAAAGGCTTTTCATAACAAGAGGGAAAAGACTAAGGAGTTCGTCTCTCCTACTGTGAATACTGCAAAGATGGTCACATTTCAGTTGCTTCTTTCCAAAGATTTGGACAAGGAGGCTTTTCATAACAAGAGGGAAAAGACTAAGGAGTTTTTCTCTCCTACTGTGAATACTGCAAACATGGTCACATTTCAGTTGCTTCTCTCCAAAGATTTAGACAAGGAGGTTTGCTTGGTGCAGCCTAAAGGTTTTCAAGTCCTTGATCGTGGTCATCTAGTTTGCAGATTGACTAAGTCTCTGTACAAACTTAGGCAGGCTCCACAAACTTGGTATTTTCACATTGATCAACATCTCGGAGATTTTGGATTCATAATTACGGAGGTTGCGCTGAAGTTTTCAGCCAATGATGATTCATCACCGGTGAATGAATCACTCAACAGAGAATTGGTGATCTGCCTGATATATCTTATGTCCACACGACTGGAACTTTGTTTTGTTGTTAACTATCTTTTTCAATTTAAATCTACACAAAGCTCCTACATTTGACAGCAGCAAAATGGCGGAGGACTGCAGATTTCAATTTGATATCTTTGGAGCAGTGTAGATTTAATGACAAACTTCTTGGTTCTATTGTATTTTTAAAAATTCAACACAAACTTGGTGTCTCCGATTTAGTCATTGGGGGGGTAATAAATATATTAATATCTAATTGTTATACATTAAGTACTCCTCAACTAATGATCAGTTATGAACTACCCCAACGCAATTGTAACTCCTTTCAGCATAATAAAAGTGCAGATAAGCAAATATCTTAGTGGGCCTTCCAATATCTCTTTATTCTATCTCTTATATTTTCTAACAAGATTGATGGCACTATGTGATTTTTCTTATGGCAAGGAATGAGGGAGCAGAGGAAGTTTCTGGTGGTTGCTTTGTAAAGGGTGTGTCTTCCACAAGATCTTGGGAGTACAGGTGTCAAGAACAATGAAATAACTAATCTCACTTTAAGATTGAAGTTTGTTAGGGCATCTTTAGCGAATTTGAAGCAAGCTAGAGTACCATGATCTACAAGAAGTACCTAGATAATAAGAACACTGGAAGAAAAATACTATGACTAGTTTACCAAATAAATTGGCTGACTAGAGCAATGTGGTTAGTGCCCAATCGCTGATTCAAAGAGCTCTCTTTTTTGAAGTTTGGAGATGGAGAGAACACCAATTATGGGAGGATGCTAGTCTCAAAGATTATACAATCACAATGCATTCTAAGTTGTAGGATCTTCAAATTGTGGCTTCCAGGAAGGAAAGTTAAAAGAAAGAGGGTCACTGAAGGGTTAGATTTTGGAAAGATGTGGATTTCTTTTCAAATAGACCTAATCCTTCCCTCACTATATTACAACATGCCTCGCACATTTTTAAAATCCCATGGAATAATCAACCGGAAAAGCTCCTTTGCGACTTCCATGGGTTAGAAGGCTATTCGATCGTGTTGAGCTATGATATTCTACTCGAGGCAGACCTCTTGCTTCTAGATCAGAGGGGTGGAGGAAGGCATGAGATTCTCAAGCATATCCTAAAGCAAAAAGAATTTGTGAGCAGTTATACAAATGGGAGAGTAGCTGAAAAAAGAGGGTATTAGGCCCTTGGTGATGTATTCTTTGTTTTAATGAGGAGGTGGGCCATTTACTCCTAAATTGCCATTTCACATTAGATATTCAGCATAGCCTGCTCAGCAGTGTAAACATGAGGTAGGTCTTCCCTAGAAATCTGGCAGATCTCATTTCTAACTGGGTTACAAGATCAAACTGTCGCTTTAAAAGTTTTGTGGGACCACATCCTAGCCGTTGTTTGTTAGAAAGCGTGGTTGGAGAAAAACGAGAGCATTTTACACAGCTCAAACAGAACTTAAGAGGTTATCCGAAAGGATGTTGACCGGTAGATAAAAGAGTTTATGCACCTCCCCAAGCATAAGACACAGACTGAACTTGGTTCCAAGGATCACTGAGCTCTTGGATCCTAAATTGACATTAGAAATGACATCGAGTCTACTCCAGCTAAGAATCTTAAGAAGACAGAGAAGGTTTTTTGGGTTCCCCTGGAAGATGGATGGAAGCAGCTGAATTTTAATGAGGCATATAAAGGTAATCTGGGGCTCTCTGGCACTAGATTTGTCATCAAATATGCCGAGGAGATTGTTGTGAGAGTTGAGGCATGCTTGCCGGGACTGCACCAATAATGTGGCAGAAGTGAAAGGTTTGATTTGTAAGTCTCAAATTGGCTATCGACTGGAAGATGCAAACAATTTTGGTAGCATTTTAATGAGGCCACCAGAGGCTTAGGCACACCCTCCCTTTGTTGCTTGTTTGTCCTTTAGGGGTTTCCAAGATTGGTTACTCTCTTATTGTCTTATGACCTATTGTTGTAAGTGCGGAGCTTGTTCCCTTTTTTTATTTTAAAAACATTTACCATTAATCAAAAGAAAAGTGTGTAATTAATAAACTCGCAATAGCATCATAATGTAAAATCATGAATAATGTGACATAGAAATGGTATAGGGGCTCAATATGCTTCTCCAATGCATAAGCCAGTGGGAATAGTCTCTACAACAAGAATTGATTCTCGTTCTATATAACTCTACCCAGACTGCTTGTTTCAAAGTCACCTAGACAGATATTTTCATCCTTGCAAACTCTGCCTGTGTTCTCCAGTATTGTGCCTTACAAAACTTCATTTCTTGTCTTCCATCTGCTGAGATTATTACTACATCTGGACCCTCACACCAATATCTGAGTGGTATCAGTAAGAATGCCAACTAGTTTGAGCAGGATAGATGCAAGCCATAGTTTTGGTGATATAACCTTGCACTTGTTTACATGTGCTGAATATGAACAAAAGCACACATATATTTATAAAGGGAGTGATTAAATGTTGTGTAGTGTAAGTGCATTTGTTTCAATTTTTCATTATGCATGTGTGTTTATGCGCAACCAATTATGTCCAGCCAACATACTGTTATGCCCAATGTGATGAGTATTGACAGAGCTCTCCACAGGTCAAATTAAATGATATATGGAAAGACTATATTACTTATGTAGTTAATGAAAGATTCATATTTCCTATCTTTTTGTGCAATGTGCATGCTTGTAGGTAATACTATTTGTCGTATGATTGATGTGTGATTTTGCGTGAATCTATTTATTTAATGTACATTGTAGAAATAGTAGTTGTTCCCTGTTGATGAGCTATGTTAATCATCTGTTGAAACTACATAGTTAAATTCTTTCTTATCACATTGAATTAAATAGCGTGTATTCCATAATCAACCAATTTACACTACTATTTTGGAAAATAGAAGAGCAATCCAATCAAAACAGATAAATAATAAAGAGCTTAACGGGTTGAACATCCAGAAATTAAAACACAAACCATCGATAATTTGAATGATCACAAAATCGAAAAACAGATCATGATGTAGATAGCACTAACAAGGATGACATTCAACTCAGAACCAAAGCATGAATTGATTCCAAAGTTTTCATAAAATGTAGCCTATGCACTTTTACAATAAAAAGAGTGCAATGAAAATGAACACTTACTGAAGTACCAGCAGGTTTTTCAAGAACGACATATGATTCAGTCTCTGCAATAACTCTGGATGACCAATCAACCTCGTAGCACCTAAGAAAACATCAAACAGAACCATTAAAATTATCGGAATGCCATTACAACTACCTGGCATTATAGCACACAGGAAGCCTAGCCATTGATACAAGATGTTCAGGCAACAACCTATGTTCACAAGGAATTTGGATTCCAAGATTTTCTATTTTTCAAAACAAAGAGCAGATAAACCTAGCATTAACAAAGATATTTCCATGTTTAAATTGACAAGACACCATTACACCTGAAGAATAATGCAGTGGTGTAAGTACCTTGGGAAGCGCTTTGGATGCACATGAACACGTAAATAGGACCCAGCTTCTATATATTCACTGGGACTGATTATTCTAAAGGTCTTTTGTGCCTCTCGAACTGTTTTTCCTTTGAGAGACGACCTCTTCTTCAATACAGTAGGTGCAGTTACTTCTTTGAAAAGCTGAACTTGCTCGGCACTTGCAGTTGGAGGTGGCTTTGGGCACACTAAGGCACAGTGAACAGCTCCAAAATGAATGAGATCTGCAACATAGCTTTGGAAAATAAAAAGGAGATTCTTAACTAGATTTATATTGGTTTAGTGCGTACAATTAACTAGTATACAGGAATCAATTTATTTATACATTCAACCTAGCCAAACATTAAATAAATTATTTTCCCTTACTAAGGAGGAAGATCAAGCACTTCGCAGATACGATCAACAACATTTCCCGATTCCTCCACCACAAGGTGTTCTATCCTTGGCAATTCACTTTTTCGAGGACAAGGAAGCAAGCGGTTGTACTCGGGATAACTGAGTCATAGAAAATCCCCATTTAGAAAACAATTTCAAGTTTCTTCCACAAATGACACTAGGAAACAAATAAAAAGCAAATTGTCAAATTATTTAAAATTAACATATAGATAAATCAAATAGATTAATATACTCTATACAACACATATCAATGCATCTACTTGGACATGGCTTTAGACATGGCAGGCCTACAACAACGTTGCACCTTTTGTTAGAAGATGCAAATAGAGAAAATAATGAAGAGAATTGGACTGCATACCAAATGAATGTGTTTCCTTCATTTTATTATGTTTGGAGTAGTAACAATGTAGTTGGAACAGTTCTGAGACAGTTCATAACTGATTAGTGATTACAGTTCAAAAAACTACCAACTAGAATTTATGTGTATAAATATATTCATTGTACTCAATAGCCCCCCTAAAGACTAAACCGGAAACAACTCCAAGTTTGTCCCAAAATTTTACACACAATATGAATGAAGAAGTTTAGTTGTTGACTATATAGGCTATCCCTTAGCATGCTGAAAGTTGCAGTCCTCTTATGTTTTGCTGCTGTCCAATGTAGGGGCTTCAATGTAGACAGAGAACGAAAAGACAACTGATAGAAAAACAGAGATCTGGTCATGAGCACATAAAATATAGCAATTTGTCCAAGTGTTCGTTGAGTGACTCACCATCCGGTAATGAATCATCATTGGCTAAGACACTCAGCCCAATCTCCAGAGTTCCAAAATCAGATTCTTGGAGACGTTGATTAAGTGTTTCAGGCTTGTGGAGCCTGCTTGAATCCATGCAAAGACTTAATAAGTCTGCAATCCAAATGATCTCAATCATGTACCTGAACATCTTCAGGTAGCACCATATAGACCTCATCCAAAAATCTATTCAAGAAAGCACTTTGAGATACCCTCCAACCAAATTGAACTGCTATGGAGAATAGCATCTGAAAGATGAACATCTTCGTAGAAACAGGAGTAACAACCAACTCTGCAGTAGGAGAAATAACCATCTCCATAGTGGTAGTGGAAACAACCGTATCTTCCTATTGTCCATCTATTCCCCATTTTTGCAACAAAAAAAATTTGCAACAACATAAGCAAAGTGTCCATGCTCTAGTGTTCTTTGAGCCGGTGTCTATGATTGTGTGGCACGTTCTGCTATCTCACCATGCACCTCTCATGCATCTTGTAATTTGGGCATTTCATTTGCCCGCACATGAAGTATTCAGTCTCCTACACATAGGTATTCCCTCCACACTTAGTGCATGTAGGTTGACCGGATCAAGGTCAACATTCCTACAAGGAATGGCATCCTCCAACACATCTTGAATGGTGGAGTCTCCCTCCACACGTGCTTCTAAGTTGACTGTAGCAAAGTCAACTAGCTTATACCAGCCACCATGCCAATGTCTAGGGCAATCACCTATCCCTATTTTACATCTAACAAAAGACGCATCTCCCCGGAGAAATTTACAGCAATATTGAGATTCTCTGTTAACTGACAGATAGATAAAATATTTTATGCAAGCTAGGAACATACCTAGCATTCCTTACTAATAGTATTTGAGCATGAGTCATCACAATGCGTCCATCTCCTATCCCCTCTAATACAAGTGACTCTCCATCAGCTAATACAATTGAATTAGAACAATTTGTAATTGCAGTAAATAATACATGCTATTCCCTTCAACATGAAAAATGTCTAGTTGCACCGAAGTCAATGATCCAGCAACTAGTAGCATTGTCATTTGAGCATGATTTCGTAAGACAATAGAGAGCATGCTCTTCCTCAAAATCTTGTTCATCTGCAACAGCTGCCACGTTTGCCTCATCCCGTGGCTTTTTGTTTTTTGGAAAAGATTGTATTGAAGCTTTCGGCAATCCTTTTCGAGATGCCCAACCTTATGACAGTAATGGTATTTTACCTAGTATCTAGAAGATCCACAGTGTTGTTTCCACTTCCCCTTTGATTGAGCAGTCAATGCACTCTCTGATTGTCCAAAACTAGACTCAAGTGTCTAGTTTTGTCTGTGCTCCTTTTGTAAAAGATAGGAACTGGCTTTATCAAAAGTCAAGGTCTGGCTTTCAACCATCAATTGTAAGGCTTCCACAAATGACTCATACGAGGATGGCAAACTATTCAGAACCAATGCCACTAGATCGTCATCATCCACCATTTTAATAATGGAGGCGAGCTAGTCTCAGAGATCTTTCATACGAAGTAGGTGTTCTGATAAGGGCCCATCCTTTTGCATCCTTAGTTATGGAAGAATACAAGTATCCAGTGCAAGATACTTGTATTCTTCCACCACTTCCAGAGAGATTCCTTTGAAAAAGAGATTAATTTGCTTCTTTTTTCTTCGTAGTGAAAAGATCATGACTTTGGTTTTACTAATATTCACTCGAATTCCAACCTCTTAGCAGAAGAGCTCAAGGGCCCTCAAGTGTTCTCTCAAACTATGTGTTGTTTTTACAATTAAGATGAGATCATCTACACAGAGGAGCAGGTTTACTACATAGCAACTATGTTTATTTGCTCCTCTAGCTTATCAAAGTAAATCCCAAACAAGGTGGGAGAAAGCATCCTTGTTTAACACCAATGTCGCTCCCAAAACTTTCTAACATTTCTTCATCTATTCTAATTTTGGCCCTAACTTGGTCGCAAAGCCTATGTACCACCACTCTATACTCATCTAGAACTCCAAGTTCCTCCCTCCTACTCCAAACTTTGCTTCTAGGTACCGTGTCAAATGTTTTTTTGAAGTCAACAAAGCAACAAAAAGTTTCTTCACCTTGGTTATATCATACTTTTTCAAACAACTTCCTAAGAGTGATGCAGCAGTCAATAATGGAGTCTTTCGGCCTAAAACTTGCATGTCCTTTTTCCCTTTTCCCCTTTTTTTGCCCAACAACTAATTATACGCTCTACCATGTTGCTTCTGAATAAATTCCAAGAAGAGGATTTACCATGATAGTGCAATAGTTCGACAAATTATTGATATCCCCACTTTTGTATAGAGGGATAATGACACTAGGCAATCAATCTATCAAGAAGCCTTCCTAAGTGATACCATTGAATATGCTTTTGATGTGCGATGTGAGAAATTCCACACCCCATTTGAGATATTTTGTTTGCAGCCCATTTATGTCTTGTGCCCTACCCCTTGCCTCTTTATGCCTTGAGTGATATCCTCTTAGAGAAGAGCTTAGTTGTTGCTTTGATGACGGGGAGAGTGACTTTATCTTGATCTCGCTCATAGAGTCATTTTGCATATTCTAGCCATGGGTGTCTATAATATTATTCTCTATTTGTTTTCTCTTCTGTTGAAGTTCTCTCTAAAATCCTTTGAGGTTATGTCTTCCTAGAGAAATCAACTCTTTCCTTCTAGTGTTCATATAACCTTCCTTTTTAGACTGTATTAGTTTTTCATAAGCTGTTCCTATTTTCTGTATCTATCCCAAGCTCTCTCAAAGTTCTTTTTGTTGTCTTGCACTCTTCATCATACCACGGATTTGTCAGAAAACTGCTTGTATTTCCCCTCTTTGGCCTAGATCTTTTGCAAACACTTAGCACTTTGTGAATTATTGGAATCAACATATTGTTGCTTACTAGACAACTAGTCATCCCTGATATTCTATTGTTCATTTTGCAAAGTGTATTTCAAGGACTGCCTTGAAGAGCTTTTTATTCTCATGAGTCGTGAGAATTTACCCTAAAAATGTGCCTTTGATTGTGGTGGGTTTGTTCTCATTGTTGATTGTTTATGACCATGTCAATCTTTGCATATATTTGATTATAGAATCTGATTTCAGCTCTATAGTGCAATCCCCAATTTCTAACTCCATCAATATCTCAACATACATCTCTGTGAACAAATAACATAATCCACCACACTTTGGCCATTATATGTTTTACAAGTGATTTTGGTTGAATTTGGCTATGTCCTCATGTCATTGCATATAACCATGACACAAAGGCTACATAACCCCAATAATTCTGCCTTGTAATGCATAACACCCCCGATTCCATCTTGTGATGTCCTCTCCCAAAGTTGGCCTTCCTCTTCCTCTAGCCATAACAGATTGTTGTTCACTGCCCCTTCATTTCTCAAGTTGAGGATTTGGTGGTTTTTTGTCCTCATATTGAAGTCTCCTATTACCAAGACTTCCCACAATGTGGTAAATGCTGAAATGCCATTTTTGAGCGACACGTAAGGGTCTTTAACAAAAGTGCTTTTTCTTATATGTTTTTGAGCCTCTTGGCAGAAAGTAGCATGCAACAAGCCAAATTGTTAGTACGTTTTCTGTTATTTTCAGCCATATGTACTGTTTGTTTGGGTCCTCTTTCTCCACTTCTATAATTCTACACCATGTTTCTCTAATTAGCACCATTACTCCTCCATGTCCTTTGCCAATTCAGTCCTTTCATTCCAAACTGATATTTCCTATATCCTTCAAAATTTGGGACTTTGCAACCATCATGCTCATGAGTTTCAATGAGAATGATAATGTCTTTTCCTTTTGATATGGGCCCCAACCCAGGACCTCTTCTCCAAGGGTAGCCTCTACAATTCCAACTTACCAAGGTTAAGTGCTCCTAGGGGGCCCCGAATCCCTATTTCTTGTATGTCATTTGGTGGCTAATTTGGGATTTTCCATTGTGTAACCATGCCCATTTTCTTGCCTCTCTCACTTCCTTCACTTTCTCCCATTTTTTCCTTCTCTTCTTGTTGCATTGGTGTTAGGTCTTCATCTAGATAGAATTGTGTACCCCCTAAGAAACCTTTTGTTCCTTAGTATCATGTTCTAGTCTTCTATGTTGTTCATGGTAACTCTAATATGTCTTTTCCTTCCTTCTTTAATCACTCTTCCAATCCTATTAGCGCTCTTTCCATTGCAACTTGTCTTCAAGGAAGTCTCTTGCCAATTTGTTCGTATTCTCCTAGCCATAGTCTTTTAGTCCTTCAACGATAATATTCACAGCCCTTTCATGTCTTTTTTTTCTTTCCCTTATCTACAGCCTAACATGTTTCTCTATGAGCTCTTTTTGCTTATCTGACAATTCTACTACTTCTGCCCAAGATTTGGTTTCCTAAGTTTGGCCCTTCAAGCTAATTTCTTTTACTTCCATGTTTGTTATTGTGAATTTGGTCTCTTTTATTTGTGGTACGTCATTTCCTTTGACCACTCTTGGTCTATTTCCTTCTGGTGCTTTCAATTGGTCTAAGACTTTTTTTATCTAGATCAACTCTTGCAGCCCTTTCTCCATGTTGCCTTGTAGGTTGTTTATTTGTTCTCTGAGTAGTTTATTCTCTCTTGTTAAATTCCAATTAGATTTTGCAATTTCTTTCAACTTGTTGTCCTCGTATTGCTCCTTTGCTTCTGTAACTTCAAGCCTCCTTTTCAGGTTATTAATTCATTTGCGTACAGCTTTGATGACCACATTAGCAGTGTTGATGTGGGGCTATATGCTTCTTTCTACCTTGATTTTCTTGATTACTCTCTCCTTTGTTTTCTAAGTATGTCTCACTCACCTTTTGTTTGAGACAGTACCTACCCACATATCCTTTGTCACCATTCTCTTTGTTTTCCGAGACTAACCCCTATTCCTGGTATGCATTGTTATGGGACCGCAGTATATTGTGAATACAGTTGCGGGTATTGCTTCATGGTCCGATTTTCCTCTACTTCATCCTACGGTTCTTTACTCAAATTTTCCTTTCCCCTTATTGTTTTTTTGTTTTTTTTAAACCAGAATTATATTACTCGAAATAAAAGATTCAATTTACAATGCCATGCCATGATACTCATACTCCAGGATATATCCTTGGACTTCCAACAGCAAATTAAAGAAAAGAGAGAGCATATCTGCAATTTATCCATCCGTTGCTTGCAAGTGAAGGATCTTTTCAATCTGATTCCGCTTCTCTGGAGACCATGTTAGAGGCAAAGGACCAAAGTTGATCAGGTTATTATGATCCAAAGCCTAGTTAGCCAAAGCATCTGCCACCTTGTTCTGGTCTCTAGGAACATGTTGATTTATGATGGTCTGGAATTGTCGAGCAATAACCTTAATATTATCCTGGACCCTGGCAATAAGCCAATTATTGGATCTATGGTGCTCCTGAGCTAACAGAAAGTTGATAATAACCTTAGAATCTGATTCAACTATAATTCTAAGGCATCCCACTTAAGTTGCTTCCAGGAGAGCTCGCTGAATTGCCAAGATTTCAGCCGCATTATTAGTGCAGGGCCCCAATTGATGAGCAAAGAAGAAAAGGGGAGTTCCCAATGAATCATGAGTTATCCCTCCAATACTTGTTGGCCCCGGCTTGCCTCTTGCTGCTCCATCAGTATTTGCTTTCACAAAGGCAAATGGAGGTGGTTTCCATTTTCTCAAAACATAAGGCACCAATAGTCTAGTACATGACCTAGACTTTATTTTGTCTTCCTCCAAATTTACCTTTTATAGCAGATTTTTCCATTTGCTAGGTAAGGGGGAAGGGATCTTTACATTATGCTCAATAGTTTCCACTATATTACATCTAGTTAATTCCTTAACATACCAAATGTCTCTATTTTCAGATTTGAAGATGTGTTTGTTTCGCTCTTTTCATACATTCCACAACATAAGAGAAATAGCAATCCAGACTCCTTTGCTAAAATCCTGAGGATCAGAAACCAAGATTTTCCAAACTCTAACAGTTTCCACAAGAGTCATGGAAGAGCTCCAATTGACCGATAGCCATTGTGCCAAAATATTCCATAAAGACATAACAAAAGGGCACTGAATAAAATGGTGAGTCAAAGTTTCATCCGCTTCTTTGCATAGAGGACACCGGAAAGGTCCTACCATACCTCTTTTCATCATATTGTCTCCAGTAAGAATCATCTTGTATAAGAGAAGCCATATAAAGAGTCTAACTTTAGGCCACAAGGCAGGTTGCCAGAGATCAACAAAAATATCCTTCCAAGGGTGCAGTTGAGAACCTATCAAAGTACTATAGCCTTCAACTACCGAATAATTCCCGTCCAAAGATTTTCCCCAAGCAAGTGAATCCGGATTGGAAGAAATAGGAAGGATTCTGTTTTGGAGAGCTTGAAAAAATTGATTGTAGTCCCTAGACAAATTGATCTACCACATAGACGGAGAGATCCACTCAGTCCCCTAGGGCGACGATTGTAAATAATGGATCACCTTTTCCTTGCCTTTACTATGAAGAATATTCATAATACCTCGAAATTTCGGATACTGCTCAATCAGAGGGGGGTGCCCATCCCACAAGTCAGTCCAAAAGTTAGCCTGATCACCTTTTCCAATTTTCCAGAAAAGTTATTTTTTAATAATTTCTTCACCAATTTTGAGGACCGATAAAATCGGAGATACCTGAGAGGGTAAGGAATGGCGAATCAAGTCTTGCGGCATCATCCCTTCTGCATATTTCTCTCTAATGTTGATGGCCGCATAGTTCTTGTTTTTTTGTTGCTTGTATTACTAGCGTTTCTTTTGTTATAGTATTGTTGGGATACTATGAGTTCTTGGTAAAATAATTATTTTTACTCATTTTGCGCTTCAATTTCCAGGTCTACATACGTCTTTAAATCCTTTTATTTTGTTGTGTTTACATATATCAATCTCTCTCCTATGTCTGATGCACTGGCCCATATATGGATGAATGAATGATCACCACGCTCCAGTCATTGTCCCTGTGTAATGGTTGAAACCAGGGTATGGGTAAGCAATTGGGTGCCCAGTGGGATGATGCATGGTGTAATCCCATGGGATTATCAAACCCCCATGGGGCATCATTCCCATCAGTGGCCTCTGCACTTGTTTCACCATTTCAGACCCTTGTATTGCATTACTATTGATGGTTGTGTTCTCCCCTTATACTATAATTTTATGTCCATGTGTTGCTTTCCGATACTTTTTTTTGTGATCCCTTTGTGTTTGTTCCTTGTCCTATTATATTTGGGTTTTCGTTTTCACCCATGTCGTACGCTTTAATCTTTGGATCGGTGTTATCTTTATTCTCTTCTTATTGTTCCTTCATCACTTTTGTTCAGGTTCCTCAATGGATGGTGTGGTTTGCTTTAAATGTAACTAGTAATTGCACTTTAAATGTGCAATGGAAATGCCGATAGGTGGGTATGACAAGGAATGTGTGTTCAATAAATGAGTGTGGTTAGAATCGTCAATACAATCAGAAGCAATAATGCAAGTAATGATATTCCAAGTGTTATTCTTTTAATAATAAGCCATGTGTTTCAAATTTTATTTCTTCAGTAGCAGCTAGCAAAGTAACATCAGTGTACACATCGAATTTTTGTACACATTATGTTGATATTGTCTTATTATAATGTGTATATTGAATATTTTACCCACTATAATGACATTATCTTCCTATAATTGGTGTGTATATTGCCTCCAAAATGTCATTGAATATTGTGTTGCAACATCAAATATGGAAAAAATATGATAGAAAAATCCTTCGAATATTTGGACAATAAGTTTATGAATATTGCATATTTTAAAGATGATTTCTTAGATCTAGATTCTTATTTAATTTACACCCAATGGCCTTCTCAGAGCTATTTATTCAAAGAAAAAATAATACATGATTGTTCGTACACCTCATAAATCAATATTAATTCAATTAAAGAGAATTATATGCAATTTATAGATGTTTAGGAAGTGGCAAACTATCATTCCTATTTAGGATGCAACAATTGGATTCCTTCCAATTAGTACTAATTTACCTGAATACAAGGGAACATGCCTTGTACATCTTCTAACTACGTGTGTTGAGACAATTGTAGATGTTGCCCACGATCTCATTGACATTATTTTTTGCAAGTTAAAAGATTTGGCTTCTTCAACAAGCTCAACCATAAAGAGGGTGACTTACTACCTCTCTCAATACCTACACCACTACCATCGCTATTATGGTCATATGTACAGAACCAATGAAAGTATTAATATTTCAATTATTTGGCGTCTTTTAATTTACGAAATTGAGTTTACCATTCATCTAGAAACTGACATTCATACTTGATAAGAAATTTGTGTGCAACTTCACTCACGATTCATCTACAAACACAATTATCATTTATTGAGGTGAAAGACCATAAAAACACTAGGAATAAAGACTAATACTCTCTTGATTCTTTACACAATTGAGTACTAGCATAAACAGGGTTTTCAAACTCAATGAAATGATCCCCCGCTTTACTATTTTATTCATAATGGAATGGTGCTCTTTCAAGCAAGGATAACTTATTGGGGTTACTAATGAGGATTCCAACATGACTGAGCCCAAAGACAGGAAAAACTCGATGTGAGCATCTTCAACAGTCGTCCCTAGATGGTAAGAAAGAAAAATATATTAAAGAAATGGGATAGGAGTATATTATTCTAAGTAAAATATCATTTTCTTTTACGACTAGATTAAACCTATTAGAACTTTGATTCTTTAAATAAAGAACACTTGGACAATTAATTATTTTCAAAGTGGATTTCACGAAGAATAAACAAGTTTTACATGGTTTATTTTTACGGAAGATATTTAACTTGAAATTAAATAGGTTTTATTAATATTCTTGTTCAAGATAATATAGTAATATTATCTTGATTCTTTACACAATTAAGTGTTATCTTAAACAAATTTAACAAAAAATAACCAAGTTTTACGTGGCTTATTTTTATGGAAGATATTTAGCTTGAAATTAAATATATTTTAATAATATTCTTGTTCAAGATATAATAATTGAAATTAAATTGAGGTGGAAGATGACGTAATTATTTAACACTATTTAATTCATATCATACAGCTGAAAAAATAACATTCCAGAATGTACAATGGTAATACTTTACGGTTTTCCCAAAAACACCAAATCCAAACAGGCCTGGAATTTCAATTTACATGTGCCTGCTAGATCAAAATTTATTGATGGCCTAGTTTTTTGAGGTGGTTGTAATTTTCATTTTTTTCTAACTTATTTTTATATATATTTATCAACGACCCTTTAAAAATTATATGGTTTTATAAATTTTCAACCTATCATTGTCTACGGCCACCTAAATTTTTACCGGTATTATATGGTTAAAAATTTAAAATCACAAAAAAACAGCCCACAGCCTGTCAATTTCCAGACCTGAATCCGAATGTTGTGAATACAACCATCAACACCCATTTCAATCTAAGTTCATTAATGATTTGCGCAAATCATATAAATCAAGGACTCTCAGAAAAGGTTGAAGAAAGCCACAGAAATAAAGACTGTGATGCTGCGTAGTACTGCCACAGCAAAAATGCAGGGGACAAGGAGTGGAGGAGAGGAATAAAAATGCTGGGGATGATCTTGGTAGCGAAATTTCATGGGAAGATTTAAACACTAAGGATGGAAATCTAATCACAGAAACTACAATGAAAGGAAAAATCGTGCCTCATTTCTCGCCCATGCACAGAGTACAAATCCCGTCTCTGCCATCATCCCTTGGCTGAGAAAGCAAATTGAGGAAAAAATATCTTTTTCAGTTTCTTGCTTTGTGCTTAAGTTTTATTAGATCGAATGGTTTTTCTTCTTTTGTGGTCAATTTGTATTTAATTAATCTCTCTTTCAAAAATGCAAAAGGATAATAAAGAAAATTTTGGAATGATGCCCGAATGGACTGTCATTAACGAGAATTTTTGTGAGGATCTGCGGGCTAAACAAACAAGTAAATATATTCAAATAACAAACAAACAACAAACAGCAAACAAGCAAAGCACGGAAGAAAAACTAAAAACAGGCAACAGCATCTGAAAAAGGAGACCGCTGATATGAAATGGAGAATTTTTTATCATAACATGATTTATATAATGAATTTTTGAAAGCTATCTCATTAAATAAAAAGTAATGGAATCGGCTAATTGGTTTCAATACATTTCGTACAAAATCAGCAGTCACAAATATGGTTGTATATCCGTACACGCGGTCATTTATCAAGGTATTTGTAGTGTTCCTGCTGTTGAAGGACACCCAAACTCACAATTACAAGGCAACGAACTGTGGAGTCACCAATGAGTCTAATAAAATTTCTATGCATGCATCTATCGCAGCCATTAAAACTTTAGCGAATTTGTGGATCTGTGAGGTAACTAGCTTTCAAATCTACGAGAGTTAACGCCTTTAATCATTGATTTGTGAGGTAAAAATTGTCGGGATCGATGCGGGGATAGATTATCTGAGGGTTGAATGCACCAGCACACGCACCTGTAGGGGATTTCTTCGCTCTAGGTAAGTCGCCATTAAATTTTGCCGTGCGAAATAATTTCATAGGATTAGGAAAGGAAATGGAGGGAAAGGAAGATGGGTTGAAGAAATTGGAGTACTTGTCCTTGGTTTCCAAGGGGTGCACAGAGTTGGAGGCACATGTGGGATGCGCTGACAAGGTATTATCAGAGTTTATTACCGATCTAGGGCAGAAGAACCACAATGTTGAACAATTCATCTCCCTTCTTAAGCAAAACGGTGCTGAATTGCCATTTTATTTTGCCAGCACCTTGCTCACCATCATTCATGCGATTCTTCCTCCCAAACCAAAAACCGATATTAAAGCTAAAGCCACAAAGAAAACAACAAACTTCCTTGGTTTCTCTGTGGCCGACAACAGACAGGATTAAAGAAATCGAGAAGTATCCATCCACTTTGGTTAAATAAAGCCACTAGTTGATGCGCAAAGGACGAGTCAAACTACAGTGTTGCACAGTGTGCAATGACATTAACGGCCAGAATCAGTTACATGATCTTGCATATGTACTCAGACATTTTCCACCATTGATTTGCACAGTTGTAGGTGACTTCCCACTATAAGTAATTCCTATCGGCATTAAAACTTAATAAATATTGCTATATTTGTCAAGATACCTGAGCTAGATATTTATGCTGTAAAAGAATATTGTGGGACTCACTTGTCTACCACCAGGCATTTCAAACCCATGCTCTAAGGCCCACATGAGTTTGTTTGCTCAACCTCAGTCCTCCACGGGCCCTACTCTTCTCCTCTTGAGACCGTTGAGGTTTTCCTCTTTTTATGAGCAGTCGTTTTTTATATGCACCCCTCATCCTTTTATTGTGCTATGCTTTTCTTCTATTTGGGCCCTGGCTATGAAACGCGTGCCACTCGCTGCCTTTGCAGCGGTCGGTGTTGATTCCTCTCTGTTTGTGCATGACACTTTTTTCTCTATTAAAAGCCTTGCCTTGTTGTCTATCTGCTAATAACCCATAAACCCTCAACATCTTTCAGCTCGAATCCCTCTACAAAGTGCAAATCAAAACAATATCTTTCTCAAATCCCTCTGCTTGAATCTTTCTTTCTGTTTGCAAATCCTTTCAAACGTCTACATCGAATCCCTATGTACTGGAATCTTTTCTCAAATCCTCATTGACAAGAATATAGCATTTTACGTCAAATAAAAGGCCTTATAGGAGAAAGAACAACAAGAATAATGGGCAATTAGCTAATTTTTGGACTGATTCTTGGGATGGACAGCCCCCTCTCATCCTTCAATTTCCTCAGTTTCAGACTATTATGAAGCAAATGCAAGATATGGGATGGGTTAAGGTAGCTCATTATGGTAAACCGTCTACTCATCCCTGGGAGAGTGAAAAAGATTGGATTCTGGTTTCTAAATGGCCGCTTGTTATAGAGGATGATGCTTAGGTTTTGTTGAATAATGTGTTGAAGGATCGTCCTCTTTCTTCGGCCTTGTTTCCTGACAAGTTGCGATGGGGAGAAGACCCTTCCGATAAATATACAATGTCCACTGGTTATGCCTCCTTGATGATAGATAATCCCCATCCTCTGCAGTTTCTCTTTAAGCACTTATGGCAGCCAGGTATGTGGCCTAAAGTAAGTTTTTTTGTTTGGCTTCTCATTCAAAGAAGAGTCTTAACAAGGGACCATCTTATGAAGAAAGGATATTATGGTCCTTTCAGATGTGCTTTGTGCTTAGAAGATGAAGAATCTTCTACTCATTTTTTTCCTCTATCCCTGGGTTATTCCAATTTGGCAACATCAATCTGCTCTATTTAAATTACACTGGAATAATTTTGGTTCCCTCGAGCAGGTTTTCAAAGATTGGCAGAGACTTCTCCCTAAAGGACAAAATCTTCTCCCGGTGCTATGGAGTGGTATATCTCTTCTCCTATGGAATATTTGGAAAGAAGAAACAGTAGAATTTTCCAACAAATCAACAAAGACAGATCTTATGTCTGGGAAGAACTGACAACATTATAGCTAAGGTGTAAGGACTTTTTACTATGTACACCATCTTTAAGAACCTATTAAAAATACCAATATGCATATTCGCTGAAGTCTCATAATTTTGAGGAACAAAATTGGGACTCTTGAAAGATAAAACTTTGAATACTTCCCATAAGATACACATCAAAGAACAAAACACTATTTTGAAGGGCCCTCAAGGATTTTTTTTTCTTTTGCTTTAGATCACCATGAGTGTTTATTTGCATCGTTCCTTCTTGATCCCAAAATGAGAGGGATGGTTGTCTGGTTGTTGGCTTGAAGACAGGAACCCTCCGATTCATTGCTTGTGCCTGAGTACTGCTGCAGCTAACCATTTGAATGGCTTTGTCTCTTGGAAGCATGTTGGAGTTCAATGTTTTCATGCAAAACCTCAGCTACCAGTCTTTTGATTGGATCATACATGGTTGCAATTTTTCAATGGTCTTTAACTGGTGATATTAGTAGTCACAATTGTTCATGAGGTGTTTTAGACAATCAATTTTTTTGTCAATGGTGGTGGTCAATTTGAAGATGTGATCACTCAAAATTGGGATTATAGTATCACATGCTTGCACAATTTTTCCCCGGGCTTAATGATGCATACCTCAAGCCTATCAATAGCTCTTATGATGGCAAAATAAACATGTGACTTATCTAGCTGCTAGTGGGAAAGCCCTCCACTTGGAGTAGCAATATGGGATGACTCAAACTCTGGTTGGACTATCTCATTATGTGAACCTCTACTTGGATTATCTCATTATGTGATTGAGAGTTATTATTCTCCCTAACACCAATCCCAAATGTTGTGAAAGTGGAGCCACCTTGATTGAAAGGGCTATTGAGTCCGGTGGTGGTGGGAGAAGTGGTGTTGGGAAAATGCATGTAGGGGATGCTCAACTCCAAACAAACTCTAGACATTGACAGGTTGTCGGGGGTACCTAGTGGAAAATTTGGCCTAAACAAAGGAGTTAAATCTAAATTGGACATGGGAGGAGCAAGACTGGAACCTCTCTTACTTGACCAGCAACAAGAATGGAATAATGAAGAAGATGAGAGTTGCCTACTACTAGAGGCACATTGATTTCCATTCCTTCGTTATCATCTTAGTCAATTATGATGGGGTCATTGTCCCAGGTTGGAACATCAAGCTTTCTAACTACATGGAGTTGAGGATTGAATGCCATTCTAGCCAAGATATTCTCTTGCTTCATTTCTTATAAATTTTGAAGAGTTTGATTTCTTCTGACATGCAGTTACATTTGGAAAACATTTTGCTATTATTTATAGCATTTTCAAAAGGCCTCTCCGGCTTCTTCTCAATTTCATGTTCTATAAATTGTGCAACGCAAGGCAATTTGATTAACCCTAATGTGATTGAAGAGATCCTTGACAACGCCTACAAATCATTGAGGGTAGACGGGTGTTGACCTGATCTATCATGCCGTGATCTTGAAGAAAATTTCCATTATTATCTCCTAATATCACTTGTTCCTTCTATTGGTATTGCTAAAGGTCATTAAAAGGGGTAGATTACTTATCTAGCTGTTGTATTCATGAAACCCTAACACCCAAGATGAAGACCACTTTTATTTTATTCTTTTCTTCTATACGAGGGGTGTCTTTGGTTTTCTTGCCTTTCTTGCATCAATCCACCTTCTTCATCTTTTGTTGTCTTTGACCCCACATCACACAATTTAGAGGCTTCACTTCTTCCATCAAATTAGCTATCAGTTCCAATTTCTTCCATAAGATCACTTAATGAGATAATGTTATAGAATTAATCTCATTTCAAACTTCTCTAGAATCCGTGTTTGTTTTGTTTAGTCTTCAAGGTTAACAATCTCGATAAATTTTTCAGTATCCCTATTGTTTTTTCCTTTTCATTTTTTCTTCTACTCAAGGTTCTTTGAACTTCCACCATCTTGGGTTACTTTTGGGTTTGATCTGTACCATGGGGCCCTGGATGTCAGTGCGCAAGACAACCGTGTAACTTAGCTAGCAAATTACGGATTATAGAACATGCAATGGAAAACTATTACAATAGAAAACCAAAACACATTTGAATGCAGAAGTATTTGCACATAAGTGCAACTTCAATTCAATGAAAGAAAATAGGGTAAAGTAAATAGGTGTACAATGTTCAACAAGGGTGAGAACGAAGATTCTCATAATCAAACGAGGGGAGACACTTCCTACTAATTTTCCTAGACTTAAACACGGAGAAGATGCATATGTAATGCTAGATACTTGACGCATGCTAGCATTCTACTATCTGATCCATGGTCGCCACCCCTTAGTGTAGAACAACTTACATATATAAATCATTATGAGAAGGCATTTACAACAGAGGATGGTTACAAAAGAGGATTGTTACAAAACGGTTCATCTTTTGTCTAGGTAACTATTCATCTTCCTATAGGTGTAACAGTTGGACTCCCAGTGTTGCAGTTTGTTGATAGGTGCTCTAACATGGCGCAAACCTGAGAAGTGCCATTTGGCCACGAAGTTCTCATAATCATACGCGGAGAAGAAGAGTTGTGTGGTAATTACATGAGGTGTTGCGTAAGCGCGGATGAGTTCCTTGAGCCTGCGCAAGTGGTATGCGATCTCGCAAGGTCGGGGAGCTCAAAGTCCTCGAGAGGAGCGCGCAAGCCAACGCAGCTGCAATCACATCATTCGCCCTTTCTTGAGGAGCAATTGTCCCCAGTACGTCATCGATCAGTTGTGGAAATTGAACCTAAAGTTGCTGAAGGTTATACCACTTAACCTAATCAACATCTTGACCTGCCTTAAACACTTTAAACAATTGATTTGTGCCCTGGGTGCTTCTTGTGATTTGAACAATCTAATCCTTCGGTGTGGTCTGCAAGTGTTCAAGATTGAAGTCTGAAAGATGTTGAGTTGCTACTAGCTCAAGCAATTGTAGGAAGTATGGCTTAAGGAGTTCTATGTTGATTACTAGATATCGACCCAAATACTGTGGCAAATCAAGGATGAATGCATTCTCTCTAGTTACACAGATTATGGTGTAAGGACTGTAGTGAAAATACATAATCTTCCTACGAGGATCCTTAAAACATTACTTCTAAAAATGCAATTAAGCTTTATCACCCAGTTTGAACTTATGAGTTATGAGATGTGTCATGGCTCTCTTTGTACTTATATTGTTGGCAAGAGAGTATATGCTGAAGTTATTGGTGGAGATGTTGGATGTGTTTCTAACACTTATGTGCCTTGTCCACTTCCTTTTCCTATGTACGCAACTTTGTGCCAGATGACACACGAGAGGATATGTCTAGGGTTTTCGTTACTTTGAACCCAAGACATGTCTAGAATGGACTATGAGCCATAGAACTATGCAACGCTCTATTGTAGGTTTGTTTGATGTAGAGAAAATTGTTATTCCAAGTGCACAAATGTGCACTATTGTACATGCACAACAAATGGGAAATGATGCAGTTGACAACTTCCGCATGTCCATCTATTTGAGGATGAAATGTTGTAGACCGGTCCAATTGTGTGTTCATCATTTCCCACAAGGCATGCCCGAAATGACTAACAAACCACACGTTGCGACCAGACAATAGATTTTAGGAGTCCAAAGTGGACCCAAACACGACTAAAGAATGACTGCCTAGTTTCCTACATGTTGATGCTCTTCTTTCAAGCAACCATGATGGCCATCTTTGAAAACCTATCCACTAAAATGAACATAGAGTCATTTTGGTGCTTCGTCATAGGTAGTCCAATCATGATTGTTTTCTAATAGATTCCCAATGCATGGATGGAATTAGGGAAGGCATGTAAAGTCCAATTTCCTATTTGCGGGGTTGGCAATGCAACAAGGAATGCAAGACTTGATGTGACACCCAATGTTTGTGCACATGTGAGGTCAGTAAAAATGTTGTTATAGCGCTACTAGTGTCTTAGCAACGCCGAAGTGTCTAGTTGTCTTGGCGTATTGTGCTTCCCAGATGAATCGTTGGTGAGATATGCCATTAGGAACACAAAGATGTTCAAGCTTGAAGAGAAGCTTGTCGAATTTGTGGATTATATGAACCTATTCACCCTGCGAAAGAGCCATATAGGGTTCTCCAAAGTCATAGTCCCCTAAGTAGAGAATGATGAGCACTTGCACTAGGGGTGGCTAAGGTAATCTGCTAACTTATTGTCTCTACCTTCTTGTAATTGATCACCAAATGGAACTTGTTGCTATTAAGTGATCCACTTCATGTGGCGGTGTTCTCCAACTTGCTCTATGTATGGAGAAACTAAACCTAGTTATGATCAAATGGATAATTTTCTCTTTAACCAAGATGTAGTAGCGTCATTGCTTGACTTCTTATACAATGGCATACTATTTTTCATACGTAGAGTAGAGTTGAACCATGTTTTTGAATCTTTCTTAGTCATATGAGATCGAATGTCCATGTGTCAGTATCACACAAAGTGCATAGTCAAATGCATCGGTTTGAATCTCGAAGGGTTGGATGATGTCAGGCATTGCCACAACAAGTGTTGTGCAGAGGTGTTGTTTGAGCTACTCAAAGGCACGTTGTTGCACAAATGTCTATTAAAATGTTGTTTTGGTGCACATGATCTGGCTAAGGGACCATGATTTGTGTGAGAAACCAAGGACAAATCTGCAATAGAAGTTAGTAAGTCCAAAAAAATCCTCATCTCGATGATATTGCGTGAAGTTGGCCACTCTTTGTAATGCCCCCTTCTCGAGATAGTTTTAAAATAGAAGAACTAAAGAGCCTCAACCCATTTTCTCTCTTCATGGGTTCGAGGAGGGAGCTTGAAGAAGGTCCTAAGGTGTTTGTTGCCTACATTGTAGCCCTTGATATGCCTCGCGCTACAAGGAGTCTTTAGTTAGTTCAAAAAGTGCACATAGGCTAGTTACTTTTTATTCTTTAATTAAAAATAATAAAGTGCACTTACGTGGGTCTTTTTATATTTTTAATTTAAGTTTTAGTGGTTTTCCCTCCAAAAAGGGAAAGGTCGGTCATTTTGAATGTTGCACCCCTTAATCCTATAAAAGGAGGTTGCATGACCTTTAGTGGGTATGTTGATTTGATCATTTATGTCTCTCCATGCTTGGAGAAATGGGATGTATGCCCTAGCTCTTCATTGTGCTCTTTCTCTCTCATTTGATATGGAATTGAAGTGAATCTGATTTTGATAAGGATTTGTTTGTGTGTATGTTACATCTATTGTGTGGCGAATTGATTGGGAAAGTGTTCCTAACCCTAGCGCATTTATTTATGGTGCAAATCCGGTTATTGTTGCATGATTTGGGAGTATACTTGTTGGTTTTCAGATTTGTTGTGTTTTGCAATTAATTTCATAATTTTTGGAGATGATTTAATGCCCTATATCTACTGGGCGACCTACTTTTTAGGGAAAAATAGGGTTTTGTGTTTGCTATGCGAAAACTAATTTTGGAATATTATTCTTCATATTTTTGTGGCCCAAGATCCAAAGTTTCAGCTCATTTGGACTTCTCTAGCAAAAGATATAAATTTTTGAAGTTATGTTGCAGACAGGGTTTTTTTAAATAATTTCTAGAATTATTTAGCATGTTTTTGGTGATCATAAAACAAGATCTGCAAATTTGATTTGTTTATCTTTTATTTCTAAGCAAGGGAGGGTACTTTGTGGTGTGTTTGGAGGCCAGGAAAAGTGAAGGAAATAATTTATTAATTTCTTGTAACCCTAGCACCCAGATCTAGAATTTTAAGTGTTATTTTGAAGGGGTTTTGGTGCTTAGAAAAATCTAATCTGTAGTTCATTGGAAAGGGAAAAATCCCAAGTTTATTGTGCACTTTGTTTCATGCGAAAAGGAGTATTGATGAAGTTATGATCTTTAGAAATTTTCAGTTGTATGCAAACCTGATTTATTTAATAACTATTAAAAAAATCAAAATTAAGAGGATTTAAATTCCAATTGATCCGCCCATCTAGCCCACCACCTTGGCTACTTCCAACCCCATTTTGGGTTGTAATTAGCCAACATTGGGTTATTTGAGGTTGAATCAAAAGGATCTAATCCTTCTTGATTTGATTGGTGTGGAAGTTTGTTAAAATTCCCATTGGTCCCAAAAAGGGGACATCACACTCTTGGATTACTTTGATTTTCTAAGTCTAAATGGATGTTTATGCAATCGATGATTTAGCCCATATACTAAATTTGCATGGCACCAAACGTACACTTGGCTAAGTTAGCTTTCGAGTTGATTTTGTTCATAGTGTGTAGGGAACACAAGATGTGTTCCACATGCTCCTCCCAAGTCTTGTAGATGAGGATGTCATCCAAGTAGACGATAATGGAGTTGGCGAAAGGCTGAAGTATGTTTCTCATTAATCAAGCGCATGAATGTCGTTGACACATTGGTCAAGCCAAAGGGCATGACCAACAATTTGTAAAATCCTTCCTTGATCTTGAATGGTGTTTTCCATATATCTTCAAGATGGACTAGTACCTGATGGTAACCTGACTTCAAGTCAATCTTGGTGAAGTATTGTGTACCTTGGAGTTGGTTCAGGAGGTCATCAATGTACGGCAATGGATACCAATTCTTCACCATTATCTTGTTAAGTGTGAGATAGTCGATGCACAAGCACCATATGCCACCTTTCTTAGGATCAAAGACTTCTGGGCTGCCACAAGGAGACCTTGGCATGATAATGCCTTGATCGAGAAGCTCTTGGATCTAGCGCCAAACTTCATCATCCTCCCAAATGGACCTGCAGCATATGGATTGTTTGGAAGTGGGGATCCGATAACCAAATCGATTTGAAGCTTTATTGCATATTGTGTTGGGATACCTTTTGGCTCTTTGAAGACATCTCCATATTGATACAGTAATTTGTCAAGTTCTTGCTACAACAATGATTGCACGGGTTGGCACAGCACCAATGCTGACTTGCTCAGTTGCGTAGGTGCTTCCGGACAGATCATGAGTAGCACAAACTTCTGCATATGCTAAATGAGCATACAGCATTGTTTTCCTGAGAGCAAATTGAGTTTGGTCTTTAAAGGCAACTCCAAAAGATTGAAGTGACGATCATTGATATGGATGGTCCATCGCTGACATGGCTTGATATGCAGCATCACAATCATACACATACAATCTTCCAAGGAAGATGTCACAGACCTCTAGTGGCACGAGGTCAAAAGTGACCGTGTCCTCGATAAGTTTGACTATATACTTAAAAGTGCATTGTCGCCAAACATGAATATCTTTTGTTTCTTGTTGGAGCCATCCTAGAGAGTATGGTCAAGGAAGTGCTTCAGTGGTAAGACCAAGGCATTGAACTAGATTTTGTGCAACAATGTTCTTCTAACTCCCACTATTGATTATGATATGAAGGGACCAACCCTTGACCCAACACTAAGTGTGGAAGAGACATTCTTGTTCCTCATAAGTGTTAGTAATAAAGGTGTTGACGCTCAACTGGACCAATGTTAACTGCTTGCACAAAACCTAATGTAGATTTCACAATCAAAAGCATCGAAAAAGCATAATGTTTGTTGCCTCAAGTTTATTCTAAGGGCTGAAGGATTGAAAAAGCATAATGTGATCTAGAAGAAATTTATTTTTTCTATCAACGCAACATTGTTTCAAGTTTTTAAAAATAAAAAATTGTGGACGTTTTTCACACCCTTGTGCAAAATAACAGTCATTGGATTTGTCTAGGCAAGACGATCATGATAGTATAAGAAACCAATAACCCTATATTTGGGATTCTTTTCGTCCTTTCAAAATCTAAGTCTTTGGATTCATCTCAGAGAGACAATCACAGCAGTACAAGCCTTTGGCAATCCTTTTATGACCCTAAACCCTGAACCCTAAATCCTAAACCCCAAACCCTAAACTCTAGAACCTAAACTCTAAACCCTAAAGTCATGCATGGCAAGTCCACAAACTAGAGGCCCTAGAAAAGGGCCAAAGCTTTCTCTGCTAGGAAACAACTGCCTAAACCAAAGGTAAGAGATGAATTTTGTACGGTTTGACCTATCGGGATATCTGGATTTAATGGCTCGAACTCCAAGTCAAATCTGTATAGCTTGGCTAAAAATGAAATTTGTCACCCTCTGATATAGATTGCCAAAGTCGAGTTGCTTTGACATATCTTAGAACAATCAAGCGGCATCAATGCTAAATTGTCCAACGATCATGATTTTCTTGGTTTAGGTACAAATGCCGAGAAAATCCATCAATAGCCAACCAAGTAACACCGGGTTTCCAAGCCATAACGTGGTTTAAGACCCATATCAGGGTGCAACCTTAGCCCACACTGTTTGCTAGAGTGATTCATCGTTCTCAGGACATGAATCATCATAGAATGACAACTTCAGTGCGACATAGGTTGATAGAAAAAGAATTACAATCACCTACATCAATCAAAGTTTTGCAAAATATTCTGTAGGATTTACACTAGACCCAATGTGCACAAAAGGTGGTAATGGTACCTTTGTAGTTAGAACCAAATTTCTACATCGAAGCAATAGTGTAGGAGGCCTAGTTATGCAGTCATATCAGAAGAAGGACCTTACTATCACCTAGTCAATGTTTACTGATGAACTGTAGATGAACCACCGCAACAATGTGATGGCAGAGATCATCAACATCAGAAAATAAGTATCACAACTATCATCACCATCACTTTTGACATAAAGCTTCAGATTCAAAAGACTTAGTATGAATCTAGAATTCTTGTCAGATGTTGGTCAATTGTTATACGCTCGTGGAGCATTCTTAAGTCTTTACAAGGACATTAATCAACTTGCAAGCCAGGATGATCAAAGAGATCAGGTACCCGAAAACCTGGGCAGTCTCCACTAACGGAGATCACAGTACTTCAGCACAGTCATTCCCTCAACCTACCAAATCGAACTCTTTGCATACAAATTGATGAGAATACCTTCTAGCCAAAGGGTTGGGCTGCAACTGGGGAGAAGCAAATGCAGTAAAGTGACCATCTCTGTATTAGGAAGCAAATTGTCTCCTACATTGAAGGTGACTATTCCCTCTTGTTGAGGATGAGGAAGTATTTTGCAGAGTTGAGGATGGGCCTGTGTACTTGAATCTAAAGTAGCCCATCGGATTATGTGTTTGAACTTTTACACCCATTTGCAACCAATGGGTTGTTTCACTTGGAGGGAATTCCACAATTTCTAGCGTATTGTTCTTCAGAAACAAAAGGTGTCATGTTTTGTTTGTGTGGCAGTCTCCCATTTAGGTTTGGCTTTTGGTCTAAAATATCTTTGTGGTTCATGCACTATGAGAAGATTAGTTGGCAAAACAGTAAAAATGAAAACACTTTGTAATCAACAAGCTCCTGACCAATCCTCTAGGGCCGTGCTTTCCAATGGTGGCATTAGTCATTCCCAAGCACATGCTTTATGGTGGAATAAAACCACCATAGGCCTTTGTTGATAACTAGGCTAGAGTTCTCCTAAGTTGGCTGATCATTTGCATGAATATGGGACCAGACATCATTTTGGTGTCTTTTATATGCCAACATTGTGTATCCTTTTCTCTTGATTGTGCACAATTGCAATAAGAGAATTCCAAAATTTGACTGAACATTAACTAAGAGTGAAAATTACATTTTCATAATTAGATTATATGCCATTCTGAACTATGAATGATTTAACATGCATTGTCATCACAATCTAGCCTCAATTCTCATGCCGGTGACACATCAGATATCTCCCTAAGGGACTAGATAGCGTGTTGTAGGACACACTACCTTCTGCCATTTTGCAACCAAAATATTGATAAAAATAGTGCTTATGGAAAACTTGTGATAGAAAAAGATTATATCAAGACTAAGTGTTTAGAACTCCCAAACTTGTATTATTTCAGTGAAAGATCCCCAATAGTTCTTTTACCCTAAATCAGATTTTTATTGACTTGCAAATGATAAAATATAACTGTTTGAAACTCCGGCGAATAAACTAGGGCAAAACTGGAGCTTTTCTATCAAATGCAACTAGGGTATGAATTGGATCTCAATGCAGATAACACCAAAAATTTATATTTTCTTTCCCAATCAATTTCTAATATATTTAGAGGCCAAAATATGATAGAAATCAGATTTATTTGCATACAAATAACTCAAAATTGCAGATCTGAAATCTGAATGCAAATTGGCTAGAAAACCCTCTAAAAATGCTCAGAAAATTATAAAATTGCAGCTCCTTTATTTATGAAAATATGGGGATGATTGACAACAATTTTTAGATGTAAATACCTCTAGAAAACAGGTCCAAACAGCCCAAACTGGGTCGATCCAACTGCTGCAAATAAATCACCAAAGAACACCAAAAAACTGCTGGAATTTGACTGAAAAAACTGATTTAGCTCGCTGGAAATTTCTGAGTGAAATCCCCTCTCAATCCCTTGGGGTTTTCGTCCGCAAGAGATAAATCCACAAGGATTTTCGTCCTTGGAATTTCTTACAAAGCTGGAAGCTCTTGCAATGGAAAATATGATAGCAAAAATTTGGATCTCCCTCAAGCAAGTCGACTTGCTCATATAAAAGAAAAATAGCCCAAAAAGCACCTCCAAAATCAGCCAATGATATTATTCCTTCTCCCTAAGCTGGTTGCATTTTTCCTTATGGGCCATTTGTCACACTTCCGTATTTTTTAATCCCAAGAGCAAGTCACATTTTCCCCCATAATACAATTAAATTTAATTGTATTTTGACATTGGTATTTTATTTTAGTAATAAGCTTTATTGTTTATTACTATGTGCAACTTATAATGTTATTTTAAAAATATTTGCACAATATAATAAAATAATAAAACTCAGTCACCCTTGACACTTCCTTTGGCCGTCGGGTAGACAAAAAGGGCCAAAGGTCTTCATCCTAGCTCATTCGGAAAGAGGGGACATTACAGGAGTAGACATCATTTTGGGAGTCCAATGGCTCATAACCTTGGGAACAATCGAAATGAATTTCCAAAAGTCATTCATGTGTTTTCATTTAGAGGGCAGGACATTTGAACTATGTGGGTTGCATGTGCAAAATTTAGCTCTCATCAGAGGAAAAAGATGCTCAAAAGGGGACCAGATGGGTTTGTAGCACAATTGTCATTAGAAGCACAAGCAGCAAAGATGTCTACACTGCCAGAGTTATGGGCGATTGTTGATAACCACTCAATCGTTTTTGGAGTGATGTCAAAGGACTACCTCCAAAAAGGGATCATGATCATTTCCATTCAACTGATACCAAGGAGTCAACCACCCAACATCAACCCTTACAAGTACCCATAAGTATAAGAGAGTGAAATTGAGAAGATGGTAAAGGAAATGTTGGAGGTAGATATTATCAAACCAACCTTATAGAGAACTCAACAAGTACATACACCATCAACAATAAGTTTCTCATTCCAATAATTGATGATTTGTTAGATAAATTACATACATGGTTTTGTTTACTTCACGAAACTTGATCTCCGCTTGAGATAACATCAAAACCGGATCAAAGATGAGGATATATATAAGACAACTTTTATAACACATGAAGGCCACAATGAGTTTTTGGTGATGCCTTTTGCTCTCACGAACATACCATCAACATTTCATAGTTTGATGAACACCATCTTTTGACCATTTTTGCATAAAGTTGTCTTGGTATTTTTTGATGACACATTAATATACAACAAGACATGGGAAAGACACTTACAACATGTGGATCCAGTGTTAGTCATTATGGAACAACATCAGCTTTAACCCAAGCCTTCCAAGTGTGCTTTTGGAGTGAAAGAGGTGGAATACTTGGTTCACATTGCTTCAAATGAAGGCGTAGAAATGGAACCCCACAAGACCAAGGCCATGGTAGAATGGCAAGTTCCAAAAACCCTCAAGAACCTCTAGGACTTCTTAGGGCTGAAAAATTATTATCATCATTTTGTGAAAAACGGTAGCAGCACCAATCACAGCTATGTTGAAGGACTCCTCCCACTGGAACAAAGCAGACACCAAGGCATTTGAGAAGCTGAAGGAAGCCATGTGCACCACTTCGGTTTTGGCAACCCCATACTTTTTGAAGACCTTCATTGTTGAATGTAATACATTGGAGTATCGAACGGGGGTCGTACTCATGCAAGGACTACCCACTACATTTGAGAGTCGGCAGCTGAAAGGAAATAATTTTCTAAAACCCATCTATGAGATGGAGATGATGGCTATTCTTCATGTCAGCAAACAATGAAGACCATATTTGATGGGTAGACACTTTAAGATAAAGACAGATCATGATAGTCCAAAATACTTCTTGGAAGAGAGGTTGTCCTCAGAAAAACAACAAGAATGTTGCGGTATGACTTTGAAATCATCGATAAGAAAGGGAAGGATAATGTAGTTGCGGATGCACTGTGTAGGAGGGATGAATCCATAGAGGCATTGTTATGAGCAATGTCCACAATACAAGAAGATTGGGTAGATGAGCAACATCTGAATGAGAGAATGACACATATATGCAAGTTCTAATTCATAAGCTCCAACAGGATTCTAGTGTATGAGACAAATTTGTGTGGAAAGGGTACACCATATGGTACAACGATAGGTTGTACTTGTGCAAGAATTAAGCTTTGTTGTACTTGTGTAAGAATTAAGCCCTTAAACACAAGGTTCTTGCAGAGCTCCATACATCTCTAGTAGGGGGCATTCATGATTTCTGAAGACTTATCATAGAATCAAGCAAGATTTCTTTTGAAAACGAATCAAGAGGGAAGTCTAGAAATTTGTGGCAGAATGTATAGTGTGTAAACAAAACAAGGGTCGGACAATTAAGGCACTAGGTACTATTTATTCTCAGTCAGAGATGGGAGGAGGTTTCCATGGATTCATTGTAGGGTTGCCCATATCGGAAGGAAAAAATGTCATCGTAGTGATTGTGGATAAGCTCACCAACTATTCCCATTTTTGTTGGTGTTTGTCACATCCATTTGTAGCAAGCACAATAGCATTTGCTTTTTGGATACAATTCAGAAGTTACATGGGACCACCAAGATCATAGTAAGTGATTGTGATCCTATCTCTTTACCAATAATTTTTGGACTGATTTATTCTCATCTTTAGGTACTCAGTTGGCTCATAGCTCGTCATATCATCCTCAATCAGATGGACTAACTGAGGTGGTCAACAAATTACTAGAAGGTTATCTCCATTGCTTTGCCTCATATAAACAATAGAGATGAGTACATTGGATACCAGTAGAGGAATGGTGGTATAACACTTCCATACTTCATCAAAAATGTCTCTATTTTGTAACATTGTATGGGTACCAACCACCATCCATCACCTCTTTCTTGAGGGTACAGCCAAAGGTTCAAGCTATTGAAGATCACACTCGACACCAACAAGAGGTTTTAGCTAGCCTATGGGAAAAAGTGCCAATGGCGTAGAACCAAATGAAGCAAGAAGTTGATCAACGCCGCAATGAAAGGCATTTTGAAGTAGGCAACTGGATCTTTGTGTGCCTACAACCATACAAGAAAATGTCCTTGAAACAATAGAAGAAGGATAACAAGCTTGCTCCTAAGTATTATGGTCATTATCATATAGTGCCAAGAATTAGCAGTGTAGCATACAAGCTGGAGTTACCTTTGTCTACACGAATACATCTAGTATTTCAAGCCTCTTGCTTGAAGAAGGTCATTGGACACAGAGTATCTGCCCAGACAGAGTTACCAGAGTTGGACGAGGAACGCAAAGTCATTATAAAACCTGATAAGATCCTTCAAACACGCAATAAGACGTTGCGAACCAAGGTGGTTAAGAAGTATTTGATCACGTGTAATGTCCCTTTTGTGGCTAAATCTGAACACCAAAGGAACTTGCACAAATCCAAATAGTAAACTGAAATTTAATTCTTAAACCCTAGCAGCAGGTTGTAAACATAATTTTTTATGATAACAATCAGCCACAAATTTGTTGCAAATAATATAGACAACCTTCAAAATATTATTCTTCAAAACTAGAAATGATTGCAAGAGAAAAGCACCGGAAAACATATCGTTTTGCAATTTTAATATTAACTGGAATTAATTAACAACAGCAGTGAACACCCTTTACAAATATCGCTGGAACTAAGCATTTCCAAGTCGAAACACAAGTACAAATAGAAGATCCATCTGCTAAAAATATGGAGAACACTATTGTGCAAGAATTTGATACCACCGGGCCCTAGAACACCAAGAACTTCACCTTAGGGCAGGTCTCCACCCTTGGGAAGGGCTGGAAATGACTGCAAACTGATTTTCGCACAATGAAATCTCCGTGTGAGATCACCTTTTTGCAAGTTTAAGGGGTTTCGTCCTCAAACTAACCACTATTGAGGGGTTTCATCCGCAATAGGTCTTTCAAGAGGGTTTTCGTCCTCAAGGAGAGAAAGAAAGAGCAAGAGTGCTCCAACTCCAAGAAAGAAAATTATCAAATGATCAATTGTGTCTTCCTCCACCCCAAGCGACCCCTTTTATAATGAAAAGTGGCACCACAATTCAAAAACATTCCCCAATGAGAACCAACCTTCTTTGGGGGGATTACATTCTTTTCATTTTTAATTTGTATCTTCTTTTTGTCCTTTTAAGTTGGCGCTAGCATATTCCCACCAACTTGAGTTTATAATGTCACAATTAGAAAGTTGCCAAAAATTTAATACATGGATACAATTAGCAACTTATAATTATAATTTATGACATTAATGACTTCCCTCGTTTCCTTGGGCCCACAGGAAGTGGAATGGGCCAAAGGTCTTCCGTCGAACTAACTACGAGAAAGGGACATTACATCATGTGGAATAATCTAATCAGTGAGGAAGCAACATGGGAAGATGAAGCATTCCTGTACAAGTATCCAAAGTTAGTCAATATTGAGGACAACGTTGGTTTGAAGGGAAGGGGCATGCTATGCCTTTACCCTATATCATGTTTTGGGATATGTGTGGCCAACTTGTGGCTAACATTTAACCTTTTAGTTTGTCAAATCATAATTCTCTATGTCTTCATATCGTTAATAGGGTCGGCCTATGGAGTAACCATAACCTAAGTAGGGTATATAAGAGGTAGCGGTTTGTACTTGAACATCATATTGCATATTTTATTCTTATTCTAAGGTTGTGGATGTTTCCCCCTCGTATTGACTCAATCATATATTTCTAGTGTTCTATTCCATGCATTGTCATATTGAGTGAATTTTCTCTACTTTGCTCTCATTATTGTTATCTGTTGCTATTGTTATGTTCTTGAAACTCATATTGTGAATCCTGGCTGAATATACCTAAGTAAATTCCTTACAGAGTGATCTTATTCATCTAAGAATAAAAACGTTGTGGAGGATGATCTTGTTGATACCTCAAAGGGGGTAGAATGGTTGTAGCTGCTTCATTGATGTACATAAAACGTCGCAGGGTCCAATGTGCATTACGGAAGTACGTGCCCCCCCCCAAAACCCAAGTATTTGGGATGTCCTAGATGTTTTGGGGACACCAAAACGCGGAGGAAACATTTCCTTGCCGTTTCCTGGATGCCAACGATGAAGGGAAATGTACCAAGGACGTTTGGGAAAGGTAGGAAATATCTAGGAGACCTTTGGAACTTGAGGGGCACATCGGCGACGTATGGACATCCCCGAGACGGTCAAGGGACGTCTCAAGGATTTCCAAACATCCCTGACGTCGCAGCAGTTTTTTAACACTTTCTTTTTTTAAAAACACTTTTTTGACTTTTTTTATTGAAAAGTAATAATAACATAAAACAAACAAACATAAGGTAGGAAATGTCCCAGAGACATTTAGAACTTGAGGGGGTCGTCCCCGAGATGGTCAAGGAACATCCCGGGGATGTCCAACCGTCCCCAACGTCACAATATTTTTTTAACACTTTTTCTTTATAAAAAAAACTCTTTTTTCACTTTTTTTAAATTGCAAAGTAATAATAACATAAAACAAACATAATAACCTAACCCTAACCCCAAAAGTGACATTTTAAGCTATAAAATGACTCTATGGCCTCATTCCATATCACATTCAATATTCACACTTGAGCAAAGTGAGCAAAGAGAAGAAGAAAGAGCAAGAGGAAGAAGAAAGGCAAGAGCAAGCAAGAAGTATTTATAATTTTATTTGTTTACAATGCTTAATAATAGTCTCTCGTTTTTAAAATTTAGATTCTATTTGCACATTTTAGGGATTGTTTTTAAGCTTTTGTATCTACATTCACAATGTATTCATGTTTATAGTTTATAGGATTTTACAAAATGCATATTGCATAGGGTTTGATTGTTATTGGGTAGTTTTTTTTTTTTTTAAATAGATCTTAAAACATAAAACTCTTGATTGTTGATTCAATGATTCATTGAATAGGTTTGGCTAGGTTTAACTTTACCATGATAGTATGATACACATTCCTAGAAACAATAACATTAGGAATACAATAACTGTCAATTGTTCAGTCGCTCAGATAAAGCAATATGTAAGATACTATTATTCAAAAAGAAAGAAAGAAATCATCTAAATTTGAATAAAGACTCTAAAATTAAGGTGAAAAAGGTAGAATACAACATTTGAATGTAGATACAAAAATGAAAAACTTAATACTCCTACAGCTATGTTTGATGTTTTAGTTTTTACGTTTTTGTTTTTTAATATTTTTGCATATAGTTATTGGCCTAATAGCCTATAGCTTTTTTTAAATCATTGTGACAATGTGATTGCAATTTGCATGTAGTTATAACCTATGGCTGTTTTTTTTAATTCATTGTATTCATTTGCACAATGGTATACTGGTTATGAATGTTTTACTTTTTCTGAATCATTGCATATACTATATAGTTACTTTTTTTTTACTCATTGAATAATACAAATAGTTATGGTTGTTTTGCTTGTTTATAAATCAAAATTGCAATCATTGCCTATACTTATAGTTATCTTTTTTTTAATTCATTACATATAGTTATGGTTGTTTTTAATTCATTGCAGCCCCAACAATCATCACAATGAGTTCTTCTGAGTATGGTTATGAATCAGAGGAGTAGACGGTTGAACTTGAGATAGGTGGAAGTGTTGGTGATGACATAATTGGGGGAGTTGGAGAAGTGAGCCAACGGCAAATGGTAGTGGAGCAGCAGGCAAGCTAGTGGAGCATGCCTACAATCATATTTATTGGACCCCGTGTTGTGTGCATGCCATGAACAATGAACTAAAAGACATGGGGAAGATTGAATAGCCCAACAATCTTGGTGAACGAGGCCAAGGACGTGCAGAAGTTTATATGAATCACCACACTCATTGGCACACTTTCAAAAAAAATCAAAGAAGCAATTCCTGAAACCAGTTGACACCCACTTTGTATCTTATTTTATTTTGTTAGAGAGAATGACTGAGTTGCAGGAGGCCCTGCAAATTATGATTATAACACAAGATTAGACTAGGTGGTGTAATTGCACACCCCACTTCATATGGCTGCATAGTGCACTGAAGTGGTGTTACGGGAAACATTTTGGGTTGATGTGAAATACCTCACATCAATTATAACTCCAGTTTTTAGCATCATTAGATATGGGGATTCTAACAGCTCTAATCTTGGTGAGATTTATGAAGGCCTTTAAAAAAATGTATAGTCCACAAAAGGTTTCACAGATCAGGTTGGAGTGGCTCGACTTCACTGAACATTGGCACATGACAAGCTGGTGAGTTGGTGGCAATTGTATGGGCATTCAGGACTGCTGTGAACACTTGCAATTTGCCTCCTTTCCCAAGTTTCTAGTGCCTTTGGCTTTGAGAGGAATTGGTCTACATATAGTTGGATCCACTTTGTAACAAGGAATAGGCTTAACTCTGCAAAAGCGAAGAAACTTGTAGTTATACACAGTGTTTTGTGTCTTATGGATCACAAGACAACTGAGTACAAGCAGACCCCGAACATTACGATGGGATGTAGATCCCGAGGAAGCCGAGGTAGGTAGGAGAAGACAATACTATGCAACAAGGATTGATTGGGCTTTCCTTCGAGGACAAGGATGATAGTTCCTGCGAGGAGTTCATGGATGTTGCTTCAAATGTTGATTCTGATTTTTAGGTTGAAACTTGTCCTCTTTTTTTTGTAATATTGACAATTGTTGGTGTATTTGAATTTGAGACTAATGATATGAATATCAACTATTGTCACTTGATCAATCGTAATGGTTTTACAATTTATATCAGCTTATTGAATTTTAAGTCTCAAATAAAAATGATTTTATAAAATTATGTATAACTATATTTATTAATTAATAATTTAAATGTATTTAATATTTATGATTTCAGCTTATTTAAATCTCAAATGGTTTTATTTCATCTTATTTATGTCTCAAATGGTTTTATTTCAGCTTGTATATAGATTAGTCATTATAAATTTATATTTTAAATATTTATATATTTTTTTAATCAGCCGCCTCCTTGCCATCCCCCCGCCGTCCCGAAGTCTTAGGTAACACCGGTCCAATGCAGTGCATCACACATTGAGACAAACGATGCAAGCTCTTCTCAGCCTTAGTTGTATCTTTTATATTATGTTTTTTGTTGATGTCATTGCCATGAATTTCTAAATACGTATTTTGTATACAAGGAAACAATTTTCTGAATATAAAGCAACTCTTATTTAATATCATTCTCAAGTTTCAAGATCAATTGTTCAACTTCAAACATTCGATATCACATTATTTACTTACTTCTTTGTGTGTACATGCATCCGTTAGATATCATTGATTAGTTTTAACTTTTAAGTGTGCTTTAAGTTCATTTGATACGGAATGCATTTTAACAGTTTTTCCCCTAAAATTCATTATTTTTTATGTTTTTTACAATTTTTGAAGTCTTGTTGAATCCATGTGGAAAATTGGCTTCCCAAGTTTTTGCCAAATCTGAGTCTTGTTACTATGGTTACAACAGAAGACAGTTACAAAATAGTTCATCTTCTGCTTGGTTGACGGTTCACCTTTCTATAGGTGTGACAGTTGGACTCCCATTGTCACAGATTACTGACAGGTACTCTGACATGGAACAAACCCAGAAGTTCCACTTGGCATGCTGAGGTACAACGAGGAGCTGCCACTTGGTGTGAGAGGGTGCAGCGAGGAACTGCTACTCGGCTGCAGAGTTCTGACGGGCTTGCATGGAGCAGAAGAGCTGCACTAGCATGCAACAGTGCTGCAAAAAATGCACAGGTGTTGCACAATGCCTCGAGATCGGGGAGCTCAAGTACTTCAAAGGAGCATGTGGGCCGACGCAGCCACTCTTGGATAAGGGTTATAGACATCACCCACATATTCAAATAACTCATATATATTTCCTTCAACACGTGATTGCTTGAGAGATTTGATTTGGGGATAGATCTTTGAACTCTTGAACTCCACCGTCTATCTTAAGATCCACGGAACTTTCTGCACCCTCAACCCGCTTATCTTTCTCCCTGATCTCCTCCATATTCTTAGCATAGTTATGTTGTTTATGAAGACTGTCATCATTTTCAGCTAGATTGGGGCTATTTTCACAAACTTTGCTGCGGCCAGACTCCTTTTTTTCCCTCCAGACTAATTTAGGGTTTGTGTACTGGTTTGAAATTCCTAGGAGACTTACCAATAGCACTTTCATTAGGGTTTTCAGGATTCCCTTTCTTAGAATTCTAGTTCTGCCTATTTTCATAAATCCGGCTAGAGGCATATTTTTTTATTATGTCCATTCTGCTCACAGAATCAACATGTTGAAAGATCACCTAGACCCACTAAATTGTACACATAGAATGCACCATTAGCATTGACCCTAATGGCTTCAAGTCGGTGGACCATGACATCATAAGAGATCAAAACCCTCCCATACATATGCGAAAGTGGGCCACTGGTATAGTCTACTTAAGGACATTCCTAAGGTTTTCACCAAGTCTGGAAGTATGTTCCACAATTGCCTAGGTAAATCATAGATTTCTGACCACCTAGGCTCACCAAACACTAGTATTTTAACAAGGTCAATTTCATATAATCAAGCCATTACTTTTTTTAATTAGTTTTCTATCAAAAGATCATAATCTATTCAATATGTATGGGAAATGAGTACAAAAACACCCAAATCTGATAGAGAAAAATCAGCGGAGGACAGAATGCAATCGTAAGTTACTAAAAGATCCTTGTGAAAAGCTCCAAAATATAACCTCTCAGACACCCCTAAGACAAAGAACAGAACCAGATGAGCTGGCATAATACCATGCTTCTGATAACAAACGACAGACCTATTTGAAAAAGCACATACTCGTTAAAGACTGCCGGATACTTAGAAAGTTTTATACTGAGGATTAGAAGTCATTGCCTTAAAATTGTAAAGAGACACAGCTTCAAAACCATTTATCAATCCCTCTTTTGGCCGTGGAGTTCAAATTAAAATAAAAAAATAAACACACCAGTTAGGTTCATTCTGCATGATGGCAAAAAATCCATTTTTTGTCTAATTGTATTAATCCAACCTTCAAGGAACCTCCTAGAAGGCATATAGCGTTTATGGCAACGAAGAAAATAGAATTCCTTTACAAATTATATTATTCTCTTTTTTATTTTGTTTTGCATGGCAATGTTAGGATTGAAAGAGGCTAGATTCCTACCTTCAGTTTCCTGAATTTATTTTGCAAAATATTTCTGTTCTGTGTTTTCCACCGCCTCAAACTCTGCTCCTCCTCTTCTACATTATCCTCGCTATTGACAGTTTCTGCATTCTCTGCACATCTCCCTTGGTCCCTGAGCACTTGACCATCATTTCCATCACTCTTTTCCTTACGCTTGATCTAAATCAACAGGTTCAAAAGCAAATGGTGTTCTCCATTTCGGTTTTCATTCTTATTTTCTATGTTACCTACCATCCAGCAGCAATTAATGCAGACTCAATTAGGCTGCTTGAATCAAAGCCCGTACCATAAGCCTCTTTTCAATTCTCACAAAACAAAAGTTTGAGATCCTAGTTTAAACTTTACCTGGTATCACTTTGAAATCCGCACCCAAGTTGACCAATACCACCAACACAAAGCATACGAGTCTTCTATGTATCTCAATTTGAGCCAAGTCTCACCGCATACAAACCAGGAAAGGACTTTGAAGACACTCTAATGGAGTTCATCTTTTGTGTCTTTTTCTTCTTAGAATAAAAACTCCAAGTTCCATTCCTACACCTCTTAATTTTCATGTATTTCCCCAAAAAAAGTTACTAGTATAAATCAAAGACTCCAGAAAACTTCCCAAATTTAGCAAGAAATTGCATGTTTTTATTATAGTGGTGGTGGTAGTGTTTTAATATAAACACGGTATGCTCTGCATTCTAATAATAAGATGTGCCAGCAATCCCAAGCTAAAACCATGGGAAAGTTAGGCCATTATATCCGATTGGCAACAAAGAAAGAACGTGAAAATTTCGGATACAGATTAAATGAAGAAGCCCCCACAATAGATAAGATAAGAAATGTTCTGGGTTCGTCGGTGTTTGCAAAAGCATAAATTACAAACTGCCTCTTGCTTGATATGGATGTTAGGAAAAGAGGGCAAACGCCTACAATCAATTCTACATTATAACAGTTTCATGCTTTCCCTGACATAAGTGTATATCAACAATTGTACTTCATTAGGTGTATCTCAATTACAAGGAAAACGAAAGAAAATATAGGAACGAATAAATACCGTTTGGTAGGCAAGGCATTTGCATTGGCATTGGAAGTTGCCACATTCCGAGAAAAACCAGGTCTCGTGGAAGCTATGGTAACTCTGTTCGTGCTTCGTTTTCCTTTCCAAACACCAGCCCCGACAATTATTAGAGCATCTGAAGAGTGTAGGGATACCCACAGCTTCATTCTGGTGCCAATGCCACCCATCATTGTGTTCTGCTGTGTCATCCAATTATGGTGGGATTTTGATTATGCTCCATGTTTACAGAGGAAGCCCTTTCAGAGTGGAAATTTTACCACAATTTTCGCCAACAATGGTTTTGTGATGCACATATGTTCCAATTAGATAGACATATACTTTGCAAATACCTGGAATTTCTGGTGTGAAGAAAATAATTGTAATGAGCCGAGTATGTAAATATTTCATGAGGTAAATATATATTTATATATTGAAGGATAAATATTCGAGTTTATGAATATATATTGCACAAAAAAGCATCTCATGGAATATACTAGCAATTGCACCGCAAACGTGCAATGGAGACGCCGATAGAGGAGGCAATTATTGTTTCAAAATGGTAAATGTTGTGGAGAGAAGGAACCGGAAGTGTGTAAAAGAAGACGATAAATTGAGTAGTGGAAGAACTCGGCAGGAGAAGAGGAGGGAGAAAGAATGTGTGTGGAGGAAGAAGATATGGCGTTAAATTTGTAAGGAGCTTTGCATTTGAAGCAGTCTTTGTTCTTCTAATTTGTGCATAGGCACATATGTGCCAAGTGTTATCTTGGAGGAGGTGTGAAAAGAAAATGTTGGGTAGATACGAAGGTTTTGCATGCGTGGCACTATTGAAATAACCATGAATGTAAGGCCTTGGTGTTCAATGTCTCCATTGTCAATAGTCGCATTGTCTAAAGTTAGGCCTTGAGATTTATATACTGTGAGGGCCCAAGCTATCTTCAGTGGGAGTTGCCTTCGAGACCCACGAGAAATGGGTGTGATAGGAATGTGCAAAGTATTTTGAGGGTCCCATGCAGGTTGGATGTATCTTCTGAACTGAACAATAAACAAAAGAAGGTAGATTCGGTGGACTTAAACCTACATTGTAGATGATGAATACCAAAATCCAAAGGGAACCATCAACAAGGTTTGCCTCAACCTAGAGGTTAGCTGTAAACATAACCTTTTTCCCAATACAAAGTAGAAGTTTACAAAACAATTGGCCATCTTGGGGGTCACATGAATGTGATAGTCTTGTGCTTCGTGCATTCCAATGTGCGATGGGGGCAGCCGTAGAGCGTAACATTAATTTGTTGTGATGGTCGATTACACCAAAAAAATATGTGATTGAATCAAATTCTCTCTATTTTCAAAACAATATCAAAACTTTGAATCAAAGAAACCAAATAAACTCTCTTGGTAAAGAAATCACCAACGTAAGGAATTTGGGATGTTGGAGGCCAAAGCAGCAAAAACTCTTCCTCTACATTATAGAAAGACATGCAAAATCACCATACAAACCTTTATTGACAAAAGAGAACCCACAAAATGCAGTTTTTGGCATAATAAATTACCCAAATGAAGTGGAGATTATTAATATTTTTCTGCACAATCAATACAAAGGATAAGGTAACTATGAAATGAAAGTGAAATGGAGCAATCGATTCATTTGTTCCTTATCAAATATGCATTTCAAAACAAATTAATCTGTAATTTAATTTATGAATTACAACAAAAATGTATTTAGTATATACATAAACATTAATATTAGTCCTATGATAAATAGGAAATGTTGCAAGTCATTTCGCATAGACAAAGAATTTATGAATCATTACAACACAGTAATTTTGGAGCAAGTATGTCTGCCTAGAGAAAATCTGAAAAAAATTATGGGTAGCCAATGAGGAATCTATGAAGCAAGCGAAGATTCACTCCAATAAAAAAACAAAAAGAAAGGTTGCAACTGCAATGATCTAATCACACTGATTAGATCTCAATATCAGGATTCCGATGGTGGTGGAAAGTTTGTAGATCAACTCGAACGGTTGCAGGATGTTGGAGAACATTTCCAACTCTACATGAAAATTGCATGAGGATGAAACTACTCTCCTTCCTGAATATAACCATAATACTCTTGCCTTTTTACAGGGGGTTGATTGCATGGGAAAAGTTATTGAAGCATGTCAGGAAGCTTTGGATCGGATGACTTTTGTTGAAAAATTGTGATCCTCAACATCTCAATACCATTATTATGCTTAATGTTGTCGAAATTGACGCAGATATAATATGTACGACTGCTTATAATGAATTCCAGAGGCTCCTAAAACTGCACAAACAAGTTCTTGATTTTCCAAACAATTTGGTTGATTCAACCGACTCTCTAGTAGACAAAAATATGGCCCGTGAAGCCATTAAAAAGGTACTAAAAGATGCTAAGACACAAATGAATGTGTAGAAACACTTAATGGTAGCCAACAAAGTTGAAGGCCTCAAAGAAAAGATAAATACAGAAGGTTGTGAACCACGAAAATCAAAGGATTGGGGTGCAATACCAATGTACAACGTGAGGTCATCAAGATACACCACTATGCACTTATTTTTTAGATCTTTGAAATCTATGTCCATGGACCTTTGAAAAGTACCTCCAGCATTGATAAGACAAAAAAAATTATATCCAACATCGTTGGAAAACTCCTTGAACACATCGTAAACAAAGAAGGTACAAAATATTGGTCCTAAACAAGTATTGGCCATTCAAAAAAATTCTTTGCCTACAAGCAAGCCAAGTGTTTATTCTTTCTTTGGTAAGGTTGAATTTCTCTGTCGTTTCATTTCAGACTTTACATAATTGACTAAGCACATCATGTACATGATGAAGCATCAAGGAACATTTGGTTGGAACAAGGAAGGAAATAATGCATTCAAAAATTTTAAGAAGGTTATTGCTCATGCCACTACATTTGTGTGCCCGAACTTCAACAAGGATTTCATCATATATTGTTATACCTCCAAACGCACCCTCTCATCCATTCTAGTGTAAAAAATGGTGTAAAAATTGAGTCTCTGATAGAATTCATGATCTTCCCACTAAAGAAAAATGAGACGAAGTATTCCACCGTGGAGAAACATACTTTTGTGGTTGTTAAAGATATCAATAATTTTAGATTCTACATCATGAATTATCATACGATGGTGTTTGTTCTATATACGATAGTGAAATATATACTCATTCAATAGGACCTCGGTTCCAAAAGAGGAAATTAGATTGCCAAATTCGAAGAATATGACCTTGAGATCCAAACTATAAATATAGTATAAGGAAGATCTCTTTTCCAACTGATTGCAGAGAACAATGTAACTTCAAATTAAGAAACTTGATCATATTCTGAAGATGATGTTCTAAATGATGAATTGACCATGGTCCTCTTGGTGAGTACCACTTCCAAATGGTATTCATATGTGATCCATTTCCAGACATATTGATATTTCCCACCGCATATAAATGAAAAACAATGAAGAACTCTAAACTCCAAGCAACAAAGTATGTGATTTGGAATCATATACTTTAAAAAGGAGTAGATAGTTGTTTCTTGCGGTGCATAGACAAAGAGCAATAGGAAAGTTGAAATATTACCATGATCAAGCCTATGGTTGAAATTTCTCAGGCTTGGTCATGACAAACAAAATTATAAGGGGGAGGTATTATTGGCCTACATTTTTTTGAGATGCTCAACAATGGGTAACTAAATGTTAACAATGCCAACAATTTATTGGTAGAACTCATCTAGATACACTCCCTCTCATGCCCATGATAATTAAAGTATGTTTCCAATAATGGGGCTTGGACTTCATAGGTTTTCTCAACTCATATCCAATTGTGGTTCATTCACATGTGTGTAGACACAAAATCACACACTTTGAGTCATTATTTAGTCCCAATATCATACTACTATTCATATGATTCTCAAGTGAAAAGAGTAATAATTAACCCATGTCTTTGGCCATTTTGCATTCTTTTATGTTGTTACTTTCAATCTTGCACCTGTACTTTCCCATTATGTACTCTCATACTGCATTTTTCCTATTTCTGACTGGGGCGCCCATCCAGGACTAGGGCGCCCCTAGGCGCCTTGGTCCCATCTGGGCCCTAATCCTCTTTACACTTTCCTCTCACTTTTTGGGCACTTTCTAGCCATTTGAGCTTCTTATATTTTTGGTGGTCAACCTTTTTGGGGTTAATTACGAAATTAAAACAAGATAACCATATAAATATAAAGTTATGTGACCATAATGAGGGACCAAGCACTAAGCACTTACTATCACCACCTAAGGTTGCATCCATCAAAGGCATCTATAGCTACATTTACATCCATCTAGCTCTATCACAAGGCACACAAGGTTGGTTCATCTACATCACACTTCATAGGAGGGGAGTTTATTGTTTCCATGCACACATTTATTACATTCTACATCTAGTTACTTGCTCGATACTTCACAAAGTGTGACTGACACGAGAGCACCTAGGGCACAATGTTCACACACGCACCTAGAACTACATTAGGACTAAGATGTAGTGCAGTGCTCAATGATAATTCCATCAATTTGGCAGCTGAGGACAGTCTGACCCCTTCATATGCTTCTTTTTAAAGGGTTTTAATGCTTTGTTTGGGATTTTGTAGGTGATTCTTCATTGCAGGTTTACCAGTACTTCAACAATCATACAACGACATTCACGTGACAGGAATTGAACATAGGCAAACACTCATTGACACCTCAGAGGAGGTTTTCTTGGTCATTTTTGTAAGACCAAGGTGCCTAGATCTCAAACCAGGGAACCCATGGGCACTCCTATCCCTCTCCAGGTGCCCTAGTCTAGCCAGATAGTCCAAATATGCACATTTTCAGGCTCTTATGTGAAGGGTTTCCTCTTCTTGTTCATCCGGACTCCACTGCAACACATTCCTGTGACATCATCGAATCAGTTAAGGCTTTCTTAACCCTCTTTGCACATTAGGGTTTCACATTTCATTGCTTAGATTGTCTTGGTATTATTTCAATATTTTATTTACTTCATTTATTCAATTATTTTACTACTCCTATAACATTAGATTACACTAGAATATTCACATTTTTAGTTAATCATTTTGGTAAACACGACCTCGATCTTCAAAAAAATTGGATCCTCATTCTTTGTCTATCATCCTAAAGTCTAGTCATCATGAGTATCTCAATTAATGATTATTCGCTTGCAAATCTTGATTTAAGGCATAGAGTCTAACATCTTCTTGCAACTACTCACATTCCTACTGATATGCATCCAGACTTTGTATATAATTCTTTTGTTGATGCATTTTCTCAACATATTGATTTCTTGTCTAATCCTCATGTTAATCTTAATACCTTCAACAATGACCCGCCCTTGCATATCATGATTCACATTTACAATGTGGGTATCAAGCGCACTTTAACTGACAATAGATCTGAACTCAATGTATGTCCCACATCATCAGTTGAGAAGCTAGGTCTTTCTGTTAGTGATGTTAATTTGTCTTGTCTTTCATTGTGTACATATGATGGTTATGTTAGTCCATGTGTGGGTCACATCACATTGCCTATCACTGTACAGCCAAAAACGATTAACATTGTGTTCTTTGTAATTGATTTTTCAGTCTCCTATAATTGTTTATTTAGTAAACCATAGCTCTATGTCATGCAAGGTGTTGCTTCTACTGTACATCATTGTGTCAAATTCATACATGAAGGTATTGAATATACTATATTTCACAACTGTGGTGCCTACAAATATTGTGATCGAGATCCTAATACTACTCTTCATATTCCATGTACTGATACTACAAATGATCCTCAATTGATGGACGAACCACCTCATTTACCACCGCTTGAAGGTGTTATTTGTGAGATAGATGTAGTTTCTTCTACTCCATTGCCTCCACTTACTACTACTACCGATATGATTCTTTATCAGGGGTTTGTCCAACATATGGACGTTGATTTATCTCTTGTTTCTTCGCATGTGCCTCCTTCATTGACATGCCCACCATTTACATGTATGCTTTTCATGAATGATTCTTATCAGGACCATATTCCACTTGATCCTACTTGTGATAACATTGTATGTACACATGAGGGCTTAACTCGTCTAGGATTTGCTTTTGAGGATCTCTACCCTCCACCGCACGCTCCTCACCTTTATTATGGGTTTTTTTGCATCACTACCAGCTATGGCCTACATGTCTTTCATCTCACAATATTTCTTACACAAGGACCTTATTTTTTGCCACTTACTCTAGGATAATCATGGCTTGATTACATTAGGGATACTTTAGACCCTGATCACACAGATATCTCATTTCCTATGCCTTTTGGTCGTGTATTCATTAGTAATAGTTCCTTTATTGGCTATACGCAGAATCTCACTCGTGGTATGTGCATGGATGTCCATTACCACCCTTCACTGATGAGGAATATGCCATGGGTATTTATAACTTACGCCTCAATGGCTCATTACATAATCAACCAAAAATTATTGCTTACCAAGTCTCTAATGCTTACCCATTTGACTTTGACCCTAATACTGATGACCTTCTAGATGACATTACATGATTGTATTCTTCATCATATACACACTTGGGGGGAATGACATCTACACTCCCCCCTAACATCATGTGACATCTTATTCTCTCATCACTTTTTCCACATACTTACACATACATCTTAGCATACGCATCTACATCGTCATTACCCGATGACACACTCTTGTGCTTCGGTTCACACTTGACTATTGAGGGCATTCTATACACATGAACCCCACACATTGCACTATAGACATTACATGTCTTCATACATTCTACACTTTGCATCCTACATCTTGTCCTACATACATCATACACATTCTACTCATGCCTCACATACTACACCATAACCACTACATATTACGCATTTTCACACATCATACACGTCATCTTACATTTTACATCCTACACCTTACATATTACATCTTGTGTCTTACATCTACTATGCATCTACACATCTTAGGTCATCTACGCATCTTGCATTACATACCATACACCCTACTACACACATTACACATTTTACACATTCTCTTCTACGTGTTGCACTCACTACCCGATGACGCACTCTAGTCTCGCATGTCCATACTGGACTGTTGAGGGTATACATCACAAATGGACCTCATCACCCTTACACGTTCATCATTCAATATTTTCTCATGTGACATAACTAGATTAAGTGATATATGCTTTAGGCTACAGGGTCACTTCTTCTACCATCATCTCGTGATAGGCTACATCATCACTTTCACTTGCATCATTTAGTGGTATACATTTAGGCTAAATCACCACTCCTTCTATTCATCTTGTCATGATATACGCTTAGGCTACAACATCATGCACAACTCATCTATGTCACATATCATCACTACACACTCATCACAATGCGTTGCACACAACACATAGTTTGACCATTTCCCGATGACACACTCTCATTTATGGTTCATTCTTGACTGTTGAGGGGGCATACTAAATGAACCTCACTACATACAATTCCATTCACTCAGGGGGCACATGGCTCCTATCATTCAATTTGTATTCCATTCCATCCATCCATAACATATTGCATTTTATTGTTGCACTTGCTCTTGCTTACTCATGCTTTTACATGTATGCTTTATTACAGATGCTAGCTAGATATATTATATGTCATTACTTTTACCATACACACATGCGTCATTCACTTGATTTCTAGTTGTGATTGCAGACTATACAGGGATACTACACGCAACATGGATGCTTGACTACCAGTCCCACAACAGCTCCTGGGGGCATCCACAATTCGTACACTACAGGTGCTATTGTTTCATTTTTGTTCATAACACACTACTTTATTGGTTTATACATGCTTTGACATACGTTTTATCTTTCTAACATGCTAACGGGTGCTTCATGTGCAACATTTTTTATGCAGGGATACTTGTTTCCATACTTGTTTGTTATACTGTCTGCTATTTATTTTTATTGTTTGCAGGCTTTTCCCTTTGTCTTGTGTGCACACTTGTTTGTTTGTGGCCACTGCGGCCTTGAGTGTCTTGCGACATCGTGAGTGGTGTCCCATGTTTACAACTTGCTTTGTGTGGCCTACATTGTCTTCTTGGGTGTTTACAATATCTGTTTATGTTCTAGCTTACACATTCTATGTTTGGCTTACACTTGTTTTCTATGCATGTTTGTACTAACACTTGTTTTCTAGCTACCTTGTTTGTTTGTGCCTTGGTTTCTACCAAGCACATCCCCTCCCCCTGCAGGGCACAATTTCAGTATCCATGGTCAGTCCTCTTTTGGGCCGCATTCTCCTATCTGTGACATTCGCATGTGCCCCCAAAGAGGGGGGACATCATTTGGGTTTACACACAGTACTGGTATAGTTCAATTTTCAGTTTTTGTCCATGACACAGTGGGTTACACAGTGAGTGGGTTTAGACCAGTCTATAAAACTCCATACACAACGGATTTTATAGGACATGATGTCCTTAGCACATTCAGGAGTAGTTAAAGGATAAAGGATAAACCAGACCTTCCTCTCTACACTGCCATGGTGTCGGATCACCCAAAAAACCAGACAATACAAAGATCTCTTCACTCTCGGGAAGCAGTTACAGGTTGGAGGATAAATCAGACTTTCCTCCCTACACTTCTTTGGCCAGTGGCGTGAGATCACCCAAAAATCTCGCATGACATCGACATGATCCTTTCTACACCCTTTTTCTCATCACGGATCAGGTGCACATGTTCCTTTTTCATTTTCATACTTTCTTTACATGTTTTTTACATATATACATGTGTTTTTACACATTACACATATACATGTGTATTTGACTACTTGATTGTCTTCTCTTTTACAGGTCCATCTGTATGGGAAGCAAGTAGTAGTCAACATCACACACATAGTGGGTACATCACACACATGATACTAACCATGCAGGTACACCACACACATTGGCATCTACACATGCATTTTTGTCCTAGGTTCACTCTCATCAATTTTTATGCTTTTACATCTTTAGTCTCCATGCTCCATGTTTTTATCACTCCACGCTTTGTCTAGTCCTTTGGCACGCATTCTACATCACTCTACATGGATATCAGGTACATATCTCTATCTACTTTATGTTACCAAGCATTTTGCTCACCAACATAAAGTGGGGGAAAATGTAGACACAAAATCACGCACTTTGAGTCATTATTTAGTCCCGGTCTCATACTACTATTCATATGGTTCTCAAGTGAAAAGAGTTATAATTAACCCATGTCTTTGGCCATTTTGCATTGTATTTTGTTACTACTTTCGATCTTACACCCATACTTTCCCAGTCTATACTCTCATACTGCATTTTTCCTATTTCTGACTGGGGCGCCTAGCTAGGACTGGGGTCTCCTCTGGGTGCCCTGATCCTCTTTACACTTTCCTCTCACTTTTTGGGCACTTTCTAGTCATTTGAGCTTCTTATATTTTTGGTGGTTGGCCTTTTCAGGGTTAATTACAAAATTAAATCAAGAGAACCATATAAATATAAAGTTATGTGACCATAATGAGGGACCAAACACTAAGCACTTACTATCACCACCTAAGGTTGCATCCATCAAAGGAATCTATAGCTACATTTGCATCCATCTAGCTCCATCACAAGGCACACAAGGCTGGTTCATCTGCATCACACTTCATAGGAGGGGAGTATATTGTTTCCATGCACACATTTATTACATTCTACATCTAGTTACTTGTTCGCTACTTCACAAAGTGTGACTGACACAAGAGCACCTCGGGCACAATCTTCACAAACACACCTATAACTACATTGGATCTGAGATGTAGTGCAACACTCAGTGATAAGTCCATCAATTTGGTAGTTGAGGACAATCTGACCCCTTCATATGCATATTTGGTTTTTAGGGGTTTTATGCTTTGCTTGTGGTTTTATAGGTAATTCCTCATTGCAGGTTTACTAGTGCTTCGATGATCACATACAATGACATTCACGTGACAGGAAGTGAACACTCAGCAACACCTCAAAGGATATTTTCTAGTCATTTCCACAGACCAGGGCACCCAAATCTCAAACTAGGGCACCCACGAACTCTTATCCCTCTCCAGGTGCCCCAGTCTAGCCAGACAATCTAGATATGCACTTTTTTAGGCTCATGTGTGAAGGTTTCCTCCTCATGTTCATCCAGTCTCCACTGTGACATAGTCCCGCGACATCATCAAATCAACTAAGGCCTTCTTAACCCTCTTTGCACATTAGGGTTTCACATTTCATTGCTTAGATTGCTTGGGTACTATTTCAGTATTTTATTACTTCATTTATTCAGTTATTTTACTACGCTCCTATAACATTAGATTACACTAGAATATTCACATATTTTAGTTAATCAACGTAATCACAACTGATATCAATTGCATAAGCGGATATATGTTTGGAATGATATAATCCGATAAAAAATGCCAATATGTAACACACACACACACACACACACACACACACACACAGGGTACACACTACATCACATTTCACATGTCACACACACACACATCGTCACACACACACACTACATATTTAATATATATATGCAGGTGACATATGTATATGCTTATCTATGATCGTATAGTTAATGATCCCTAATTAATAATTCATATATGTATACCCATAGTGTAATACACAAACACACACAAGCAATAAGATAATTGTGACTGTCATTCGTAATGTGTGTGTGTGTGTAGATGTCAGTAGATATCGGCATACATAAACATATATTGCATATGCTTATATATGAGTTGATCAGTTAATGCCCAATAATTAGATAATTAGGATATGTCAGCTTCTATATGTTCACACAAACACACACCCACATTGAGGTACACATATATACGATGAGTTACATACTATGCATACTGGTGATAGGCAGTGGATATATGGACAATATACAAGATTCCCTGGATAAAAGGATTTATATATATACACACATACATATATGAGGATACATATACATATATGGTATGATATACATATACATATATATATATATATATATGATAAGTATACAAATACATATGATATATAAGGATATACTGAGAGAGTATTTAAATTGGAGACTTGGTCCTGCTTTGGGACAAGAGAAGAGATCTTAAGGGTAGCCACAGGAAATTTGAATCTCTATGGCTAGGACCATTCAAAATTAGGCACTTTTATAGAGAAGCACATTCTTTTTTTTCTATTTGGATGGAACTCCATGTGTGGAAGATTTTTTTATTGTGAGGTCCACCATACTTGGTTTTTAGTGTTTTAAAATTAAACGATGGCATATGGTATGGTTTTGGGGTACTCACCTTGTGTAATGTCTTGGTCATAGACCACATAACATAGAACATTGTTTGAATATTGGCTATTAAGGTTTGGAATTTGGTCATGTGACCACTTAGCACAAACTTTGGATAAGTTGTGATTCGTGGCATGCAAAGTGTGTGTTTCTTTTTGGTTATGTGTACGTATCATTTCATTCTCCCTCCTCTCAAGTCCATTTTACCCAATGGATAAAGCATTGGTCTATTTATAACCATGAGATTCTGGTGTTCCTTCTTGCCTTGTTTGTGTTCTTACCAGCCCAAGACAAGCCTCTAAGTATGAGCTAGTTTTTTGGCATGTAAAATGTTTAGGCATTCTTGTTTTTGGAACCCATGTATGTAAATTTGTGGAAGTTGTTAACACCATTTACGATGTCATATTCAATGTATTTAAATCTCTTTCTCAAATGTTTTATGGGGTTTTTGGAGGCAATCAATTCTGTGAGGATTCTGAGTGAAGTTTGCAAGAAAGGAAAATCAGGCACGAGTTTTGATCTCTCTCACATTTTTTTGCTATTGTCATCATGAATTAACTGGAATGTCATTTTTGGTTTAGGTTAGATTATAGAAGCTTTAGACTAGTCTTTAGAACACATTTACTCCTGGTGATTTATGTGAAGGTGTTTTGGTCTCTAGAGAAAGGGAATCTTCAACTTTAACATTCCATGAACTTCAGGTAGATTCAAATGGTAAAAAAATGGTCAATATAATCTCATGGAAACCTCTTCACGGCATAAGCATTGGTTTTTCTCTAACTCATCTCAGGTTTTTGTGGTTTATCAACTTACTGGTTCTCCTTCTTTAACTAAAAGGATGATTTGGCTCAAAGCTCAAAAAGGAGGTATTTTCATCCTTGAAAATGGTGGAAACAGATTTAGTGAGTATTTTCCAAGCAAAATCATAAATTATGCCCCCTGAAAATTCAATGTTTTTGTTTGTGGCTGAGAACATTACTTTTTGTTATGTTTCTCTGTTGGGATGATGTAATCAACGCAACTTAAGTGAATGAATACTATTGGTGCACACTTTTTAAGTTATCTACACATAAGTTATGCACTCAAACTTTACAATCTCCCTCTTAAAAGTGTGCAACATCCTCAATGGTGGGTTTGGTTGGACTAAAAGTCAAAGTTTTCTTCTCCATCTCCTTGTTTTGTGGAGGAAACTCTTCCTCCAAGGAAAAATATGCCCATATGTGGCACACATTTTGAATTTCTATGGAATTTAAAAATTAAGCATCCCTCTTATTGGTGTGCATTTTTTCCATGGAGATAGAAAACTCATTTGCATAACAAACTTTGCATCTCCACACTCAAATCTATCTCACTTAAGTGACTTTCAAACTTCCAAATTTCCCTCTAAGAACCTCAAAAACAAAATAGATAAAGTGAAAATGGGGAAACAAAACATTCCATTCATTTTTTTTCTCTCAAACTCCATTAAAACCAGCTCCATGCCATAGCCTCCAAAATAATCTTTTGTTCATTGTTGGGGATTCCATGGGTGAAAAAGCATGAAAATTTGCCAAACTCCTCTACTAAAAAAATGAATTTCAACTGATCCCTCATTCATGATTGTAATCACATGATTTATTTGTTATCTAAATTGCCAATTTGTTTTTGGAAATGTTTTTTGTCCAAAATTACACCCCTTATAATTTTGAACAACTCATCAGTATGACTTATCCATTTCTTCACTCAAGAAAATTCGCGTGACACTGATTTAGTTCACCGTGGATAAAACGTATACAAAAATGACCATTTCAAGGACTTAGACAATTTTAGGTCACCAATCCAAGGGATGGATTAAGTTAAAGGAAGCATCGAGGTGTGCTAAACAAGTTTTAATTGATCCTTACTTAAGCAATGTAACATAGTCTATAAAGACTGACCAAGGTTCAAAATCCATATATTGTTGTTATAGTATTCCTTTACGGAATGATAAATTATTTGTAAACAAAAAATAGGAGGAATTGAATGATACAAAGCTATGGAATTCTAAGGAAATTAGACTCCATGGTAATAAATGACAACAATAGGTACGACAGGATTAGACACTCTACGAATGATAAAGTTTACTTAGGCTGGTTTCATATGCTGAAAGTAAAAGTTATTGGATTTTATGGATATGAAGTATCATTTATATATGTGTATGCTATAGAATACTTATTGTAAACCAAGAAGTTCATAATTATTTCATACTGAAGTACAAAACCAAGGATGGTAACTCATAAGCTATATCTGAGTTATTTAACCAGAAGAGACAACCACCCCTACCACTAGAATTTAATGAAGTATGGCAATTCCGTATATTTTCTCCCTCCTGATAGTTTGCAGCAAAGGATGAAGGACTCTTGATAGTGATTGTTGATTGGATGTTTAGGTGACCATGCCTTTACGTACAAGTATGGTATTTTAATATTTCATGGCAAAAAGGATTCATTGTAATACGTTGTTAAATGTGACAAGGAATGCCATCACATATTTTAAAGGGAATTTTACCCAATGTCCCTCCTATCTCTCCTTGACATGATATTGTATATAATTATTAAGTGCTTACGCACTTTGTAAGGGATCTTCTCCTTATTTAAAATAGAATATATGACTTGGCTAATTTATGAGCTTATTTTTTTAGATATGAAAATAAGAATATGTTCATGTTATACAACCTCTATTATTAATGAACTGGTGATTTTATTTCCTTATCATATGTATGTAATATCTATGATTTCATTGATTTAATGTAAAATTGATGAAGTATCCTTGAATTGATGACACATAGACAATAAGGATGAATGCTTTTCCCTCTCACATTTTTCAATTTCTTTTAGTTGTTTGCATATGAACTATGTGTGGCTTGTGATCCCATCCTCATGTTTTACATCTGTGTCATTTTGACTTGGGGAAGTTTCACCTTATTTTGGTGTTAGTAACCATCCCTATAGCTTAATGATGAATACCCTACATTGCAGTCTAGTCTCGATATGAGGAACCTAATGAAATGTATTAGAGTCGGATTAAGTTACTAGGAACCAGTCTTTCGAGAATTATAAGTATCGATGTGTTATGAGGGTTTTACACATATCCACATGTCGTAAAGAAAGGCGTAGGTACCTTATCTGAATTTCTATGATAAGCCTTAAGTCCCATACTAAGAAAAGTAGGTTTTATGTTGCCTCAAAATATTAGATCTTCATGATCTAGGGTAGGCTAAAATTTTGAGCTCCAAAATTTTTGGCATGCCTGGTGGGACAACTTGATAAAGCTTAAACTTCATTATTTCTAAGTTTTGGCATGTGACTTAGTGATTTTGGCCTTTTGAAGTAGTTCTTCAACACATTTGGTGACTCCCAAGTTCAATTCTCCTGATTTCAGGCAACACAGTGCCCATTTTCATGAGAAGAATATAGACAAGACTGTGAACAATGAAAAACTAACTAAATGGAAGACAAAAAAATACAACTTGCAAACCTTCCTGTAGCTCTTCCTTGTAAACCTCAAGTAAGGTTATGGAAGCTTAGCTTGTGTAACCTTGTGAAATGAAGATTGATTGTGGGTGCTCTTGAATGACCTCTAAATGGGAAATAGGCCAATGCTACGAGTAGATGCTGGCTTGGATTATTGCTTCCGAAATAGTAGAAAGTAGAGAAAATTTGATAGAGTTATTATATGGGAAATCCAAGAGGATTTTTTATAGGATAATCATGTGTTTCATGAGGCTAAGTAGTGGTTTGAAGTTAGTTGAAACTAATTGAATGCACATGCTAAAAATAACATTTGAGGGGACCAAACAATTGTGAGAAGAATAACTACCATTGAGGGGAAGTAATGGAATTAATTGGTAGAAGTTGCATCCGAAAAGGTGGTTGTGTGTGCAATTAAATTGCCCCCACCTTTCTAGGATTCTAGAACCTGAGTTGACTGTACTAGTGAAGTGGAGTCCAAGTGGTTGTTGGCTAGGTAAATAGGTGTACTTGCCCATTTAAATAACTAATTTAATCAGCTATAATGTGCACACTAATTAATTGATCATTTATTTAATAAATGATAATCAAGCTAGCTAAAGTAAGGTTTAAATATTAATTTAATTAATCCAAAGGGGTGTAAGTGCACAATTAATAAATTTAATTAATCAATCGTAAAGGGGTGAATAACAAGATGTACTGAGAATTTGTATGTGAATTTAGGGTGTCTACAGTTTCCCCTCTTTAAAGTGTTATTGTGAAATAATAGTGATTTTAAAGATAGTAGACACATGCAAATCAACAAATAGAAAATGGTGAAGCATTTGGATGCCCCAACGAGTAGGATGGTAAAGGAATGCCCCCTCAAGCAGGTGGATGCCATGCAACAAGGTGGTGGACAACCACTTGATAGGAAGAAGACAAGGGATTTGAACAAGGATATGGGAAGGAATTGTGCTTGTAGCATGAGCGTCATTTGGAGAATAAATTTAGAGAAACCTTATTTTTGTTATTGCACAATAGAGTTGTCACCATGATTATGAAAGAATCAAGATGGTTAACCCAAATGCATGTAAACAAACACACACACACACACACAACAAAGAAAAGATAAAAAGGAAAACATAACCAATATACATAGTAGGTGCAGACATCAGGGTTATAAAGGAACCAAGATGTAATCACACTACTTGCAAGTGGTCCAAAAAGTAAACATCAATAATGCAACACAAAGTCAAACAATAATACAATTAGCTATGCCCCTAATGTGTCACAATGATGATTAAATAGATGTAAATGCTCCCAAGGTGGGAATAGGATCAAAATGAAGAGCAGAGTAAAGATACTCCTCATGACACTCTTGTTGGATCCATTGTGCAAATGATCGGTGTTGATTTTCCCCATGTGAAAGTTATATCGCGAAGGAAAAACAATTTTGTGACTTGCCCCAAGCAGAGTTAGCTATCATGCAAAGGGAAGAAAGTGATAGTTGTAAGATTGGAATGATCACTAGGGTAGTAGATAAAGGTATGAATTTATCAAGATTGTGTTGAGATGTTGAAATATCCACTTCATGGGTTTTCCAATTATAGGATTTTGATGATAAGTGAATGTTTGTTCGAAATTTTTTATAATTTTTGATTTTTTTGAATTTTGAAATATATGATTTTTTTAGATTTTTATAAGTTTTGAAAATTTTGAAATACAAATGCAAAGAAATGTAAACAAACTTGAATACACATAAAAAGGAAAACAATCCATGGATTATTTAATAAACCAGGAGGAAAACACAACACGTGCAAGTAACAAAAAGACACAAAACAAGCATTGCAAACAAACCCAATATGAACAAGAAGGAACCACACCAAAGTTATATGTGAACTAAGATGAATAAATTTCTTGCAATTGGTCTACAATAAAGGTAAACAAAGTACAAAAAAATAACAAACTGAAAGAAGTAAAAACATCGTCACAATGTTGACAAACCACAACAGTACAACACAATTTGTAATAACGACGTCTAATGACACTCTGAATGTGTTCCACATTGAAGAACTAGACAAATATGAATGCCCCCGAGTGATAGCTTAGAATGCGAGAGGATTGGATCGGGCCAAAGAGCGGAGTGATACTTAGATACTCCAAAAGATACTCTTGTTAGATCCCATTGAAGTTTGATTTGTATTGGATTAAAATGTGAAATCCAAATGTGCCCCAAACAAATTTATATTGCGAAAGGGTAAATGATTGCCTCGAGCATAGATATACACCATGGAAAAAAATGATGATTATCGAAAGATGATCTGGAACAATCATGAGGAGTGCCGTCAAATGGAAAAATTGTTGAACTATGTTACACAGTTGCTGAAATTTGGTCAAAAATTATTTGAATGTTTTGATTTTGACAGTTTTATATTGTTTTTATATTTTTGGAACAATTTTTTATTGTTTTTTATTTTGGAAAAAATTTATATTGTTTTTGTAATTTTGTGAAAAAAAATTGAATGTTTTTTAAGTTTTGTGAAACATTTTTGAATGTTTTTTGTATTTGACAACTCGGTAAAAGGGGTGCACTGCTTGAAAGCAGGTGCAAATAATTAGAAGCATTCCATTCCATTGGCAAAAATGTAGATGATAAAATGATAGGGTGTTTCACTCCGCTCATGGCTCCACGCTACTAGGAAGATGTGAGGGCTCATCACTGAGAGCCAAGAAGGACGTGATAACAAGGTGAATAGTGATATGAAAGTGAAGATGATGGATGTAAAGACACAAGGTGTAACAATGATCCATATGAGAAAAATGTAACTCATCTCTAGTCAAGATTATATGATCGATTCCAATATGATTTCACTATATTAGTTTTGACTTGACTTAGATCTGTAGATGGCCTACTGATTAGAAAGAATCTAGTTGAAGGAATTGTTGTCTCTCTTTAACATAAGCAACTAAATTACTTCTTGGGATGTGTTTTTGATTAAGCACTTTTTGATTAAGATTTATAAAGGCTTTATTGGTTAATTGTTTTTACTTATTTTTGAAAGGGGACCCCCCTACATGTTTCCCCATGTCACTAGTAAGAGACAAGGGCTCAACACCGAAGACAAAATGTAGGTGAGTAAGGACATCTTACTCCCTTCCCAGTCTCATACTACTAGTGAGAAGTATGGGCTTATCACCAAAGATTGTGAAGGACGAAAGGCGTGATGATTTTATATTTTTTTTTTTAATTTAATTTTTTGGATTGATTTAATTTTCCTTGTATGTCGATAGTGTCATTATTGGGAAGGAACATTTTTCCCCCAAGTCTCAGCCTCATGCGACTAGTAGGACACAAGGGTTCAACATCGTAGATTGATATGGGTAGTCAAAAAGGTACCGGGTAAAGAAGTTTGAGATTTTTGTTAAAGAGAGAGCTTATTTGAAAGGAGGAGTTGCCATCAGTAAGCTTTCAAGACAAAACCATAGGTAAAAAGATCTGAAATGGTAGAAACCATAACAAGGATGAGACACACAATGCCCAATAGGAACAAGGTTAACTTGTGTCGTGATAGGTGAAGAATGTGAATATATGATAATGGTATGATTAAGATATCTACCAATAGATGGAATGCTTAATATTATTTGTACTCACTTTTCCATTTCTGATTTGCAAACAATGCTTTAAGGAACAGTTTAATACAAAGTTTTATTTTCTTTTTATGTTTTTTAAGTTTTCTGAATTTTGGATGGATGAGGATTTGAAATGGACTCATCAAGAAAGAGGTCCATGTTTATTAAATTTGAATGGTCCTAAAATATGAGACTTGGGCGGACGAAATCCAAGTCAAGAGAGGGAATCAAAAGATTCGAAAGTCCTAAAATACGAGACTCAAGGTCCAAGTCAAAGGAGGAAATCAAAAGATTCGGGATAAGTCAAAGGAGAGAATTGAAATATTTGATACGAGAGACTTGGGCAGACAAGGTCCAAGTCAAAGGAAGGAATCAAAAGATTTGATATGTCCTAAATTACAAAACTTAGGCAGACAAGGGTGGATCCAAGTCAAAGGATGTGTGATTAGATAAGTCTTCGATGGGATCAGAAGGCCTATGTGATTTTAGAGGAGGATTGTTGATGTGGGGAATATGTTGAGATTCATATTCATTTGTGAGTGGAAGAGTGCGAAGAGAGAAGGATTGATCTCTAGATGTACACCCAAGGCTCCTTATAGGCCGTAGAGAGGAGATATTCAATGTTGTTCCTTCTAGGTTGTGAATTAATTGATTTGATGATAAATTTACAATTAAATCTTGAAATGGTTGTATAAGGATATTCTTAGGTATACGTACCTTATAGAATGTATGCATGTAGATGTCTTGATAGGTAGGAATCATCATTGATGAGATGCCTTCAAGATTGATTTTGTGAAATATAATGGACATGGGAATATGTATTGTCTCAAGTGTCCAAGATTGTTGTGGTTGTGTTTCGACAACAAGAATAGAGATGCCAGACATAAGAGCCGATAATGAAAAGATAGAATCAAGCTCAAAAATGATTAATGATGGACCCTCTTCTGTAGAGTCTATAATTATATCAATGTTTGAAAGGGATTATTGAATATCTATTGTACTAAAGCACTCGAATTCCTTTCCAAAATAAGCAGAGGCATCAAGGTTTATATTAAATCTCTGCATGTGGTCCGATAAGGGAATAGTGTCTTGAGTCCTGAGAAAATCTTGGATTGTCTCCTCATTCTGAAAGAGGTCCATAGAGAGGGGACATTGTTGATCCTGATGTATGAGGGATGGATAGATGATGTCAAGGGTTAGAAAGGAGTCTTGAAACAAGTTCAAGCTCTCATTTGATGTTAGAAAGTTGTTGTTTAAAACAAGTTCAATATCTGTTTGGACTAAAGGAAGAAAATCTGGAGAAGAGATGGAATGGTTTTGAGGGAGAAATACTTGATCGTCGTTATGATAGCATTGAGTGTTAGTATGTACAGAAGTGGGGACAACAATCAACTCTTCATTTGAAGTTGTGGAAGTTGATGTGTCATCATTTGCAAGAGCTTCGTCATCGAGCTCTATGGAAATGGATCCGTCGTCAATTAAGTCTTGAACATAATGATGAAGAGGTGTATAATTATCAGTAGAATGGCCTTCCATGTGGTGGTATTCACAATATTCTGATGCATTATACGACATAGGATTGGGTTCCCCATTAAAAAAGGATCTCGTAATTGGATATTCAATCATGTTAGCCTTTACTAATTGTTGAAAGGCATTGGATAAACTTTCTCCGAGGGGTGTACAATACAATGACGTTTATAATCAACTTGTGTGGATTCACCATGTAGTGTCTACGATACCAGGTATGAAATGGATTTATAAACACCTTTAGATTATCATTGGGTTTTTGAGGATCCACCATGTTCGTTGTTAGATTTTCCCTTTGATGACCATCAATGGTTAGGAAATATGGTTATTAGAAATTTGGCTTAGGTTCTCCTTTTGTGTTATAGGATAAGTGACCATATTAACACTTGGGTTGTTTCAAGACACTTGAAAGAGATTCCCCAAAGATGTATATTGTTTTTGTAGTCACTTTCTCTTCTTGGAATCTATGGTTATATTAGTTGTTTTTTAAGTTGTGCATGTTGTAATTATCTGTGAAACCATTAAGGTTGTGGTTGATGTACCTAGGTTTATCGTGAGAAGTTATAGGGTTGTTGTTGTTGTGATGATTATGCCCATTGTATTTATAATGAGGCTTGATCAAGCCTTTAGAAATGAGGGCTTTTTCAATTTGAGTTCCCTTTTCAATAACTTCCTCAAAACTGTTGAGGCAGTGCATCTACATGTGAAAGGACAACTCACTGTTAAGGTTTGGGATGAAGATGTTAACCATCTATTTTTCAGGGATTGAACATGGGAATCGACTTGTGATTCCTCACCATTATTGTAAAAACTATGCAAATCTCTCATTTTTTCTTTGCTTGGCAATACATAAATCCATCATTGTGACTTCAGAATCAAGGTTGAAAGAAAAGTGTTTAACGAACTTCTCAGAGCTGTCTGTGAAGGTAGAGATAGATCCCTTTGGAAGGTGTAAGAACTAGTCCAAAGCTTGTCCTCCTAGACTCTTAGGAAAGAGGCGCAAGAGAAAGATATCATTATAAGCCACCTCTTGGCATGCCATGAAGAATTCCTTGACATGCTCTCTAGGATTAGTTTTTCCCTTGTATTTTTCAAATTTGGGTGTCTCGAAAGAGCATGGGAAGGGTATGCGTAAGATGTCCATGTCGAAAGGGTATGGACACAATTCATCAAAATTGAATTGTTTGTGTTGTTTTTGCATTATTAAAATGGTGTCCTTCATCATTTGTCACTCTTGAGAAAATGGTGAATTGGTTTATGGGATGAATGTTGAACTATCATTCCTATGATTGTTGTTCTCATTATTAGTTTCAGAATAAATTTTGGAGGTATCATCACTTTTATTTGCATGTTTGATACCTTTGGTATCATTGGTAGTGATTGTAGAGGATAGGAGAGTGGGTTGTTTGGCCATCTCATTCATTTAATCTATGAGGGTTTTAATAGGATTAGTGGTCAAATCAGTAGATTTACCTTTATCCTCAGTGGATTTTCCTTTGTTATCAGATTTTTTTTTACTTGGTCTTGCATCGTCATGTTTGTTTGACTCGAGTGGTGGACCCTTAGGGGATTTAGGTTTTCCTTTTAAGTTTTTCAAATCATCCTCATCAAAGTTTAATGGAAATATTGCTCCCATCGCAAGGAGACGAAGTAGAAATTATTCTTTGTTTTGTCACAAAGTGGTATCTATGGAAAGATTTTTAAGTTGGTCTTCATCCTCTTCATCAGAGCTGATATGGAAAGGATCTCTTTCCTCCCATCTAAAGGGACTATAATCATGATGTTGTGTACCCACCATTTTTGAAAGAGGGGAGGAACAAGAAGAGGTGTGATATAAAACTCAACCCTTAGCAAAGTGAATGCTAAGCTGGAAGAGGGGAAAAATATTAAAATGCTCGACCCTAGCAAAATGAGCATTAAGAGGGAGGAGGCAAAAAAGGTTAACGGATTGTCCAAATTCTTAACAAAATGAGAGTTAAGAGAAAAGGGACTGAAATGGGTTAGATGTGCTCTAAAAATGGATGTTAAGGGAGAAGATACTTAACAAGGTGAACACAATCAACTCTTAACAAAATGAGTGATAAAAGTAACGAAAAGAGGGTGTGAAAAGTTAACTGTTAACAAGATGGGTGTTAAAAGGAACAAAAGGGGGACCTCACAACACTTAATAAAATGAGTGATGTTAAGGTGGAAGAGGGATTAAAATGTTAGTTTAGAGGACTCTTAGCGAAATGAGTGCTAAGAAAGATGAAGAAGATTGAAAGGTGTCACGACCCTTTAAAAAGTGAATGCAAAGAGGGAAGAGGTGAAAGAAGGGTAGCTTGCTCAACATGCGACAAGAGGAGACTTAAAACACTATGAAATATGCTCAAATATTTAACAAAAATAGTGTTAAGGAGGAAGAGACTTAGTAAATATGATGAGTTTTCTTGACTTTTAACAAGGTGGGTGTTAAAAAAAGAGACTTAAGAAGACGATGAAAATTCTCTACACTTAACAAAAGGAGTGTTAAATGAGAGAATTAGAAATATGGCAAGGAGGGTGCTCAACTTTTAACAAGATGGGTGTTTAAAAGAAGAGACTTATGAAAACGATGAAGGACACCAAATCTTAACAAAAGTAGGTTAAAAAGGAGGCACAACGAAGAAATAGGATCACTTAAAGAAGGACAAAGTGAATATTGTCACAAGAAGTGAAGAAATGACGACGAGAAGGTCCAAATCTCACGAAAGTGGATATAAGAGACAAAGGGAAAGTGATTGATTAATGTCCTCAAGTTAGATAAAAGTGAATGCTTTAAAAGAGAGGAATGAAGTAATGATGATAATGTCAACAATGCAATAAAGTGAATATAAAGTATGACAACGTCAGATGATTAGAGCGAGATATTTAAGATGTCGACAATTCAACTTGAAGTGAATGTGAAATGTGACAACATAAGATGAATGAGAAGCTTAAAGTCCAACAAGAGTAAGTGTCAAACTTAAGACTTACGAAAATTAAAGATCAAGGTGATCAAGAGAGTGTTTGACTATGATAAAGAGAGTATCACAATGTCAAGACTTAGATGAAAAGGATGAAACTACTCAAGTTTGGATTTGGATGTCCGCAACTGAAAATTTACAAATTGAAAAGGTGGATGACAAAGAAACACGTGAATGACAAGAGTGAAACACAAGTGTGTAACACGTAAGAAAAATGAAAAATGATGAAGTGAAAATTTTCCTCTACCTTAGATTGGCTTGGACAAGGCGTGGCTTCCTAGGTGGTTCTCTCAACTAGGTGTCATCAGTATATCCAAATGAGTGCGATGTTGTTGCTAGATGTTGGCTTTACTTTACCCCCTTTGAAACAATGAGCAAATATCTTTCTCAAATGAATCACACTGGGGTCGCCACTAAGGATATTTATGACTCTAATCTCACAAGGTGTACTAGTCAGTTGGGATGGGGGTACCCATTTCATCAGCCAATTTCCTCAATGTGCTGACTACTTTGGGGTTCTTGTGGTACTCCTCAAATGAGTTTTATGGCTTAAAACAAAACACTTCCCACAATTATAGCAGTTGGGAAATAGCCTTGTCAACCACACCTATAAATATAATGTGAATGGTTTATTTTATCTTGATTAAAGAGGTTCCCTACACACAAATTATTAGTAGTTTTCTTAGCACACGATCCAGGCAACCTGTAGTTAGTAGTTTTGAGAAATGGTCTTTGTAATACAGTCCTGAAAAATAAGTGTTAGTAGTTTTCCTGAGGTAGATAAAGAGAAAACAATGAAAAACAACACAATCACGTTTCTGATTCTCAAGATCGCTTGTAACAAGCGTGAGAGAAGAGCATACACATGAAATGTGTTGCGATTAACTTCACAAAAATGAAAAATGACAACAAAAAATGGAAGCAAAAAACCACCACAAAATGCTAGTTTACATTGTAAAACGATTAAACATTGATGAAATGGCTAAAAAATGGACAAAAACGCCCAATAACCCTATATTAACACTTTTCACGATTAGTTTGAATTGATGAAATTGACAGAAAAAATTAGTAAAGGTCATAATTTAAGTTAAAAGACCTAATTAAAATTAATTAAACTAATTAATTAATTAATTAAAATAAGCTAATTTAATTAAATGTATTAGATAATTATCTAAGTAAATGAAATTAGTTTAAAAGAGAATAATTAACAAATAAAAATTAAAAAAAAACCATATGTACAATATAATAATAAAGTTATTCCCAAGTGTCAAACTTAAAAAATTAAATAATAAACCCTAAACCTAAGTTTTAAACCTAATTGCAATCCTTTTAAAACAAAATGAGAAACCTAAAATTCAAATGCGATGCATTAAGACTTGTGTTGTTTATGTGTGGTGTTGTTTTTGGTTACAGGTTTGGAGATGGCGGCGACATTGGTTAGAGGTGATCTAGCAGTTCGCAGGCTAAGAGTTGGGGCGAGGTTTGCATGGACGGCTTTGCGAGATGGCTGCAGGGTACACTCGACGTGGGTAGAGACGGGTGACCGGGGAGAGAAGAGCTCAGAGTGAGCTCGATGACCGAGGTGAGTGGTGTTTGGGGGTCTAGCGAGTTGGATCAAAAATGGTGTCGGGGGATTCAGGTGTTGGAAGCTGAGATTCGGGTCGTGAGAAGGGGGAGCTAGGTCTATGTGCTCACAAGGAGTCATGGTTTATGGTAGGGAGCCTAGGTTTTAGGATGTGGGCTCGGAGTGAGGCCAAGTTGGTAGATATGTGTGGTGAGTGTGTAGGCGAGTTAAGTCCAGGTAGGTTAGGGTCGTCAAGGTCTACTAGAGGTGGGTAGTGGGATAGGGAGATTTGGGGCTCTCTGGGGGTAAGGGGAGTGAGGGTAGAATAGGTAGCTCAATGGGGTGCTGAGTTAGGGGGATTCGGGGACATGGTGGGTAGAATAGGTAGCTCACTGAGCTGGTAGATGGGGTTTAGGATTATAGGGATTTAACCATTTTTTTTAATTTCTTTTTTTATATAATTTTTTTCTTTTATTTGAATTTTCCAGAGGATCAGAGAGTTGGGAACAAAAAAAATAGAAAACAACAAGCAAAACCAACCCCTAAATTTAATACATACAACTAAATTTGGATGTAACTAAATATCCTACTAAATTTAGAGGAGAAAGTACTGAATGGACAAAAAATTGATTATAAAACTAATTCATATTTCCTAAAACACTTCCAAACACTGTAACAAGGTTACAAGAAGAGTAAAATAGCTCAAAACAGAAAATTACTATGATTTGAGTAAATGTGATTTATGCTTCTCCCAGAATCCTACAGACACAATTGCACAAATCAGAAATTTATTATGAAACAAATGAATAACAGATGAAACAAAAATGAATGAAGATGGGTGTGGTCCCATTGAGTGTGTCAAAATGTGAACAATGAAAATATAACTAAATGGAAGACAAACAAAATATAAATTTGCAAACCTCCCTGTAGCTCTCCCTTGTAAACCTCGAGTAAGGTTGTGAAATGAAGATTGATTATGGGTGTTCTTGAATGACATCCAAATGAGAAATAGTCCAATGCTATGAGAAGATCTTGGCTTGGATTATTACTTCCAAAATAGCAAAAATTGGAGAAAATTTGACCAAGTTATTATACGGGAAATCCAAGAGGATTTGTGAAATGATAAGCCTATGTTTTATAAGGCTAAGTAATGGTTTAAAGTTGGTTGAAACTAATTGATTGCACATGCTAAAATAACATTTGAGGGGATCAAAAAACTGCGCGAAGAATAACTTCCATTGAGGGGGAATAATGGAATTAATTTTCAAAATTTGCATCCGGAAAGGTGGTTGTGCGTGCATTTTAATTTCCCCCACCTTTCTAGGATTCTAGAACTTGAATTGACTGGACTGGTGAAGTGGAGTTGATTGGATTGGTGAAGTGGAGTCCAAGTGGTTGTTGACTAGGGAAATATGTGTACTTTTCCATTAATCATTTATTTAATAAGTTATAATTAAGCTAAATAAAGGGGTACTAAGGATTAATTTAATTAATCCAAAGGGGTATAATGTGCATGATTAATCAATTTAATTAATCAATCATAAAGGGGTGAATAATAGGATGTAGTGGGACATTATTGGGAATAGGTATGTGAATTTAGGGTGTCTACAAAGACAACATACACCAATAAGTGAGTCTTTTGAGTATTTGTAGTTGTCACCTAGAAGAAGAAGAGGTATAACAATTCAAAGATAACCATCTCCTCCAAATAAAACTCTTTCTACTCCTCCTAGTAGGCCTTTCTTGTTTTCCTCTACGGTTTTAAAACCTATTCCATTTGTGGCACAATAGAGATATTCACTTTTTGTCAGCTTTAATGGTGGTAGTCCTTTAGCATTAAATACCTAACATGACATTTTAGTGTCTACTCTCAAAAGTATTCCTTCCTAAACTGGTGAAAACATTACTACTCTCGCTGATCATATTCAAGATGTTACAAACATGTGTTAAGTTCTTCTAGTCACAAAAGATAATGTTGCAGTTAGGATTCTTGCTTCTTCATTAAAAGGTAAAACACTTCAATGGTATAAAATCTTGAGATCTGCTTCCATTCACAATTGGGATAATCTTGGCACAACTATTTGTCAACAATTTGAGGAGAAAGAAGATACCATATCCTTGTTAGAACAAATCACAACAATCAAGCGAGCTCTAAATGAGCTCATGGAGGTGTTATACAGGAAGCTTTATTCTCGTGCGGGTGAAATCCGATACCGGAAGCCACTGGTAACTTCGAATGATAGTGGGCTTAGGACCTTAGATGCAAATGTGGATCTATGGGCGAAAAGAAGATAGATGTGTGATACAAAGAAGATAGATTTGCAAAATTGAAACAGATAATATTAGAGAACCATATGTGGGGGTTTCCCGGATGATCCTGGTTCCAAGAGGATATTAACTCCCTTGGAGTATGTCAACCCCTGTGTCTATCAAGATAACAATAGATCATGAACAGTAGATATCATGCAAAAATAATGGAATATAAAATGACTAGTAACTGAAATGATGAGGGGACTTAGCTTGTGCTCTAATATGGAGATGAAATGGGCATCAAGATGGCAGGATAACAAACAATGGCAAAGATTTCTCCTTCAAACTTGCAGAAATTAATTAAGCTCTTTCTTATCCTCTCTAGGCCTAGGTCCAATCTCTCCTTCCAGGTTTTCCAGGTCAAGCTCTTTTTTTTTTGTAGGTCCTCTTTTTTTTGCAGGTCCCCTGAAATATGGGGTAAAACCCATATTTATAGCTTGGAAGTGATTGGGGTTAACAAGTAACTGGGGTTGGGTAGAGTAACCTAAGTTAAGAGGTATGATGTGATCATGTGGGGCCCACGGTTTGACTTATTAGATGGAGTGGGGAGCATGATTGACATGGTAGGTGAGATAAAAGATTCCATATTTTGAATTTAAGAAAGGGGTGTCGGATGGGTATATTAATTCCCATGGATTGAATAATTTGTGAGAGATGGGAGATAATGCCAAAATTCTAATTATCAAATGGCTCCACATAGAGCCCATTTGATAATTAATTAAATAAGATGAGGGAATGAATGAGATTTACTTAAATTTAAGAAAAGAGAAAGGCGAGAGGGGAAGTTACATGAACGTGAGATGATGGAGGAGCGCTATACCCAAAATTGGTGTCTATGTTTTCCCCTTTTTGTTCAGTGGTTTGCAATAGTAAACCACGAGACAAAAACAAAAAGTGTTAGATGAAATATGTGTCTGAGGATGGATGAAGACATGACCAAAGGCAAGATGCCCCAGGCAAAAAAAGTATCACAATAACAATGAAAAAAATCTGGTAGTGACTCCAATATCACATTGGTAGAGGACAATTGTGGTCTCAATGGAGACAGACGATAACGTTCTACAGACCAGTGAGTGGGTGAAGACCACTACAATATGAATGTAAACCAAGATGACCAATGGGTCATAGGAAGACATCAAAATATGTGTAACTGAATGCGAAAGATGTGCGAGATTTTCTATGAGGAATCATTTGAAAAATCATGTGTCTGTAAAAGGGACGTGGATGAAGATAATGATACCCCAACATAGAGCATGAGAAGGACAAAAAGGTGAGTTATATGCATCGATAGGTATAAGGATGAAAATGTGCGCCAACATAGGGCATAGATGGATGTTGAAATAAGATATTCCAGGGGGAATAATCATAAATGTGGACATGATAAGCAAATATGATAGAAGGGTGAGATAGAATGCCACAAAAGGGTGATAAATATGACGATAATCATGTTTCATAAGAAATATGCATAAGTGTTAGCAAATTAGAAGGTGAAAAAGAAAAATCAGTCTCATTTCTTCGATAAATAGGGTAAGAAGTGAAGATACTTTTGCGACAAAATAAAAGTAGAGTAAATATTCATGAAAGAGAACAAGATCAGATAGGTGATGGCCGTTATGGTATCTTCCAAGAAAAAAATTTCGAAGGAAGATGGGAAGAGATTCTTAGAAACGGATATGATGATGCCCCTGCGAGAGGACTGATGAAGAAAAAAGATGTGACAGGGTTCTCAAAAAGAGAAGAGGTCAATTTTGTAGAGAGAAGAACGAGATTGGATGTAATGGATCGACGGTGGTACATAAATGGAGAAACATCAGATTTGATTGTGAATGCTAGGTGTGAGGGATGTTGAGAAAGAGAAAATGGAATAGACAGGAGGACTGGTTGATTATGAAAAGAGTAAGAAAGATCACATGTGAAGGCAATGGGGGTATGGAATAGAGGGACGAAGATGAAGGAGGAGAAAAGAAGAAATGAAAGGGGAGGAAGAAGATAATAAATAAGGATTATAGAGAAAGGGGGAAATGAAGAAGGATAACCAAAGAGAAGACAAGAAAAGAACATAGCATAGGGTGAAATTATGAAAACGAAAGGTGTGAAGGAGGATGAAGTAGAGGAAGGTAAAAAAGTAATAGAAAATGAAAGAGATGATAGAGCAAAGAAAATTAAAGGAATCAAATCATAATGAGGAAATCCAAGGCAAAGAATATGGAATAGACCGCATGGAAATGCATGTGGATGGTGAGATGATAAAGGAGATGGGACAATGCTGAAAAGTCAAGTTATCAATGGGGAAGTAAGGAGGAAGTGCGAGGTAAAATGAGGAGAAGGACGATATAGAGGAAGTGAAATAAGATGAGGATAAGAAAGGAGGAGAAGACAACAAAGAAAATTATGCAGAAGGAAGGGAACCAAGAACAAAGATATTTGATAAAGAGTGAGAAGTATAAGGAACATAAAGAGAAGTTTGAGGCGAGGAATGCCATAGATTGTAAAAGAAGCAAAGATGCATGAGATGAGGATAAGTTGATGACAAGAAAATAGAGAGAGGGTGCATGATGAAGATAGTGAAGAAATTGGCAAGGAAGAATGAAAGATGGAGATGTGGCGAGAAAAAAGAGAGGAAGGGATAGGAGAGGCAATGCCAACGAATGGATTGTAGGAGAAATCCACTGATAATAATCAGTAGGAAAGGATGGGACAAAAGAGGAGATGAGGCAGAAAGTAAACAAAGAATGGAAGGGAGAACACCAGTGAAGGGACGTTAGGAGAAGCCCCCCGCTAATGATCAAAGGGCACAAATGAAGGAAGGAATGAAGATAAAATGGAGGGGGTCAAAGAAAAGGATCCAGTCTGTGCTGAATGGGGATGAATGAATTTTAGGAGAAGTCCACCGATAATTACTAGCGCAGAAACAAAATATGATGATGAAAGAATGTTAGGGGAAGATCAATGACAATGACAGGTAAGTATGAGGGTAGATATGTGGGAGAACTCTAGAAGATGAAGTGGAAAGAGTAAAGAAAGGAGGGATAATGATATGTAGGAAAATGAAGGCAATGATAGGATGTAGTGGATGAGAATAAATGAGAGAAAAATGAAGAAACAAGACATGAAATGAATGGAGAAGTAACGGTTAAGTAAGATTACCCGGTGACAGATGATGGAGATGAAAATGAGGCAAGGAGGCAGTGATGTTTCTAAGAATGGAAGAGGAGGTGAGAGGATGTGATGATGGGGAATGACGATAAAATGTATATGGAGAGAATGTGGGGTGGTGGGCAAGTGCAGGATGACTGATCATGCTTAAGAGGGACTCTTAAGTAAGATCGCCATGCCGCAAAAAGAGTTAAGTAAGATCACCAAACCGGCAGTGACGATATGGAAGGAGAAAGACAACATTGTATTGGATATAGGTGTGGAATGGTTAGTTGGAGTGGATGAGTACGATGAGAGGCTGAAGACAGAGGATGAAGAAGATATGATGGGAGGTAGAAGGGTCAGATGACAAACCATTCTTAAGAGGAACTCTTAAGTAAAATTACCCTGCGACGGGGATGGTTAAGTAGGATCACCAAGTTGAAGAAGAAGAAGGATAATGAAAATACTGAGTAGTGTATATCAGAATGGAATAAGAGATGAAAGGAGGTGATATGAAGGTGATAATAAGGAAACAAAGGAGTGTGACATGATTGGATGGAGGAACATATGCAGTGTAGATGGAGAGTGTGGGCAATCCTTAATTGGGATGCCCACGTGGTGGGAGTGGTGATGCAAGTGTGTCAAGCGGAAAAGGAGGAGTGGAAAGATGTTTGTGGTAGTGATTGTCAACCAATGAAAGAGGAAATGGTGGAGAAGCTCATACAACGGGAGGATCCAAGGAAGAAGATAGACCTTAACTAAGATTCTCTGGCTGTATGGATGGTCAAGTAAGATTGTCAAATTGAAAGCGAAAGACTGAAATAAAAACTCAAGACAAGTAAGATATTTAGTGTGGTGCAAGGGGACATAAAGGTGAGAAGGATGACGTGGAGACAAATGGGGATGAATGGAAATGGGGAGCAAAGAGAAATGGATCAAAGACATTGTTGAACATGTTGGGAGTTGTAGGATAACGAACTTGCCTTGAGAAAGATCCTCAAGTAGGATTCACAAACTGCAACGGTGATCAAGAAGAATTCGCAAACTGAAAAGTGTATTTGCAAGCGCATTCATAGATATTATGGATCGATAGTGATTTCTGACCGTCAAATTTGATGTGATTTTGACAAAATATTACCTTGATGAGATGAATGGAACATAGTTGTAGCAGGGGCATATATGGAAACTACGTTTCGAACTGGATTGGAGATAAACACGAAAGGTTACCACTCAAGGCATTGCACTTGCAGTCAATAGCATGTGTTAACAAATAACCAACAATAGTTAGTTATACCAAAAGACCATGAGGAAAAAAAATGGATGAAAGAGGCCCGTAATCCTAATGTTGACATGACAAAGGGATTACAGATGTAACTTGTACACGGGAAGAAGGTTCTCCAAGGGTGGTGTTCCATAAGTCTATGCCCTAGCTCTGGGAAAGGGAAATAACAATAGAAGAAAGCTAATCAATGTGAGAAGCTTTCTAAAAATGTTGATAAAAGGAAGGCCGATCAATGCGAGAAGCCTTCCAAATGCCATAACAAAAGAGTAGCCATCCTTCGAGGGTATAGTCTACTTTATACATAATATGGATGTAAAGAATAATAGGATAGTTGTCCTTCAAGGGATCGGTCTATTTCTTTTGATTTTGCTTTGATTTTGATTTTGAGTTGTATGTTTGTCTTCTTCTTTTTTACACAAATGACTATCCTTCGAGGGATCAGTTTGTTATTGATAACTTTGATTTTGCCTTTTGCATACATGAATTTTAGCTTTACTTGGGGAGAGCTGGGAATAACGAAGTAGACCACTTAGGAGGGGATAATGAATGTACAAGAGACACCTCTGGACCCTTTGCATGACTGCAATAAGATAATGAGAATGTGAAGGATGTAATAGTTATGGGATCATATCAAAGCAGTGAAGGTGGAACACATAATTCATATTATTATCATGACAATTGGAAGGGACTAAGGATGGAAGAATGATCTAAGGATATAACTAAGTGATCATTGGTAAATATACTAATAATAGACTAGTCGCAAGTGCAATGCATTAAGAGGTTACGTCTCTGGTTTACCACCAAGAGAGGGAAGACATTAAGTTTCCATGAGATGAGATGATAGACAAGCAAGAAATAAAATTATGTCCTTAAGGAAACAAAAACATGATCACACCAATGGATTTGGATGAAAATAAATGATGCCCCAAGAGTGACACAAATATAGCCAGAATGGTGGACTTCGAGAAAAAGGTCCCTCAATGGAGAGACAAACATGGCCTCAAAATAAGACTTCAATGAAAAAGGTGGTGCCCCAAAAGAGACACAAATATAGCCACAATGGTGGACTTCGATAAAAAGGTCCCTCAATGGAGGGACAAACATGGCCTCAAAAGAGGACTTCGATGAAAAATATGGTGCCCCAAAAGAGGCATAAACATGGCCACAAAGGTGGACTTAGAATGAGATGAGGATTGAGACAAAATTAGTTTAGATTGGATGAATGTGAAGAAGGTAAACAAAACAATGTCAAGGAGAGAATTCTCCTAGTGACAAGGGATTTGTACGGATGATGTGCTCAAGGGTGAGGAAAGGTTGTTCCCCCAATGAGTTAAATATAAAGGAGTTAAAGGATGTCAAAAGAGTTTAGATGAGATTGTTTTAGATTTGGATGGGATAAATGGTTGGAGACCACAAGTGTGTTTGAAAAGATAAACAATATTGATGGATAATGGAGGACCTTCCTTAGGAGGAATGTCATGTGCAGGAGGGATGTTAAGGGATGATGTGGATGAAGGAATCATGGGAAACCCGATGGATAGGATATGAATTGGATTCAATGTAGATGGAGAAGGAACTTTCCCCTGAATGAGGAAATCATCTTTCTCAATAAGGTTGTGGATGATTGTCTGAAATGCCTTACAATGTTCGATGTCATGGCCCAGGGTACGATAATAAGCGTAACTGCAATTAGGATTGAACCATGATGGATTTGGACCATAGGGATTAAAGGCTTTAATGGGAGGAAGTGTGATGGCAGATATTTGAGTTAAATTTTGAAGGATATCTGCATAAGACCCCATTGAAGTGTCATGGGAAAGATAACTCTTATAGGTTTTGAGATGATATCTCGACTTGGAGTTAGGAGAAAAAGTGGATGTAGATTGGATGGGTGAATTTTGTGTTTTAGAGGAAAAATCAAATTTGGTTGAAGGATTGTATTATTTAGATGTAGATTGATTGTTGCAAGATGTCATAGATGAAGAGACTTATCCTAAAATAGATGTTGTGGCATTGGATTATTTAGAAGAGGGAAAAGCTGAATGTTTTTGAGGATGCGCAAGGGACAGTCGGGGATGTTTGCCACAAACCTTAGACTTCAACCGAGAAGATTTACCTCTAGCAGGGATGATAATAATTTCAACTGGAGGATCTAATAGTGGTGGTGTGGTTATTAATGGAAAAAATGTCCTAAAACAAGACGAGGATGTTAATGGAGAGATAGGTGTTTGTATGATGCGATTAATGATATCTATGTGAGATGTGGATTGTTTCAGTTTTGGCATGGAAAGAGTTGATTTTGTAGAGGGAGAATGTAAACCATCTTTATTTGATTTAGGTGGATGTGTTGGTTCAATAGATGTTTCAAAGGGTATCTTTGATAGGGTTGCAGATCGAGAGGATTTGGTTGGTGTGATAGACTAATTAGGTAAAGAGTATTGGGTTAGACCTGGTGATGTGGCCATGGGCAAAGATATAGGTAAAGATGCCAAGGTAGGGATAGGTGGATTTGTTGATATGTTAGATATAGGGGTAGTTGGGATAGATAAAGATGTAGGCATATTTGGGATATTTGGAGATGTGGGTGATGTGATAACCAATGGAGTAGACCTTATGGGTAATGCAACAAATGCAGGAGTATTTTCCAGTGTAGAAGTAGATGGGACTAGTTTTTTCATAAATGTTTTGAGGGGTAAGAATGATATGTTTGCTAAAGGGGTTGATGTTGAAGGTGTGGTTGTAAGGGTGCATGTAGTAGAATTGAGTTTAGTTGGGATGGTTATGAGTAATGTAGGTGTAGTAATAGGTGTGTTTGAGACAGATGTGGGTGAAGGAATAGATGTGAGAGATGTAAAGATATGTGTGGATATCTGTGGGGTTGAAATAGGTGCTAAGGATGAATCTAATGTGGTAGATTGGGGTGTGTTTGAAGTGGAGGAAGTGGATGGTATAGTCAAATTTGATGTGGATGTGATAAGGATAGGAGAAGGTGCAGGTTCAAGACAAGTAGTAAAAGTTGATGTAGGTGTGATAGGTTTCGCAAAAGGGATGGAAATACTGTCCACTGTAGGAACATGCAAAGTTGGTGATAAGATGGGATCTTGATTGACAGTGTTAATGGTGTAAGCATTCGACAGTTGCGATGTAAAGAGTGTGGCTTGAAATGTTGGTGGTTGATTAGGGAAAGGTTGAATAGTGGAGCTATCGATTTGGATATCCCCTTGATTTATGAGTTGTTGGACACAATCTTTGAAGGAACAAAATTTCTCAATGTCATGACCTTTAACTCGATGATATTTACAATAGTGGGCTTCATGATACCAAATAGGCTTGGCTTGCGAGTTGTCCACGGGTCGTATGGGAGGAAGTTGGATGGATTTTATAGTAATCAATTTGTCAAACATAGGGCTATATGATTCTTCAAAGGGGGTGTAGTTGGTTGTTGATTGAGGGGATCGTTGTTGAGGCCATGTGTTGGACATAGATGGGGATGCACATTTAATGACCAATTTGTTGGCCGCACCTTTAAACTTGTCATTATATGTGAATGGTTTAGTAGATTCAACTTTAGGTTTGACCGATCTAAGTTTGAGATGACCCTGCTCAATGGCACGAGTTTCGAGTTTGTGAGCCATTGTGAAAGCTTCCTCAAAGGTTTAGAATGATTGGATTTGCAAAGTAGATTATATATGTTTTGCACATGAACGTGAGAATAATTTGATGAGTTCGGTTTGCGGAAGAGTGAAGGACAATTGGTTTATAACACCACACCATCGTGCGACAAAGTCGGCGATGGGCTCATCTTCAAACTGTCGAATGGTATATAGATCAATGATAGTGGTTTTGCATGTGATATTGATAGAAAAGTGTTCTAAGAATTTTTTTGAAAGTTTGGTAAAGGAGAATATGGAATGTCGTGGGATACTGTTGTACCAGTCCAACCCGGGACCAGACAAAGACATGGGGAAAGTGTGAAGAAGTAGATCGTGATCATGCACAATAAGACAACATGCATGTTTAAATGCAAGGAGATGTTGTTGGGGATCTTCCTTGTTGTTGAACTTAGTAAACACAGGAAGTTTCCAATGAGGAGGGTAGGGTTTGATTGGAACTGACAGATGAATCAGTTCATTACAGATGTGTTCATAGGATAAGGTGTTCTTGGGTGCCAAGGTAACGGTTTCTAAATTAGCTAACCAATTCATTAAGGCATGAATTGGATCATTCGAAACGATGTTAGGTTGAGATTGAATTGGTTGTGTGGTTTGAAACATAGTTTGATAAGGTGAATGATACATTTGTAGATGAGTGGGTGTTTGATAAGGCGGTTGATAAACTTGTGGATGTGTGGTTTGATAAGATAGTTGATGTGGGGTGTAGGTGTTGGGGAGTAAAGGATTAACATGTGTCATGGGTTGAGATTGTTGCATAGGATGACTTTGAACAATAGGGACATGATGTGTTTGTTTAAGTTGGGTAGGTTGTTGTGGTAAATGATAAGCGGGGATATGGGTGTTAAGAGGTTGAGATGTTGGGGCATACGATGGGTAGGAATGTAAGTGTGAAGAGGTTGAGATGGCTGGACATGCCTATTAGTAGTGGATGAAATAAAATTGTCAAAATGGGATGTGGGTGGAATGCAATCCACCAATTTAGGAGATTGGGAGGATTGAGAGATCGTAGGAAATTTTTGGAGTAAGAAGTCATATATGGGGTTAGGAGGAGGCCTGAGTGTCTCTAGAGGAGTAGGAGATGGTGGTGTGGTCAATTTAGGAAGATTAGATTGATAAGGGATATGAGGGTTAGTTTTAAGACCAAGATAATCATGCATGACATGGTTCTCAGGAAGTGAGGTCATGGAGACTGGAGGTTGAGTAACTGAAGGCGTGGTTTTGAGTTTAGAATCTTGTTGGGCAATGTTCATTAGAGGAAGTAACTTTATTGGGTGGAGGACATTGTTGTTTTGTCTTGATTTGAGAGAGAGCGACAATAGGTGTGAAATAGAGAAACATTTGTTTATGTATTTTGTTGACAAACAAATCAAGCAACATATTTTTTATCATCATGATTAATTACGAGATGTGAAAGGAAAAGTAAGATGGATAATGAAGGTGCCTAAAGAATGGAAGTCTAAGGCTGGTTTCAGGTAGTTTTGGCTTGGGAGATGTCTGAGATGGTTTCTTGTTGGGTGTTCAAGTCCCAATCAGTTAACCAGGTGGGAGGAATGTTTCGATGTGTTGATTTTGTTCGTGCAGTCTTGGGAAGTGTGTGATAATGTGTGATGCAGAGAGTTAAACCCCTTATTTAGGCTATGTGATCAGGAAGGATGCAGAAAAAAAGGTTCTTTTTAATCCAAAATGAAATGTGACATTCGATGTAGACAATCACTTAGAAAAGGGAAAATTCAATGCAGAAAAGAGAAAATAGAGAAAAATGAGGAATACCTGGAGAACACTTTTCCTTTTTATTTGATTGCGTGTGATAATGACGTACTTAGAAGTGCGAGGTCAGTGGCCAGGGAACATGCCCAGGTACCCTAAAATGGCACCATTTATAATTGTGGATGAGGTCGATGAAAGTGTTTTATGTGTGTTTATGGTTTAAATATAATGATCTTTGACAGTGTTATTTTTTTTGGTCGCAATGTTGTAGACGTTACCCTGCAAAAATAAGATAATGTCATTAGTTGATGTGATTAAAATGACATAATGGTGTCATAAAAAAATGGCAAGTTTATAAAATAATTATCGATCCGTAAAAAATGTGGAAAAGAAAAATAAGTAATCTAATGGATTAACAAAACAAATAATGAAATCAGTTCCTAATCGATTAAAGTAATTAAAGGAAAAATGAAGCTTATTTAAATAACTATAAATCAAAATAGATTATGAGATAAATTATAAAATGATTGAAAGATACAATAGAATTATTAACGAAAGGACAATGGTACATGTCAAATTTTGTTTTTGATTTCATTTCTTTAATGAACTATAAGTAATAATAACCATATATAATGAGTGAATGTGGACTAATTAAGATAAAGCTCCCAAAAAGTAGATGGGGAGAATGGAGTTGTAATAATGAAGACTCATTTGTGACAAAGGGAAACCATGAAAGCAATTTCACATTTGAAATTTGTAATGGAGATGGGAGAAAATAGTAGACCTATGTTTTGGACTTAGTAGAATAAAGGAGAGAAGAGATAAGTTAGCGATTGAAAAGTGAACGTGAAATTCAACGATGCCAAATCCGACGTGACAAGTTGATAGACATGGATTTTCACATGGATAATGACATAATGAGAATCATAGACAATATAACTGAGAAATGTATGATTGGTTGTGGTGCACTGTTTTATGATTGTGTCATTTAAGATTGTGTTGTAGAGAATTGTGAGCCTATTGCTATGAAGTGACTACACAGTCACTTACATGAATTTGAAACTATATCATATTTACAAAGAAAATATTAAGTTTTATACTTACAGGAGGTGCAGGTGACAATGATATGTCAGACTGAAAATGGTGCCTTCGGCTACAACTTGGATAATATAATGTTAGTTTTCAAAATTTTAAAATTGCCAATGTGTCTAGAATATGTTTGTTGGCTACAACTTTCAGGCCAGGAGATTAACATATTGTAGATACTTATTTTTTGTTTTGCCTCTAATTTGTAAATATGTATAAACTAGAATTAGGAATACAAGACAAATCTTGCGTGAATTGGAAACTGATCTGGAAATAGTTGGACGGATTGTGGATTAGAACCTTGGGAGCCAACATAGATGTTTACTTTCTTTTGCGTTAAAAATGGTCACTTTCTTTTGAGTAGATGTTTACTTTATTCTATGTGATTTTTCCTCAAAAACATAGATATAATGGTTATTTGAAGAGGAGAGTGGCTCGAACTAGGATACCTGCGTTGAAAGGAAGGGAGAGAGGTGCCCGAGCGCCAGGGAATTGGTGATGAGTCGATTAATGATACATGGAAGGGAGATGTGGTGGTCATGTGACTTGAGGATAGAGTTCAGGTGAATCTGTGTGGAGGATATGGGAGCTTGGGTAGAAGAGCAGGGTGTATGCATGGTGAAGTGTGAAAATTCTAGTTGTGTGGAGTTGAATGTCCATGTGGAAGGTGAGTCAGGGTGTGGAGGATAGAGCTCGGGTAGAGGAGGATGGCGAGCTGAGTGTGTGGATGAAGCATCGCGGGGGGAAGCAGTGTTGGCAGGTAGTTAGGAAGAGCCGAGCCGGGTGGAGATGGGATGTGGGAGAGGGAGATGTGGGGAAGATCTGGAGTCTTGAGTGGGGACAAGGGGGAGTGGAAGGCGATTGAGTGGGAGAATTTGGGATGGAGGAGTTGGTGGGAGTGAGGTAGTTTAGTGGAGAGGGATTGGGGAATGGAGAGAGGTGGGAGTGGCCTACGTGGGAGACAAAGTGGATAGCTAGTTGGGGGATGGGGTGGAATGAGTCTAGGTGAGGGGAGTTGAGTGGAGCTGATGGAGTGGAGGGAATGAGTGGGCTTGATGAGGAGAAGGGTAGGTCGGTTAGGGGGGATGGGGAGTGAGGTATAGATAATGGCTCGACCGAGGGAAATAGGAATGGTAGATGGGAATGGTGGGGAAGTGGCTGAGTTGGCCACGTTAGTGGAGAGCGATGTGGGATTTTGGGTAGAGAGAACAGGTGAGGTGATAGGTAGGGGATGTGTAAATTAGGATAGCTAGGATTTTATTTTTTTATAATTTTTTTAATAATTTAATTCTAATTTATTTCATAATTTTTTTGTTTTAATTAATTGTTATTTATTTATTTAATTAATATTAATATTATTATGATTAATAATAAAAATGCACTCGATATTAATTATAATGACCACATAACAAGCCAATTAAAAACCAGAAGCACGTACCTCTGAGACAACCTAAACCACTAAATGTAAAGATGACACCGCACGGAGGGAAATAATACTAAACCTTGTAAACATGTGAGTTGGAAAAATGAATGATGCAAAATATATATCACGTGACAGAAACTAGGAGAATAAGGTAGATTTCACATTCATATCCCATGCGGGTAAAACAGAAAACAAGAAGAGTCAATTTCTAGGTGACTTCCCATGCAGATGAATTGTACTAAAACTGAGATCAAGCACGTACCTAAGACTTCAAACAAGTGACAAGACGAGTAAAATAACAAACAAAATGACCAGATCTAGGATCCGGTCCCACCAGGTGTGCCAAATGTTGTACAAGAAACTTCATTCTCACGCGGGTGAAAGCCGATACTAGAAGCCACCAGCAACTTTGAATGATGGAGGGCTTAGGACCTCATATGCAGATGTGGATCTACGGGCACAAAGAAGATAGATGTGTGATACAAAGAAGATAGATCTGCAAAACTGAAACAAATGGGATTAGATAACAATATGCGGGGGTTTCCCAGACAATCATGGTTCCAAGAGGATGTTAACTCCCTTGGAGGATGTCAGCCCCCATGTCTAGAAAGATAACAATAGATCATGAATAGTAGATATCATGCAGAAATAATGGAATATAAAATGACAAGTAATTGAAATGATGAGGGGACTTAGCTTGTGCTCTGATATGAAGATGAAATGGGCATCAAGATGGCAGGATAACAAACAATGGAAAAGATATCTCCTTCAAACTTGTAGAACTTAATTAAGCTCTTTCTTATCCTCTTTGGGCCTAGGTCCAGTCTCTCCTTCCAAGTTTTTCGGGTCCAGCTCCTTTTTTTTTCTGCAAGTCCTTCTCTTTTTTTCGCACCTCCCCTGAAATATGGGGGAAAACCCATATTTATAGCTTGGAAGTGAGGTTAGATTGGGGTTAACAAGTAACCAGGGTTGGGTAGAGTAACCTGAGTTAAGAGGTATGATGTGATCACGTGGGGCCCACAGTTTGACTTATTAGATGGAGTGGGGAGCATGATTGACATGGTAGGTGAGATAAAAGATTCCATCTTTTGAATTTAAGAAAGGAGTGTCGGATGGGTATATTAATACCCATGAATTGAATAATTTGAGACATGGGAGATAATGCCAAAATTTTAATTATCAAATGGGTCCACATGGAGCCCATTTGATAATTAATTAAATAAGGTGAGAAAATGGATGAGATTTATTTAAATTTAAGAAAAGAGAAAGGTGAGAGGGGAAGTTGCATGAACGTGAGATGATGGAGGGAAGGCTGAAAATTGTTTAATTCAAGCAAGAAAGTTAGCCCCTAGATTTCCTATGCCCATTTTTCTTGAATTTTAGCGTGATACCCAACCTATTATTGCTCTTATGAACTCAACCATATGTTTCACCCTCTACTTCCACATCTGGTTCCTCTATCAAACAAGAATAAATTCAAAGCATTAGTGTCCAGCTTAAAAATATAACAAATGAGATTATCTCTTTACAACAAGATCACGTTCCTAAGAACTATCCAAACCCTACTCAAGGTTATCCACGACAAGGATTTTAATATCCTAACCAAATATTTCCTCAGAATTACCCTCCAAGAAAACCGCCAAATAAAAATCTGCAGGCCTTGCCAGTTCCTAACTTAAATAAAGCAATTGTTCCAGTTCAAAATAACATGGCTGAACAGTTTTAATAGTGTTATCCTTGTGATCAACCCCATAATCATTAAACATGTGAAGTTGGAATGAGCTCCTTATGGGAAAAGGCTATCATGGTTCAAACCACTTTCTACTCACGGGAACAAACCACGGTTCCTTCAACAAGTAATACAGATGAAGTTCAAGAGTTTACTCCTGAACCCAACTTCATGCTCTTCCGACTTGAAGAATTATGTGTAATTAATCAAGCTGCGGAACACTCAAATAGGCCAAAACTTCATGTGGTGGATCATAAAAGGTATAAAAAGTGGAAAATGGACCTAAGATCTCCTCCTCCTGTTACCTTAGTTTCGTGCGACACAAGTCCAATCAGTCTGTGGAATTGAGCAGAAATCATACTTTATCCAGTTTACCGCGTTGTGAACATGTTCCACAGGACACCAAAAACCCATGCAACACTGCAAAACTATGGAACATTCAAGCCTTGCTAACCAAAGAGATTCCACGGTAGATAAAAGGAACAAAGAACATCTCTTTTCTTCATTGCAAAAAATCCGTGAGTATTTCTATAAATATTGTGGAGCAAATGAAGAAGGAAAATCTAAATGTCACAATATGGGATGCCTTGTTTATCTCATCTTAAAGGGATTTGTTGCAAGAAACATCAAATCAACTTTCACCTTTCGAACCCGCCACGCATAAATCAGATGTTGTGGTCAACATTTGTTAGCCCAAGGAGGAACAAGTAAGTTTAATTTTCAAGCCTCCTTTCTACATGTCTCTCATAATTAGAAAGCACCTTGTTCATAATTGCATGATAAATTCTAGTGCTAGTACTTCAATCATGCCAAAGAAAATAGCATACATCTTAGTGATTGAGTACAATCCAACTTCCAAGGGTGTCTTGCAACTTGATGGATAAAAAATGCAAGTCTTGGGTGTAGTAAAAATCTGAAATTAACCATGCATGCTTGTCAAAGTCTAACCATAATGCATGGCATTTCTATGATTGACTTGCCACCATTATTCAACCTTTTCCTCTCTAGATATTTCACTACTAAGATGGAAATATATCTTTCCTCATATTGGTCTCATACATTTCTTAGGATGAGGTATGAAACTAGGTTTATTATTAAGGATGAACCTATTTTAGCTTATCATGTGGAAGTCCTATGATCCTAGTCCTATCAATGTCAATTGTATCATCCAAAAAGAAACAAGCAATGATCCTGAACCAGCTTAAATAATGCATTCATCAAATTCAATTCCTGACATTATGTTAGATGAATGGGAAAAAGAGCACTATGAATTTGATCCTTTTGGTACAACTATGCAAAACGGTCCAGGTACTTCTTGTATCCATGAGGAAAACTTCACTGCCCCCATGTCGCACAATGAAAAAGAAAATGATGCTTCTGGTTTATGGAAGATATATTTTTGATGGTTCTAGAAGTAGAAATGGAGCTAGGGAGGGCGTGGTTCTTATCTCCCCAATGGGAAAAAAACTCTTCGTTTCCCGCAAGTTATAGTTTGCATGCTCCAATAATGTGGCAGAGTATTAGACATTGGTCCATAGTTTGCAGGGAAAATTTTAAGGAACCCCTTGAAAAAAACTTATAGAAATCGTGGTGAATATACCTGTAACCAGTTTCATGGTTTTGGAGAATATATATGTAACCAGTTTCGTGGTTTTGGCGAATATCCATATAACCTATTTTCGTTATTTCAGTGAAAATGGTAAAAAACATTAAAAATAGTTGGAAATCGAATGGCAAATCTCCTGTAATTTATTTGGTGAATACCCTCTGTCGAATTTGACTGTAATGAGGCCCAAAAATTTTCATTTCTTTTGCATGCCTTACCATTACGCTCAAGTTCCTGGAATGTGTGACACTTGGCCACTTAGAGGATCAGGAAAATGACACATGGTATCTTTTGATTTCTCACTACCAATCTACCTTGTCTCACTGACACCGCAGACCTGATAATTTATTGAATTGGTTCATTCCGCGAGCTTGGAGTCTGGGGAATGCCTTTGACTTGGGGAGGCCTGAAACCCTACCATGTGTATGTCTGATGGGCAGGGAAGGATTGATAACTTTAAAAATAAGGCAAAAATAACTTATATTTAATAATCAAGGATATGTCATTGGTTGCTATTAATTTTTTTATGTCTGATATGTGCAGCAGTAAGAATGTGTTTTTTTAATAACAGGCGGGGGGTAAATGTAATGATGTGGAGAAGTAGTGCTCACAACATGTGAAGCAAATTTCTACACTGGTATTTGTACATGTGTGTGCTGAGAAACATGATCAAGATTTTGAATTTTGAAACTTAAGTTTAATTCAAGTCCAAGAAGATGAATTTATTTCAAAGGAACACATTGACAATTTACGATCTCACAGGAAATAACATATAGCAGAGGCAGAGTTATCATGTCTTAGGATCATGTCATTTAAAATTTGTGACTGATTATTTCTCTGGTGTTATTCCCATAGTTGATTGCAGGTTCTTCTACTTGAAAAAATAGATAATTCAATGATTACTCTTGCTTATAAGCTTTGGCAAAGACAAACAGAAAGATCGATATGTATTTAGAGATACACACACACACACATAGTAGGACCCAAATAGTTGTCTCAAATCAGCCTGCGCTCAAAGGTGATCCCACTGTTATAACACATGTCAGTTGTGTTTATATATTCTGGTAGCCACGACCAATACCCTTGCTTTAAATGAAAACAAAGTGAAAGAACCCCAAACTCTACAAAGCAAATAACAAAGCTAATCAAGGAAGGCTAACATCATTTCCACCTAATAGCTAAGGATTATAAGTCTAGGAATGAAACATTAAGATAGAAGCTTAAAAGAATGCTTAACTAGTATGAAAACAATGCAAAACTAACTAAACATGCCTACTAATATGATTAATTACCTAACATGAGCCTAAATAGATTTAAGGGGAAATCAAACGGTTATGGTTGCTACTCAAACAATGGTGAAATGACCTCTCCAAATAACTTGTTAAGTAATTTTAGATATTCATCTACTAACCTTGTTGAAGGTTTTAAGCAAGGATTGGACTTGGCTTAGAAATCATATGTATTATATGAGATGCAAATAAAAGCATGGTGTAAAGTATTAAGGTAAGAGGTGATAAAGGTGCCTAAACTGGTCCTGCACTGGCATCCGTGGCGCCAACACCTGTGGTTGCACCATTGCCCATTGCTGTACTAAGATATGTTGCTCTATTATGTGATCTTGGTATTTACTCAAATATTATATGCTCAAAGTATTCTTTCAGAGAATCTTCCATCCTCTTGTATGGAAGGAGCTTCTTGTCTTTTACCTTGTATTCATCTGTGACCTATTTGTTAATGAGCATTAAATCACCAATGCAATTGACCTACTTGATATCCCACTTGATGGCTAGTTTCATCCATGCAATAAGAGCTTCATACTCTACTATATTATTCATGCATTGGAACTTGAGCCAGAACACTTAGGGAATGAAGTCTCCCGTAGGAGTGATTAACACAACTCCGACACCTGAACCATGAAAGGTAAAGGAGTCATCAAAGTATAGTTTCCAAATAATAGATTTTTTAAGGTACATAATAGATGCATCTAGTAGTTCTATACTCAAGGGTTCGGTACCTGGAAGTGGAGATTTTGCTAGTTGATCTGCTAAGAATTGTCCTTTTACTGACTTTTGATAAATGTACTCAATGTCAAACTCACTCAATAAGATGATCCAATCAGCCATATTTCCCGTTAAGGCAGGCTTTGACACTAAGTATTTTAAAGGATCAACCTTTGAAATAAACTTAATTTTTTTGTTGAGCATATAGTGCCATAGCTTATAGAAAGAAAACACTACGCAATCCTTCTCGATCTGCGGATAATTGAGCTCATCTGCTACCAATGTCCTGCTCAAGTAGTATACAAATTTTTCTCTTTGTTCTTTATCATACTAACCCAGTAGTGCTCCAATTGTGAAATATGTAGCAGAGATGTACAACAAGGGTTCTCCTGCCATGGGCGGCATGAGAACGGGGGGTTTAACCAAGTATTTTTTTAGGAAAGAAAATGCTTGTTGTTGTTCTAGACCTCAAGTCAAATTAATATCTTTCTTAAGAAGATGTTTGAATGTATGACACTTGTTTGCTAGATGTGAAATAAACCTTCTGATGGCCTGAATTTTCCCTTGTAAGCTACGCAACTGCCTAATATTCTTAAGAGGAGGCATTTATGTGATAGTCGTGACCTTTTCAGGATCCACCTCTATTCTTCTCCTTGACACAATTAATCCTAGTAATTTCCCAGATAGCACATTGAAGACACATTTATTTGGGTTAAGGTGGACTTTATAGTCCCTTAGATGTTGAAAGATACATCGTAAAATTTTTGGGTGCTCTTCCTGAGTTCTACATTTATCTAGTATATCATCTACGTAATCTTCCATGATGTCACTTATCATATCGTGAAAGATTACAGTCATCACCCTTTGATACATAGCGCCTGCATTCTTGAGGCTGAAAGACATGAATTAGTAACATAATGGTCCCCAAAGGGTTGTGAAAGTCGTCTTGTGTTGATCCTATTCCTCGATCTTTTTCTGATTATAACCTGAGAATCCATCCATGAGTGATAGCATCTCATAACTGGTAGTAGAATTGATGATCATGTCAGTGTTAGGGAGAGGAAAGTCATCCTTGGGACAAGCTTTGTTTATATCTCTGAAATTGGTACATACTCTAATGCCAACTAAATTTTTATGTACTGGTACCACATTAGAGATCCATTATGAGTATTTGATAGGCCTAATGAATCCTACTTATAATAACCTTTCAAGCTCTTCCTTTACCGACAAGGCAACACGAGGATGCTTCTTCCAGAGCTTTTGTTTGATGGGCTTGGCATCTGGATGCAAAACTAGGTTGTGTACCACTAATATAGGATCAAGTCCAGGCATGTCAACATAAGACCAACCGAATATGTCTGCATACTCTCTTAAGAGTCATGTAAATGTTTTCCATTCTTTGGCTGAGAGTGAAGCTCCTAACTTAGCTATCCTCGGTAGCTCCTCTGTGCCGATGTTAACATCTATTGTATCTTCCACTAGTAGCTTTGACTCATCCCCCATGCACATATGATCAGGAGGGAGATTGATATCCTCTTCCACTAGAGGTGGCTCAGGGAGATCCTCATCTTTATATGGGTACACTATCTTTTCCATTGGTTGTTCTGCTTGTTTATCCATAAGCATCTCAAAGAGGTTTTCACTATAGGACTTCCCCTTTTTATTTTTGCAAGGGTTTTATTTGGGACTTTTATCCTTTCTCACTTTTTTACTTAAATGTCCACATAATTCTACCTCCTCTCCAAAGTACAAATATGCGTTGAGCTGAATGGACAATCCTTTCTTGTGGTTGTTTCTTGGAATGTTATCTCTGATGCTCAAGAACTCACCAATAGCCTCATCGTTCTGAAACACATTAATGGGTACGTGTTGTTGTTGATCCCAGTTCATAAGTAATGGGTAGATGAGAGTTAATTTTTGAGTTATAGGGGTTATGGTGGGTGTAATAGGGGTTATAGTAAGGATAACCATGTTTGAGAATATGTTCGTAAAGGCAAGGTATTCATAAAGACAACACCGGGAATCCGTTTCTCTTTCATTTTTGCACAAACTATTCTCACTCTCATAAGAAGCATACTCATTATCTGAAGGGTGAGACTCATACAAATAGATGCCTACACCTGATTTACCCAGAATACAACAAGGTATTGAAGGAGATTCTAACGAGCCTTTCTCATAGCGGCCATAACCCCGTCCTTGATATCTCATAGTAAACATGATTCTATTATGAATAACATACCTAGATGAATTGTTACATAAATCCATTTCATCATCTTGAGGATGAAATATAATGTCATTGAGGATTATTTCCTCTTCTAGTAAGCCACCTGAAGTGAAATTTTCGAAAGGGAAATTATCCCTTGATCTTTTGAATTTGTAGCATGGTCTACGACGTGCTTGGGCTGATAGCGGAATGTTTTGAATCATAAGGGCTTGTTGAAGATTATAATCTCCACAACCATTGTTTATGACCTTCATCTCCTAAGTAGCAAAAGGAAATTCCAATGTAGCTGTATCATTGTCACTAGGAGTCAAGGTGTCTGAATCCAATCGTGAAGCGAGGGCATTTGAATGAATATGGACAACCATTTCCATAGAGGGATGTTCGTAGCTAGTGGGAAAGTAACCTAAAAATGCTCTGCAATGAGAGAATGGTTGGTGATCCCCTTGTATAGTAAGTGTATGTCCTTCATGTTGCAACTTTAAACACTAATGATATGTAGATGGCACGACCTGCATGGCATGAATCCATGGGTGACTGAGTAAAATATTCTGAGGGAGTTCCAGATCCAAGACATGGAACTTCGTATCATGTGTTATGGGACCTACTTAAAAAAAGTGATCATTCCAGGTGACTGTCATTCTTCATTGTCATATGCCTTGATGGTGATGAACTTTTTTCTAGATTAGCTTTTGTGCAGCCTAGTTGACGGACTAGTTTGAGAGTACATATGTTGAGACCCGATCCACCGTCCATGAGCACTCTCTTAACTGTCTTATGTTTGATGATTACCTCAATATGTAAGGGTGAGTTATGTGAGGGATTTTTAGCTAAAGATTTTGATGGACTAAAGGTTCTGTGTCTTATGGGAGTGATTTGCGCTACCATGGCCTGTAAATGCATTGGGTCAACATCAATAGACTCTCCTGATCCCTATAAGGTTTTGTAAAGTATATCCTTATGGATGCTAGAGATCTTTAGAAGGTCTAAGATCAAAATCTTAGCTATAGTCTTCTCTAGTTGATCTATTACATCATAGTGACTCTTGCTCCCCCTCACGACCCATGTAGCAAGCTACACCAAGTAGGAAGTGTAGAATGATTAGCTCATACGGACCTGTACGTACCCAAAATTGTATGTACTGTATTATCGGAAAGAGGTTACGAAAAACCCTAATGATGATTCAGATCTCTTCGCAATGTGTTTGGAATCCAGAAAGCTCGCCGAGTATACATTTGCATCCTAAAATGCCTTATCCAACCTTTGCATGCTTCATTCTAAACTCTGCTCCCTTCACCTTACATTTTGGTCTTTAAGTTACAGGACCGTTGCTCTGCCTGGGCGGCGGTCCCGTGACTGCCACCTAGGATAGGGCGGCCGTCCTGACCGCATTTTCCAGAACCTTCCGGTGCACTCAACAACATGGAAAATCAAGTTGCACTTGTAACTCTCATCCGCTTCTAATTTTTTTAGAGTTTCTAGCCACTTTGTAATAGTAGTGCTCCATTTTTAATGATAAAGAATGGCAATTTGGACTTGCCTTCTGGTGAGTAAGAATGCTATAAATACTTAGCTTGTTTACAAGAAAATGGCCCCTCTCTCTCTATGTTTGATTATTAAGTGTATTTGGAAGTTCCTCAATAAGTCTCAACAGGTTTAGACTTAGCATAAGTTCTCAGCCTCTCAACTCAAGGCTCCTCATTTTTTTGGTTTAGAGATCACTCGATCTCTCTAGTTTTTGTTTTTTATTTCCATTGTTGTTCTCAAAACAACTGGCTTAGAATAATGCAACATCATTTTTAGATTAAGTTCATTTGAATCTTGGTTCTGCTTAGAGTTATAGGTTTTGTTTCATCACAGGAAGAATAGGTCCTAGAATTTTAGGTGTGTTTGTACGTACCCAAAATTGTAAAGGTACTACGCTGCCGAAACGATGTCACACGTGCCCCAATGATGATAAAGGTCTCCTCGCAAGGTGTTTGGGATTCAGAAAAGTTCTCCAAGTGTACATTAACATTCTGCATGCCCTGCTTAGCCTCTGCGTGCTTTGTTTTTCTCTTCCCCCCTCTTTTCCTTGATTTTGGTCTTCAGTGACGAAACTGCTGCCCTGCTCAAGGCGGCGGTCCTTCACGCATTTTTCCAAAACATTCCTTTTATCGTGACTTGCGTAAAATTTCAACGTTTACCAGCTTTTTTCACCGCCTTTGCTCGTATTTATGATTTTGGTTCCCTGGAATAGTGTTTCTCCATTGTTTATTGTAAAAGAGTTCAATTTGGATTTCACCTTTGGGTAAATGAGAATTCTATAAATAGCTAGTTGATTTTCAAGCAAAAGGACCCTCAAAAATTACCTCTCATCCTCTCACTTCAATAGTTTAGTCTTTCAGTTCTTAGGAATTCATAGTTTTCATTTGTTGCATGCATAGTTAGTGTTGTTTTGCTGTTTAGAAGCCACATGATCTTCTTGTGCTAGTGCTATTACTGTTTCATACAATCAATTGAGGTAGGATAATTTTATTTTCAGTCTGAAGCCATTAGAGTTGTAGGTTTTGTTCGTCAAAAGGATAGCTTCAGGTTCTGGACGTTTTGTGTTGTATGACTCGCAATAAATCCCGCTAGGAATTACATAAGCCAAGCTTTGTTCTCTTGCGCTATCCCTCTCCTACTCACATTGTATTCAGTCTACATCCGAAGCTGCCATTGTTCCAATACCTACTTTTGTTGATGCTAGCATTACACGCTTTTCTAGATTCACGTGAGCATGAAGGAACGAGGAGTCCACACTGAGGGGACAGAGCCACACACAATCGGATTCGCCACTGTTCTGCAAAGTCCAGGTTCAAGCTTTCAAAGTTCTAGTTAGAATATATCAAATAGAATAGTGAATCATTTCATTTCAGTTAATCTCACTTTCGATATTGTCGGGGAAGCTGTGGGGATTGATAGTTTCTAAGAAACTATGATTCACTCCTCACTTCTGAGGTAGGATCGAGATTCTTTCAAATAGATTAGATCAATTATTTCGTTATTTAGAATATGTTTACAACTGCACAGGCAAATAGCTATACTCGGCTGCCTTGTTTGTTTTAATTTCATTATTAGTTTAGCTGTCAATTTCTAGATATTTTAAATAATTGCTCTTTCAATTTCATCCAATAGTTTATAGAAAATACAAAAAATAGGGAATTTATATATATGATGTGGATATACTTCGTATAATTAGCTTGCTTTGCTTTAGTTAGATTTACATTATTTCCTTTCGTATGACAATAGCGGGACCTAGGGAGCCCAGAGAATACGTATTCAAGCCAATTGTGCCTCAACCCAATCTTGTTATAGCAATAACTGATATAGATCAGAATCTTAGAATCCAAGTCTTCTGAACAACAACAGACCTATAAGAAATTAGCCCACAGTTAAGAGGATTAAACATAGAAGACGACCAAGCACATACGTTTTGGTCAAACCAACCAAACTACAAATTACCCTAGATAAATATCGGCATGACTGTAGAAGGGATTGAAAGAGAGCAAACGTTCGGTTATGACCTTTTGGTCCCACAACCAGACACAGGAGATATCCTTATTGACATAAACATTGGCTTAAGAATTCAAGTTGCCAAAACACCTGTAAGGTACTCTGAGAAGATCTCAAAACTTTTAGTTCCAAATATAGAGGCCGAAAAGGCATACAACTACTGGATATTAGGGATTAGGGATTAGGGATTAATTCTACACATGACCATAGGAGGTCCACAATGACCACGAAATTACAGTTGTGATCCACAGATCCCACAACCAAACGAGCCCACAGGTCAATCAGACGTTGATGCTGGTTTACGCACATTAGTATAAATAGATCCTCTCCACTTCCACCAACCATTATCACACAATTATCCTTGTTAGATATAACAACTAACAAAGCTAAGGATTTTTGGACTAGACCAGCGAATCGACCATAGAATCCACCATATATCCGCCTTACATCTTATGACCCTGTCTGGAGACATACACAAAACAATCCCAGGTCATTTTCCACGTATCCCACAACCTATAGATTGGATCACACCGGAGCTCGATATTGATTGGAGTCTTCGAGTAGTCATCCTCGCCGACCGATCTATCACACCAGTTCAGGTTAGGAGGGCCTTGTTTACCTTAGATTCACATATTCCATTAGTGCATGTCGAAGACATAAGATTGCCTAACTAGTTTGTCTACGCCCCACGTATATTCCATCCCCACCGGCTGTCTCGGCATGACCTCGGGAGGTCGGGCGTGAGGATGAGTTACTTGTAGATTCCCATGATCACTTGTCACTTTTCCATCGTACAGTGTCTTGTCGTATTCTTGCAACAATCCTGCTAGGAATTGCATAGCCAAGCTCTATTCTCTTGTGCTATCTCTCTCTTACTTGCATTCTGTTCAGTTTACCTCCAAGTTGCCACTGTTCAAATATCTTCTCCTTCTGCCGCTGTCACATTATCACCTTTCTGGATTCACGAGAACACGAAGGAATGAAGAGATCACACTGAGGGGACAAGTTACGATACAAATAGATTTACCTCTGTTCTGCAAACTTTGGGTTTGAATTGTCAAAATTGTAGTTACAATATATCAAATAGAGTAGTGAATCATTTCATTTCAGTTAAAAGATTACTTTCGATATTGTCGGGGAAGCTGTGGGGAATAATAGTTTCTGAGAAGCTATGATTTGTTTCTCACTTCTGAGGTAAGATTGGAGGTTTTTCAATCAAATTAGTTAGATATTTATATTTGTTTCAACTCACAAGTGCACAGGAAAATAGCTACATCTGGCTACCTTGATTGTTTTAGCTTTATTCTTAGATTAGTTGCTTGTTATCTGAATTTATTAGATTATTTGCTCTTTAGAATCATTCAAGTTTATATCTCTAAAAATACAAAAAGAACAAGCATAGCGTAGATTCATTTTTAGAATTAGTTTACTTCATTTACTTAAGTTTGGTTATTCCTTGCATGACTATTACGGGACCAAGAGAGCCCAGGGATTACATATTCGAACCAGTGATACCCCAACCAAATCTCTGCACGATATTAACGGATATAGATCAAGGTCTTAGGATTCAAGTCTTCCAAACAAATGGAAACCCACAAGTAATTAGTGAGCAATTAAGAGGATTAAACGTCAAAGATGACAAAGCATATGAATTCTGGTCAAATCAGCCTAGCTATAGATTGCCTTGATAGGATGTCCATATGACCATACAAGAAGCCGAATGAGAACAAACATTTGGTTGTGATCCATTAGTTCCGCAGCCATATGTAGGAGACCTTATCACTGACATAGACATAGGCATATGCATACAAGTTGCTAGGACACCCGTAAGGTATTCCGAGAAGATTGCACAACTCATGATACTAAACATAGAAGCTGAAAAATATTACAATTGTTTCGCACGGAATGTTTCAGCTCTTGGGAATAGAGTTGTTTCTATCCTTTCATTCCTTTGAGAAACAGATAAGGGTTAGGGCTAGGAGGAATACCTGTTGAATGTCGAGAGGGTGTGCGCGTACCGTAGAGAGAGAGATCAGGTCGACTGCGAAGAACTCCTTTTTGTCTTGGAAGGACTACCTGCAAGTAAGAATACAAGACCACCAGATTTTAATTAGACAATAAATGAGAGAACTGCCTTGGGCCCAGGAAATATAAAACTTCCTTTCGAAGGTGGTCAGTTCCCCTGCTAATATGAATTAACACAAATTCTAACAAATAAGCTATTTTCCAATTACAATTTGTTTACCTTGTTAGAACAACAGAGAAAGGGGCTGGTCTTGGTTTAGAATCACGGTGACTGATGCCGGTCACTGTAACCGGTACCGGTTGTTGGTAACCGATATCGGTAGGGGCAATGTTTTAGGGGCTTTTGGTGAAGGTTGGTTGTAAGGTGGTTGTGTTGTTTTATAAGGCTGATAAATGGGTGGGGTTAGGTAATGGGGTGATGAGAAGGACTCAGAGAATACGAGGGGTGTTCTTGGGGGTAACGTAAGGGTGGAGGAATGACAGTTAGATGTAGTGTGTTGCTGGGTAGTAGATCTAGGAATAGACTTATGATGGTTGTGATTCAGAAGTTCAAGAAATGTTATTAAAAGGACATACAAGATATTACTTACTGATTATTGATAAGGATGTAGGTCCAAGAACTGTGATGACAACGACAGAACTTAGGTAGGATGACTTGACAATCAGGAGATGAGTTATCTTCCCTCCCGACAAACAGATGAGTGTCACAAGGCTCTGGTTACTCAGTTGCAGTTTTTGGGCTTGATGTCCTTCTCTGCAAACTCTTCTTATTTCTTTCACTTGTCTCTATTCAGCCAAGTAAATTTCGGATCCTTCCAATGATTTCTGATTCGGATCCACTAAAATCCAACCCTTTGTTTTTGGTTGGGAGTGGTCATTTACAGGGAACCGATGGCGGTTACGTAACCGACGGCGGTCGAGTAGGAACTGGTATCGGTCAGGTCAAAGCGGGCTATTTTTAGTAAAATAGCCAGCTTTCCCTCCTTTTCTCCCGAGGGATTAGTTGCGGGCTTGGTCAAGTCATTATGAGGTTGGTTTTACGTGTGGGGTGAGGAGTAATTAGTCATGGGTGTGGATGTGGACCAAGTTATAGGTCTTAATTAGGTTAGTTTAGGGTTAAGACTAGGTCATGATGAGGTGGCAAAATGAGGGTGGCAGGTATGGCGATGTGGATTTATTAATTATAAGGTAATTAATAAATAATTGTGTAAGGTTTAGGTGATGAGGTTAGGTTGCGAAATGAGATGCGGGGCACAGGGGGTCGTAAGACACAAATTTGGTGTCTACAACAACTCTTGGATAGTCGGAAGATGGGATTGATTCTTTACATGACCATAAAAGGTCCACAACAACCACGAGATCATGGTTGTGATCCCCAGGTCCCACAACCCAACGGGCCTGTAAACCAATTAAAAATTGACACCAGTTTATGTACACTAGTATTCAAATCCTCATCACTCCCGCCAGATATTATCACACAACTTTCTGTGTTGAACAGTGAAACCGATCAAGATAATATTTTCTGGGTCAGACTAGAAAATCATTCGTAGTTTCCTATAAATTCACTATAATTCTCGCTACCACTTTCATGACCATGTCTAGAAATATATACGAAACACCTACAGGTCACTTTCCACGAATCCAACAACCAACATATATGATCTTGGAAGAGCTCGACATTGATTGGAGCCTTCAAACGGTTATAGTGTTAAACTGATCCATAACACCATTTCAAGTTAGAAGATCCTTCCTTGCTTTGGATTCATAGATCCCGTTATTGTGTGTCGAGGATATAGGATTGCCCAACTGATTTTTCCACATCCGCATCTATCTCATTTCCACCGGTTGTTTCGGCATGACCTCAGGAGGTCGGGTATGGAAAAATGTTGCTTGATGATTTTCATGCTCACTTGTCACTTTTATATCGTACAGGACCACCATCATATAACTTTTCATCAACATGCTTATTCCAATGCATTATTGTTCATAGGATATGGATCAATTATCCATTCCATGAAACCCATTGTTGGATATTGTCCTGGTAAAAGTCAGAATATGGCTCTTATGAGTGGTTTGAGGAAATATATGCCAATTACACGAATTACATTTCTTTTAGGGACACTTTCTCTTTCTGGTATTCTACCTTTTACTTGTTTTTGGTCCAAAGACCAAATTCTTAGTGATAGTAAGTTATATTCCCGATAACAATACAAATTTGGTTGGGTTAATATCGAAAGGGAGTGGGATAGAATGATTCTGCTACTATCAGAGCTTCCAACTCTGTTTGCTCAACTGAATCCATCACTTTTTTTTACTAGAAATTTTTTTATTGGACAAAAATTAGATAATCCTAGTAAGTTTCATAATACGTCAAGAAAATATCCAATAAATTATAATGGTATTGGTGAGGGCAGATGCAAATACTAAAGATAAGGACTAGTACTTTTCAATTTATCATTTAAAATTTGATACAAAAGTAGTCGATAAAATGTGTCACATCAAAAATAATAAAATTTAAATGCATCACTTTAAAGACTAAAGTTATGGATTTTTTTTCCATATTTATTAAATATGTCGCTTTTATGAAAAACGTCTTTTCCATGTTTATTAAATATCTTGTTTCTTGGACCTTCATCCTAGAAAATATAAAGTGACCAAGAATTAAATTTGATAAGACATTTATTAACTATGAGGGTGCTGATTAAATCTCTGGCGGCACACTTTACATGAATAGGTAATTAATTTCAATTAAAATTTAGGTCGAGGACCAAGGCTATCAATTTTGGGAGGATACAAGATTGCCGGTGAAATGATTTCTACCTTAAACATTAGCTCAGAAGACATGCTTATTTAAACCTAGTGATGACATGTTACCAACTTATCACATAACTTTTCCAAGCGTCCTCCACCATTTGCTTTCAATCAACCATCCTGCGTCCATGTCTTCTTCAACTACATAATTGAATCCTCTTAATGCAAAACTCACCCATTTGGGTGAGTGTTTCTAGTTGACAAGGCTGAATGAGGCCCTTGTCTACCACATTCTCAGCATACCAGACACCAAGGCCGACTCTCCCAATATTTCCTGTCTGGAGGACGTGCTTTTATCTTTCTTACATCGCTTGTTTGAATTATGTCCTTCATTTCCTATTTTCCAAGCTCTCCATTTCCACCTGATTCACCCAGATTATCACATGAACACCAAACAATTAAAGAACCACTTGATACGCCACTGCCCATGTATCTTAGGTGATCAGTGGGGTTTCAACCTAGATTTTTACAAACCTGATTTATTGACCACAAAGCTCTCAATACCAAGCTCACTACCTACTCAACATGGGGAAGAACAACCCCCAATTTTTCCAGAGAATGAAATAGAGAAGCGGTTGACAACATTAGAAACCAACCTCACCGAAATATGGTCCATGGTAAGCACCCACACCTTTCCTCTCAAGAAAAGGAGGATCATGAGGTAGGGCTCTTCTAACACTAGCATAATTTGTCAATTCCCTGTAGCTCGACTTTCTTCAGGGAAGAAAACCAAATGATGCCTAAGCGGGGGAGACCCTCCTTCTAAATGGGTAAACTCACATAAAAGAAAAAGAGAATTCGCTGAAATATTGAATGGGCCTTAGGTGGGAGTCCATGAGCTCCTAAATATGGGCATGTTGTGGGATTTAGTGGGACATATCCAGTTCATTTTCAACGCAATGTATAAAGACATGTTTATCCAATACAAGGACAAACTGCTAAAATGTGCTCCTGTGTTTTGGGATGAATTTGTGTCTTTAGAAGAATGCCCATTATATTTTATCTTTATAAAACAATCTGTAATATGTATTTTGTAATATCGTGTATGTATGTATATATATGCTTTCAAGGGTAGGCCCCCCTAAAATAGAACCCCATTTTGTTATGAGAATGTTGTTGAATAATTGCTCACAGTTGCAGTAGCATTTGATTGATATATTTTTTAGATTTGTTTAGATTTCATCATATATATGAGGAGACACGTTTGGAAAAAAAGAAACTAACTACATATATAAAATATAAGAATTGATATTTTAGAAATTTGGAAGTGACATATTTCAGTTGTCATATATATTCAAAAGTTACTAAGCTTTAAGAAAATGGCACTTGATTGCAAAATATATTGAAACAACCATCATTGCATTCAGTGATCAAATTTGAAGGGCTCCCCATACTTTAATTTGACTGGCTAGGTTAAGCTTTACCCTTTAACAGAAAAAAATGAAAATGTTAATTTTCTTTCAATATATATCTAATTAATTTGAATAAAATAAATATAAAAAATGTCAAAATTATGAAATATATAACATCTAAAAATAATTTTGAAAACACTATATAAATGTGAAAACACTATATTTCATCAATAATGACATCAACAATTCTGAATTCTATTTAAAAACAACATTTTTGTTAGTTACTTCAATTCAAATAGTAAATAATATTAAGCAACATTTGATTTTATTCATATTCATTTTCTTTAGAAAGACTTCCTTTGATATATTCTCATCTATGGATATTTGGTTTTGTATTTTGAAAATTGAACTTGTGATAGGTTTTTAATTTATAGAAAACTTTAAATTAATTTAAGAAATAAATAATCTAATTTAAAAAATCAATAATGTAAATACTATATATATATATATATATATATATATATATATATATATATATATATATATATATATATATATATATATATATATATATATATATATAATAACACACACACACACACACACACACACACACACACACACACACACACACACACACACACACACATATATATATAATGTATATAAATATATAATATGAAGGGGCCCATCATATATTCCATGACCAACAATGAACAAATAAACCCGAACCTGAAATTTTAATTCATCCCGCCTAAATTCAGGAGGTTCACGTTCGTGGGGGCAAGGCAAAAAGAAATCCACGAAATTCTTCTGCGTGGCATGGGCAAAAGCAGGGGTGATAGCTTTTTAATTTATTAAAAACTTTAAATCAATCTAAGAAAGAAAGAATCTAATTTAAGAAATCAATAATGTAAATACTATAAATATATATTTATATAATAATATATATAAATATATAATATGTCGGGGCCCATCATATATTTCAATTCCAATGTCCATGACCAACAATGAACAATTAAACTTGGACATGAAATTATAATTCATCCCACCTAAATCCAGGAGATTCACGTCCGTGGGGGCATGACAAAAAAAATCCACATAATTCTTCCACTTGACATGGACAAAAGTGGGGGTTTATTATTTAAAATGTTTCAACGACCCCCAAAAATTTTAACGACCAAGTCATTAAATCCCCACACTTGTCACCGCGGACCTGAAACTTTATTATTGAATCGGTTCATTCTGTGGGCTTGGAGTCCGAGGAATGCCTTTGCCTTGAGGAGGCCCGAAATCCTGCTACGTGGCCATCTGATAAATAATCTGCATTGTTCGATATATTAAGATCAAGGACACATGATCTATTCTTGGACGAAGGCTTAACACACTCAAATTTTGAATGGAAGTTCTTGGAATAGGCCTAACTAAGTGACAACTGTCATCCACTGAATGGAATTTGATTAAAGACTAAATTTAATGTCTACAAAGTAAAGTGAAAGACCTAATCGTTTATAGTAATGTTGACAATTGAAATTTTGTTTGTGGAAGGCATACTGCAAAAGAAGGAAAAATAAATTCATATAAGTTGCGGACCGTGTAAGACTCAAAATTTTCATATTTATGAGTAAGTGTCATCCTGCATTTGAGTCTTGATTCTTTAAATATTCTCTTTTTTATAAGTAGCACTGTACAAGCCTTTGCTTTCAAATATTTCAGTATAAGGGTTGAGAAATTAGGGTTGAGGGTTTACAGAATCCAAAATTCCAAGCATGTCTACTTCTACAGGATCCCAAAGTAAAAGTAAAACCCAAATCTTATACGCAAAGCTGCTTAAAAGTAAAACCCCTGGTTTTACTGATGAATATCATGACATTTATGATCCTGTAATTGGCACAAGAGCTTCACAACTTAGATACACGTCTAAGATGAAGATGAGGGAAAGTAGACATTCAGACCCATCAGGTAGACATAAAGATTGGATAACATGGGGGTTTGGATATGGACACATGATGTTCCACGAGGTTTTCCCCTTCCAAGAATTTGTCAATATATGCACCCAAAATTACAATGAGACAAAAAAATTAATTATTGCAAAGGGCAACATACCAAAAGTTTTTTCCATTATGGAAGTAAATATTGACAATGTGTTGGGGTTTGAAAGAAAATATTTAGGAACCGTTCGCATAAACCTAGAAAAAATTGTTAGCGATTATCATGCCACCAATCAAAAAGACCAAAATGATTTTTTTACAAAATTAACATTTGATGCAGAGGTACCAAAAGGGAAGGCTCCAAATGCAATTGACATATTTAAACCATAGGTCAGGGATACCATTTCTATGCTAGTATTTTTTCTGGGCTTCGATAGCGATGAGAACGTGGATGAAACCCTCCTGGAAATGGTATACAAAATCTGTTTCATTAATCCACCTTGTCAATACAGATTTGTTGGGTACATTGCAGATTCTATGCATAAACAATTGTTAACAATCAAAGAAGGTTATGACATTAAGACATTTAGGTTTACTACCTACTTGTGCTATTTAATTCTATGGAGGTTTGCTAAGTGGTTTGAAAAAAACAAACTTGCAATTGAGCCCTATTTTGCTGAGGTCCAGCCAAAAGTCGTGCATCCATTAACTGAGTGGACCCCCAAGATAAGGATGTATGATAATAGAAGGGACTATCGTCAACTTGTGGATTATTTTTGGGCTCCAATTCATGAAGTAATTATAAAATGTACATTGCCTAGATTTCTTGTGAAATGTAGAGATTAAATTCAATTGGGATCAGAAATACAGTTAGCAAACTAGTACTTCATGGAGGATTATACTGTGCTAAGGTTTTATGGATCATGGGTACAACCTTACAAATTACCAATACATGTGACATAGAGAGTTTTTGCCTTGGAATATCTACAACAGATGGAAAGCACAGATAATCTCTATTTTGTTACTCAACAAAAGAAGAGCATATTTCCTTCCTAATCATTCTCATGTGGAGGGTTCACATTTGAAAGAAAAGCATTCTATGTGGCACATGAAATCTTACATATTTTTAAGTTTGATTTTGACTCTCACCGGTTGTATGACCCATGTGAAGTGATTAAAGCAAGGGTAATGGTGAACAAGAACTCTGCCACTAAAATTCAATATGAAAGCAAACCCTTGCTAGAAAAATTGATAAACAAGAACTCTTGGGATGAAGTAAAAATAAAAATGGATGAAATTAATGGTGAGAAAGGATTTAGTTTTCAAGAGTTGTCAACACAAATTTTTGGATTGTCTCAGCCTCCACAAAAATAGGCAGAGGATTTTCAATCTGCCAAATTGTATGTAAAATCTTATAAAAAGTCCTCTAAAAGAATGCCAAGGGAATTACATCATGAATTGCGAGAAAAAATTAGACAAGGTTAAAAATTATTGCCTTTTGCTCTATGCGGAAAGACCTAGGCCATCAAGAATCTGTTTCAGAGTATGATTATATTCCAGAAGATGAAGCGTTCAACAAGATGTGGAATGAAGCGCATCCTGGAGAGGAATGTAGTGATGATGAAACTGACTCTAAGGAATTACACAATCCAACTGGAACATATAAACCAAGTCTCGATGAAGGATTGAAACAAATATATTCTATAGGAGCAATTATTTTTGAAAATTTGGGTTTTAGTGGTGGTGGTATGGGTTCAATAGGACAAGGCATTTGGCTTCCAATAGAGGCACAACCTAAAAGAGTTTCTGATAGGTCATGCCTTAGAGCTTAAACTTCGAAGAAAAGACCACTGCATAATACAACATGTACAAGTGCTAATCCAGTGTAATTTAATCCGGAGTCAAATCCTCAGCAAATAGTTGAGCCACACGCTAAAAATATTAGAGGAGAAGTTGGCCATGAATCTATTAGTATTGCTAATGTTGGTGGTGCTAGGGATGATGGTAGTAGTCAACAAAGTATTGGAAACTTAAAGAGGCCACTAGAGACAGTCGAAGTTATTAGGGCTATTGTCCAACAAGGAAACGAGAAGAGGCGAAAGACAGAGGCAAACAATGGTACATTTACTCTTAGCTCAAGGCAGCTATTTATAGAAGGCAGTGCCACTGCCACCCATAAACAAACTACCATTCCACAGGGAAATTCTCCTGAAACTTCAATTACTCTTCTCCATTCAAGGTGAAACAGTTCATTCCTACGAACACCTCAGGTTTTGATTACCTATCCGAGTTTGAAAATAAATCAAAAAGAGATAAAAGAAACAAGAAACAAATTCTACAGGCTACTGGAACTTCAAATCCAACCACAATGAGGGTATTGACTACATATAACCTAGACATAGATACCTTGGAATACATGTATGTTGGGCCCAAAGTTGTAAAACCAAAGAATGAAATGGTTTCCAGTGATTACGAGGTGACATCCCTTCAAATGGATCTTAAGGAAATAAAACCTTTTGAAAAAAATAATGTATCGAAAAAGAACAATGATGCGGTTTACACAACATTACTAAAGGCAGAGAGGGAGAACAATAAGTTGAATAATAAGATTCAAAATTTACAGGCATGCCTGGTAAATGAGAAAGCAAAAGGAAAAGTAGTAGTTAATATGACAGGTGAGTTGGAGAGGAAGATAAAATCATCCACCTTTTTTACTATAGTTGTTGTTAATGAACATGCACAAGTAGAACTAGAAGAGGCGAAGAAAAAGTTACAAGAAACAATGAGTAAGAATGATAGATTACAAAAAACATTGGGAGAATTGAAAGAAGTTGTGAAGGAAGAGAAAGAAAATGTTAAAAAATGGGAGCAAATCCTAGATGATGAGAAAAAAATGAAATATTGCAAAAGGAATTGGTGAAAGTAAAAAAGGAAATACAGTCTTCCAACATCAAACTATCTGGATTTCATAAAAAGGCATAGATTAATATGACAAATAATGTTTGGGGGAAAATAAACCAAAAAATTGATGATTTGATTAGATTGTTTGAATTCATGATTGATCTACAGAGAATCTATGATAAGCTCCGCGAATACGTAACATGTAGCAGAAAAGTGATGGTTTTAAGAGAGGATACAACAAAGAAAATTTTAGAATCTATCTACAAATTTAGTGACACAGAATTGACATCTAGAGGAATTCAAAACCGGTTTGATGCCTCAATAAGGTATCATCTATCATTCAGAAGTGTGTGATGTTGGGAAAAACACATGAATTTCTGAATAAGTGTAAAAGAAAAATACATGAGCTACATGGAAAGGTACAAGAGTTCACAAAGCTTGGTTTTCCAATGCCTTTTTTACAAAACATGCCAATTCATTACGAAGGATGCATTCCATAAGAAGATGAAAGAAAAAATTACTCAAGAGAAGGACCAAATTCCTGAGAAGCTAGATGAGACAATTTTTTTTGACTTTGTTAAACCATTGATAACCTTGTCAGTAAGTTTGCATACGATAGTAGAGGAAAGCTCCACTATCAGTTATGAATTGTTAAAAAAGTTACATTTCAGTCACTCTAATTTACAACAAATTACAATTCCAATAGATAAAGAGTGGAGCATGTTATAGAAGATGATATAATTTGTTAAAGTTGTGGAGCCTGATTCCAAGTTGAAGTGATAGTTTGGTTTTTTTGTTTCTATTACTTGGGAGGAAATCATGGTCATGGATAAAAATAGTAAATTGTCTTATTAATAGACTAGAGTTATCTTTATGTTTATTGTATTAATAAACATGTGATATTTAGGTTGCTTGTGGTTGAGGTAAAATTTCACAAAGAGGTGCACAAGTTAAATAAATATGTGCATGGATTTACTCTTTAGTGTATTTAGATCCATTTTAAAAATTGTTCCATTTGTTACAATGACAATTGTCAATTTTTTCATACAAGGCATGTCTCAAGTAAGTTGAATGAGGAATAGTGTTATTTTTAAATTTTTATTTCAGTAATGATTCAAGCGAAGCCACTTATTCTATCTCAGAATTAAGCACCACAACTCTTATATGCCTAAAGTATATAATAATGTAAATGCATTGTGATTTAATAACCAACTAGCCGTGGTGTATGATTTCTATAAAAGAGATCAACGACATTGTATGTGAAATATATTAAATACTCATTAAAACATGACTTTGTAATGTTTCTACAATCAAAATGGAAATGGAATCAATATGATTACCTTTAGGCACATGTAAGTTTGGGGTGAGTGTCAATCCTTGTTTGAGATTCAGAACGTTGTACTGAATATTTGAATATATTAATTATTATATGAACATCTATATCATGGGATATCCACCAATGGAAGCTTCCAACTTGATGGACCTAGATCATCTCTATCATTTGATTCACCAGAGTCTCTCTTTCTTGACAATATACTACTACAATAGGGTTGTCTTCTGTATTTGTGCCATTTTTTTCAATCCCTCTCCTTTCAGTAATTGATTTCCATACTGCCAAAGCCCTTTCGTAAGGAAAGTTATCCACTTCATACTGTGATGTATAAATTCTCAAACAATTTTCCAAATTTTTGTCAAGCTTGTTTTGTAATTTTGACTTTATCAAAGCCAAGGCACTGAAAATTCTCTCATCTTCAACTAAACCCAAAATAATTGTTTGACATAGATCAGCTAATGAGAAAAATTCAGACATGGTTTGCTGTAAAGTAGTACTCACTCCAACTCTTTTCCATAGTTGAGTTATTGCTCCACACTCTAAGGGATTATTTAAATATTTGAATTTTTGAATCATTATAGTGGCAAATTCATGAGATTGAGCAATCAAACTTTCCTTTCTTCAAATACCTGCAATATTCATTCCGTTGATATCAACAGGCTTACAAAAATGTTGAATCAATGTAGTCAACCTCTTGAAGTAGTCTTCATGCATATGTCTTTCATTTTGGACAGGATTCCAAAAGGTTAGATTTACTATAGCCATTGTTTCAAGTAAAGCATCCCTTCTAAATAAGTCCCTTATTTCTTCTAGTAGGGACATTGTAATTTCTCTTAACCTCGCCCTTGTTGATGATACAATGTTATCAAACAACAACCCTATGACTTTTACCTCCTCAACCTTACCGGATACTACTTTAAACATGTACATCGGTGTCTCATATCCATGTACATAAGCACATACTTCCCTAAATAAGTTGAGCTTCAGAAAGCCACTTGCATTTCCTATCTTTATAAAATCATTCCAACCATCAAAATTTAGACCTGTAAAAGCAATTTCATTGAGATACAAATATTCTATTGTCATACAAACTCATTTCCTCAAACTAGAAAAATCAACAATATAGATAGTTATTTCTTGTGCTTGTTTAATTAAACAATGAATTTCTTCCAAGATAGGAAGGAGACCACACAACATTAGCAATGAATCTATATCATTCAAATGATGTATTAAATCTTGGGCCTTGTCCACTTCCATGATATTATGTGACATCACTCCTAATAAGGATTGATATTCTTCGTACACTATACGAACCGGTTGGTACAATGAGATCCACCTGGTGTCGACATATTTCAAGTGTTTATGCTCATTTCTTAGTCCTTATGCAAATATTTGGAATTCCATAAACCTTTTAGGACTTCGGTCAGAAATAAGCATGCACCTCTCAAACAAGTTCTTCGAACTTTTGCTACAGGTTTAAATTTTTCAACTATTTTGTAAGCTAGGTTCATTCTATGAGCCATACAATAAATGACAATCATATAAGGTAAATGAGATGTTTGGAGTCTTACACATAGGCCATTATGATGAGCTTGCATTACAGATGCCCCATCTTCCCTGACACATACCAGCTTTGATGTAATTGCAGCAACATCCATGTCACCGATCTCCTTCAAACTTTTTATCACCAACTCACAAAGGTTTTCAGCATTGGAGCTCTCTCTCTCTCTCATCTTGTGAATGGAAAGTAAGTGAGGTTGTATCACATAATTCTCAATAGTATACACATGCATATAGACCCAAGAATGGTATTATATATTGTTGTAACCTCATCAATAGACAAAGATATGTATCATGCAAACTTCAATTTCTCTTTCAATTCTTCTTTCTCAACCATAGCTAGGTATTTTTCCCAATCCCAACCACTACCTTCTGACCAGTGACAATGAGGAAATTTTGGGATGCTGAAAGAAAGAAAACATCTTATTTTGTTCAAGAAAATCTGTTATAGGACGGCCTCTATTCAAAATGTGAAAAAAATAGCTAACTGAACCGTTTTACCCAAAAGACTGTTTTGAATGATCTTGTTGAATTGAGAAGTAATTGTACCTCCATTCCGTGTAACTATTCTTTCATTTATCTTGTTCTCTTCAAATTATTTTTCATACATAATATGAAAAAAATCATCCATAGTTTTCCATCTAGCAACATTCTTCTCAACGCCATATACAATTATCTTTTCATGTATCTTTCCTACATGCTTCTCAATAGTATCCAACTTAAGTTGCATTGTCTTGTCCTTGCCCAATTTCCAGCTACAGATTGTACATTTGAATTCTTTGGGAGGTTCAAATTTATTATCATTTTCAACAGGTTCAATAAATGGAAACTTAGAAACCCACTCTAACCTAAAACTCTTTCCCAATTCTCATTTTCTTTCCTTTTTCTTTCTTCCAGAAATAGGTGTCCACTGAGTATTTGTGTTGGTGGAATTTAAATTCCGTTGACTGCCACTTCCAAAAGTTTCACCTCCATCATTTACTTGGGCATTGATAGGTGATGCAATTTCATCTTCATTCAATTGGATAGGTGGTACCGTGTTAAACTCGACATCATTCAATGGAATGTCTTCAAAGGTAGGCATTTCATTGTTGTTGTCATTGACAACATCAGGAAAATAAAAAATGAACACATTCTCATTCTGAGTTTCATTTTGAATGTAATAATTATCCCTTGATTGTGATGGTCCTACCGCAAAAGGATGGGTTTCCTTATATGGTTTCTCAAAATAAGATGCTATTTTTTGAATGTCAGTACCACTACCAGGAGGGGTTGGAAAACAATTTTTTCCTGAGGCTGAGATTCCCTTTTTAGGTGTCATTTTGCTAAATCAGTGAATCCTATAGAATTGAAAGAAAAAATATACATCATGTTAGACTAAATGATATTGATATGTGCACAAACAACTTAACATGAGAAATATGTATAAAGAAAAATAATATTGTGTCAATTAACATGTACTTTTTTCAAGAGTGTTACATTAGTATAATAAGAATTAGAGAATACATCAAGCAAACTAAAGATGTATAAGAGGTTTGAGAAGAGAACAAACAATTTAAATGATTTGTTGAGAAACCAAACACACTCTAATGATAAGACACTCTAGTGATAAGAAGTCTCTGTTGTAGCTAATCAAACATGAAATACGTGATCTCAAGGTCTATGCTTAGTTTGAAATCAAAGTATAGTATGTATTTTCTCATGAAGGACTCTGAGCTCATTGATTCATCTAAGGTATGATCTATCTTTATTTGATTAATGAAGAAGCCTCGATGAATGATCTCTACCATAATGTATATAGGTTTTTCATGTTGTACAAAAGTTCTAAATGTTGTCATCAAGCCAAATAAGGCGTGCATCTACTCATGAAGAAATTATTGATTCATCAAAGGTATGAGGTCTGTCATAATCCAATTACCAAGAGTGTTCATCATTTCAAAGGAGCTAAGACAAAATATATGGAATTCCATCTATGACTCATTGTGGTATGAGACTGTGAATTCAAGGTTGAGAATGTATGCAAGGTTCTTTGGCTTGACAATGAAATGTCAATGTGTCAAAGCCAACTAAAGTATTATTATTCTTGAGAGAATATTGAATGATTTGATCTAATGTTTCACATATGATACAATCATGATAAGGGTATTCTTTGTAAACTATCATGTTCCTACTTGGAGAATGAGTTCAAGAAACTTGAAGGATGCAGTAATTAAAAATATCCTCGGATGTTGATGTTTTCCTTTATATTAAATATTATAGACATGTTGTCTGGACTACAACAAAGACAAGAAAAGATGTCGAAGAGTGATCCCACTTCTGCAACCTTCATGGAGGAATAAGAGGTGGTGTAAACCCCTACATTGTTTTTTGGAAAATTCTTGCTGTGGAGAGATAGATTCCAACTTTGCCTCAACATTAATAAAAGTGAATTAGTATTACTATACAATTTCTAATGGATTTATAACACAATTATTTTCATTGGCAGTGCCAGAAGTGAATGTGAATATAAAGAAAGCATTTTATGCTCCTCAAATTATTGAAGGAAATCCATGCTTGGAGTACATTCAATACATTATGTTTCCATGGTTTAAAAAGTTTGAAGTACATCGTAGTGAGGAAAATGATAGTAACAAGTAAGCATGCTACAACAAGGACAAGAAAATCTGTCGAAGAGTGATCCCACTTCTGCAATCTTCATGGAGGAAGAAGAGGTGATGTAAACCCCTACATTCTTTTTTGGAAAATTCTTGTTGTGGAGAGATAGATTCCAACTTTGCCTCAACATTAATAAAAGTGAAATAGTATTACTATACCGTTTTTGATGGATTTATAACACAATTATTTTCACAGGAAATGCCAGAAGTGAATGTGAAGATAAAGAAATCATTTTGTGCTCCTCAGATTGTTGAAGGAAATCCAAGCTTGTATTACATTCAATACATTATGTTTCCATGGTTTAAAAAGTTTGAAGTCCATCACAGTGAGGAAAATTGTGGTTACAAGTAAGAATCCTACAACAAGGACAAGAAAAGATGTCGAAGAGTGATCCCACTTCTGCAAATTTCATGGAGGAAAAAGAGGTGGTGTAAAACCCTACATTATTTTTTGGAAAATTCTTTTTGTGGAGAGATAGATTCCAACTTTGCCTCGATATCAATAAAAGAGAATTAGTATTACTATACAGTTTCTGATGGATTTATAACACGATTATTTTCATAGGCAGTGTCAGAAGTGAATGTGAAGATAAAGAAAGCATTTTGTGCTCCTCAGATTGTTGAAGGAAATCCATGCTTGGAGTACATTCAATACATTATGTTTCCATGGTTTAAAAACTTTGAAGTACATCACAATGAGTAAAATGGTGGTAACAAGAAGCATGCTTGTGATAAGATGTTTGTACTTTTCCAATGCAATCAAGAAGTCTCACACATTGCAAAAGAAGGTGCCATGTGAAGGGAAGGATCTACAATTTTTCCTGCCTATTTTGAAAACAATCCACCACTCAATCACACCAAAGCAAGAGTATACGTTGGGAGGAGTAAACAAGTTTGTAACTTGATCTTCAGTCAAGCAGTACTGGAGATCTATATCACCGCAGAGAATCCTCTCTCGGATAAAGTACATATATATTTTGATATGCTTCGTTCTTTGATGTTGAACTATAATTTTAGAGAGATCAATGCAACTTTGGCTATCAAACAGAAGAGGAGTACTTCATTTTGCTTCCATGTGCATCTCTTCCAACAGTCGCTTCATCCACATGGCTTCTTTTTCTGCTTTCATTACACTTCTATATTTTTCCTCAGTAGAAGAAATGGAAACTGTTGCCTGCATTTTACTTCTCCAAGTAATGACACCTCCACTAAACTTGAACACATATCCAGTTGTATACTCGCGATCTATCACATCACTAGCATGGTCAGAATCACAATATCCATATAAATATGTATTTTAGATGAAATATAATGTAAACCAAAATTAATTGTGCCCTTAATATAACACAAAATTCTTTTTGCTAACTTCCAGTGATCATGATAAGGCTCCTACATAAACCTTGAAGTAACCCCTACTGCATAAGCAATGTCAGGTCTAGTAAATAATTAGCTCAATCAAACTACCTACAAGTTGCATGTACAAAGTAGGATTAGCTTTTTCAGATGTAGGTTTGGGATCAAGTTTACATCTAGCTTATATAGGAATAACAATTGGTTTACAATCAAGAATAGTAAACCTTTTAAGTAAATTAGTTGTATATTGTGATTGAGATACTATAATAGAATTTTTATCCTGAAATATAGCCATGCCCAAAAAATGATGCAATAATCCTAAGTCTGTCATCTCAAAAGATTGCATTAATTTTGCTTTAATTTTTATTATTAAATTGTTATAATTACTAGTGATAAGTAAATCATCAACATACAATACAATGAGAATGATATAATTTTCTTCAATTTTAACAAATAAGTCATTGTCAGATGAACATTTAGAAAAACCAACTTCATTGAAAAACTGTTAATTTTAGAATACCAAGCTCTTGGAGCTTGATTTAAACCATATAAGGATTTTTTCAATTTATAAAGATACATTTCTTTACACAGTTCTTAAAATCCTTTAGGTTGGGTCATATAGATTTGTTCTTTTAAATCACCATTTAGAAAGGCATTTTTGACATCCATCTGATGGATTTCATAACCATACTAAGCAGTTAAGGAATTCAAAATCCTTACTATGCTCATTTTTGTAACAGGTGCAAATGTTTCAACATAGTCGATACCAGGTTTCTGAGTAAACCCTTGAGTTACAAGTCTATCTTTGAATTTATCTACACTGTCATCTACTTTATATTTAATCTTGTATAGCAATCTATATCTGACTATACTTCATTTTTCAAGAGGAGGGACTAATTCCCAAATTTGATTTTCAATCAAGGCAGATTCAGATTTCATAGCATTTATCCATCTTTAGTTAGAAGAAGATTCTTCGAAATATTGGGGTTCAGGTTCATACAAATTCATCAAATCATGATACGTATGTTGAATTCTAATCATTTTCTAAAGGTTTTTCAGGATTAGAGTCTTGAATTATAGACTTAACCCATCTAGGTATTTTAGTTACAAAGAACTAGGAACTATCTCAATTTCAATTATAGTTTAAACACTAGTTTTTCTTCATTACATACATTATTTTCATAATTGTTAATTTCAAATTCATCATGAATAACAGAAACAAAAGAAGAAGAACAAAAAGGTTTTTCCAACATTTTAACATTCCTATTTTCTATAACTTCTCTTTTTGATGGATCAAAGATCCTAAGACCTTTAGTTTTGACACCATATCCTAAAAAGATACAAGAAAAAGAGGTTTGATCAAGCTTTTTCTATTTTGATTTCAAAATGAAGAGGAAGCAGGGCTACCAAAGATTCTCAAATGAGATACATTTGGTTTTTGATTTGACCACTTTTCCAGAGGAGTTGAATTTACTAAGGATTTAGCGGGAACTCTGTTCAAGACATGAAAAACAATGTTCATTACATCATCCCAGAGGAATTTAGGAACTTGAGCTGAATGCATCATGGTTCTAGCCATTTCTAAAATGGTATGCTTTTTCCTTTCCGCAATCCCATTCTACTGAGGGGAATAGGGAGTTGTCAGTTCTCTTTGAATGCCACATTTGACAAAAAATGAGTCAAACGCTTTATTGACATATTCTCCCCGATTATCAGTTCTAAGCCTCTTAATTTTATAACTAGAAGTGTTTTCAACTAAAGCTTTAAATTCTTGAATTTTGACAAGACATCTGTTTTATTTTTAATTAAATACAACCAAATAATACGAGAGAAATCATCAATGAAAGTGACAGCATACAAAGATCCATTAAGAGATGGAACTTCTAGGGGTCCTCGAACATCATTATGGAAAACTTCCAAAGGTTCAGAAGAATTATCATCATGATGACTGTGAAAGGGATTAGCAGATTGCTTAACACGTAAGCATCCTTCACATGTTTCATTAATTTTGGAAATAGGTGGTAGACCAGTAACTAGGTTTAGTCGAGACATGTCGTACATGCTCCTGAAGTTGACATGACCTAGTCTCTCATGCCATAATTGCATGTCACTTATTTAAGTTGTTAAATAAGAAGTAGAAGGAAAGCCAAAAAATACATACAAACCATCTCTTTGAATGCCTTCAGCTATAGTAACATCATGTTAATTTTTAATAAACCATTTATCCTTTTATAGTGTTACACTATAGTTATGTTGAGTCAACTGAGAATGATGAGGCCATAAATTGGCCATAAATTACCATTATTTTATCCTTCTAAGTTACCTTTGAAAGTGGATTTAAATGTAATCTAGGAACTTATAGTTTGCTTAAGATAGAACATAGGATATATATCTTGTTCATTCTTTAGAAATATTTTGTTATCAATTTTGTTGACTAATCATATTGATTATTTGGGAAAAGATGCAAAGTCTTGTGTATGCAAGCCATAAAGGAAAGATAATGCTAGTAATGGGAAAATTTTAATTGATCATGTATGGTATATATAAACTCAAAATTTATTTCATATTCAGATTCCTCTCGAAAAATTATGCAAGTTCAAAAAAAGAATCATCTCAATCCGAGATCATATGCAAAAGTTATAGTTGTTTTAAGTTAGCTTCGAAACTCATAGATTTAGTTCCAGAACTCACAGAGTTAGTTCTGGAACTCGCAGGTTTAGTTCCAGATCTCGCAGAGTTAGTTCCAGAACTCGCAGGTTTAGTTCCAGAACTCACAGATTTAGTTCTAGAACTTGCATCAAATGGGGACTGTGAATAATCAGAGAGTCAAATGGAAAATATGAGAGAGATTTTTGTTCATAGAAATGTGTTTAACATAAACCTCATTTAAATTTGCTACAGGTTTTACCAATGAAGAGAAATCTAACGTTTACTGAGCTGCAGTCCGAGAAAAAAGTGTATTAGACAAGCACTAAAAGTTCCATAAACAGAAACAAAAAATTCAAATGGAAAATATGAGAGAGGTTTTTGTTCATAACAATGTGTTTAACAAAAACCTCATTCATATTTGCTACAAGTTTTACCAATGAATTTAACTTTTAGTGAGCTCTAGTCCGAAGAAAAGTGTATCAAACGAGCACTAAAATTTTTATAAATAGAAACAAAAAAGTCAAATGGAAAATATGAGAGAGGTTTTTGTTCATAGAAATGTGTTTAACAAAAAACTCATTCAAATTTGCTACATGTTTTACTAATTTAGAAAAAATTAACTTTTAGTGAGCTGTAGTCCGAAGAAAAGTTTATCAAACAAGCACTAAAAGTTCCATAAACAGAAACAAAAAAGTCAAATAGAAAATATGAGAGAGGTTTGTGTTCATAGAAATGTGTTTAACGAAAACCTCATTCAGATTTGGTACAGGTTTTATCAATGAAGAAAAATCTAACTTTTAGTGAACTGCAGTCCGAGGAAAAAACGTATCAGACAAGCGTTAAAAATTCCACAATAAAAAACAACAAAGTCAAAGGGAAAATCTGGGAAAGGTATTTAGTCAAAATAATCTTTTGAGGAAAAATGTTCTTCTGATAATGTAGGAGAATAAAATCATTGTAATTCTTGTTATCGAAAAGTAAGGAGAAGATTTGGGAGCAAATCTTCCTAAAATAAGTGAGATAAGACTATGACTCCAATAATAGATCTCTCTCCATATTTATGGAAACGAAGATCTTAGTTGTTAGGATTAGAATAAAGATAAGATCAGATTGTATCTCCCAAAATAAGGAGTTGGTTGGATGCATAAATTATAAATACAACCTTTCACACTCAGATGTGTAATATTTTTACCACCAAGAAATGAATCTGTTCTTTTATCTCTAATATTCTACATTTTTGAGTTAAGATATCGAAGCATGGTTTAAATCCTCTTCCAAGGAATGAGTTGGCCACTCATTCTAAGGAAAACGGATCTGTATATTTGTGTTTTTATTTTGTAATAATTTGTGTTTATTTCTTTTTCTATAATTATCATCTTGTTGTGTTATTCTTCTCTTTCTATTGTAACATTCAGTTTGTTGTAAACCTGTAGGTATTTGATTTAATTTTGTTTATTTCCAATTCAACAATTTCAATTTATGCAAGTGTGTTTTATTCCTGCAAGTGTGATTTCCTTTATGCAAGTGTGTTTTATTCCTGCAAGTGTGATTTCCTTTATGCAAGTGTGTTACATTTCTGCAAGTGTGCATTTAAATTTCCGCATGTGTGCTTTCAATTTAAGCAAGTTTGGTTTGTGTTTAAGGGAGTTGCTTTCCAAGATCTTCTTCTCTTAATGCATACAGCCTTCGGACACCAACCCGAATTGACATTATTAATGGTGAGGATTGACGACCCTCATTAAAGAACAAGAAAGCAAATTCATTTTAAGTTTAGGAACTAACAAAGCATTGTTAATAAAACCATTTGAAACTTTTGTTTTTCCTTGACCCTGAACATCAAGAATGAAATGATCACCCAAATAGATCTAATCATTACACTCATTGAGTTAAGATAGGATATCAGATCTAAAGGTCATGTTCTTAGAGGCACCACTATCTAATATCCACTCATTTTCTATTGTAATGACAAAGGCAACATACAAAGCAATTACATTTGATTTTTTACTATTTTTCTGATTTTTTTTTTGTTTTGATTTTGGCTTTGGTTAGATTTGTTACCCTTTTGAAATTTAAAATTTGTTTTATTATTTTTAAATTAGCAATCATCTTTCTTGTTTCCAAATTTACCACAATAATGACATTTTCCATCAAAACTGACTCTTAGATTTCCAAGTTTCTCATCTTTGCTAGGAGGTTTAAAAGTTAGATTTTGATTTTTATTGAATCTAGAGGTTTTACCTTTTGACTTTTGAGCAAGAAGTGCCTAAATGGCAATCTCCTTAGAATAAAAATTTGGCATTACTTGCTCTTCTTGTATGAGAAGAGCACTAAGGGTTTACAAATCTGGAATGTCTTGTTTTGTTTGATAGTTTGAATTCAAAATTGAAATGAAATTTCTAAATTTTTCGCGAATATTCAAGTGAATAATGAAATAAAACAATTTATCCTGAATCAAATTACTACCACATCCATCTAATTGTGAATTACTATTTTTTATTTTTTGTTAAATAATTTATCACTTTTTCATCTCCCTTCATGGGAATTGTCATTAGTTTTAAAATCAATTTGATAATTTTTGACAAATGCGTACCTTCGTGTATCGATTCCAATTGAGCCCAAGCGTCACTCAAAATTTCTTGATTCTTGATATGAAGAAAAAATTCATCTTGTATGCTTCGCAAAATAATGGACATCGCTTCTTGTACTTTTTTTTTGATATGCAGCGATGTTGTCAATAGATGTTTGTCTTTTGGTAGGAGCTCTCTCTGATCCATTCACAATTGCCCATAATTTGTGAGCCATGAATTCTGCCTTTAATCAAATCTTCCAAATGTCGTAGTTGTTTCCATTCAACATTTGAGATTTATCAATTGAAAATTGATTAGACCCCATTTTTGCGTAAAATAAAAATAATTAATAAAGAAGGATTAAAATAAGAGTTTCAATAGAAGTCCTCCTATTGTATTTTAATCCTCGTAATCGAACACAATCAATTTATGCCAAAAAAGGAGGTCATGTTAATTGAATAATCTATACATGAATACGTTAGAATGATATCAAAAATTAAATTGAAATGTAATTGTTTTTTTTTAGTTTTCTAACAAAATGACGACGAAAAATTTATCGTCGTATCTCAAGAATATATCATTTTAAAATAAAACGATACTATTTTTCTTTTTTTTTTACAAAATTTTTTATAATTTGTTTTTATTTTTGAAAAAATAAACAAATAATTCATACATTTTTTGTAAAAAAGATTTATTTACAAAAGTTTTTTGGAGCTCTTGTTCCTTATTAGGTAGGATTTTTTATCAACTTGATCGAGTTGGCTAACCAACTCAGCAAGTTATCCATCGAGTTACCATATAATTTCCAAACTATGTAATTTAACCAAAATTTACTAACCATAGAAGCCACATATACCAATTTATCTATGTCAACCGAGCCACAATTATACCGCAGCCGAGCTGCACAATGAGTTATAGCGGACCCAACTCATGCACCTGTGGTCGAGCCGCCTCACAAGGAAACTGAGCCATGCCTGTAAGGGCTCAAAGCAAAATGGGGTGGTGTGAGTGTAGTCACACCACAAACCGCGTGCACCTAGGCTTATAAAGCCTACAACCTTCCATCGCCTTCCCCATGTGGGATAATTCTCTGCGCAAAGGAGAGGGGGGGATCCGCGGTGAGAGAGGAGACAAGGGTCAGTGGAGGGTCTTTCAAGGGACACGTGGAAGACGCAGGAGGATTTTGCGTAGAGCAGCATAGGGGGTGCCACTTAGCACGTAGTTAGGAGGGGGGGCCCCCAATAAAATTTTATTATATGTTTTTTAATATAAACCTTCGGCATAGTTTGTAGGGTTAGGTTATATAGGTTTATATAGAATCGGTTTTAGGTAATATAAACCATAGGTTTATAGTTTTAGGTTTATATATATATATATATATATATATATATATATATATATATATATATATATTATTTTTATAAGATACGAAAGATTTTATTTAAAAACTATACAAAGATATAGTTTATATAAATTATAGGTGCAAAATAATTTACGGGGATCCATCCAAGACATGGAATGAAATTCACAGTGAAGGTAAAAATGTACATTACCGGGGGATAAGAATTTTTACCTGACTGATAAAGAAATTTAAAAGACCTATTTTTTCGATTCTTGTCTCCCCCTGTAAACCCAAGTTTCACTTGAATTTTTACTTTCCCTTTTTGATTTCTTGAATTTCCTGCACACTATATAAACTATATAAAATATTTCACAAATATTTATAACCCTTACCTTAGTTTTCAAGGCCTCGGTAATTCCCGAACTTAAATTTTTCACGTGTAGTTGAAATCTCGAATGACTTTCCTCCTGTGCAACCAATATCCGATCCATCCATACGGAGAGGGAAGGGGGGGTTAAATACAATTCCAAATAACTTAACTTCTCAACCATTACAACCTTAGGATATTAGGATTAAATTAATTTACTAATCTCGCTCTGGTACCATGTCAGGATGAGGGGTGGAAAATATATTAATTAACTTTATTAAATGTTAAGTTTAACATTATAAATAAATGTAAATGTGCACAACTTAAATAAAAGCTAATAACACCATAAAACATAGTGGCACAAAATATAATGTGGAAAACCCCTAAATGGGTAAAAACCACGAAGAATAAATCCACTAAGTGAGAATTTTTTTACATCCACTAGTCCAGTAACTCCCTCTTCACTTCTATTCCCTATTTTCATCAGGATTTACCTTTATATTCAACATTTGAATATTATAATCGATATCCTGAATATGTCATATTTAAATAACCTGAAGGGTATGTCCTTCTTAAGTGTTGGGGCACACCCCGATTTAATTAGTTACTTAATTAAATTAACCAACAACATAATATATAGTTTATATTTAAATAATAAGAATCTAGATTATTCTTTATTATTTAAATATATACTAAATATTATGATACACTTAATATTATAGTTATAACAAATATCAAAAGATCTTGTTGAGGGTTTGAGAACTTAGAACTGTGTAGGACAGAAGCGCCCACGGGAGGATAGGAGTGCCCCAGGCGCTAGTGAATGGTTTAGATACTAGTGACTGTGTAAGTGCTCAAGATCCGATATTTTCTAGGTAAGAAGGTCTTCACTCCAATATTCAACTTGTCACTTTGACTTTTTTGTTAGGGCTCCAATTGTACATGCGACCTGTAAAATAGATAACTAGTTGCACATGCCCAAAAACTACATCAAATATAATAAAAAAAATTGTAGAATGTGGAGTCGGACTGACCCCGACAATCACCCGAAGAGTGAAGTTATGACTAAGTGTTGCACTACATCTCATACTCCATGTAGTTATTTGTGCTTATATGTGTAATAATGCCCTAGGTTGCCCTTGTGCAAGTTGCACTATGATAGCGAGACAAATCTAGATTGCTCTAAGTATGCAAGATGTGTGTGATGGAATACAATGAACTCCCCTCCTACACTATGTATGCAGATTGATGCAACCCTTGTCCCTTGTATGAGTGTCCTATATGTATGATTTGTAATGCTCTTATTCTTTTGTGCAAGGTTAGGTGATGATAGATAATGCTTATAGTGTTTGGCCCTTGATTTAGAAGAATTAACTAAGTATATATATGATTCCCTTGTTTGAATTTCGTAGTTGAAAATTGGAAGGCCAACCCAAAGTATTAAAAGGTGACCAAACAGTGAAATGGACCCAAAAGAGTAAAAATAAGAAAGAGAAGGATGGAGGCGCCTAGAAGGGACATGAGCGCCTGGGCGTTTCTGTCCTAACTGGACTCTAGTGTCCAAGGCCATAAAAGATAAATCAATCAAGTGTTGGCAGAGTTATAAGATGTGTAAGATAGGTAAAGTGTAAATAGATAAAACAAAATGCCCAAAATGGTTTTTCAACCACTAGTTTTCTTGCTTAGGAATCATGTATACATTAGCATGCTTTAGGACCTAGAAATGTACCCAAGTACATAGATTATGTGTCTACATCTTCCCCCACTTTATGTTGTGGATTGAATACTTGATAGCATAAAGTAGATAGAAGATGTGTACCTTGTAATATTGTAGAGAAGAGTGTTTCTGATAGCATGCAGAGTGGACAAGTGAAGTGTGAAGTGACCGTAATGTGAAGCATGGAAACTAGGAAAGGGAGGTGGACCCTAGGGGTGAATTATATGTGCAGTAGTGTGTTGTTGGAGCTTGTTCTCGCTAATGTGAGTTTCTTATTGTTACGTATAAGGATGGACTTGCAAAAGAAGAGAAATAAAGTAGTTAAAGTCCTATATATGAAAAATAAGAGTAATGTATGTATAAGTAAGTAAATATGTGTGTAAAAGGAAAAGTGCACCTGATGTATTAGAGATTAAGGGATAGAAATTTGTCTTGTTTTCTTTGGATATGTTTTTGGATGGGGTTAAGAGTGATAAATTCCCAATCAAGAAAGCGTTGAGCATCCTGTCAATAAGGATGAGGTTTTTTGTCGATATCACACCAAGAGCAATTTTTTTTGGCAATCTCATGCTGAGAGATTTTTTTTTGGGAGATCTCACGCCGAGAGAAGAGTTTTGGGGAGAGAGGTATTTTTTTCTCTCTTTCCATGATGCTTCTCGAATGATACGTTCCATTGCAAATTGGCACGTCCCAATTTGTAACCAATTATATCCTTCTGTAACTGAATTGTAATTGATTGAATGAATTCTATAACTAAAGGAAAGTGCCTAATACTAAAGAATTGTACTGTAAACTTCTGGAAAAAATTTTAAACTAAGAAACTATTAGTTTTTTCCCCACGACATAAGCGCCCGGGTGGGACACAAGAACCCACCATTACTGTTTGCTACTAGGCGCTAGTGTATGCTATGTGTTTGTGATCCAAGTCTGGTTTTGGACCACTCTGTGACTATGTGATTTTTCCATTTATATGTTGTGTTATTTTGTTCTGGAGCTCTAAGTTGCTAAAAGGGTGATTTGTTTACCCAATTCATTTGGGGTGCATGTGACGAATATAAGAGGATGTGGCCCAAATGAGAGGACCTGAAATTGATGTGTGTGCTGTAAATTAGATACCTACAGGGGATAGGGGATGTGCATGATGGAAAACAAGGTGTATGCAAACAATGTAAGCTAGAAAAAAATGTTAGTATAAAAGAGGTAACATGCAATAGAGTACAATGTAGCAAGCAACTATGAAAACAAGAAGAAGACCACGAAAAGTGGGTTGCATACATGGAACATCGCTCACAATGTCACAAGACAATCAGGTCTGAAACGGCCATAAGAAAATAATGAGAAAGCATGACATAGGGCATAGCCCACAAACAATAGTAAATAATAGCAAACTAGAAGTAACAGATAACCATGGTTGTATATAATCCTGCAAGGCAAATGCTACACATGAAGCACCCGTTAGCCTATTAGAAAGATAAATAGTATGTCCAAGCATGTATAAATCAGTAAAAAGTAAGTGATAGTGACAAGAAGTAGTAAATACTGTAACAATAGGACCTGTGATGGTAGGAGAGTAACAAAGGTAGATGCTTTTAGGAGCCTCAGTGGTACTGGTCAAGAATGGTGTCGAGCATCATGCATCATGTGTGATTCTGTAAAAGTCTTGCATTCACCTCAAGATACCAAGTGAATGTGCATGTGTGTATGGCAAAATATAATGACATATCAAGTATCCAACTAGCATAGGAAACAAAGAGTACATATAAGTTGTATAAGCTAGCAAGAATGAATACAACCAAGATGTGTAGATGCGGTGTGAAAGTGATGGTGTGTTGTGATATGTAAAATGTATAGATGGTAGGATCCACGTTTCCCCCCAGTGGATGTGTGTAACATGAGGTTCATTTAGGAATGCCCCCTCAACAGCCAAGTATGAATCGTAGAATAAGAGTGTGCCATCAAGTAATGATAATGAAGTATGTTTACTAAAGATGTGGTGATGCTCAGAAATAAAGACATGAAGCATGAGTAGCTAGGATGTGGTAATTGAGGTTCATGGAGGAATTTCACCCCCGACAATCAAACATGAACCATATAACAAGAATGTTTCATTGGGTAATGAAGGTAAAGTATGTTTACTAAAGATGTGGTGATGCTCGAAAAGATAGACATGAAGCACAGAGCATGAATAGCCAGGATGCGACAAGTGAGGTTCAATGAGGAATTGCACCCTCAACAGTCAATAATGAACCATGAAACAAGAGTGTAATCAGGTAATGAGTGTATTGTATGTTTTTGAGATTGTATGCTAGGAAAGATTTATCATGAAGCACGAATCGTGAAGTGTAGCATAGATATGTGTATCATGAATAGAAGGATATATATATATATATATATATATATATATATAATCATGATGTGGCAAGGTGTACTCATAGTATAGATAAGGGAAAGTTCTGCTAGAAATATTGACTGGAAGTGTAAAGAAAAAGTAATGTATAGGTGTGTATATGAAGTGTGGATAGGCAACTACTGAGTAGAACATGTGACTATTTGGGGGGGGGGGGAGTTCGGTGTCCCCCAAGTGTGTGAGTGATGGAAAGCTATATGACGATGCGAGAGAGACCATACCATGGTAGCTTATGTGGAAATGTGTAATGAGAAAATTTATGGTCGTCACAATAGTAGGTATAATCAAGGGTATGACCAACATCAGATTCAGGTCCAACCACATTGCTAGGATTGAAACCTAATGTGCGCAAATTCTCATCTGACATATCAAATGGTTCATCAACATCGTAAGCTTTTTTCGGGTCCTAGTCATCGACATAGTCATTATCTGGATTGAAAGGAATTATAAATTTAAATTTGGGAGGTTAGTGAGTGATCTCATCTTGTGGCGGGGGAATTTCTTGCTCTTCGTTTAATGGTGGTTACATATTTGTGATTGGTAACATTGCGGATGACACAATAGGAGGAGGTAATGGGGTAAGTAATTCTAAAGGTGGTATGATACTGGGTCGGATAGGTGGCTCTTGAATTACCGAAGAATAACCATTAGTAAGTATGGTGTGATGTTTACTAGACTAAGAGGGATCATATTTAGGATCTCATTGGGATTTGGTAACTAGAGATGAGCATGGAGAAGAATGATGTTTAGCAAATGAAATGAAACCCTTATACTCCAGATGTTGGATTTTTTGTTCTAAAGCATAGCAATTATCGTAAAAATGTCCATTAATCCCATGGTAATTACAATATGGTCAACCTTTGTATCGAATAACCCGATGAGGAGGGTGGTAATGATTAGGTAAGAAAGTAATTAAGTGCTTATCAAGTAGCTCAAATAATATATCATGTTGTCTAGCATTCCGCTCGAATTGGAGAGGTGTTTGATATGGTAAGACCTTTGCTTTGCTGATATGTGCACATGTAGTAGACATAGGATCAAGATGATATATATAATAACTAGCATGGGCATGGGAAGCATCCTCAAGATGTTGTATTTCAGCTTTGAGGGATGTAATCGTGGTTTCCATAGCTAAAAATTTATCTTGAAAAGCATGGTGTAAAACTTGAATTGACTCTAAGATAACTTGATAGGATGTGTTATCATGACTAATAGGCAAGTATGAGATACAATTGGAAATGGCACTTACCTGTGAAGGTGTCATATTATGAGGAACTTTAGAGGTCATGATGTAACTAGGGTTTGGGTTTGGAGAAGAACACAATCGGTAGAGCATTCAAAATAAGGATCTGAGTGTTCGATCAAGAGTCGGGGTTCACTAAATGATTTAATCTAAATGGTATTAAATCTTATTTTTAGAGTAACTACTGTAATGAATGGTATTATGATAATTATGTACAATATGCGCAAGCAATAAGCATTCAATAAATATGAAACACTAAGCAAATGAGAGAGGGTTGAGGACTTTGTTGATTCCGTGTAAATTGGGAATGAACAAAACTATGTATTTATTGGAATAGGATAGAAACAATATCAATAGAGCTCGTCGAGGGTTTGAGAACTTAGAACTATGCAAGACAGAAGCACCCATGTGAGGAGAGGTGTGCCCCAGGTGTTAGTGATTGGTTTGGGCGCTAATGACTTTGTCTATGCTTGGGATATGATTTTTCTAGTTTGGAAGATCTTCGCTCCACTATTCAGTTTGTCGCTTTGACTCTGCTGTTAGAGTTTTGACTGTACCTGTGACTTGCAAAATAGATAACTAGTTGCACATGCCCACAAACCACATCAAATCTAATAAAAAAGATGCAAATTGTGGACTTGTACTGACCCCAATGATCACCCAAAGAGTGAAATTATGACAGAGTGATTCACTGCATCTTAGACACCATGTAGTTCTTTGTGCTTGTGTGTGTAATGATGCCCTAGGTTGCCCTTGTGCAAGTTGCACTATGATAGCATGCTAGATCTATATTTCTCCAATTTTGTAAGATGTGTGTGATGGAATAAAATGAACTCCTGTCCTATGATATGTATGCAGATTGATGCAGCCCTTGTCCCTTGTATGAGTGTGTTAGATGTATGCTTTGTAATACTCTTGTGCCTTTGCGTGAGCTTAGGTGATGATAAATAATGTTTATAGTGTTTTTCCTGTGATTTAGAAGAAGTAACTAAGTATATATATGATTCCCTTGTTTGAATTTCATAATTTACAACTGGAAGACCGACCCAAAGTATTAAAAGGTGACCAAGAAGTGAAAGGGAACCAAAAGAGTAAGAATAAGAAAGAGAAATATGGGGTTGCCTAGAAGGGATAGGAACACCTAGGTGTTTCTATCCTAATTGGGCGCTAGTGTCTGAGGCCATAAAAGATAAATTAGTCAAGTGCTGAGAGAGTTGTAAGATGTGTAAGACCAGTAAAGTGCAAAGAGATAATAAAGTAAAAGGCCCAAAAGGAGTTGTCAACCACTAGTTTTCTTGCTTAGGAATCATGTATACATTAGTATGCTTTAGGACCTAGAAATGTACACAAGTGCACAAATTTTGTGTCTACATATAACACACATGGTAAATCTCTCTATCCATACCCATTTTTTTAATCTTTCTACCTCTCCCTAATAATAACCTTTCTCAAGTTTGATAACACGTGTACACATGCAAACAAAAATATCCAGTGCTTAGCCATTTAATGATCAAATCAAATCAAATCAACTATAAGCAACATCTATAAACAATATTCCCAAAACTGAAATATAGATCCACAATACTATCTATCACTAATCAATCAACTAATATTAACTATCTCACTCCAAAAATGTCATAATGACAACTAAATCATATCAAAGCAATATAAAGTTTTGTATCAATTTGGCAGCAACCACCTAGTCATCTAAAAGTCTCCAAAATAATAAAAGTATGAACATGGGATGTGAAAGACACACCTATAGTTTCAATACACAAATATGAAAACACCATGAAATTATTAGGATATTTAGAGCTTGCTCATTATATCAATTGCAAATGGATATGGGTACTCTTAAACATTGTGACTTGTACCTGTGATTGAGAATAAATCACAATTATTAATGGAGGAAGTAATTTAATTGAACAGATTTGCAAACTGTCCTTTATTTATGTGTGTGTAACTAGATCCCTAAACACATTTAAATGTAGTATATAAATAAATAAATATATAATTATATTAATAGAGCGAGTAGCTAAAGGCAAGATTAACCTTAACGATTGATACTTGTCATAATATCATGTGATCAAGGGTTAGAATATTTGTAACGAGCTCGAATTAGGCTATTCAATTCTAGGCAAAGATGACATGGAATGGTGAAAAGTATCAAATAATAGTAAAATAGGGTTTTGGAAAGTGACAAATGTGACAACAGAAAATGGAATAGATTATGTTCTTTTGAATGTTGGTAAAATAAAGATGTTCACGATGTGCTCTCGTACATGGAAACCCAGTATTTCACCAATTGTTGAAATCTCTTAAAATTGGGTCAATTCAATATCTTGAAAAGTGATGGATGTTGGGAGGAGATTATCCAATTAAGGGACATGTTGAATAATATAAATACACATATAGTTTCAATACACAAATATGAAAACACCATGAATTTATCAAACTATTTAGAGCTCACTCATTATATCAATTGCAAATGACTGTGTTCTCTTAAACATCATGATGCATACTCGTGTATGCAGAGACACTTCTAATAGCAATGGCGAGAATAAATCATAGTTGTTAATGGAGGATGCAATACATGCGTGTGTGTGTGTGTGTGTGTGTGTGTGTGTGTGTGTGCGTGCATGTGTGTGTGACTAGATCCCTAAACATATTTAAGAGTAGTATACAAACAAATCAATACATGATTATAGCAATAGAGCAAGTAGCTACATTTTTAGAGAGAGACATTAGCAAAGATTATATTCAAAACAAAGGATTTATTCTAAAACTGAGTATTGTTATTCCTTCGCAAGATATGTGTCAAAATCAAGATGTATGGCTCAAATACACAAAATAGTGAAATCTAATCAATTAATACATTATTATATTAATATAAAGATTATTTCAGTTACAAAGATCAAGTGCAGAACATTACAACAATAAATAATCATTAAGATTATATTAATACATAGAACCTTCAAGTCTACCAAGATCTTAATACAGAGTTTTATAACATAATATCATGAATATATATTATTAGTTTAACATGTATTATGTTACAGAAATCCAATTGTTATTGATAGAATACTAGAATACATGTCCTTTTTTATCAGACATACTTCATCTATCTCTTGAGTGTATGGGATCAGACACCTTGAGCTACGACCGCTTATTAGTGGAGTTAAAAAACATTTAATTGATTTCATACCTTACCATGGCCAAGAACCATCTCGGGTCAAAATTTTGCACCCCCGACTAAGACATACTCTATATTCCCTCCTCTTCACAAGCTCGCCACCTGCCTTTCGCATTTCCCCACAAATGTATCTATTAAACCATGTCTTCCAAAGTGTGATTATTATTTTGCAAAGTATTTTTCAACCTATTATAAGTCACCCGGGTAGTTGACAACCAACACACTCATTCAAATAATATAATTTATTACACTTCCATTAATTGGGTTTAGATTACTATTTCACTACCTTCTAACAAGGGTCGTTTCATTGCACTTCACTATTAAGGGTTAATTACTTATTTATACTCCTTTATAACAAAGATCAACAAGATATTTCTTGTCTCCATTAAATTATTCACAAAGGGGATTTTTTCACATAACATTTCTCCCCCCCTAATCAATTGTCCTTAGTAGCACAGAGTCCATCTGAAACACAATTATCGAGAGTTTGCAAGTTTTTTTATATTGTGAATCCATCAATATCGGATGCATAAACATTCATAGGTATGAGCTTTCCTAATATCATTATATACATAAGATAAATGTTTAATAAGTTATTTCGCTTGATCGAATATATTATAATATATTCTATGATTAATACTTTTAGTTGATAATTATTTTAAAGAGTATTCTCATTCTTTCTATACAATAATAAAATGTTAGTTGATACGGTCCAAAATATACTTCTTACTTTGATCACTCATACTACACATACATAGATAGTATTTAATTTAGAAATAAGATTAATTTGATGTTGAGTCATGAACCATCTTTAATAACTATAGTAAATTAGTCAATACACAAAAGAAATTGAATGTGGTTTATTATTGGGTGTCTCCAATGTTGACAGGATGAGCGTCCTCATCTGTCACATGATGTGCATTTCATACTTCTTTAATGTTAGTCAAACATTACATGGAATGTGCGAATAAGAGTCTAATCTATCCTAATAAGAATTTCAACAAAAACATGGGAAAGAACATGATATGGTATATTTTGAACAAAACTACCTCCCCTCATGAAATTCATCTCTTTCATTGGAGAGTCATAACATGCACTTTGAAGAACAATAACACGTTTATCTAAGAATTTATCTTAATAACAATTTTTTGTATAAACAATCTAAGAATTACATAGACTTAACTTGTAATCCGGACTTACCAAGTACGAGTTTCCACTTATGATGTCCTATTACACCAACCACCCACTAAATGCCTTTGAAATTCAATTTTCTCAAGGAAAGTTTTATAATTTAATATGCTTCATGGTCTTCTCTCGCTAATGAAAATCATTTTTGTAGAGTGGTTTTTTCCCATCTTACATGTTCAACGTTTTAATTACATATGATCATTGTTTGAAACAATTATAATCATAGTGGGGTTCTTTAGCAAGAATATGTTTCATATCATTAATGGTATGGGTGAATGACTCAAAGTGGTTGAGTTTGAGTTGAAGAGTAAAAGGACATGGTAATGGTTAAGACTTTTAATATTCACTGGTTTTAGTCTCACATTGACAAGATTACATGAACATATCCACACTTTATACAGAATTTTTTTTATACTAATATGGAGAACAAGAGAGACTATCACGAAACGTTCTCTCTCTCTATATGTGTGAGCATGTGCGCGTGTGGGTGGGTGTGTGTGTGTGCGCGCACGCACGTGCATGTTGGTGTGCGTGCGTGTGTGTGCGCGTGTGGGTGTGTGTGTGTGTGTGTGTGTGTGTGTGTGTGTGTGTGTGTGTGTGTGTGTGTGTGTGTGTTGACCAATAAAGATTTGCATGTAATGGAAACATGTGGCATGACAACACTAGTTATAGACTTGGAGGTGAGAACACGTGGCCCAATGACGTGATTGCATTATTCAGGGCATCCACATGGTTGCATTATTTGGGTCAATCACATGATTGCATTATTCAGGCCAAGCACAAGGCTCTGGGCTATGGGAGGTCGTAAACTAAAGATTAAGCCAATAATTGATGCTTGTCATAATATTGTGTGATCGGGGGTTAGAAGATTTGCAACTAACGCGAATTAGGCTATTTAGTTATGGGTGGAGTTAACATGGAATGATGAAAAGTGTTTAATAACAATAAAATTAGGTTTGGAAACTAATAAATGCGACATAAAAAAATGGCACATATTGCATGCCTTCAGACGTCGGTAAAATAGAGATGTTCGCAATGTGGACTCATACATGAAAAGCTCAGGATTTCACAAACTTGTTGAGATCCCTGAGAATCAAGTCAATTGCAGATTTTGCAAAGCGATAGATGTCGAGAAGACATTGTCCAATTAAAGGACACATGGAAATGTAGTTTGAATACATAAATAGGAAAACACCATGAATTTATCATGAGATTTAGAGCTCGCTCATTGTATCAATTGCAAACGGCAATGGGTTCTCTTAAGCATTACGACATGTATCTGTGTATACAGAGACATTATAGCAATGGCAAGAATAAATCACAATTGTTAATGAAACCATTTAATTAAACATATTTACGAATACTTCTTTACTGCTCTATATATATATATATATATATATATATATATATATATATATATACTAGAGCCCTACACACATTTAATAGTATATAAACAAATCAAGACATAATTATATTTATAGAGCGGGTAGCGTTTTCAAATAGAGCCATTAGCAGAGATTATATCCAAAATAGAGAATTTAGTCTAAAACTGAGTGTTTCCATTATTCTTTCATAATGTGTTTCATTATCAAAATTTATAGCTCAAATATTAAAAATAGTGAAATCTAATCAATCAAAACATGATTATATCAATATAAAGATTATTTCATCAAGGGTAGAGCATTACAACAGTAAATAATCATTCAAACAAAAGATTGTATTAATATAGAGAACATTCCAGTTTATTGGTATCATAATACAATCTTATAACATGATATTACATATACATATGATCAGTTAAGCATGTCTCATGTTGCAAAAATTCAATTGTTATTGATAGAAGAGTAAAATACATATCTTTTGCCTTGAATCATGTTAGGAAATCTATGGTTAGTGCTTCATATGGGTGAATAATAATTACAAGAGTAATTATTATCTTGGAAGAGTAAATTAGAAAATGTGTTAGTAAATAATAATTACATTAGTAATTATTATTATGAGTTGGTAAATATTTGTTATATGTTGTTATATTAAACAACTATAAAAAATATATCGTTATGTGAGTTTGGAATTCTCACATAGATAACTTTGGGATGGTTTGAGAGATTATAGCTACCTCCTTATTTATAGGGGAGCTATTGCCAGCATATGTGTGGATGTATGTAATATTGAGTATTGATTGAATGAAAGAATATGGATTATTGTTGTGTTAAATTATTCATAAACTATCTTTTCTTCCTGTGATTCTTCTTCAACTCCATTTGGATCCTCTTCCACATATCAGTCAACATTCATCTACCTATTGTGTGTAAGGGATCAAACACCTTGAGCTATGGCCACTTATCAATGGAGGAATAAAACATTTAATTAATTCTATACCCTACCCTAGCCGGAGACCATCCGGAATTATACTTTTGTACCCCCTATTAGGATAGACTCTATCTGTCTTCCTCTCCACAAACCCACCACCCACCTTTCGCCTTTCCCCGGAGAGATATCTATCAAACCATGTCTTCCAAATTCTGATGATTATTCTACATAGTATTGTTCAACCTTTTATAAGTCGTCCCGGTAATTAACAACCAACACACTTGTTCACAACAATATAATTTATTACACTCCCATTAATTGGGTCTAGATTAATATTTCACTCTGTTAACAAGGGTCATTACATTGCACTCCCTTATTAAGGGTCAATTACTTATTTATACTCCTTTTTAGCAACGGTCAACAAGATATTACCTGTCTCCATTGGATTATTCGCAATAGGGATTCTGTCGCATAACAAATATAAAAGCCCAAAATAAGATTATAAGCCCTATATTCTTAACAAAAGAACCAGACCATTACACAACAAAACTGGGATCGAAAATCAATATCAAAAGGATATGTAGGAATTAGACATCAGTATTTTCAACGATTTCATTTTTGTAGACTGGTTGCTTTGCACCCAGCACTCTGCTGTCAGATCAAACATGCTTGGGATTGCAGTCTCTACAACCCTCTAGAATTTCTTTTTGTTTGATCCTCTGCACAAATACACCATTCTTGTCATAGCAACCCGTTCAATGTTAGCTGGGACAACATATATATTCAAGGGAACAAAAATATTGATCTCTGAATTGATTGAGAATACCAAATAACAAGTTGGAAATATAAAGTCACAAACAACCTATTCAATGTTTGCTGAGGCAACATGAATATAAAGGGATAGGCACTACATGTCAAAAATAGTATCCAACATATATCATTAAAAAAGCAATGGTAGCACAATGTCTTTGCCTATAGGCAGGGACAATAAATCAAAGACGGATGAATAAGAGGAAAGGTTGATGTGTAATTAAAAAACAAACACTTCTAAAGAAATGACTGATCTTGGGAAAAAAATGTCATATTTCAAGCAAACACTCCAGTTGCAATTTGTTATTCTACTTGACCCCTTTCCACTGTGAGTCAAAAGAGTACCTCACCTGAAGGTCGATGGATGGTGGAATAGAAATATACTCAATAATGGTTTTTAAATTTTTTATGGCTACTGAACTAGTTGTTTATAAACGCACTTATGTTAGTTGGCACAAGGATTCTGGATGTTGATTGTTTGTTTGATGCTCATTTTGGCATGATGCTCATCTCAGTCATATATATCAGTCTGATATTAGTTGTACTGTCAATAGTCTAGAGTCTACCTATTATAAAGTCTGGTTTGTGTATACTATTTTTGTATGGTTTTCTCATGTCGAATCTCAGAGGTGTATCAGTTGCTACATACAGATAAGCAGTCAGGACAATGAATGTTTTGATACAAACACTAATATACTATTTTTACTTGTCAGGAAAAAAAACAAGACAACAATATCAAGCAAGTGGCATCCTCGCCTCACAATGACCTTGGATACTGGGCACAAAATTCTCAACTACCTGCCAAATAGAAACAAGAACATTGCACAAATATGATGTACAAACACAGATGAACCAAATGGAGCAATATTTCACCTTACAATACACATAATAATACAAAAGCTGATATTGTTACAATGCAAATTGATTCCCAAACCTATCATTGGTATCATTTAAGTGAAAAGGGGGCAAAAGCTAGAAAATTCTAATATACTTGGACTGATTCCGAAACTGTATGTTTCTGAATCATAAGCATGAAGTTGATCGTGAATGGTTGTACAAAGGAACCAGAAATGTGACCTTTGGAGAAGTTTAGTGTTCAATTGCAAATTTTCCTTCTCTTTATGCATAACTCTTGGGAAGCTTGCCCGTTATTTGTTTAGTTATACAGGGACCAAAGTATTATGACTATGTTAATGGAAAAATAATAATTTCTGTGTGAATGGGCATAGTGAAGAAGTTCCACGTGTTTCCTGTTCTGGATCTCCAAGGCCTTCTAGAAATGACTTGAGTAATGCACCAGACTTAAGGGAAAAAGAAAAGACAATTTTAGATAGTTAAGTTTTCTTGGACAAAGGCAGGTGTCCCAAGTGTCCCAAGGATATTTCCTCCAATATCAGGAAAGGTCTCACTTCCAGGTAAAGGCTTCACTTTACCACAAGAATCTACCATTACCGGGTATTTCATCAGATGACCCCTCATTTCTGTCGCTTGGTCAGAACTGAACTGCTTCCAATAGTTTTCAGATATATCCTTAACTCTCCTTACACATTCTAAACTCTCTGGATAATGAAAGCAATCCTCGATCATTCCAAGATGTTCTGCCCAAAGAGACATTCTGTAGCCATATACCTGCAACAGAAAAATGAGAAGTGTGATGATAAACATTTCCATTACCAAATCACTGGAAAAACACTCTACAAAATGTCAGCAAAAACAACCATGTCATTCACAAGAGAGGCTATTTTATCTGATTCACTGTGGCGCAGTTACAATGCTAGCACAGCATCCAAATAAAGGAAGTAAAAATGAACCCCAAAATTGTAGCTTAATATGAAATCATGTGGGAAAAAAGCTGCATGCATGAATGTCTCAATGAAAAACTCGAAACAAAGACAGAATTTAACTGAATTGGATTTTCTACGATCTCAAACACAAATGCCTAGGAATTGCAACTTTGATTTATGATAGGGGCATTAAGGGTACTTTAAGATTTGAGTATTTCAGATGATCTAAGATGCAAGAGTGAATGGAAAAGAGACTATATCAGGGAAGACAAAAATAAACAAGATCGTAGCAAATGATAAAAATAACAAAATATATTAAATCAATTACCTGCCCATGCGGATGATCTTGCTTTTTAGCCCATGTATATTGAGGTTGATATGCACCCATAGCAATCTCTGAATCTCTTGAACCATCCATGGAGCGCTGATTAATGTTAGCTGACCCCAGAATGACGTACTCATCATCTACAATCATACCTTTTGAATGGACATAAATCATGAAGCGGCGATTTCTCTGAGCTCGAGCCTGTCACAGAATTCATGTCACTAAATGATTCCAGAATGAAAGTGCAACATCTAAAAGGACATTATTATATTAGTGTGAGTATTTGTTAGAAAATACTAGAACTATGAACTTGTGCAAGAACTACAACCCACAAAAAGACTAAAAACTAAATCTGAATATAATTACACGAACTAAAAAAGAAAAGTTTCATCCTGCTAACAGCATAATCACTACATCGCCTTTAGAATGTTAGTTGAAAAGGTACAAAATTAATCACTATGGATCAACTTTCATTCAGCAGTTTTCACTTTTCACAACAGAAGGTAACTCAACATTTTGGTGCACAATGTATAGAAAGATTGACAAAAAACTAATAGAAAATAACTTACATGAGGTGTATTTTCTGGAGGAGCACTTTTAGAAGATACTTCGTTTCCATCCCTTACTTCACGATTCCCAAGACAAAAGAAGTTCAAATAATCTTGTGGATGGTGTGTGTTCTCATGACCAACTTCTTTCAAAGCCTTGAATATAGTCTCATACATCATCTGCATTGTCTGTCCCTGCAACACCGAATAAGCAGTTCAGAAATGAATCACTAACATCTTCAGGTAAAAAAGATTGTTCATCATAAACCACATCTTATCATTAACACTGAATTAATATATCTTTATCCCAGTAAGGAGAAGGAAATTCTTAGCATTTTTGTAGCCTCAAATTATACTTTTTCTCATATCCATCCTTTGATCATGTAAACTGATCAATACTATGAGACATGAATATACCTGAATAATCTATTGTAAGTTGTTAAGCAGAAAATCTTGATCTTTAAAATCCACGCCAAATACATATAGAAACATAGATGTGAAAACAAAGTATGTTCCAAAAGGATCAACAGAAATCTGGGAAGCCATAGAAGAATTTGTGCATATTGACATTAGAAGTGAAAATAAATATGGGATTTCCACTTGATTGTCACAAAACATGCTATTGCTAAACAAGTAGACAGACTTAACTTGAATGGTACTTCTATCCCCCATTACTGGAAGGGAAGTCAATAAAACATTGAAGTTTCTAATATGAATGCCGGCAGGCTTCCTATTTAAAGGGTAGATAACATCCAAACATTGTTAGCTAAATAATAGATCCACTTCATGGGACCTGTTTCAGCCTAGATGGTTTAAACAATCATTCCAAGGTACTAAATTCTACCATACTCTTACACAATGCATCAGAGACACAATTTAGTAAATTCAGATCCTTCAAATCATCTTATGGTCCTCCATAGTGGATAATTTCATAATAAAATGGAGCCCAAAGAAGTGACACTTCAGCTTCCCTTACTTAGAACCCATATAAAAAACTGGGGAGAAGAAGAAACTGTTGAGCTCTCTTTTCAAAATATTAACAAAACATTTGAGACTTTTGGATTATTTCCATAGCTTGCCGATAAGCTATGGATCTCAACTTTGGACACTCCTGAATTACTTTTGAGGATACTCTGAAATCATAGGTGACTAAGTTAGCTTTCTTTAAGTTTACCTGCCAGTAAAGAATCCGCTGCATGGCCATACTTGTTGGAATACCTTCTGGCCACATTGGCACCAGAATATAAACTGCAAACCTCTCATGTGATCTAATTTTTTCTGCTATCTTCAGAGCAAGTTCCATGGGAATCATATTATTGGCACCTTGCATGAAAAAATATTTGTCAATCACTTAATATTACACAATCAACAAAAATTGCATAAGCTACAATAGAATATGGTTTTCACTTAAGGGATAGTTTTGATTGTGAAGCACTACCATTAACGGTAAGTGTATAATTTTATAAGTATATAAAGTGCAAATGTAAGAAAAAATGAAGAACAGTTCGTTTGAAATTTCAGAAAAGTTTAAACAGTGTCAATTAGTCAAGAATTCAGTTTGCTTGTCAAAAGAAAATCCAAGTTTCAATTTCCCTTTTCGTTGGCAGGATCTGCATGTTCCTTCGTCTTTAGTAGTCTGAGGCATAAAATTGCATATGATGTTGAAAGCTGGTTGAGTACAAAACATCAAGAACGTATTTGTTGATCTCATTTTAGAATATATTTTTCTTCCATTCCAAACACTAGAAGCAAGTTGTATGACAGACAACAGAAGAGAGGAAAAGTTCCACAGGTGCAAGCTTAACATGAACACGAAAAAAAATCAGTTTCCTTTTATGAATCATTGATGAAAGGAGGAAATAAACATGAATAGATATCATCACTCATAGTAGATGATGCCACTAGGAATTGATTGTTTATCCCCTTCTATTCCATATGGAAAAGTGTGTATTCTAGCTAACTACCACATGCATTGTTATAAAAGTGCTAAAGTCAAATAGGCCCAAGGATGGGCGGGCTCAATCACCTAAAGGAGCATCAAGTTAAAACTTCAATGGAACTGCCTGTGCAACCACAGACCTAAATGAAGGGGAGAGAATAATATCTTTAGAAAGTTAGCATTCTACCCTATCAAACGATGGAGATACTGAAAGAATGTATGAGAAGGTGAGGCCTTGATAGTTGGATTATGTTTGATATCACATGAACCTTGGAATGTTGCAATGGAAGGGGACTCAGCCTTGTTAATCAAAGCCAGACAAAATGAAGGATGCCCAAAATGGAAAATGGCGGGCATAGTAAAAGCTCTCATTGAATATAAATTTCAACAATAGTCTTGGAAAACTGCATGGTTAAAGAAAGATGCCAATTTATTGACAAGCAAAAGAGTTAGGGAATCAATGTTTTGCAAGGAACTATACAAAATTTCGATGATATAGAAGGATTGGGGAAATTACTTTGTTTTCTACAAAAGCTACACTACCGAAGAATACTATTCACGGAAATAGAAATACATATAATGAACATAACACAGCAGAATAGGAGAACAGGGAAATTACTTTGTTTTCTACAAAAGCTACACTACCAAAGAATACTATCCACAGAAATAGAAATACATACAATGAACATAACACAGCAGAATAGGAGAACGATATCTTTATTGTATATGTAGTGTAAAGTACACTGCCTGTTTCAGGGAGGACCTGCCTCATCAGCATCCCTACCCTGACATTCAACTTACTATTTCTAAGATAATGGGTACCAACAGTTGTAGGTTGAGACACAATCATCGGCCTAACTGTTCATAACTAATCATTCATTAATATATTACCCAAAGCTGACAAGAGAATAATTAGCAACATAATAAAGTCTGCTACCAAAATAATATATTTATTAATAACATTGGTATGCATAAATAAAAAGGATTATCATGCTGAGCAGCTTCCTATTAACAGAGTGGATTAGAACGTATACTTTCTCCTCTTTAAAGAGTCCCGGAATATAATAACCACAGGGAAATCAAGAGGCATTATCAACTTTGCATGATTTGGAAGCTTGACTCAAGCATTTCCATTGCAAGAGATAAGGATGTACAAGGAAAAATTAAGCTGTATTTTTCTTCCCAGAAGTTGGAATTGCAGAGAATTGAACTGAAGAAACCAGTAAGTACCCGGATTGGAAAAATGTGTGTAGAGAGTTGAAGCGGAGGTGGAAACTTGAAAGTGAGAACAAGCACAAGGAAAAATAAGAGCATTGATTTGGCGGAGCATTGCTCCAATTCCAAATCAATGGAGTGAAGACACAGTAACATGACTGTGATTTGGTTAGGAGTCTAGGACTGAGTGAGACATGTAACTTGGGAATCGAAAGACAGTAACTTCACAAATACTCTGATACCAGGTAAAGCCTAGGCACCCCTGTTTCGCCCTCGAAACATTTCCGAAACGGAAACTCCTTCGAAACGTCCAAGAGATAAGTATACATGATAATAATGTATTATTTCAATGAATACAAAATATTTTGAGTGTTTTATCAGTTCTACAGTATACTTATCTCTTGTGGTCTATGGAGTACAATTTTAAAATGAGTACTATGCATATATATATATATTGTACAGACATCAAGGTCTTCTGAAAATTGGCGTTTCCGAGTTTTGTACCCATACCCGTACCTGTACCCGTTTCTGTTTCCTGGCAACATAGCACAAATAGAAATACATAAGACATTGAAATTTTCAAGACTCGGCCAGGTCATCTCTTTCAACTTGGGTAGCCTGGGGGTCTCCTCAAGTCTTGGTATGTCACTCCCTAGTCTTGATCAGAAAGCCCTTTCAACTGCTCTGGCCATGGCTCAGTTGGAGTCACAAGTTTTGGCTTAGTCCAATACAAGTTATGTTATTATGAGGGGACAAATCCCTTCCAGATAACAGCTTGAATTCTGGAAGAGGAAGATATATTTGTTGGCCATGTCCGAAGCATGCAACTAATATTGGAAGTGTTGATCCCTGGCAACAAATGGATGTTTGAAAAAAGAAAACAGATGATCTTAGTAATACGATTATTTCCTACCAAGAGCAGAATGTGGAATTCATCTGTAATGGTTGGCTGAATATTTTTCTTTTAAAACAATTCGACATGAAGAGTATGGTCGTCACTTGATATCTGGGATTGTAGCTGACTGAATTACAGAATGGCCCAGATACCCTAATAGCAGGCAGAATGAAATAATATTTTGAAAAACAATTATAGATGCAAGCCATGAATCAATAGTCATGCTTTACTTACTAAAAACCAAAAACAAGGGAGATAGAATTAAAGTGGCATTGTGGTCTTAATGCTACCACTAATGGGATACAGACTTCAGTATCTTAAGATTTTGTTGAATTCTTTTAACTGGCATCTTCACCCATGTTCCTGACAAGTTACATCTGCCTGAACATCTTGGAAAGGAAACACAAGTTTTAAATTGGAAGGAAAAGTTGCAATGAATTCCTGATTTCCTCCTAAAGATTTTTTCTTGTTTGAACTTCTGCATTTGTGCTCCTTGAAATAATTGTTACTGATTTTTATATTAATTGTTACTTTTCAGAGAAGTCCTTTGGCCCAGATTTCTTGAATATATGAATCTTATTAGTTGGTTTTCCCACTCACTCACTCATGGAACTCCCCATTTCCATATACAAGCAGTGGCTCTGACCCACTTACAGATTGGACAGACCACAAGAACATATCAATCAACACCCAAACCCCTTCTCATTGAGAAGACATGGGTCCACATGTATTGAGGGGACTTCTCTGTTATAACCTTACAGACTATCTGAGGTGAAAAGGCAAATCGCTTTTTTTCAGGAAACAAAAGACAGCTTTCACTGAAATTTCTTTGACTGAGAACTCAAGATCAGCGACTCTCTCCATGGGCTTAATCAATAACAGCCAATCTCCAATGCATTATCAAAGCTTACAAAGAAAAGGAATATACTGAACACCACTAATTTATTAGTTTCTCCGTTTTTCATCAGTACCTATTCTCCAAGGCCATATATCTGCAAGTATTTTCTATTTCTTTGGATAGAATTACTTCTGCAGTCTATACAGACTAGACCTCTAATGCTCAAGAACCTTTGATTATTCGCTGCTCTATGTCAATTCTCTTCATCTTCACTGGTCAACCTGGATTCATTGTTAAATTTCACTTTGGCTATTTAATTTAGCCACACAATGTCTGCAGAAACATTGAGCAAACTTTACAAACTCCCTCGGCATCATTACATTTCAGAAGTTATCTTATTTCCAACAGTCGATTCTCTTAAGCAGATGTGTATAAACTGTAACATGCATTCCAAGATAGAATGGTTCATGAAAAACTAATCAGTCATTTCTCTTCTAAATCCTCTGGATAAAGGTGATACACTTGCTAGCGCCTTCACTGCTCAATCTTGGGATGAAGTTCACCAAACTTGACACATTAAATAAAGTATTTATTGGGTGCGTAGAAATTTGTGGTGAATGCTCCTTGAGAACTTAGTCTTGTTATGCATGTTACTTGTTTTCCTGCACTAAAGACTGAAAAAACTATATGGTCAAAATTATTAAGACAACTTCGTATAGCCACCATTGCTGTATTTTTGGGACTGTGTGGGGCATTATATATTAGGTGGCACTGGCAGCACAATAATTCCAGTTTCCTGAATTTGACTACGAGATGATAATCAGATAGCTGAGATCAATGTTCCAAAAGAGATGGAAAAAAACTTGACCATATTTCTAGCATTTACTTTTTGTTTTTTGTGTATAAACTTTAATATTCATTTTCCTATGTTTATTATTCTTCCTCTGCAAATATGTTATAATTTCCCCCTGTTGGTAATTTTGTTTAATTTTAATTTTCCTACATCATTTGCAACTTCTTTTCAAACACGATTTCACTCAGAGAATTTTGCTTTAAGGGTGTGTAGGAACAAAACTTAAGAATTTTTCCTGCTTTCATGGTTAAAGGCTTCAAGTTTCCGCAGTCCATAATTATTGAGAACGAAAAATTTCTGGCCAAACATTGTAAGATGTTCCAATGATTGGCATCTAGACTGTTTTGGTATGGGTACGGGTACAGTATGCTGAAACGGCAAATTTTTAAAATCCTCGGGTACGGTACACTGTGGGTATGTTCGTACAATATATTTTTAAAAAGTAAAAAATATAAATATATATAAAAATTTAAAGAAAACAACAAGCTTATAGTCTCAGCAACCTATAAAATATTAGAAGCCAATAACAAGCTTATTATGAATTAGAAGCCATCTAAAGCAAGATTTCTTTGACCGAATACAAGAAGACCACAAAACATTAAATCTATGAGTCCATCCACTAATGGGCTCACAAACATTCCACTTATTGTTAAGGCCCAGGGAAAGCTTTGGGGAGAAGGCAATCTTTTCATCGAGTTGTTTGGAGGTAGCCTCTTGGAGATGGGGCCTTTTGAGCCACCTCATAGTATCCCACAAGTCATTCTCATCCTCCATAATTAGTCCTGTAGAGGGAGATGTGAAAGCTATTTCTGAGCATTAAATATTCCATCCACTTCCTAAATCTGCACAAGTCATGAAATATGTTAATTCCTTTCTCAAACCAAAGGAGGGCAGAGCAGCCTCTTATCAAGGCAAGGATCTTGTCATTATATTTCAGATTCGACGAAATCAATTAGGCTTAGCACCTAGTGTCAAAGGAAGAGAAGATAGGCTACCCACCCACCAAGTGCTTCACTTGTTCCCATGCCTTCTAAATTGACTGAAGAATAAAGGACCCATGAGGAGCAATAAGAAAGCCCCCAAATAGTAAGTCAACCAAATGAAGTCCTTTTCATCTCTCTTGACCCTTCAGAGCCTATTGGCAATATTGAATCTCACACATACTTTCCAAGGTTCAATTCCGGTCAAGCCCTCAAGTTTTTTTTTTTTTTGCACTTAAATTAAAAAAAACCGTGTGGGTACGCTGTGGGTACATACCCACAGGCCCCGGGTACATCCCAGGTACAGATTTCCCTACCCAGGACATACCTGGGGCCTGCAGGTACATACCCGCAACATACTCGAACCATACCCGTACCCATACCTGTACCAGGTACGTATCAGGTATGGTACGGGGGGGTACTTGGCATTTCTGGGCAGTCTAGATTGGCATGATTACTTTATTCTTTCTCATTCTAGGCATTTTCATATCCTATCTAAGCTTTGCAAGCTGATATTTTTCCGTTATTTTAATTCATTCTAATTTATTTTCTGTTGGCAGATCCCAATGTCTGAAATTCGAATTGTTCTCATCTTTTAACCCTATCATCATTTAGGAGTTTGGTATTTTATAATGCAGATTGACTTGTTAGACATAATGAAGTAAAATAAAAACAAAATAAAATTAGCAAGCCTTTGTGTTCCATTTAGTTAGCTTCTGTCAGTCTTATGTTTCTTAGAACTCAAACAAAAAAAGCAAGGTGTTTTGGTGAAAATTATTTGGCATTGTTGAAGTTCAAAATTCAAATCCAAACAGCATATTTCTGTTAAATAATCAACCAAAACATCTGCTGTAGCGTAATCACCATTACTAGTAGTAAAGACACGTGCATACCTATGTCTTTGTGTGATGTCCAATTGTATGATGACCCAATAAAGTATTGATTTTCAATATAGATAAAGTGCTGTGCAGATCGGATGGCTTCAACATAAGCTGTGTGTATGCTCATGTCTATGACCACATTTTTTCCACACATAAGATTCTGTCAACAAAAGGAAAAAAATGTGTACGAGTAAATATCTCATGGAAAAGTGAAAACCCACATCAAAAAGCCACAATCAAGTTGAGTAATACCATAGCATCAACTTCCTTTGCATCCTTTGGAAAGCCTTTGACAGAACTGGAGTCAATTGATCGGAAAATCTGAAAACATACAAGACACAAAATATATGAGAGCAAGAATGAAAAACTGTTTGCATACAAAATCATCAGCAAAACAGTAAATTGGCTGTAGTTTCAATGATAGTAATAGCCTGCCTCATCTACCTGCACATGCCATGTCTCTGGATCATTTTCGGAAAACATGTTTAGCTCTGAGATGCCTATGATGTCTGGAAGTCGATCTAGTTTCAGTAGTGAATCTTCACTCCATCTTTTTAGTTTTCCAAGTCCATGTCGCTTTGCCGCCTTAGTCCAGCGCTGCTCAAAATTTGTCAGAACATCATATGCTGCAGGCCCATCTATTTTGCAGTGCAAATCATGCCATGGCTCCCTTGGTCCACCAAAATCAATACCTGCCTATTGAACATTACCAACCAATAAATGATTTTTCAGTTTGATTTTGAAAGCATCAAATTTATTAGCAACAATGGAAACACCATGCAAAGAAACCGTAAGAATAACACAAATATTTCCACTGGCCCTATTGTCTTTTATTGATCCTTTCAACTTTCAAGTGATTTTTTCCCAGGTTCCAGCCCTATATTTTTCTTTAATATTGTCTAAAAATCTACCTGTAATATCTTAGCAAAAATCTACCAGTGCTGCCTAGGACTTGGGAAACTATAGACAAGGATTTTGAAAGTGAAAACTATAGACAAGGATGTATGAACAATGGTCCTATTGGCAACTTCATACTGTGAAATGCAGATGAAATGTACCCATATATGTGAAAAGGACATATAACCATAGACATACTAAAACAATGGACAAGAACCCATTAGATGTACACATTTCCAGAGTTGAAATGGGTCCATCAACAACTACATTACATGTACACGTTTGACAACCCTACAATTGACCCTTCATTCCAACAGCTTCATAAAACAAACCCAAGCTCGAAGCACAGGCAAAAAGACTCATTGAACACGTCCTATTAGTGGAAAATAGGTCCAAGATGCAGCTATCAAGTATCAACAGGGATACAAAAAAATACATGACCATAGGAAAGAGACATTAAATTCCTAGTCAGTGGCTAAACAAGGATACCACTTCCTCATAAAAGATTCAAACGGAAAGAATCAAAATGCCTGCACCATATAGCATCATCAAAGCAATACCTGAAAATGTCTTCAGGCTAAATTTATCACTGATCTTGAAACTACACCTACTTTTCAATGTCAATTAGAATACTTAGGGAGAACTGTTAAACAATATCTGGATTCCAAAGATGCAATTTTCAACATAATAATGAAATAAAGTCCTGATTATACAAAATAAATATAAAAAATTAGGAGAAAAGCGAGATTTCCTGGCATAGCAAAATCAGTATTTGGAGGAAAAAACTAAGAAATATTGTGCTTCTCTCTGGAAGAAACAATGGACACTATCCTCCTTTTTGAAGGGGGTGTATGATAACAAATTACAAAATAGAAAATTTTGAAATTTCACAAATTTTGCTAGGAGAATTGGTAATTGTTTTTTATTCATAGGTCAGAAAGGCCCTTTTACCAAGTCCTCCAACCAAAAACAGAATAAGGAACGGAGTTAAAACTTCAATTTCATTACCCAAAAGTTTGACTCACATGGCCTGACATGCTAGGTCCATGACAACAAAGAGAAAAAAGGGCAATGTAAAACCCAAACTATGGCACTACCAATAGCTTGGAGGAGGTAAATTCCACTTGACAATTTGTCTCAATTTTTTTGAACTGACGCCTTTATCACGCGGAAGTTTAACCTGGACCATCTGGAATGGCATTTTTTCCCAGAACTGAGAAGTTCCGCTTCTTGGATTTGAGGCCAACTGACAGCAATACCAAGATGGCAACCTATATAGCAATACAAGCTTAGGTTTATCTTTGAAAAGCCAGTTGTCAGCACTCCCTCCACAATTACCAAATGATAGGCATTGAAATAGCTAACTGAAGGGGAGATAAATTACTGCTGCCACTGGGCCAAGATGAGAAAACATGAATAAGAGACATACACGCCTATGCAAATCCTAACATGCTGACGGAAAAGTCCCAAACATGTTTGTGCAAAGGGGTCATGAAGTAATGCTGGGTTGGCATATTTTCCGTTTTTGAGACATGACAACCAAATTGAAGGGACCAACCATCCCCTGTGCTGAATTTTGTTGAAAGTCAATATTTTCCCTTGAATGTTCAGCCATGCAAAAGCATTAGCCTTGGGGAGGCCATATTTGAGCGACAACCTATGAGTTGGTCACCCTTTCCACTCCTCATCACAAAAGGTTAGGTATCTCAATTTGAATTTATAGCCACCAGATAGGTCACCAATCCATTTTTGACTGGCATCTCGTTGCAGTAGGGGAATCCTTCGCAACTAAACCTGCTCTTGGAGGATTTCTTTTTGGGCCAAAGAAAGGGCCAGGAATTCTGACAAGTCTTGCCACCATAAAATTCCTGGATGCTTGGATCTTCTCGCCAATAGTGATGAACTTTTTGGCTGAGTAGAGGTACAACCAAGTCTCTGATATGAAGCAACTCTTCCCACCTAAAGAGGGAAGCCTAGCAATTCCAGGAATCAACCCAGGATTAAACAGATTCGCTATTCCTATCTTACCAACTTAAAGAATCCATAATGGCATACCTACACTATCCCATAATGTTTCATACGGAAGCCTTTTAGAAGGGAGATGGTTATGAATATCCTTTCAGATGACATACCATCCAAATACTTGGCTTTGTGTGTTACATCCCATGGCTGATCTGCTCCTGTGAACACCACCTTCGCACCCAATGAAATGTTGAGAGATTCCAAACTTCTCAGACCAGCCCCTCCTACTTTCTTTGGTTTGCACACTTGTTCCCATTTCAAGAGGTGGTTCTTTTTATCCTCCAAAGTACCTTGCCATAGAAAGTTTTTCATGAACCCACTGATTTTGTCATCACCTTTTGGGGGGCTTCAATGATTTAAAATACATAAATAGGGAAAGCCTACAGAAGTGCTTTGAGAACTTGAGATGAGATACTTCCCTTTCTAACGAGCCAATTTTGAATGAAGCCTCCCTATCAGCTCCTGTCAAAGGATCTTAGAGCATCCACTTGAGAAGAGTGGGACTCCCAAATATTTATTTGAGAGGTGCCCCTACTCAAATTCTAGAATCTCAACAAGTCTATGTTGCTTCCTCTCAAAAACATTTAATAAGATAAACTCTTACCGACATTAAATTTTAATATATTGGCTAGGGCCCAGGGGTAGTGTGAAGCATCGAGGATATGTTTTGAAGTTTTGAGCTTCCTCCGGTTTATCTTTTCCATACTAGCTGTTGTCCACAAACTTGTTATGGGTTTTGGCAGGGGTCCTAGTCCTCCTGGGTGTTATTTTGAGTCTTTTTACTAGATGTTAAGGTTTGGCCGCAGTCAAAGCTCTACTAAGTGCCTTTTCTATGATGAAAAGGAGGTAAGGGATTTTGGGCCAACTTTCTTGATAGTTCTGTAAATGCTGAATAAACCTGCAAGGCAGCCATTTACCTACATAGAGAATCTAGGGGATGCCTTGCAACTTCTAATCCATGTTGCCACACTTCACTGAAACTGAATTTCTACAAGATTTTTATGAGGAAGTCCCACTCAACCTTGTCATAAGTTTTGCTGATGTCAGGCTTGATGACCATAGCTTCTTCCTTAACATTTACTCACCAAGTGAATTAGTTCATGCACCGTGGTAACACCATCAGGAATTTTCTTTTCATCAATAAATCTCCCTTTCTCTAGAGAAATGATGTCAAAAAGCAGAGGCTTGATTCATTCTATTAGGATTTTAGTTGTGAGCTTGTGCTTTGTATTGCACAAAACAGTGGGCCTACACTTGCTGAAGTTATGAGGGGACTTCGATTTGAGAATGAGGGCTACAAAAGTGCAATTGAAATCTGGCTGCATCTCCTTGGATCTGTGCAAAAATCAGATGGGTCATATGTGATATGGTAGCAACATCTTTTTCTACCACATCCCAAAAAGTTTGAGCTATACTTAGTGGGTGATCCATAATTAGGATATATATTTCATTCTTCACTTATCAAAGAAAAACTTCACATGCTAGAAATCTGATATAACTGCTTTCACATCTCTTGTTGGACACACAATGCCTGGATCATCCTTAGGCCTTCTCTGAGCTTGTTCTGCCTCTACTCAATCTTTGCTGAGCTGAAATGAAACATGTCTCAAAACACTTTACTAATCATATATACTATGAAGTCTGATTTTTTCATGCTACAATCCAGACAACATCTACCAAATTGAGAGACTTTTGATCCCCAAAATATTAAGGACTCAAGGCGAGGAAACGATTCCCTCATTTTTTCTTTAGAATACCAATTGGCCTTGCTTCGCAAATGGCCTTTCAATCCAGCTTTGCCAATTTTCTTGTTTTCCCTCCTTGTTGGCCTTGCTATTTTCCGCAACACATCTTTGTGCAACTCTTCTTGAGCATTTGGTGCAAAGTCTTCAATGGAATGTCCCAATTGGCATTCTTCATTATCTACCATAGAAGGCTTCCAAATATCTAAGTTCTCGACATTCACAACCACCTCAAATGGACCACACCAAAGCAGTTTAAGCTTCTTATCTTGGCCATGGATTCTTTCTTTGCTTGAGTAAAGAATACCTGGTCCCCAACATGGAACTTGTGCTCAGTTCTATATTGATCATGCCTTGCTTTGCACTTAGCTTGAGACCCCTCCAACTTCTCTTGTACTTGAAAGACGAATTTGTCGTATTTTATCAGTGAAATTTTCACCCATTTGAATTTTTGAATCAAGCTCTTGATTTTCTTTTGGCTGTCCCACCATAACATCAAATGGATTAGGAGCCAGAGCATCACATAAAACAAAAGTAAACATAAGCCATTCATAAAAACCTTAGTCTTTTTTTTAAATTAGTTTTCCATACATCATCCTTTATTCTTCTCTAGTGATACCCAGATTTAAAGTCTAGCTTTGCAAAGTATTTGGCATGTTGAAGTTGATTCAACAAGTCAGCAATCCATTGAAGAGGGTACTTGTTCTTAATAATTACCTTATTCAACACTCTATAATCAACACACATTCTACATGAACCATCTTTTTTAGGAACTATACCAATAGGAGAATGACATTGAGAAGCGTTGAGACAAATTACACCTTGATCCAACAAATCTTGAAGTTGTTTTTTTTACCTCATTCTCCTCTATAAGTGATTGCCAATAGAAACCAATATTGAGGCAAGGGTAATCTGATAGTAATTTGATCTCATGTTCTACCCCCTCTTGGATGGCATGCCTTTGGGATCTTGGAAAGCTTCCTTTAAGTTTTCCAAAAGGTTTTCCATTTGCTTCTTTCCTTTATTAGTAGACAAGATAGAAAAAGCCTTATATACAACAAGCCTGCTATCTTGCTTATCTCTCAAAGTAAAGCAAAATTTCCACTAGCATTAATCAACATCTTGTCTTCATTAACACTTACTAAGGAAAGCTTCAATTTGCCTTGATATGCATTGATGATGAAGCTTTCTCCTTCCTTGACAAAGTGGTATTTATTGGTTCATCTCATGGAGATGGCATCTCTCATATACAAATATGGGCTGCCAAATACTACAACAGACACATTAATGGGTACAACATCTACTTAACATTCCCCAATACAACACTCATTTATCTTGAACTTTATTTCACATTGTTTGTTGAGACATTTCTACTATTTGTCTCATTGAACCCAATGAACAAGAATGAGGATGATCATATGTTACCAGCCCAAGCTTATCTAGCAACTCGTTAACAGATAAGATTTCTTTGTGACCAAGAATCAAAAAGAGCATCAACTTTTGTCTTCTTTATATGAATCTTGATATGAAAGAGTTTCATTATTTCACCTCTATTTACAGTATATATGCTACTCAAACATACCTATCTTTAGATGGAAGTACAAGCAATTCTCTCATGCACATCAGAGTTGTTTCCTATCTCCTTCCCTTTAACAAAGGAAGTCAACATCACCTTCTTATTGCAGTTTCATATTATTCCGAATGAAGATTCCAGCATTTCTCATTGATATAACCATTTACATCACAATGTCAACAATGATTTATACTATCTTTGTTTTCAAGAGTAGTAGCATTCCACTTACTTTTCATTTCCCTTTACCCTTTGGCTTTAAACCACCTTGATAATTTGAAGATAATTTGAAGTGTGTGAAGAGGTTGATGGATCCATCTTGTCCATCTCAAGGAAGTATACACTACAGCACTAAGTTGTACACATATCCTACAATTCTAAAATGCCTTACACATAACCCCAAAGGGTAAATTTATACAAGTAAATGAGCAATTGAATCATTGTTACTTTAGACAATGATAGGGTAGAAGAAAACCCTATACAAAAATAGCACAAAAAAAAAAGGTAAAGAAAGAACGGGTAATGACCCAAAACATATGAACCCGAGATAGTTGTAAATAAAAATAGCCAAAAGGGATGAGACCCCAAGGACAAAAGGCCACAAACTAATTGAGATCAATGCATAAAACTTAGACCAAAGGGCAAAAACATCACACATCTAAAGTTGAGGTCAGGGGTCAATTCTCTAATTATCTATAACGTGTATAGAACCAAGGCATGACCTAATAACATCCATTAGAGAGTGCCCAAGACTAAGAGGACCAAGTGATCCAGATGAATAGAATGTCCAAGACTATGACACCATAATGAAGTGTGTTGGAGGGTTGCATGGTCATTTGAGGAGACCTATGTTGACATAGATGAGGCTTGCTCTCAAGCCCATTACCTTAATATCGATAGGAAAAAAGGTCCAACACCCTCTTTAAATGCTCCAAAACAACAAGAAGCTTCAAAGCAAAAAGGGAAAGGAAAATGGAAATGTAAGCATAACACTACCACTTTTGCAAAGAAAGATTCTTAAAAGTATTTGTGGTCATTGTGAAGTTGATGGTCATATAGAATGTTGGAACTTACGCCCAAAACTGCATACTTTCAAGAATAAAAAGAAGGCCATGTGTGTATGTTAGAAAAGCCATCTTTCCGAGTAGAGCTAACAAGTACAAAATGATCGAGGATGGGGAAAGCTTCCCTAGAAAACAATGCAGAATATAGTATAAAGCTGATTGTTGCCAAACCAACAATTAAGGTGATGGTTGAGTAGTTGGTGGCAGTTTCGCAACAACCATGGTGGTTGCATAACTATCACTTTGGGAAGTGGCCCTTTTGTCCTACTAATGGTGGTCTGCGTTGCCAAGATACGGTATGGGTTCAGTAAGTGGATACGTTGATTTTCACAAACTCTTGGGTATGGTACATCTTCGGTATGTCTGTACAACTACACACACACACACACATACTCATTTTTCAATCCATAAGAAATACAAAAATTGATACATATATAGGATCAAGGCTCAAAACATTCAATATGCTTAAATTTTAACATTTTCATTAATCATGTGGCAATATGAATACAAATAATCTAGAATATAACATCTAGATTTTTCTCAAAATCAAATTCCTACATGCCACTACCACCGGCTCCAATTCCAGTATAGCTTCCTCCTTGCAAGCAATGGCAGTCTCCAATCCCGTCCTCCTTGCAATAACTGCCTCCAAACAAATCCTCCTTGTAATGGCAACCTCCTCCTCAATTTGTCTTTGGCACTTTGCTCTTACACTTGCAAAAACCACCAATGAATAGTTTGTGTGTTTTGGTAATGCTTGAGTGTCTTTTTATAGGTTTTAGAGGAGTTTAGAGTTTGATTTTTAATTAATTTATGAGTTTATAGGGTTTGCATTGACCGAGTCAATGAAAAATAATTATTATTTTGCAATTGCAGTGCTGAAACACTGCGGGTACACTTAGTTGGAATATGTGAACAAGGAAGAATAAAGAAGAAGGCGGATTGCACACTATGGAGATTGTGTCCGTCATTTTACTATGCAAAAGACAGTTACAATGTGGTTGATGGTTACAACCAAATATTAGTTAATGTGTAACTAATAACTAATTAACTAAAGCCTTATATTCCAATACCCCCTCTTAAGGCTTACCCTACAAAAAGCAAAAACAAACATTCTAACAAAACTAGAAGCAAATAGAACTACATAATCTCCAGAGGCTTTCACTTTGAAATAAGTGATTTGACTAGGTAGGGCTCCATCCAGTTGCTTTGTGACCTTCGTAAAGGTGTAGCTTCCAAGTTGAATTCCCGAGTTCCTGGATTCCACCTCCCTGAACTCCCGAATCACAGATCTCCCAAATTATTGGACAACCATTCATGTTGAGCCATCCACGAGCTCCATCAAGTTGTCGCATGATCCTTGTGAGGGTATAATTCCCAAGATCTATAGTCTCCCAATTCTCTAAGCAACCATCCATACTGAGCTTTATCTACACCAGATCCCTTACTGTCGTCAACTTGTGGACTTCTTAGAATATGTATTGTCATTCTTGGTTTCTTTTAAAGGATGTTTTCATCATCAGAATCTTCGACATCTTGTGCATCTTCAATAAGGGCTACATTAGCTTCATTAGATTTGAGCGTACCCTTGAGGACGTCATTGGCTCGAACACGACAATCCAACGTTGTATGACCTCTTTTCTAGCAATAATAACATTCTATTTCCCTTTTGTCTTTATTTGATTTTCTGTTATTATTTCTCACGCGGGAGTATAGTGCACTTTTGGCTCGAACACGACAATCCAACGTTGTATGACCTCTTTTCTAGCAATAATAACATTCTATTTCCCTTTTGTCTTTATTTGATTTTCTGTTATTATTTCTCACGCGGGAGTATAGTGCACTTTCATGTGAAGAATTACCTTCTATATCGTTTGCAGTTGTTCTCTTTTCTGCAGCCAAGAGAGCTGAAATCATATCTTCCAAGCTTTGTGAAGGCATCTGACTGAGAGTAAAAATAACATTGTTATATGAAGACAACAAATTGTTTAATAGAATGGCTTTAAAATCTTCGTCATCTACTAGAGCATTAACCTTTGCTAATTGTCTAAGAAGAGATCTTAGATTGTTACCATGTCCAGTCATATACTAAAGCCTTATATTCTAATACACCCCAGGTACATCTAGAATGTACTCAGGCATACCGGGGGTGTATCTATACCATATCTAGGACATAATATATAGGTTCAGTAGGTGGGGGGAGGTGCCTATGCAACATAGATGCTGGTGGTTCCACACAAGGACAGAGCATGGACCTAATGACAGCATTAGACAGTTTCTCTTGCTCTTACTATCTTTTGGATTTCATGTGCCCGATTCGAGCCAAACATGGTGTAAATATATAAATATACAATGAGGAGTCATTTTGAAGCATCCAATTCAGTTCATTCTCATTAATTCTTCTTGGTAGGATGTCTTAGGAGTTCACTGCAGTAGAAAGTGTGTTTTCAAGCGATTGCAAAACTTATATAGGTGCTTGGACACGATGTATTGTCGTAATGTACATGAAGGCATTGAGGTGGCAGGATAAGGCCAAGAAACATTAGTCTTCTGGAGTTTTCCCCATCTTCAGTTTCTGCAAGGCAAACGACTTTGTGCCTTGCTCTATTTTTCTGTATTTCTTGCAGTTTCCCTGTTCCTTATGCATGTTCCCATCTACATTTCAATTTCAGCACATAACAACTCTAATTAGAAGCACATATTGACCTTTGTTTTTCATCAAAAATAAGATAACAGAAAGTAAACAATCAAGATGAGTTTGAGGAGACTTAAGTATCCCCGTGTTGGTGAATTAGTAATGGAATTTCTATACTGATTATGGATCACTGTGTCTTATTATTTTTTCCAAATTTTTATTTGACGCATAGAACTTGTATTGCTCATTGTTGGTTGTATCAGATCAGCATAATCATGGTATCTGAAATTCTGAATGTATTATATCTACCGATTCATCTGAATGCAAGTTCAGCTAGTTTATTCACATACACTATTTGATATTTTCTATAGCTTGATAGCCAAAGTAGAGTAGATATGCACTTTCATAATGGTGGAGGTCACTCCCCACATGTTGAACAGCAACATAGTAAAAGAACTTTATACATCGTCTTTTCTTTTGAGATGATATCCTGTCTATAAAGAATAATAAAGAGGATGCAGAGGCACTAAAGCTTATTCAAAATCAATAATACAACCATCTAGTACAAATTAAAATACACAATAAAACATTTACCGTAAAAGTTGGATTATGATAATCATCCTTATGGACCGTTTGCAAAGTTCGAAATAAACAGTGTTCTGGAGTATCATAACGCCCATCACAAAGATCGAGTCCTCCAAGAAAAGCTGTGATCTTTCTTTTCCCGCCTACAGCCTGTGAATCCACAAGTACTGACTTTTGATGATGTGTAAAGATGGTGCCCACTTCCTGCAAACAAAATTAAAATATAATTCCATTCATTTATTAATGGTAAATGATGTAAAATTCTATACCATACATGATAACAGGGATAGAAAACAAGGACATTGTCCTTCCAAAGTTAATAAATTTCCTTAAATGGCTTGTACAATTTTTTTGCCCTATGATCTCAATTGCTTAGAAGCAAAAAAACAAACATCAGTTTCTTGGAAGTAAATATTAACTTTTTCTTGTAGTGATTTTGGTATGCTACTTTGTACATACGTTGTACGCCACATTCAAGTGCTTGGTGATTGAATAGAGAAATGCCTACTTCGTCTTTACTTGTCAACACCGATTTTACCCATAGGAAAGCTCTAGTAATTATAGGACTGAAGGTTTATGTTGTTTAACAAATAATTGAATCTTGCTTATTTGGGATAGAGTTGTCTGGAAAAATAGTGTCTTTTAACCTTGTGTTTTGTTAAAGGGTTGTCATTTGTGCATGATACTTGTACAATGGAAATGATGAAAACTTATATGACCTTAAGTTTGCTAGTGTTGAAAGAATGGATTCACTACTTGTAAACCCAATGACTCAAGCATAAAGGGCAGTATTCTATGGGTAAACGGTAAACCTAAAAACTCAAGAGCATTGAGAAGGTGCTTGATAACGACATTTCACCACTGTGTGTGTGTGTGAGTGTGAGTGTGAGTGAGAGAGAGAGAGAAAGAGGTTCTAACAACTATAAATGATAAGCATTTGTACAGCGACTTTGGCAACTATATTTCAACTGCAAAAGCATTATTTTGTACGTATCTTTGCATTATTAACTAAGACAGTATTCAGCTAAGGTTTAAAGACTAATGTCATTTTTACCAGAAGAATATTCATTTACTCTTTTCTCTGTCAATTCTGACTGATGGTAAGAGCATTGGTCTGCAATGCACTTTGTTTTTGTTAGGAGGCTAGAGTACATTTCCACTTGTAGTAAAAGTTGTATTTTTCTACGTAAATGAGAAACATTTCTATTCTTGGGGTGAATTTCATTTGCAAGTGAATTTCGGTGCTATAAAAGATGAAGTAGGAGCCATCTACTCCAATAACTGAGAAATATTGCAGTGGATCCAGAAACTCATTTTTCAATATATATAACCATTAGACAAATTCTTTATGTATCTGTAAAAAGTGCCTTGGAAGCAAATCCAAATTCAATGGGAAAATTCCTACTAGCATGATTGGTTGATAAAACTTCTTGCCATTGGAAAGGAAAAAAGCACCTCAAGACACTTGTCCAAACACTGTCAAAGCGACCTCAAACTATAGATTCGTGATTCATGAAAACAAAAAATCCTCCATATCTTTTGTCACTTCAAATGCTTCTACATCTTTGTGCTGATTGTCAACTTGCCTTCTGTAATAATTTCATCTTCAATGTCTGATATGTGTACTAGTGTTACAGGCCTGTCTTGTATTTTATGTAGCCATGCATTTGGTTCTTCACACTTTCCCAAAGCCATCACTGATTTTCCCTTTAGAAGACAAACAATGCCAAAACATTGATTAAAGATAACCCTGTCCCACCAGGTTTTATGCATATAACTTGGAGATGGAACTCAATAATGCATTACCAAATAGGTTTATATTTGATTATACGTGTAAATAAGTCACATAATGCTGACTCTAGGAAAACTTGGTAAGGCAAAGAGTTAAGATTGACTCGTGATTTGACCAAACTTGAACAATAACTCATAAAAAAACAGGTGAGGTCAAAAAACAGAAATGTCTCAAGTTTTCGCTAGAATGCAAATGATAAATAAATCCATATGTCAGAAATTCACGACATCACAATACATAAAGACCATTCTCATATAAGCAGCATACTTGTAAATAGGCAAATACAACTAATCATCAGATGATACACCATATTAGTGGTCAAATTATCAATCACCATTGTTTGTAAGTCATCATACAAAAGAAAAATTTTGTCCTCAAACTGGCAACGAATTCCCAAATGATGAAATATAAAGAGATCAGAAAAACATTAGTTATTTTAAAACAAGATATCAGTCTCAAGGTTGAAAACAACATTAAAATTCCTCGAATAGCAGAAACTTGCAGCCAAAAGATGAAAAATCAGGCACAGGCAGACTTGGGAAGGGACTGAATCCTCATTGTCTTGTGAGTTGTTGCAAATCAACAAAGAATCATGTGACTATGCTTGTAACCATGGGTTCTGATTATATTTGCCCTAAGCCAAATCTCTTAGTTTACAAGGAGATAAGCAAATATTTGAATAAAATCCACTTCAAGATTAGCTTTCTAATTAGACTTCTAATTGAGATTATGTCAAAAGTTTTTACATAGCTTTAAAGATAATGTTAAAGGTGCCTAGGCCCCACTTGCTCTAATAAAGGGGGAGAAGGAAAAAAAATTATGGCCAGAAAACAAAAAATAGGCCTTTCGGCCCCTTAACCTTCTTGGCAATTGGATGTTCTTGCTACGAGATTTATGAGAAGCTAGAGCTTCTCATGCCTCTAGTATCTCTCCAGCAGATTCATTACCACAACAAAGCCATAAAATAGTAAGTGCAAACATTCTACACATAACAACTAATTAACTAACTCCAAATCAAGCTTAACTCCCATAGTGAGTGTGAACGTGGCTAACACAAAACTGGTCTGGAAATAACCCAAACCACTAAACAGTGTGAACAATAACACACACTCCAACACCCTCCCTTAAGTGCAGAATGGGGAGTAAGCAAAGAGAAAGGAAAAGAGACTTATGGGTCCCAGTAACTAGGCCTGATGAGGTACCCATGTACAAATACACGGTGAAATCTAAGTGTCCCTATGGTAACCAATCCATCTTACCGGAATACATGGATGTCAAGTTGTAACTGCCAAGTCCTATAGGAAGTGGTACTCTATAAGAGGCTTACTCAGAAAAAACATTGATCAGAGAACTAGGAAAAAAGAGTTACCATGGATGAAATGTATCACCACAAGGCACCCAAAAAACTAGTAATACAACAACAAAAGTGGAGCGAGAACTTATGCCACAAGGTGTCCCGAGAAGCATGACTCAAAGACTAACCACAATGCTGAAGTAGGTGCACTGGATGGAATGAAGCCCATCAAACATAAATGCACTCAATGGAACAAAGATCTAGTGAGAACATATGTGGTTTGAAGCTGCTACCGAAGAGCTGACAAGTGTTGGGAATGCCACACAAACAAACATTGTCAAGTCTAAAACCACAACCCAATGTTCTACAAACTAGAAACAACTGCCTGAAAAAGATGTGGTGCGCCAAGGGCTAGCAAGGAACACGACACCTGAAGCAGTATGTGCACCACCCCCACATTATGTTGAATGGGTGTAGTGACTCAAAATCTATTTGTATTAGTGAGAAAATCCCACTACTCGAGCACTGATAAGCTAACACTAGACTTCACTAGACTAGCTACTCTTCAGAAGGAGAACTAGCTCCATTACAAAACTGAAGGAGACTGACAACTGTAAAAAATACGTGTCAATGTACAAACACAAAGGATCTCAAAAGAAATGGCCCTGGTGGTGATGGGAGAGTCTAGCAACTGAAGTAGTGCCCAAAAAAATAGAGCACAAACACATGAAGGTATACAAGGCTGAAATAACAAACCCCCCATGGCACTTTATAACTCAGTGCAACTAAAAAGTAATCCCAACAAGAAACCACCAAATGATGCATAAAGCTCTAGAATGTTATCAATATATAGAAGATGCCATTAAAATTATCATGAGAGCTGCTCCTAAAAAAATAGTTGCCAAGAAATAAATCTCACTATGAAAGAGAGCGATAAGAGGCAGGAGGATCTATGTGCAGATCAAGAAGTTGAATAGTGGAGGAGCCATGCCTCTAGTGCCCTCTCAATGAATGCTTACGTTTCTGCCACAAGTGATCAGAGATCCATCCCAAATGAACATGGATGGCTGAGGAAGATGCATGCATACGATTCGGTGCAAAGTGCACAACTAAAGCATGCAAAAGAACATTAGAATGTGTGCCATGTTGATCATGTCTAACAATTGAAATTTCATCTTTCTCCACCCTGAGTGAAGGTGCGGTAGAACTCATATGTTGCTCAATATCCTCTCAAAGTGTAGAATGAACCCTCATATATTGATCCAAGTGAAGATTTGTTACCTCCTTTATACCCAAGGCCATGGCAAGATTTCCAGTGAATTGGCTGGATGGGAGTTGTAATGCCTTGAGAATGGATACCGAGACCTCCACTAGAATGACCCATGGAATGGAGTGTGCGAGAGCCAAAACCAATGGTATGCTTCTCAAAAGAGGCAGGCATACATGCAGGTGGAACTGGAGTGGGATTTGCAAAGTGTGCCGAAGTAGTAGGCACGGAAGTAGGAGCAGACTCAAGCACTAACAACATAAGTGTGGTAGGTGTAAGTGAGCCATGCTTAGTAAAATGTTCAATTTTGCGCTTAAGAGAGGTAATAAAAGAATCTGTGCTAAGGATTAGTGAGCACAAAAAAGCATTTTGCTTCATCAGTTTCTTGTTTTCTTCCTAGAGTGCTGCAAAAGAAGCCAATGTAGCAGCTACAGGATCAAGGGGTTGTTTAGTATATGGTAGGTCACATTGCAAAAGTGCATCAAGTGGATGTGTACCAGAAACGGGAATAGGAGCAACAGACACAACATTAGAATGTGCACTAGTATGAGCAGAAGGAGGTGCAGGTTTCTCTTGTGTCATCAACAAGAGATGGTGAAAGTGCCTCGTTCTATAAAATCAAGTCCTCAGTTGAAGGAGCAGAAGGAGTAGTCTCATCTATATCACTATCAAAAGATGTGTCCTCATCAACAATGGAAAGAGGATGCCAATCAACAGGTAGAATAGGGGAAATGCTACTCGGTTGTATGCCAATATCACCATAAGACACAAATCCTCATAGAACAAGAGGAGAAGGTGGTGGAGGAACATCAACAATGTCAGTAAAAAGACTATGCTTCCTCAAAGGAGAAAAAAGGTGAGTAGTTGGAGACGAAGTGGGATACACAAATAATGTTACTGCAATAGCATCCAGAAGCATAATAGGTGACATGGCATGTACAATGTGAAACTGCAAACTGTTTGAAACATGAAGGCAAATGAATCAAGGTGCAAGTATCTAACAAGGATGTAATCCAATGATATCTTCCTGAATTTGTAAAATTTGGAAGGGGTATGTCAAGGTCACAACCATCATGTGAGTTTCATGTGCAAATAGCAAGTTTTTGCTCTTAGGGAGTATAATGAGAAGCATACAAGGGTGTTTTGTTTCAAAATTTCATGGTCTTCATGCAAGGTCATAATGCAGCCATAATTTTGACAAAAGAATTAATAGTAAGTTTGTACGTGAGGAGGGTTTGGCCACTTGCTAGACTGGACCTCACCCTCTGGTCTTTGACACACTACGGAACAGTTGTTGCCAACGAAAGAGAGGTGCGACCAAAAAGTACTGAATATTGAGGCGGGGCAGTGAGGGTCTGGGGGTGGCAACCCTTCACAGTGTAGTCCAAGGGAAGCACCCCTGGCACGCTCCCTATTGCGATACAAGGCAGGGTCAAGGGGCAGCACCCCCGATACCAAGCACAGTTTGCCCTTTTAAACGGAATTTGAAATGGCCAGAAAATCCCCCCTTTTACAAACGGGAAAACCCCCCCCCCCCATTAACATAAAATTTGCTCATAAAAATTGCCCCCACAATATAAATTCTCTCTTACAATTATCTCCTTCCCTTTTAAAAATTGTCCAAAGCCTCTTTTTCCAAAAAATCCACTTTACTTGAAATATCTACCTCACATATGGTGAGCAAGCGATCTCGGCAAGCTCAGTGGGCCATAGCGAGTTGGGGAGTAGGTGAGCTCACCAAAGGAGTTCAACGAGCGGGATGAATTGATTGTAAAACAATCCTCCAAAGCTTCGAACCCGTGCTCTCGTGCCACCAAGACACTTTCAATAACCAGCTTTTCACACCTTGCTTTGAAACAATAGTTGGAGAAATACCATTTTATTGTTTTAATATTTGGAGGATAATAACAAAAGAGAAGTCGATTAGGGTTTAAACCCTAATCGCTTCCTTGTATATCTCGTCAACTTGGCAAATATTTGCTGCCTCCACGCAAATTAAAGGCCGATGCCTTTCTTGCCACCGCTTCCATGTGAGATCAGCCCAAAAGAATTGAAATAAACTCATAACAAGCCAAGCATGAGGGCAAATAAACTCAGACCAGGCCGTGCCACCAAAAAACCGATGATGCCCACAAGAAAGTTTGCTCAGCTTTGTTTGCTGCACTGTCAACAAAAGGAGGAGAGATTTGAAGTGCCACCGAGGAGATTTTGCATCAGGAAAAAAAAAGCTGAGATCCAAATGATGCCATGTTTACCAGAGCTTGGGAAATAACAGACTCGCCAACCTGTCACATGTTGAGTTCAAAAAAACATATGCAAAGCTCATCAGGACCAAGAGACAGTGAGGAGAGATTTGCAAATTAGGGCCGAACCGGCAGGTCCGAGTTTTAGTCAGATCTACTACACAAAAGCATTGCTCTAATGGAGAATGAGCCGAGTCTGTTTGATCCCAGAGAGATGGTCCACTTTGAAGGCCTTTGAAGAGAGGATAGACAAGGATCTGCAAGATGAAAGGAAGGCCAGTCAAGGTCGTTCAAGAAAGAGTAAAGCCATTAATTAGCTTGACACCCGAGAACGAGTCCACCACTGTGCTTGAGATAGGGGTCTAGCAAAGTCTTCCACCAAGATCAAAAAACCATCTCAAATTCACTACGACTTGGATGTCGAGCAAGAGAAGTAGCTCACCTAACAAGCTAGAAGACACGAAACAAAGCTTGCTGAGCTAGAAGAGGACAGCTCACTAGGAGCTTATAAATTTTTCTTTCATTTTGAAAAAAAAAACTCAAATCCTGTAATTTCTCGGAATAGGAAAATAATCAATAAACATTTTCTGCAAGTGAATGCATCCTCTCACTGTTTGCTCATACATTTTTTTTTCAAACGCTCTCTACAACATAGATCAGATCTAAACACTGAATACACAATTTTTACAAATATGATCAATGGATAAAATACGTCAAGCAATGGCTGCTGGGAGTTGCTCTAATACCAGATAGGGGAAGCTATAGCTTCTCATGCCTCTAGGATCTCTCAAGCAGATCCATTACCACAGCAAAGCCATCATTGTACACATATAATACACAGCATAATCAGTCTCTACAATCCGCATATTCCTCTCTCATAAAACATAGGAGAAAACAAAGGAGATGCCTGATAAATATGCTTAAGAGTTTGTTTCATGCAACAACAATTTGTTGCACGAAACCAACATTAGTTTGTTATGGATTATTTGCATTAAAAAAATAGTACATGCAAACATTCTACACATAACTACTTAACTAACTCCCAATCAAGCTTAACTCCTATAGTGAGTGTGAACACAGCTAACATAAAACTGGTTTGGAAATAACCCAAACCACTAGACAGTGTGAACACACACTCCAACACAAGAGGCTTAACTTAAACAGAGGCTCAACGCTAAAGCCCTTTTCCTGTGGTAACACAGATTGTCAAATGGGACGGGGATATTCTTTAAAAGAAGGTGAATTACAAAAAAGTTTTGAACTTAATTTTCCTATAAGCTCAGTAAAAAAATTAAAATGGAAAACTTCCTGCTCACAGAAATGGTGACTTTTCCGGCAGATTTTTTGGTCAGTGACTCATAATAAAATTCAAATCTACAAATTTATAGGACTATTTCTGTCACTAAATTCTGCAGATGCCTTTAGTCGAAGCCAAATTAGCTTGTAGAGGAGGAATTCGCATTTTTCTATAGGCGAAGAGCACTTTGTTTCTAGCTGTGGGATTGCATCTTCATTGCTGGCTCTGCAACTATGCTTTGGCTAATTTTAGGCTGTGTATATTGAGCTACATGAATATTTGCAAGACAAGCCTGCACATCAATGGATTTTCTCATCAATGACACATGGTAGATGACAAACAACACTGCAGGAAAGAGGGCTGGAGGATGTAATCCTTAACAGACTGCATTGGATTTAGGTCAACGGAGGAGATAGACATGAAGCAAGATTTTATGGTATCATATTAATCATCACACCCAATTATTTATTATTTCAAGGATCACAATTGATTGTAGAAAAGTCAGAAGAGTGCCGAAGCTTCTTAGCATTAATCTACTGTGACAACTTAAAATGCAATAACGATATTGGGTCTCATATTTATCTTCAACCCCAAGAGGTAATATAATCACCAAACACATCTTAGACAATAGAGCAGAAAATTCAGAGCCAGAGAACAATGGACTTTTCTTTGATACAAATTAATAAGGATGCAAACACGTTGTAACTTGCAAGTGATGGAGATGCCTGAAATGAAAAGAATCATTCTAAAGGTAGGCATATCCAGAAAATATTCCTATAATATCTACCTGCAAAAATAATCTTAAATGAGAAAGAAAAAAAAAATCTATCTAGAATAATTAGAATTATGTCTTTTTACAATTATTTTTAGCATCTAATTTTCAACAAAGTACAATGATCTTCTTTGCACCTACCCTTGTTTATGTTTCATTAAATAATACTCTTTAATTTAATGTCCAAGAAGTAAGCTTTTTACGAGCAATAAAATTATTATTTTATTTTTCCCATCATAGCAACTAAATTTCAACGAAGTACAACGTTCTTCTTTGTACCTACCCTTGTTTGCGTTTCATTAAATAATACTCTTTAATCGAATGTCTAAGAAGTAAGCTCCTTACGAGCAATAAAATTATTATTTTATGTGTCCCATCATTAGCCCTCGAGTGCTTTGACCACTAAGAAATACATCATTTTCATTAGAAACAGAATGTAGAAAGGGTGATGCATCATTTAAAGTGTAATATCAGGTTGTACAGGTTCCTGGGAACGAGGTTATGCAGGGTACAGGCATGGAATAACCAGTGTGAACATGCAAAACTAGAGCATTAACATAGAGATGGAGCTAGAACAGGCATTATACATTTAAAAAAAACATTATAGCATTTTTTAGCAATGATAAGGTTAACATTAAAAACTAGCTAATGACACCTGAATATTGAATCATCATTCAGAAATCTTAATGTAAATTAAGACGCAACCTTTCAAACAAAAACCTACATCCAAAATAAGGCAAGTCCAAAAGGTCATTTGTAGCTTGGTCTTCATTATAAGTTTTAGTTGTCTGCCTCACAATAAAATGGTATAAAACAGTATTGGAAACTTATCCCCCAGAAATGTTCCTGGTTTCCATCCACTTGAGACAGAAATTTTAAAAGTGTTCAGGGTCAGAACGAGCAACGAACCTTAAAAAAATGATTCCTGGATTCAAGGATGTCAATCATCCTTGCTAAGAAAATGATTACATGGGATGTTCATAAATCTTGCTGCTACATGTTTCTATTCTTGTGGCCACGCTGACATTATCTACCCCTGCAATACTTGAAAATCTTGGACATGATGTCTTTTTAATATTCTGTTTTTATTAACACAAGGCAGCATGTTTACAATAAAGCAGCTTTGTTTATAGTGAATCATGATTTTGTATGATACGTGTTTTCTTTTTTACTTTTTACTTGTTTGCAATTTTTAAGGGGTACATCACCCCATATATTCCCAGTTTGGGGGTACTTTTCAGCGATACCAAAAGGAGCTTAGATATGTCTTGAACCCATATCAACATTCTTGTTACAGCCATTTTGGCCCCAAGTATGCATAAGTACGCTACTGTGGTAAGTGGCAACTACAGAAGTCACCATAAACTGAAGAGATGGTAAAGTAAAGAAATCACTGGATCCCAGAATCACATAAAGTAGATGTCACTGATGAAGAGCCAAAGGTCAAGTAAATCATGCTTTGCATATCTATATTGAGATACCCATGCCTATAGGAGGTGTCCCTCGACTCTTTTCTCACACAGTTAATCATTCCAATTGATGTCAGAGCATCCAGGTTCACAGGCTATCATGTATCAACCAAAAACTATTAGAGTAGTTTGTGTTGCATTTTGTGGTAAGGGTGTATTGAACAAGCCTTTGCACAAGCGCTGCAAGTCTATTGGGGCTGCACAAGTCGATGGAGACCTCACAAGCATACATGGAAGCTGCACAAGCTTAAGAGAAGTTGCTGAATACCACAAGCAAGTTTTGAGGCCATGAAGTACTGTCTAAAGCCGTGGAACACTCCAAGTTTGTTTTGAAGCTGCAAAGTACTGTCTGAAGCCACGGAACACTATGTAATGTCCCCTCTTTCCAAATGAGCTAGGACAAAGACCTTTGGCCCTTTTTGTCTACCCGACGGTCAAAGGAGGTATCCAGGGTGACTAAGTTTTATTATTTTATTATATTGTGCAAATATTTTTAAAATAACATTATAAGTTGCACATATAATAAATAATAAAGTTTATTATTAAAATTAAATGCCAATGTCAAAATACAATTAAATTTAATTGTATTATGGGGGAAAATGCGACTTGCTCTTGCGATTAAAAAATAGGGAAATGAGTCATATGGCCCATAAGGAAAAATGCGACCAGCCTCGGGAGGAGTAAAAATATTATTGGCTGAGTTTGGAGGTGCTTTTTGGGCTGTTTTCCTTTTATATGAGCAAGTCAACTTGCTTCGGGGAGATCCAGAATTTTATTATCAGATTTTTATTGCAAGAAGCCTTAAACTTTTGTAAGAAATTCCAAGGACGAAAACCCTTGTGGATTTCACCTCTTGCGGACGAAAACCCCAAGGGATTGAGAGGGGATTTCATTCAGAAATTTCCAGCGATCATAATCAGATCTCCAAATTGATTTCAGCAGTGTTTTTGGAAATATTTTCAGTGGTTTATTGCAGCAGTTGGATCGACTTATTGTGGACTGTTTTGGCATCATTTCTAGAGGTATTTTCCTCTAAAATTATTATTAGATATATTCAAATATTTGTGCAACAAAAGGCTGTATTTTTCCTAATTTTTCTGAGCCAAATAAAGAGGGTTTTCAGGGAATTTATATTCAGTTTCAGATCTGGTTTTTCTAAGTTATTTGGCTGCAATTAATAGTGATTTTTATATTATTTGAGCCCTACAATTATTTGCCATTACCGGGAATTAAAATCATAAATTTTGAGTGTGATTGGTGTGGAGATCCATCAAAAACCCTAGTCGCTTTGGCTAGGAAAGATTGCATTTTGCCCTAGTTTGCTGGTCAAGGGTTTTAACAGCCCCTTTCTTCATTTGCAAGTTACAAAAATCTGGTTTTGGGGAAAGAATTTTATTTGGGATCTTTCAGTGGTATCAGAGCAGCGATCCTCCCACCTAGAGGGTTTGTTTGATGCAGCCTAGAGAAGTTGGGCCACACACAGGTATCATACAAGGAGGCAGACACGTATTCTAGCAGATTTGGATACAGGGAGAAGTGCTGAGACCATGGCCAAAAGAGAAGGATCACATAGCCCTCCATGGACAAAACCAGCTGACCCAGATCGTGAACTTTTCAGAGGAATGATCGATTCCCAACAAGAGATGATACAGACCATGAGACAGATGATGGAGAGTATGATCATGGATAAGCCAAGAGATAGGCATAGCCACATAACAGAAAGGAAAGATCTGCATCAGTGGCCAGCAGCCACAGAAGGCACAACAGGGCACCTACAGAGGTGGGTAGTGTGAGAGGTTCCCCTCCGCGTGATAGGAGACATACAAAGGAGAGGAGATCCACGAGGACTGTGGATAGACCTATACAGCCTAGTTTCCTACCAAGGGAGGAGCCACCATTAATTGAGGACCCACTTCAGGGCACAGTCTTTCAAGATAATGTGATGGCAGCTCATGATGAGTGGAGAGCATTACCGAAGGAGGTACGGAATGCCTTTCCCCCTCACCAATATTGTGTTCAAAGGAGAGAGAGCTTGAGAGCTAGACAAGTGCAGAGGCCTAGGGCCCAACAGAACAGAGAATTGAAGCATGTTACCAACAAGGTGACCCTTTCCACTTTTGATGGCAGCAGAAAGATTAGTGCCAGGGCATGGATTCACAAGCTAGATACATACCTCACTCTCAAACCTATGCAAGAGCAGGAGGCTATTCAGTTTGTTACTCTACACCTTGAGGGAGTGGCATACGATTGGTGGCACCATGGGCTTATCACACAGAGGCTTGACCTACTGCGATCATATAGGGAGTTTAGTAAGAGGTTGATTGCCAGATTTGATCGCAAAGATGTGGAGCTTTATTACAAGGATTTGGCACAGCTTCGACAGAGTGGGCACGTTGATTCTTACATCAACGAATTTCAGCGAATTGCAGTGATGGTGCCAGAGATGCCTGTGAGACGTGTGGTGATGCTTTTCACTGAGGGTCTGCATGACAGGTTAAGAGGATTGGTCAAGGCCCTTAGGCCTAGGACATTACACGATGTTGTTCAGATAACACTAGATTTGGAGACATCCCCCACTTCTTACCAGCCTAGTAAGAAGCCTTTCACGAGCTCCAAACCATTTCAACGTTCCACTAATCAACGGAAGAGTGTTCCCCCTCCTAGGATGGATCAGGAGACTCGGAATGAGTTGAGGAGGAAGAAACTTTGTTTTCATTGCAAGGACCACTGCGAGGATAGACACAACTGCCTTGGAAAAGGTAAGGTGCATCTTATTGAGGTGATTTCAAATGTAGAGGCAGAGTCTTCGCCAGATGCAGATACAGAAGACACTATTGATGATCACGGTGCACATGAGTAGTAGCCCCAGGTAGAGCTTGGAGAGGGAGAGACATCAGGGTCAGGTACTATTGTTTCACTTTCTGGAGTCCCTAGGTACCACCCCTTTCGTTTGAAAGGAGTACTTAAGGGCTAGCGAGTTGTCTACTTGATTGATAGTGGCGTTACACACAATTTCCTTGATGAGGGATTTGTGATGAAACGTGGATTGCAGGTTGAGGAGTTTGAAGGGTTCGGTGTACAAGTGGCAGATGGCTTTGCTCTGAGCTACACTAGATGGATTTCACAGCTTAGTATCTAGCTAGGGACTACACATTGATAGATGACTTCTTCATAGTTGGACTTGGAGAGATAGATGCAGTTTTGGGTATTCAGTGGCTTCAGTCTCTTGGGAGATATGTGCAGGATTTCAGACGAATGGAGTTGGAGTTTATGGCAGATGGGAAGAAGATTGTGCTACGAGCTCTTTCAGATGGTGGGCCTAGAGTTGTTTCAGCACATCAAATGGAGTCTATCATTAGTCATGGAGAGGTTGCATGGGCAACCCAATGTTTCATTTCATCCAAATCTTCTTCAGATGGTGGACAACAGTTGCATACAGATATTCAGACCATAGTGGACAAGCATGGACAAGTTTTTGGTGACATTCCTCTAGGTAGATAGCCAGACAGGGGGTTTGAGCATGTTATAGAGTTGGAGGAGGGTGCCAAGCCCGTGATCACTACACCCTATCGTCATCCTAAGAAATTTAAGGATGAGATAGAGAGGACCATCAGGGAGCTTCTTGATATGGGGCATATCCATCCTAGTTCTAGCCCATTTGCTTCTTCGGTGGTGTTGGTGAAGAAGAAGGATGGGACGATGAGGATGTGTATTGACTATCGTGCTCTCAATAAGAAAACAATCAAGAACAGGTATCCCATCCCTCGTATTGACAAGCTTTTGGATGAGTTGCATGGGGCCATTTACTTTTCAAAGATTGATCTTCGATCAGGGTACCATCAGATTCATGTTCGAGAGGACATCCTCAAGACAACATTCAGATGTCACTATGGGCACTATGAGTTATTGGTGATGCCATTTGGTCTTACTAATGCACCTGCCACTTTTCAGTCATGCATGAACCATCTCTTCAACAGGCAGTTGAGGAAGTTCGTGCTAGTTTTCTTTGATGATATCTTAATCTATAGCAGGACAAGGGAGGACCACTTGAGGCATTTAGATGAGGTACTTGGTATTATGGAGACTCAGTCTCTATTTGCTAAGATGTCCAAATGCGAGTTTGGACTTACTGAGATATTGTATCTTGGGCACGTTATTGGGGCCAATGGGGTCAAGGTCCACTGGGAGAAGATACAAGCTATGTAGGATTGGCCTTCACCTAGGAACATATCAGAGTTGCGGGGATTCCTAGGGCTATGCAGATATTACAGGAGATTTGTGAGAGGCTATTCAACTATTGCAGCACCACTGACAGATCTCACACGGAAGGGAGAATTCAGATGGACAAATGAGGCATAGGTGATATTTGAGAGGCTCAAGGTGGTGATGAGCACATGTCCAGTCCTAGCTCTTCCGAATTTCTCTAGGCCATTCATTTTGGAGTGTGATGCTTCGAGCTTAGGTATTGATGCAGTTTTGATGCAAAATCGCCATCCCATTGCCTACGAGAGTAGGAAGTTAAGGGAGAACGAGAGGTTGTATTCCACCTATGACAAGGAGATGCTCACCATCATGCATGCATTGGTGAAGTTCAGACAATATTTGGTGGGTGGGAAGTTCATGGTAAGGACTGACCACAACAACTTGAGGTACTTCTTGGAGCAGAAGGAACTCAATGAGAGGCAACAGAAGTGGGTCAGCAAGATCCAAGCCTATGATTTTGACATCGAGTATGTCAAAGGGAAGAAGAATGTAGTGGCTGATGCACTTTCGAGGAGGCCACATATTGTTGTCCTATATTCCGTGAGTGAGATTTCTGCAGATTGGAAGTCTCAATTGTTGGTCGAGTATTCGAAGAACACATTGGCATGTAAGATCATGGATGGTAAAATTTAGGATGAACGTTACCAGGTAATATCTGATTTGATTTATTATAAGGGTAGAATTTATTTGGTACCTGAATCTAAGCTTAAGGGTAAAGTTCTACATGCACTCCATGATGCACCATTAGCAGGAACATCCAAATTATTTCAAGACATACAGGCAGGTTAGAGAGAGATTCTCTTGGAAGGGTCTCAAGGAGGATGTTCTACGGTATATTCAAGAGTGTGACTTGTCAGCAGAATAAGTCCAAGCATACTTTCCCTGCAGGTTTATTGCAGCCCTTACCTATTCCAAAGTAGAGGTGGGAGAGTATATCGATGGATTTCATTACAGGACTACCAGTTGTGCAGGGACATGATCACATTTATGTAGTAGTTGACAGGTTGACTAAATACGGGCATTTCTTTGCTATTCCCACTAGCTTTAAGGCACCACAGGTGGTTGATTTACTTTTTGGGGAGATATTCAGGTTGCATGGGCTTCCGAAGAATATTGTCAACGATCAGGATGGCAGGTTTATGAGCACATTTTGACAGGAGCTCTTTAGATTGGCAGGCACTGAGTTGACTCCAAGCACGAGCTATCATCCACAGACAAATGGGCAAACGGAGATTGTGAATAAGTGGATAAAGGGGTACCTACTCAACTATGTTTCAAGAGAGCAGAGGGCATGGGTTAAGCAACTTTATTTATGCGAGTATTGTTACAATACTACGTACCATATGTCCATCGGTATGACCCCTTTTCGAGCTTTGGATGGATATGACGCGAAATCCTTTGTGGATATGACGTTTGGAGATAGTAGAGCTCCTAAGGCTCCAGAGTGCTTACAGGACAGCCAGGATATCCTTAAGACCCTTAAGGATAATATGCAGCATGCCCAAAATCAGCAGAAGGTATATGCAGACAAGCATAGGATTGAGCGATCATTTGAGGTAGGTGATATGGTCTTTTTGCAACTTCAGCCTTACAGACAGAGTACTCTAAAGAAGAGCGGAGCAGAGAAGCTTAAGCCTCGTTTTATGGTCCATACAGGGTGGTGAGGAGAGTTGGATAGGTAGCCTATGAGTTGGAGTTACCTTTTGAAAGTAAGATACACAATGTTTTTCATGTGTCTTGCTTAAAGAAGGCATTGGGGCAGCATGTGACTTCTTCAGTAGAGCCACCATTGGATGATGAGGGGAGATTGGATTTGTTTCCTGAGGAGCTTCTGGATTGGAGAGAGAGGAGGTTGCGGAATAAGGTGATTCGAGAGTACCTGGTTCATTGGAAAGACTTACCTTTGGAGGATGCCACTTGGGAGGGTGAGTCTATTCTTCAGCACCCAGCTTTACTACAATTGCTTGTGGGCAAGCAACTCTGGGGAGGGAGGATTGTAAGGTCCCCTCTTTCCAAATGAGCTAGGACGAAGACCTTTGGCCCTTTTTGTCTACCCAACGGTCAAAGGAGGTATCCAGGGTGACTAAGTTTTATTATTTTATTATACTATGCAAATATTTTTAAAATAACATTATCAGTTGCACATATAATAAATAATAAAGTTTATTATTAAAATAAAATGTCAATGTCAAAATACAATTAAATTTAATTGTATTATGGGGGAAAATGTGACTTGTTCTTGAGATTAAAAAATAGGGAAATGTGTCATATGGCCCATAAGGAAAAATGCGACCAGCCTAGGGAGAAGTAAAAATATTATTGGCCGAGTTTGGAGGTGCTTTTTGGGCTGTTTTCCTTTTATATGAGCGAGTCAACTTGCTTAGGGGAGATCCAAAATTTTATTATCAGATTTTTATTGCAAGAAGCCTCAAGCTTTTGTAAGAAATCCAAGGACGAAAACCCTTGTGGATTTCATCTCTTGCAGACGAAAACCCCAAGGGATTGAGAGGGGATTTCATTCAGAAATTTCCAGCGATCATAATCAGATCTCCAGATTGATTTCAGCAATGTTTTTGGAGGTATTTTCAGTGGTCTATTGCAACAGTTGGATTGACTTATTGTGGATTGTTTTGGCATCATTTCTAGAGGTATTTTCTTCTAAAATTATTGTCAGATATCTTCAAATATTTGTGCAACAAAAGGCTGTATTTTGCCTAATTTTTCTGAGCCAAATAAATAGGGTTTTCAGGCAATTTATATTCAGTTTCAGATCTGGTTTTTCCAAGTTATTTGGCTGCAATTAATACTGTTTTTTATATTATTTGAGCCCTAAAATTATTTGCCATTAACAGGAATTAAAATCATAAATTTTGAATGTGATTGGTGTGGAGATCCATCAAAAACCCTAGTCGCTTTGGCTAGGAAAGATTGCATTTTGCCCTAGTTTGTTGGTCAAGGGTTTCAACAGCCCCTTTCTTCATTTGCAAGTTACAAAAATCTGGTTTCGGGCAAAGAATTTTATTTGGGATCTTTCACACTACAACTCTATTTGGAAGCTGCAAAGTACTCAAAGATTTTGTTTGAAGCCACAAAAGTTTCAGGAAGCCGACTAAGTCTTGTAATGGGTCCTTTGAGCCTAATCTTCATGATGTTCCTTAATATTAGGAGTTTAGTAGTATTTGGGTGGCTTGCATGCCTATATAAACAAAGCCCAAATTCCTTAGGAAAGTAGCTCTTTGGGAGTCGCTCAGTCAGCAAGTGCGATGAGAGTCTAAGGCTCAAAGAAGAGTAGATTTGAGTGTTGGGTATGCTTTTTACCCACATTAAACGATCTGATTGCATCGTTGGTGATTTTTCTATGCGTGTGCTATTCCTCTGATTAATTGAATAAATCTTGTTATGTTTCTACTATTAATCTAAATTTGGGTTTATATACTTTCTTTGCATATTTTTGTGTGTAATTTTGGGGGTTGTTTGGTCTAGGGCAATTCTCCATTGAGCACCCTAACTGCATCTACATCATTTGGATCAGAGCGAGGTTTGTTTTCCTTGTGAATTAAGGCATGGCAACTATTGGCAGTTTTCCACATTTGCGAGTGTGAGTAGAAAATCGTTGCAAACATCTTCTAATAGGCGACTATTGGGTAGAAGGTATAAGGATTACACAACAAACATTGGCAATTTCCCACATTTGTGAGTGCGGGGAGAAAATTGTTGTGGACATCTTCCGATAAGAAGATTGTTGGTTAGAAGGTGTGTAGATTGCAAAGGTCACATTAATTTTGAGGAAACACAATGGCACACAGAAGGAATGTTGTAAGAGGTCGTAGAGATCAAGGTGCAAGAGTTGAGGATTTGTCTGAATTGATGCAAACTATGTAAGCCCATTTAGAGGCCATGGAAGCCACACAATGCCGATGTGTTGTTCTGGAAAATCAAAGTGACAATGAAGCGGAACCCGTGCAACAAAGAGTGCAAGCCACGATGAGGAAGAAGAAGATGCGCTCTGATACCAAATGTTGTGCCCATGATTTTAAGACCCAAAAACTACCCATCTAAATAACCCAATAACCACGTAAAGTTTGATTAAAAAAATTATATATTAAGTATATAATAATTATTTAATATTTATTTCAATTCAATGATTTAGTTGTTTATTAATCCCAAGTCGTTAACTTAATCGAGGGGTATTAGAAATAATTCGTAACATTACTTGCAATTAACATTAATTAAGTTTATCAAGGGTTGACACATTTTCCCCACCAAGGGGTTTAGCTTAGCAAGGTAAGAAATAAAATTTTACTATGGATTAGGTTAGTTAAGCAAGACGAAGGACCAAAAGACAGGATTTTCTGCACAACTGATAGGATTGGGAGTAAGCCTAGATTGGACACCCTGAGTTATTCTGGTAGTTTGGAATCAACGGAGCTCAAGAAGTATTGAGTATGAAGACATGGAAGATCCCAGGAAATTCAAATTTACCTGTACGAAGCTGAAGAGTAGTGCATCTCTTTAGTGGGAGCATATCCAGACAGATAGAGTGCAAAGAGGCAAGCAGAAGATCAAGACATGGGATAGGCTGGTGGCGAAACTAAAGGCAAAATTCTTTCCCATAGATTACCAGCTCAGTCTGTTTAAGAAGTTTAAAAACATACAACAAAGAGAGCTTAATGAGAAGGAATACATTGATGAGTTTTACCAACTCACTGTTACAGAAGGTCATGTAGAGGATGATATGGAGAAGATCTCCAGATTTATGAATGGGTTAAGGATTGCAATCAAGATGAGTTTGGAATGATCTAAGGGAGGTTAGTTGAGGAAGCCTATCAATATGCTATGAAGGCGGAAGAGAAGTTGACACGCAAGTAAGAGAGTGCTGTGAGAGGAAAAGGAAATGTTGCACAAGACCGTGGATAAGATGGCGGCAAGGGTAACTCTACGCATCATGAAGGCAAGGTGAATTTGATGCCGCAATGAAGGAACACCTAAAGAAGGAAATAGATCCAAGGGGAGAGGATCCTTTAGACGCCAAAGAGGTCAAAAATTCAGCAGCACATGTTACAAGTGTGGAGAGACAGGGCATAGAGCTTTTGAGTGCTCGCACTCCTAGAGTGATAGTAAGCGTAGTGTGCACATTGCACAAGCCAGTGAAGAAGATGTACCAAGCTGCGAAGCAAACCTAGAGATGGGAGAAGCGTTGATATTGAAGCACATATTGTTGAAAATAGAAAAAGTTGGTCCTAACCAGAGAAAGAATTTATTCAAAATTGCATGTAAGTCAAGAGGCAAAGTTTGCAAGTTGACAGTAGACAACAGAAGCACCGATAATTTGGTCGCGCAAGAAATGGTAGACAAGTTGGGGTTGAAGAGGATTGAGCATCATAATCCCTACAAAGTTTAATGGTTGCAAAAGGGACACCAACTTTTGGTGACAAAGCAATGTCTGCTTAGGGTCCAAATAGGGAGGTATGAAGATGAAGCGATGTGCAACATCATGCCTATGGATGCATGTCATATGCTACTTTGAAGGTTGTGACAATGTGATCAGAGGGCACGACATGTTGGCCGCGCAAACACCTACAAAGTGATGAAGGATGGAAAAAATTACACTTTGAATCCAATGAAGGATATGGGGGAGAGAGCAAAGCAAGGACCTAAAGTTTTGTTGCTATCAGGGAACCAATTCCTAAGTGAGGTGAAGCAGAATAGTGCATGTTTTGAGTTGATAGTGAAACCCATGCAAAGAGAGAGCGCAGGCATGGCAGTGAATAGTGATGCACCAACGCCGCAAGAAGTGAAGGACATGTTGGGATAGTTTGCAAAGACAGTTTCGAACGAGTTATCTAAAGGACTATTACCTAGAGTCACTGCATGGATTTGATTCCAAGATCAAGTTTGTTGAACAAGGTGGTATACAAGATAACACTGCAAGAGAATGCGGAGATACAAAGGCAAGTTCAAGAGTTGTATGCACTAGATGAAGACTTCTGGGGAGCATGGGAAGCGTGTGCAACACCTACAAGTGTTGACAGGATGCCTTGGTTGGACTATTTTGTGCAGGAAGGCCTATTGTTCAAGGGTAGACAATTATGCATACCAAGGGGATCAAGGAGGGAGAATATGGTAAAAGAGAAGCACGATGGTGGATTAGCAGGGCACTTTGGATTGGATAAGACGTTAGTGCAGCTAGTGGAGAATTACTTTCAAATGCAGATGTCTGTAGATGTGCGCAAATTCGTACAAGAATGCATAGTGTGTCAATTGGCTAAGGGATGATCTCAGAATGCATGGTTCTACCAACCTTCGTCCATACTAGAGAAGCCTTGGGAGGATATAAGTATGGATTTTGTTTTGGGTTTGCCCAAGACACGGAGAGGAGTTGATTCCATCTATGTTGTGGTGGACAGATTTTTAAAGATGGCACATTTTATGCTTGCAGGACTAGTGATGCGACTCACATCGCAAATCTTTTCTTCAAGGAAATTGTAAGGCTGCGTGGATTGCCATGCAACATTGTGTTGGATAGGGATATGAAGTTTGTTGGTCATTTTTGGCAGACATTGTGGAGGAAGCTGAACATAAAGTTATAATTCAGTTCTGCATATCATCCGCAAGCTAATGGGTAGACAAAAGTGGTGAATAGAAGTGTTGGCGATTTGCTTATGTGTTTGGTGGGAGATAAGTCAAGGACATGGTACTTGGCGTTAGCACAAGTGGAGTTAGCGTATAATAACTCAGTTAATCGGAGCACAGGTAAGACAACATTTCATGTTGTATATGGGGTTAACCCACGAGGAGTTACAGAAATGAGAGACTTATTGCACAAAGAAAGGAGGGCAGAAGCAAAAGATTTTGCAAAATACATGGAAGAAGTGCACCAGCAAATGCACAAATAGTTAGACAAGATGAACATGCAGTAAAAGTAGCGCGGAGATGAAAAGAGAAGGAAAGTTGAGTACCAGATAGGAGAATATGCCAGCTCTCTTTATCATATTCCTGATCAGCCTCTAATTTGGGTCTCCTCTCCCCCTCCATCCTACCTTTTTTTTTCTCCTTCTAGTGTGAGGTGCTTTAGCCCAAGTTTTTCAAATATTGAGTTACTTAATGAAATCTTTTTCTTAGGGTTTCCTCCTCCATCACAACACATCATACATCCAACCCATACAATTGAGGGATAGTTCGAACCCAAATAATTACAGTACCATCATGATTGAGCATGCATTTGCTAAAACTCATGCATCAAAGTTGAACATGAAGCTTTCTAAGTACTTGGAGAGTGGTGATCGTAAAGTGAGAGGACATGCACACTTCAAGAGAAACTTCCATATACAAACCATATTTTTACATTTCAGGCTATTATTGACAAGGATTGTTATCAGTCTTCCAAAGTGTTTTGTCATTTTATAGACTTTAGGAAGGCCTTTGACTCCATCCTAAGACATTTGGTGTTCCATAAAGTTGTTTGATATCAGTATCTCAGATTCTTTTCTTACTATCATCATGATGCCCTATGAGATGGTTATTGGCCAATTCTGAACGTTCTATGGTCTCTCTGATTTTTTTAAATGTACCATCAGAGTCAAACGGGTGTTCTCACTCACCAATTCTTTTGATATTTATATCAATGAACTTCAAGCACTTTCTTCAACAACATACTCAATGATCATGATTGTATATTCTTTCATGTTATGACTGCTATACTGCTTTTTGTTGATAATATTGTCCTCCTCGCGCATGCTTTTGATGGATTACAAGGTTAACTTGATGCCCTTGCTTTTTTTTGAGAGCTTCAGTAGTATGTGGTAAATCTTAATAAAACTAAGGTCATGATTTTCATTACCTACGAATCTCTTTCCACATTTCAACTCTTTTAACAACAGAAAGCTTGTGGAGAATACAAAAACTTATACGTGCTTGGGAGTTCAGTTCATTGGACCTTCATTTAGTTTGAAACAAACTTCTCAATCGCATCTTCGCAAGGGGCATAGCTCACTTTGATAATATTATGAGATATATTTCACGGCTATCCCTTAGAAGATGGGATTCTTCAATGCAATCACTAGACCTATTATTCTTTACTGATTAAAGGTTTTGGGTCCCAACTCAGGTTCCACAGACTAGGCTCATATTGAGAGGTCCAGACTCATGCTTCAAAATATGATTCATTCCAAACAAACAATTCCTCACTATATCTTCCAAGCCAATTTTTCTGCCTCGCCTATTTACCTCAAAAGCATCTTTGAGCTTACTTTTATATTGACAGACTCATATCCATGGTTGATTTAACTTCTAATAGTGCTAGGTACTCATATTTGGCACATTTCCTTCAAAGAGGGTTGCCTCTTTGGGTCCCACTACGCATTGACATTGTTGGTTTTATGAAGCCAGTTTGGTCCTTCACTCTATCGACAACTCTATTGATCGACTTCCTCCATTAGAATTCTCTGGATGCCCCTACTCACCTTCTTCTATCAAATAAGATCCAATAGAGTTATGCAGGAGGATATACATTGCCAATACATTAGAATCACTTGAACTTGTCCTCCACGACTACTCAATCCCAAGATGGCTTTCTATGATGAAATTTTTCCATAAATTGTGGATGGAATCATCATTCAGTTTGGCTACCTCCAACATCATTGGCCACCTGACTTAAGAGCCCCCTTTGGCCAACTAAGAGTTTTCTCCTGCCAGTAATAGATTTTGGCTGACTAATATATTCTACAAGTTGGAACAATATTTGTAATCTATACTCCTTTCAAGAACTGTAGTTTTAGGAGCACTTTATTTTCAAAGGTTCTATCTACTCGAGATTCAAGGGAGGCACCATTGCCTATACATAGATTTTGGTGGTTCTCTGCTCACTTTCTTTTGCTATCCTAATTTGAGATCGTTTGCCCTTTTTCTTCAGAAGCTTGTCACTATCAAACATAGATCTTTACAGGGAAACCTAAAAGCTGCCAGGATGATTACATCTTCTAACTCATCATAGACTTTGGGGGCACTAAGTGCCCCATGGATACCCTCACTTCAGACTCCAGAGTTCACACACAAACAGAGACAAGACAGTGAGACGACATTTGTCTCATTGCTACCACTATCAAGGCACTCCATCCTTGTCACTCCCATTCTACACATGGCAGATTTGGCGTTCCCTGGTCTAGAGGGTCAGCTACCCCTCCTCATCCGCATTCCAAGAGATTTGGCAAGATGGATATCACCAACTGCCTTTATACTCCTTGAGGATTGTCATCCATGGATGCTGACATAGTTTAAGGAAGATGTTCTTTGTACCCCCCGGATCACCCAGCCAAACCCACTTAGTCCTGGCCATTCTCCCATAGATATCATCATATCTTGTATTCTTCAGAGTCATTCATGATGAAGGAAGTGGTGCTTCATCGAGTGCTTCAACTTAGGCAACAGCTTAGAAGGGTAGATAGATAAGGGAAGAATATTTTCCAAGGTTTGTTGATTCTCGTCGTGTATATTCAAAATTTCAAAGCAAGAAATTTGAATGCAAATTTTCACAATTGCTAATTTCATGGAGACTGAATACACATTTTTTTTTTCAGCCTCCCAGAGCTCTTCTAAGTGCCAAGTTGCACAACTGCCCACAAACAATTCCCTTTCCATGCAGAGTAGGAAAAAAGCTCACAAGGTCACTTGCATAATGCAAACAAGGTTGTCAGGAAGACATCAATAACATCAAAACAAGAAAACAAAATTGTCCCCAAATTTTACCATGACACAATTTCTCCTAAACTCGTAAGTAATCCCAACAATTATGGAACTGTTTGATTCCCATATTATAGTTGATTAGTAGGAAGTTCATCACCAAACACTATTGAAATATTGGTTTGAAGAACTCGTGTAGCTAGAACATTTAAGAGTGAAATTTTTACTTTATTTGAAGTCTCAAAACACTGGTGATTGTATGCAATAGTTTTAAAAACATTATTAGTAACTATGATCCACAACCATAGTGGCAAAGTGTCGGGAAGAGAGAGAAGAATGATAACCCTGCAATTCATTCATCAGCAGTTGAATAATCTAGCCCACAAATCCAGCATGTGATACCTAGTACAAGCATGAATCGCACTATTGTAAGCTTATGGGACTTAGCCTGTCCAGGTTATAACACAAAAGACTATAGGAATGTACAAGTGATAGAACATGGTCACATTGACTGCAAAGTCATTAATTATTTACAATTAACCATGAAGGAGCCAAAAATATCATTGATGGGTAATAGATAAAGTCATAGAAGACGAGACATCAAGGAAAAGAAGTTCATTGTCCCTTCTCTTTCATACAAGCAAAATAAATGAATTGAAAAAATGGCATGTGCAATAAGGTGAGTTCATGTCACTTCTACTCTCAAACTTCTGATAGAGACAGTCTGTACTTGAATCTCCAACCATATTTAATAGTGGAGTAGTATGATAAGCTACATGGCAACCCAAGACCTTTTCGTGCTATGGTTTGCTGCTATTGCTATCTAGTTGATGATAAATAGAAGAGTTATCAAGTGGGTTGTAGTCAAACGGTGAGGATGATGGTGCAAAAGGTGCTGCCTAGCCATCCACCAAGGTACAAAATCCCAGGAGATACCAATAAAAAGGGATGGGGCTAGGATCGTGCCCCAGGCAAATTTAGCGTAGTGGAAGATCCCTCAGTCCTTGGCACTAAGCCAAAGAAATGCAATCTGACACCTTACCCACGCACTGTTAAACTTTCAATAAAAAAAAAATAGAAGCGTTTACAAATGACGTTTATAGGTTATTCTAGTACATTTCATTATATAAAAGATTTTGTGTACCGCTTTCTTCAATTTTGTATTTGCTATTTCATTAAATGTTACCGAACCAACTTAGTTATATATCCTAATCTATCTCTATGCTTGAATATACACTGCATTTGTGATTGTTTATGAAGAACAAAAAATACCAAGATAATTCAAAGAAAAATAGATATTGTGGCAAAAGTTTGTTTCACCTGTTGTTTGATCCAACTATGTTTTTTGCCAGCAATTCGAGGACAAAGTAAGACTTGAACAGATGAGTGTTTGAAGAACCTTCGGGTTTCTTCGTCATGTGTTCCCATAAGGCCTTCCTAAAGACATTCCCAAAAAGCATTAGAAAGATGTGCTATAACACGAGTTCTATATAGATGTTGGTGTACTCTTCTGATGAAAAGTACACCTAAACCTATGTTTATTTATGTCAAACTTACAGTTTTGAACATCAAGATATCCCTTGATGTAGGATCATCCCAGACAAGTAACAGCACCCGTAAACCTTCTTGTGACTTAAACTTGAGAAGATCCCCTAATGTGGAGTCTGAACGAAGCAAAGTTGAATTTCTGCTTCCACGCACCAGCTTAATCTTGTCATATATGGACCAGCCGGTAATATATATAAATCGCTGAGCTTGTAGAATAGCCTCACAAATATCCTGCCAACATTTTCCATGTTCATACCAGACTTGATGACCAAGTTCAACAGGAGGAAGGAGGTTATCAGGCACATGAGCATCCTGATACAAAGTGATTCTCCCTCCTTTTCTGAGAGGGAAGTATGTGTTGGGAACACCAGCATAGTCTGGTCCAGCACCAATTCCAAATCTGTACAACATTTGATTTTCTATTGGAAAAAATTGCATTGAGAGCCTGAGAGCAGCTCCCGCTTTGCAGACCTTCCCGTTGGCACCTATCACAGGAAACCAATCCTCGATTCTCTGACGAGACATGAGTCTCTCTGCAGGTATTGCAACATTACCAATAAGATCTGCACCAACAAAGTCGCTGTCTTTGACATAAAATAACACCTCGGCAACATTGTGTGCAACAAGAATAGAGAAATGTTGATTCCACACAGGATTCTGGTCATTGCTAATGACCCGGGTCCTGGCAACTATTGCACTCGAGAGGGAAACTGACACATATGGATCACTTGTTATTACTTTTTGGGAAACATGCTCTTGTATTTTTGTCGTAGTTTTACCAGAACCTGTCCTATCCCATATTTTCCGCAAGTTTTCTGAGAAAAGGTCCATGTTGGGCAAGTTTTTTGCTTCATAAATCGATAAATCTAGTGTCCCGTGTAATAGGACAAACCTCAGAGATGTACTTGAAGGCTCATACGGAACCATCTGAAGTTTATCATAATCTTGTGAGCCAAATTGTCCAGGTGAAAAATCATGCGATAAACTGCCATCATAAGGATTCATTGAATGCTGTCCATAGTGGAAGGAATGACCTGAAACCGATCCATTATTGCTCGCAAAAGATTGACTGGAATAGTCAATGCTTTGGGCAGTGTAATGTGGCATTGAATTGGGCTTGTGAAAAGATCCTGCAGGAGGCGAGGATTGAGCAGGTTGAGGGTGGTCTGATAAGTTCATTGACGAGATAGAATCAATTAATGGGTAAATTGGAGCAGATGGGGAAGATGTAGTAGGTGAAACTGTCTCCAGACTGAAAGTCTGTGTGTGATAGACTGGGGGGATATTGGTTTGGTGGTCAATCTGGGAATGTGAAATGGAAGCTGAAGGTCCATATTGGCCATAAGGATTAAAAGTTTGGTGATGCTGGTATGGGGCATCAGGGTGAAAACTTCCCTGATGGTGGTATGAGCCATCAGGACGAAAACTTTCTTGATGGTGGTACGAGCTATCAGGATTATGAAAACTTCCCTGGTGGCTGTACGGATACGGATGGTTTTGAGAAAAAGAAGCAGAGGGTGTTGACCAACCCACTGGAGGTGGCGGAGGAGGGCCATAATTTGGAGGAGGGGGGCCATAATTTGGAGGAGGGGGCTGGTAGGGAGGCTGCTGCCAGTAAGGATCAGGTCCATACCCTTGATTACCATATGGATTTGGTGGTGGGGGTCCGGGTGGATAAGCTGGATGAGGAGCGGGAGGGTACAAGGAATTGGGGTAATGATTGGATCCTGAAGGACTCAAACCTGCACTGTCATATTTCCCATAAGGATCCATTTGCGTTTTACCAGGACCTCAACCAATCACTACAGCTGCAAGGTAGTATTGAGAGGTTGAAAGCATAAATGGCCCGAATGAGTCCATCTCCCTACTGCTATCTACATAGACCTAAGAGCCCATAGATGACTTACAATAGGTTGAGCACTACTATACCCAGTATCTTAATTCCTAATGTTTTGTATACCCAGTACCCTAATTCCCAGATTATTGCGTACCCGGTATCCTGATTCCCAAAATTCTATGGACGTAATATCTCAACTCATTTTTTTAATGCGCAGAAATCCTAATTCCCAATTTTTTTGTATACAAACTATCCTAATTCCCAGGCTTTTGCGTACCAAGTACCCTGATTTCCAATTTGTAGTGCACCTAATAACCCAACTCACAATACTTGTATACCCAGAATCTTAATTCCCAATTGTTTAGATACTCACAAGCCCGATTCCCATTTATTTGTATTCCTAAAAACTGAATTCCAGTTTTATGTATAGAAACCCGCAAACAGAGTAAAAACAAGCGTTTCTGGACTATACCAATTCAAAAGCATAGGGTAATCTAAAAATATACTTAATTTTCCAGTCTCTGAATCGATGTAGAACTAATAGTCTGTAAGTTGAAATCCAAAGTGCCTCGGATTTAGATTGAATGCAGCGAAATAAAAACGATAAACTTGGGGAATTGACTTTGAATACCGACACGAAGCGAAGGCATCTGCGATGTTTCTGATGAAATAAGAGTAAATTCTTCGAAGCAGAAGGCACCGACGGATTCTACTAAATTGTGTTGGGCCTTGTGTGACGATTATTATTTGTTTTAGATGTGGGAGAAATTTTAATGGGAAAGTTGTTAACAGTGGACTGACTAGTAGGGCTTTTGGAATTAGTCTAAACGTGACTTTTTCAATCATACTGGGCTCAGGGCTGATACCCCAACTTTTATATATTCCGGGCGACCGACCAACCGAGGGTGCTTGATCACGTGGTTGGGTTTCCTCAAAAATTAAGTTGTTTTTTCCATTGGAATTTTGTTTTAATTTTTTAAAATTGAAGATGTTGCATGTATTAAAAAAATTAAAAAGTTTGAAGGCCTTCTCACAAGGGGGAACATGTCGTCTAGAAAAAGTCATTCAATGATTATTATGTCGATAGGTGTTCTTCATAGTGAATGTAGACCTGATGCTACTGTTCATTATGGTCAACCATTTGACGGTGCTAGTTATTCACATCTTATGGCATCGCAGAAAATAGGGATAGATTCTTTGGGCAGCAGATATGCTTGAAAATTTTAGACGTCCCAATGACATATAGGACAATAATCTTTGTCACCGTCACTTTCTATTGGAACAACTGGTACCCTATTACTATTGTGCAATCCAATAGATTGAGCACATTACATTAGTTTCATTTATTCATGTGCCCCAGATTTCAACGCCTTTATTGTTTAGGTGAGAGTCGTTGGGGGGTTAATAAGTGGCCGTTGGATTTGATTTCCCCAAATCCTGCACTTTACTCTATTAGACAGGAAAAATACTTGTTCGAATATGTGTAGGTTTTACTGCATCTCTTTGAAAGGGCTTCACCTAGGATTGGTATAGAATAGCTTTACTCAGACGTTTGTATACGATGTAAAAATTTGTAAAAGCTTCAATAGAATGCGACGGAACAATAGTCATTGCCACGTTTCAACAATAACACGAAACCCACATGGATAGCAATACTTCTCTATTCCTATTCATATACAGTTTCTAGTCCTTTGTGACCCTGGGTTTTTAAATTTTCTTTTCTATTTTGAAAAATCTAACTCTAAATTTGCTGGTGTTATGGGTCAACTAATTATTAATGGAGAAGTTCCTCCAACACCAAAGGGAAAAGAGAATTCAATTCATCGACAAAAGGGAAATCATCATGCCAACATATGGAGCGATGATTTCATACAGTGCCTTTCATTGTCGTACGGGTAGTGAATGATTAAGCAAATATTGAAATAAATAGATGCCTAATTCTAAATATGTAACAACGATGTATATAAACAATTAAGTACAGATTTGATCCAAGCAAATAAGCAATTTAAATTTGAAACCCTAGTTGCAAATGAAGGGAATAAAATACTTAGTTGATTCGCAATGATGCCGAAGGCGTATCGAGTTTGAAAACTGCTTGAACAACGAGGTAAAATGTCACAATCAAACCCAAAAAATTGCATAGGTGTCGAAAATGTCAGGACTAGGGCGTTTATGGAGGGTCAAGGGCGCCAGAGACTTGATCTGAACGCCTGTGACTACTCAAAAGTTGTGGAACCCAATTTTGCAGGGTCACGAGATGTTCGTTAGTTGTCTCCTTTTGTACCCTGTATGTTGTTAGACTTCATTGTTATCCGCATGAAACATGCAATCAAAAAGAAGTACCTGCAAAACCTCCAAAACACATCAAATCCTAAAAAGAAAGATTTAAAATGGGAGGTCAGATTGTCCTCGGCTATCAACAAAGTGAACTTATGATCAACCATTGCACCACATTGCAGACCCCATGTAGTTCTATGTGTGTGTATCAAAATTGTTCCCTAGTTGCCTCTTGTGCGTGTCGCACTCGATAGCAAGTAAATAGCTAGATGTAAAAGATGTAAATAGATGTGTGCATGAAATAATGAACTTCCCCTCCTATGTGTGTATGCAGAAATGGTAGTCCCTTATCCCTTGTGTGGAGCTAGATGGATGTTTGAATGCTCTTGGATACAACTTTAGGTGGTGATAGCTAATGCTTAGTGCTTGGTCCTTTGTTATGATCACATAGCTTTGTATTTATATGATTCCATTGTTTGAATTTTGTAATTAACCACTAAAATGCCAACTAATAAAAAACAAGATGCCCAAATGGCTAGAAAAAACCCAAAAGATGTGAGCGAAGTATAAAGAGGTCAGGGGCGCCTGACGTTGGCGTCCTAGCTGAGCGTTGGTGTCTAGAATGAGAAATGTTGAAGTATGAAAAGACAAACTGATAAGGAGTATAAGACCAAGAGAAAAAACATAAAGCAAAAAAAGATGGCCAAAGACAGTGCTCAATTAGTACTTTTCTCGCTTATGAATCATGTGAATAGTGGTATGTGATCAAGACTAGAAATATACCCAAATTGCATGATTTAGTGTCTACAGTGAAATAAAATTTAAAAACGTCTTATTCTCTGATGATTTAAATGTTCTTAAGATAACACTAATATATTTGTTTCCTGTGCAAAATGGCAGGGATCTTCATATCTTGAGAGGGTCTGAACGTTGATTAAGAAGGTCAAAGATATATTTAATACCCTTTTTAAAATTACTTTTTCTCAAAACAATCTTCTTCAACAACTTTGTATCGTTGACATTATGGAACGAGTTGGAATTGACCGCTATGTTCAGGAAGAAATAAAAGTTATTCTTGAAAATGTTTACAAATATGTATAATGCCTTTCTATCTCTCTGGGAGAGCTTCTAGGAAAACTATGGAGGATTTTGAATCAACGTTTCAGACTACTCTTCGGGTAAGAATTATAAATTAAAATGTTAATTCAAAAATCCTCACAGTTTTTTAGAATCTTCCTTCAGTAATTATATGGATTCATGCAGTTAAATATAATTTTATGGATTATGGAAACATTAAATCTCTCAGAGTTAAATATAATTAGAGAATGTTTGATGTGATACTAATTATATAGCAAGGTTTTCCTCGAGGATATAATTTTCATTGGATTTGACTCCACTTCTCCCATCCTATAACCTGGACAAGAAATGTATCTGAAATGGACAATTAAAATGATATCAGTTACTATAAGCCCCACTTCCTCACGACTAGAACACTGATCTAACTTTGGCTTTGCAAAAATCCTTGAAGCCTGCTACCACAAACCTTTATGCTTTTTCCATTGAGATTTCTGACAGTGGCCACCTTTCGAAATGAAACCTTTGTCTTAAGCTCTAGAATGTCTTCCTCAGTTCCACACCCCATGTTTGACATCCTAAGAACCTTGTAGAGATAATATGCCACGTAAAATAAACTACCCTAGAAATCTCATATGGATGCATGCTTCAATTTCGCATCTTGTTTCTATTTTTCTCTTTGGGCGCAATATTTTTCTTTGAAGGGTCTCAAATTTTTTGCCGATAGGCGTTCTCCTTTGAAGATGCTCCTGCTGGAAAGAGTCAAATTCTAGCGGATCCAAAGTTTACAGGTTACCGGATTTTATATATTTGTTGTTTTTTCTAATTTTGGATATTTATAGTTGCAACAATATTCACAATTAATATATTTGGTGAAAAAGTGTGAGTTGTCTTGCATATCTATTTTCTAAAGCAATGTTTGTTGTTGAACAATGTTTGGAGTTAATTACTTTGGTGAAACAACATGAATGCAGAAGTAAATATTTGCTTTCAACCGCCTCTGTCAACCGCCTTGCACTATCAAAATATCTCACTCATGTTATATATTGACCATAATCTTTGTTCCAACTTCCAAACACCATTTACAATGATATTTCTCTGTTTTTTAACCAAAACAACATATAGATGGGAGGAAGCAACCTGGGGCGATTCACCTATTCTCATCATATATGGGCATTACTATTTCATTTTGGTCATATGTGTGTATTAAGATTGTATTTGTTTGAGGCCTTAATAGTGATTGTTCATTGTAGAACACAATTAATAGACTATGTGTCCTTAAGTTTTTTTCCTCACTAGCAGTTATAAATTCATAGCAGCAAAAAAATCAGATCCGCATAAGTTACCAATCATTACCTTCTACAATCCACTTATGCATGGACTATATGAATAACTATGGACATGTCGACACAAATATACACTTAAGAAGACCTTAGCGAGGTGGTATCTAGACATGTGAATGCATGAAAACACAGAGAAGAAGAAAAGAAAAGGGTACATACCTTTTTTTTTGTCAAGGCTTGAATTTCTAGATTTTCCATCATTGTCATTGTTTTATCCCTTTGTCTTTTTAAGCAGAAACCCTTTTTCTAAGTGAATAGGGAATTGTGTGTCCTAAATACTCTTTGCTAGAACCCAAAAATTGGGCGCATTACGAGCTGAATTAGGTCAGTAATTGCCACACTCAATTCCCTCCATAATAAGTTTACAATCTTACCTCACTGGCGTTGATTGCAACTTATGTGCAATTGCTAGTATATACAAGTGAGTACACTTACACATAGGACAAGTGACACTCATCCAAGGTAAGGTTTGCTTGAGGGAAAATTTGTTCCATCCTCTTTTCCATCTTATCACATTTAGTCCCTCATCAAAATGTCACTTTAATCACGAGGAATCAGTCTTAAGAGTGCATAAATTACTGATATAGAGATAGGGGTCTTAAGAGGACTGCACTCGACCACTAAGATATATAGAGAATGAGAGAGGGGGCGAAGGAGGAGATATGTTTATTCTGACCTATTGAGTCGTGACTATAGAGGATAGGCACTTTATGAGATTGTATAGGTTTACTAGATGCACTTGTACTTGTTATGCTTCTAAGGAATCATTTTTTAATTATTCATTGACGATTTCATGGATGCACCAACTATATAGGTTTAAGATATTGAGGGAACATATATCTATAAAATAAACCTGGGTGAGCTTGGGAAATGGTGTCTCCTCTTCAACCATGGTTATGTGACTACCAGTTGAATATTGACTGACTTCAACAATTCTTGAGTTTCTTTTTTCCATCCTTCACCTTCTCCTTCAACTGTTTTTCTATGTCCTCATAATTTTGTTGAAGTCGATTATTACTCACTTTAGGTGCTTCAATCTCTTCCCATTGTATCTTTTTCCAACTTCTCTTCTCTAACAGAATGTTTATTACTAACTTTGTCATAACTAGTTTATCTAGATCTTCTTTCAAGTGAACTGTCATCACCAATCCGACACTATGATAATTCTCCACCGAGAACTCCTCGTGCTATGATTATTTACTAATGCATAGATTTTAGTTTAGTGGTAGTAATCTGGAAACAAAATAACAGAAAAAACACAAGAATGCTATAGACTATGATACGAAGGAATGATGACAAATATGAAATATAAGTGTAAATTATAATACCAACATGAAATTGTTACAATCTCACCCATGAAGTAATTCAAGTGTTACCAACTCCACTTGCCTTTTGACAATAACTATGAGAGAAACTTCACAATTACACCTCTTAATGGCTTCTCTAACACACCTTCTAAATGATGGCTTCCTTCACACACTTTCTTATACAATATTTCTTACTACTTCTTTCTATGATAAATGAGGGGGGTGGCCTCTTTATTTATAGAACTTTTAGGCTTATCCACCTTATATCTAAGATAGGATAAGAAATCTACTTTGACGAATTATATTTCATACCTTAACTCTTATCTTTACATGTAAGCTTATTTTTTAAGATAAGATAAACCTTATCATTTCACACGGGTTCCACCTTTTTAGACTTTTCACAAATAAAATACACAAAATATTTATGACATCACTCCTTGTCCTTATTACCAATATAATATTTCAAATTCCTAATCATGTAGACCCTACTTCATTTTAACATTACCGAACCACTTACAACAAATATTTACTTTTTACCACAACATTCATATTGTACTTTGATTGTTACCGTATTATAAATTATTGGTGGCGTCATACCGGTAGCGTCGTTATCTTCTATCAAATGCCACTACTAATTATACTTAACAACATCCTATTCATAATACATACATTAATGAAATAGAAATTACGGAAGAAAATTTTACTGTCGACATCTTCCCCCTTCCTAGCTTCTACTCCGTCCTCGGAGTAGACTATTCTGGTGCCTGGAAAATCTTTAACTGGTCGTGGTTAACTCATTTTGTAATGGGAGTGTCATCCAATTCCTCCAGTCGATATGTACCATTTTCATGCACAACTACTATTTTGTAGGGTCCCATCCATTTGGGAAGAAATTTTCTCTACCTTCTTTTTTTATATCTAGAATCATATACTAAAACTAAGTCATTCACATGAAATGGAGACCAACTGATATTTTGATCAAAGTATTCATTTTACTTAATTTTCTTCTTATAGCTTGTATCCTTCGTTATTTCTCTCATTTCCTCTAATAAATGAAGATGTACCAACCTTTCCTTTACTGAATCACTTTCATCAATCCTTTCATTTTTTATAACCCTCACAATGGGAATATCAAACTCAATAGGAAGAACTAGATCAATGACATAAACCAATTGAAATGGGGAGTATCATGTTGCTGACTTTGATGTTTCCATATATGCCCACAATGCTGCATAAATCCTTTTATCCCACTTATGTACCTGTAAGGTTGCATCTTTTACTAGAATTTGACATAACACAAAATTTGTTCGTTCCACCTGTTCATTTGTGTTTGGCTTGTAAGTTGTTGCCTTCCTGTGCTTAATAGAAAACTTATTGACTATGGCTTCTACCACCTCATTAATAAAGTGGTTTCCTTGATCTGTTACAATTTCTAATAGACAACCAAATCTGGTGACAATGCGTTCATACATGAACCTTTCCACTTCATCCATAGAAGTTGTTTTTAATGGCCCAGCTTCAACCCACTTGGTTAAATAATCCATGGCAACTAAATTATACTTATTTTGGCATGGGGTAGTTGGAAGTGGACCTACAATATCTATTCCCTACTTTTCAAAGGGACCAAGTGGAAGAATATGGCATAACGGAGCTGGTGAAATCTTACAGTTCCCATGTGTTTGACAAATATCGCATGTCTTACAATAATTATAGCAATTTCTAAAAAGAGTGGGCCAATGGTAACCTGCATCCAAGATCCTTCTTGTTGTAAGTTGTCCAGAGAAGTGTCCTCCACATGTACCATTGTGGAATTCTTCTATTAGCTCCTTTCCTTGCTCACGTCCAACTGCCCTTTTATACTGTCTATTAGGTCCTATTCAAAATATTACTCCATGTAGAATAGAATATGGACGACTGGCTTGAGTAATCTTTCTGTTAGTCTTTGCATTAGCACCATCAGGAAACTTGAATTCATTCAGATAATTCCAAATATCTATGTATTTATAAGGGATTATGTCAAGGGATAACAATGATGCATCTGAAAAATCATCATCATCACAAGATGAACCTAAACCATCATAGACTTGAGAGAGTACATTTACATTGACATGTTTCTTTCCTGGCCTATCTATAGTATCAAATTCAAATTCTTGTAGCAAAATTAACCATCTTGTTATCCTCCCTGATGGGCTAAGCTTATATACAATATATTTTAGAGCCTAATGATATGTTACAACTGTAAAATTCTGCCATAGCAAGTAATTTCTAAACTTTTTTACAACAAAAATAATAGCTAGAGCCTCTTTTTCAGTTATAGTATAATTTACCTCAGCATTGCTCATTTGTTTGCTCCCAAAGTAAATTGGATGATCATTCTCATTTTTATCATTTTAGCTCAGAGTACTTCCTAGTGCTGCATTTGAAGCATCAATATACACAATGAATAGCTTGCTCCAGTCTGGATTCTTTAAAACAGGTGAAGACACCAAAACTTCCTTCAGTTGTTCAAAAGCTTCATGCGCCTTCTTTCCTAGTTTATAAGTAACATCCTTCTTCAAGAACTGAGTTAGTGGCTGTGCAATCTTTGAGAAATTCTTGATAAACCTTCTATAGTAACCCACATGGCCTAAAAATGATCTCAACTTACTTCTATTCATAGGAAATGGTAACTCTTTGATTTTTGAAACCTTATTAGGATCAGTACAAATACCATCCCTGAATACAATATGTCATAACAAAATGCCTTTAAAATATCCAAAGACACACTTTGTAGGGTTTAGTGAGGCTTGTGCTTCATCTAACCTTTGAAATGTTGTCTCCATCTAGTGCAGGTGGTCCATCTTGCTCCCATAGATGTACAAATCATCTAGAAATACTCTGATTAAGTTTTCAATGTAGGGTTCAAACACCTTATTCATCAAGTGCTGGAACGTTGTTGGATCATTACACAACCCAAAAGGAATAACTCTATAAACAAACATTCCCTAAGGAGTGGTGAACATGGTCTTCAGCTAATCTTTCTTCACTATACGAATTTGGTTGTATCCGCTATATCCATCAACAAAACGATAATACTCATGGCCAGCTACTTTGTCCAAGATCTGATTCGAGAATGGAAGAGGGTAATGATCCTTCTTTGTTGCCTTGTTGAACTTCCTATAATCAACACAAATGCGTAGCTTCCCATTCTTTTTTATTGAGATCACAATGGGAGAAACCCATTCTGAATTCTCCACAGCAAATATGAATCCTCATCAAGCAACGTATCTATTTCTTTTTTTACAGTCTTATAAAAATTATGATTCATTCTATATAGCATTTTCTTTACGGGCTTAGCACCATCTACCAGCTCAATAGAATGTTCTACCCAACTTACTTTGTGGAGTTCCTTGTAATCAAAAGTGAATAGGTGTATGTACCTTCGAAAGAGTGGAGGTAGGATTCTTTCTCACTCTCCATCACAACATCACCAATCTTTATTTGTTGGAGACGATCATCAATTTCTTCTTTAGATAATTTTATAGGTTCATAAGTCAGTGTGACTAGAAGGATATCCATGACTGAAACATCAACCTCACTTTTTTCATTTTCTGTGTCCACTTCACTGGTACTAGAGTAATCAGAGGATGTCCAATCATCAGTTTCATCACTTGAGTCCACAGGGTCTGCCTTATGACACTGAGGGATCACGTTTATCTTCACCCTCTCTCTGCCACGTCTAAGTGTCATGAAGCCTTCATTCTAGTAGTTTCTAGCATAAACTCTTTTTAGCCATGGCCTTCCCAACAACATTGGGTATGCAACAGTACCATTATTTATCACTTGAAAGTCTACCACACATACAACACCCATGACAGATATTGTCACATTTGAAACAACACCTTCTAGTTTAGTTTTTCCTTATTTAATGACCTTAACATAAGTGTTGAGAGGTGATCAATTTTTAAACCCAACATATTCATTACAGACTATGTCATTACATTAACTGCAACACCTTCATCTACTAATACATCATGAATTGAAATATCATTACATAATACCTTAGCTTGTGGAGCGTAGGGATCCGCTTCTGCTTCCAAAACAAGGACCTCAACCTCCTTTCTTCGTCGAGCATTGAGTCCACTTTGTAGCTCCCGCCTCTTCTCAGAAGACAGCCAAAAGTTGACCATATGTAATATTTGCAGGCCTTTTGGATAGATCTTCTAAGATGGAGTATGGTCCTTGCCCCTGTGAAATCAGAAAATCCTGCACACCCAACTTTCTTCTCCTATGTTTCTTGTTAGTTTCTCCTTTCATCTTCTTAGGATCATTTCCATCTTGGTTATCTTTTTCTTTCTTTCTTTTCGTTACAAACACATCTGCTTCATTATTTATGTTCCTATTTACTACATGAAAAGAATTCACAGGTGTTTTTCCTTTATCATTATCTCTTGTACCAGATGTAGAAGTTCTATTTGAACAATTAAACTTATGACCCTTTTTATGACAACCATAACATACAACTTCAGATATATTTCTTTTTGGATCTCTATCTCCTCCCTGAGAACTAAATTATTTTCTTTGAAGAAGATTAATAGTTAACTGGCCCATCTTCCTTAGCAGATCTTCATACTCAGTAGATGTACTAGGAGAAAGATTTGTGTTCACCGAGAGTGGTTGTGGATTCTGGATCAAAGGTGTTGGTGTACACTCTACCTTAGCAATAATTTCTTTGGACTCTTCTTCCATGCTTTCTTCTTACCTTCTTGCAATCTCCTTTGCTTGTTTGAGGGTCGTTAAGCGGTCATACTTCACTCGTTGTCTGATCTTTGGCTTCATCCCAAGAATGAAGTGTTTACAGAGGAGATTATTCACGTCATTCATCAACCCATCCGCTAATCCTTCCTTCCGGATCTAGGCATCAAGCTTCCTCCTTAGCTCTAGAACACGAGCATAATAATCCCTTATCTTCTCCTTCTCTCCTTGGGATAACTTTGTAACCTCGATCATGAGATTTGCATATTTTTATTGTTCACCAAATTTTTCAAGAAAACTTTAAGTTAATAAATCCCATGAGTTTTTTACATTATCACCTAGTGATTTAAACCACTTAATGGTTGAACCATCCAAAAAAGTAGGAAAAAAATCAGTCCATTGTTCCCTTCTTATAAGGCCATTACAAATGTAAGATCGTTTAAACTCTTGAATGAAAGAAGAAACATCTTCATTAGATTGGGCTGAAAAAATAGGAATCTTCCCTAGTTTCAAAAGTAACCACAGTGAAATACCAACCCGCAAGTACAATCAACAAGAATTTTGTGCATAAATAATTAGAATCACTATAATAGAAAATGACTTTACACCTTTCTATATTAAAATAGGAATGACCACGGTAAACTATGGTAAAACTTGACTTACTGCGGTAAAAACTAACTTTACTGTGGTAAACATTATTCACGGTAAAAAGTGAAGTTACTGTGGTAAATACTATTCATGGTAAAAAGTGATTTTACCATGGTAAAAAGTACTACCATGCATGGTAAAAACAAGGTTACCCTCCAAATGATTTCTGACTAATTCGAAATATCTCTCCAGAAAATTCACCAATAAGGAATGGTCCCGGCAACGGAACCAAAATGTCATCACCAATCCGACACTATGATAATTTTCCACCGGAAACTCCTCGTGCTATGATTATTTATTAATGCATAACTTTTAGTTTGGTGGTAGTAATCTGGAAACAAAATAACAGACAGAACACAAGAATACCATATATTATGATACGAATAAATGATGACAAATCTGAAATATAAGTGTAAATTATAATATCAACATGAAATTGTTACAATCTCACCCATGAAGTACTTCAAGTGTTACCAACTCCACTTGCCTTCCAAAAATAACTATAGGAGAAACTTCACAATTGCACCTCTTAATGGCTTCTTTAACACACATTTTAAATGATGGCTTCCTTCACACACTTTCTTATACAATATTTCTCACTACTTCCTTCTATGATAAATGAGGGGGGTGGCCTCTCTGTTTATAGAACTTTCACGCTTATCCACCTTATCTCTAAGATAGGATAAGAAATCTACTTTGACGAATCATATTCCATACCTTAACTCTTATATTTACATGTAAGCTTATCTTTTAAAATAAGATAAACCTTATCATTTCACATGGGTTCCACATTTTTAAACTTTTTACAAATAAAATACACAAAATATTTATGACATCACTCCTTGTCCTTATTATCAATATAATATTTCTAATTCCTAATCATGTAGACCCTTCTCTACTTACCCCAACTTTGACATTTTAACATTACCGGACCACTTACGACAAATATTTACTTTTTACCACAACATTCCTATTGTACTTTGACTGTTACCGTACTATACATTATTGGCGGCACCGTACTGATGGCAGCATCATTATCTTCTATTAGACGCTACTACTAATTATACTTAACAACATTCTATTCCTAATACATACATTAATGAAATAGAAATTACGGAGGAAAATTTTAGTGTCGACAGAATCCCATCTATTTTTTTGTTTACAAACAATTGCACTTAGCTTCACAATAAGAAGAAGCTAAAATCAGGATAATGCATGATGTTTCTGTGATAAAATTCTCTGTCTTTGCTAACATGTTAGTGTAATATTCTCCATTGTCTGAGTTGGAAACTGTGTTTTCACTTGGATTTAGGTTATGGCTCGTGTCACAATACTTTAACAAAACATAATAAGATAGGGTGCTTTGTAGAAAGACTTTATGTTACAAGTTTCACTTGCAAGAGAAGTTCATTTAATTTGTAGATTCAACATTTTACAAATTGTTTTCTTTTATTATTATTATAGATGTCAAATTATATTGAAAATTAATTTAATAAAAAAAACTAAAAATATTTTGAGTTCCTTCAATGAAGTTGTTGACAATTTTTATGAACAAATTTAGAATGGAAACCTTCACATTGTCTTGTATGGGAGAATCAAAGAAGCTAATAAAACATACAATCATTTAAAAAATACATTATAGATATCGTTGCAACTTTCTTCAACAATTGTGTATTGACAGGAAGATGAAGAAAATATACCGTTGCATCATTTCCACTTCAATAAAATTAATGAAATCCCCCATCTTGTCAAAAACACTGTTGTGGACATTATTGGGTATAGTTATGTCCATTTATGCTACCATCCACTATACATTGAAGAGATAGAAAGGTTTGAGAGACTGCCAAAAGAATAGTCTAGCTTATAGACATGTCAGGATATAGCATTTTTGTAACACTATGGGGTTCAAACTTTGGTGCTTTGAGAAAACAAAGAAGTTGACTCTATGAGTGGGGTGGCCCTTTCAACCCTCACAAAAAAAATAGGTTGTGTATCTGATTATGGCAGAGCGTTTGTTGACACTATTTCATGTATCCTAATGCTATCAAAATGCGTAGGAGCCTTTCCATGTGTTGCAAAAACTATTGCTTGTATGTTTATAGTTGGAAATTTGTTTCTCCATTGATGTAAGAAAGAAGACTTTGCATCGTGTCTCCTTGCACTCAAATCTTCCTAGTACAACTTCAATAATGATTGAAGCATGACAATGCTGCAACCATCTTCAACCGGATGTTAATCCACCTCATTCAAATTACTAAATCATGGTCATAAGTCAAACATGGAGCCACTATTAAATGGAAAAAAGATACAACTTCTTTCATTATTCGTGTCTACCCTTAGCTACTATGACTTTTCTGCAAGCAACTCCCCCATATAGCATTTTGCTTGATAGGACTCTTATTGTACAAACTATTTCACAATATAAGACATCAACCTAGGAAGCCTCCCTGTTGATATGCATTGAAAAAGCTAGGAGAGCATAAAGACCTCATAAACAACCTTGGCATGTTGAACACACACCCCCTTATGGTGGCCATATCACCGCAAAAGATACTTCTAATGATCAAGAACTCAATGAAGACTTACAACTTGACGAATGACATGATTTGTCCCAGCTTCACCCTGAAAGTGGAGCACTACTAAATAAACTAGACCTATTAGGGCATCGAGATTTCGACATCCATCACAATTAGGGACCACTACTATTGTTCCAAGTTCCTTGCAAGAATTTGCCTCTACTTTTATATCCCTCAATCGAGAAAGCCACATTTTCTCTCAAATAAATCCTTCCAACTTGCACTTTGCAATCCCTCTTGTCAATAGAACAATTTCCCTCAACAATTTGATTCTTCACCACTAAAATCGCCAATATAAACATCTTACTTTGAATATGATCTTTCAAGGAACTGTAAGTATAAGGAAGCCATTCCTCATTAACAGGATGCAAATAACATTTTCTTCAACTTTAATTCAAACATCATCTCCATTATTATTTATCGCTACAACAAGTGTTGCATGTGACACCATTTTTGCATCCACCATTCACGCATGTTTATGTATGCCTATAAAGGATATGAAACCACTTGAGGGGCAAGAACTCTCATGTTTCCAACAGTCATTACAACACATAAGGTACATTTTGATTGATGAAAAGAGCTTCATAGGACCAAAATTAATGTCCCGTATTGATCAGAGCCTAAGGGAGGGGTTCCCCATAAAGAAGAATGAGACATTTAACAAGTGCTCCATCATTTTCATTGGTGACTTGGGTCAACTTCCTTCTATCAACAACATACCCATATATGTAGGAACTTCGTACGCCTCAACACTTTGGTGAAGCTTCTATGTATCGGTTACCCTCCACATAGTTTTCTGCCAACAAGGCCAAAATCCTTCATAAATCAGATTTTGGAACCTCTTGCTCAACATACAAAATGAAAATGCAACTTTTGAGGACTGGGAACTTCTAATGTCCAGAACAGATGCCTCTTTATCACTTCCAAGAAAAAATAATTCCCATTCCTCCACCCACTTGTTTGCAACAAATACGTTAGTTGACCTACACAATTTTCAAATGTTACAAACTTTAAATATACCCATTGCATGTGTAAAAGTAGAAAACACCAGAAATGGACCATGTCATGTTGATGATGACCAGTTACAACTATAAGTCCTTTTCTGCATTGGCCAGAAAAGATGAGCAACGGTTTCAAGGGCAAGGCAGAAAGGGAATTTTCTTATAGAGAGGTCGAGCTTGAATGTGTGACCAACAAGAAACTTTGCATGGATAATATGCCAAACCAATAATTGACATTGGATTTGATGGGGGACTGCCAAATATTACAAGCCATGCACTGCCAATGGAGCCACATAATAACATTTTGACCATTTTGCATTATAGCAAGCTGTGGGATGGGAACATGTAGGTTAACTTGGGTGAAGACTTATACCTCTGTTCATTTCCGTGTCTTGTAAAGATTATACCATGTTAGATTTTCCAACATGCATTAATGGCATCAGAATGAAATGTTTAAGTGAGAATCGGCTAAATGAACAAAACATAGGCACGTTTAAGGGTAGCATATAATAGTCGCATATATATAGTGTTGTCAGATGGGTCCATTGCAACTATTTTCTGAAATGTTTCTCTCCCAAGAGTATCATTAAACTGAGATAATTGGCCTTTGTAATAGACAAATGTGACATGGGCTTCCATATCAGAATATTTTTCTTTAACAGGAAAATTGTTAGTTTCAAAAACCCAATGATACCATAGTGCTTCTTTTATTTGGGGATCTGTTGGTCTTTCATTATCCATTGTTTTTTTGCAGTAGTTATAAGGATGGTCATTTCTCACCCAGCCCTTTAGTTATACCTAAGAGATTGAGATAGTTGATATATTATATGCAACCTAGATCAGTGGACAGAGACTTAGCATTAACCGTCTTGCCAAGGGTTGGAGGCCCGCGAGTATTTATGAGTGGCAAGTCTAAAATGGTCTTTAACAAATATCTTCCATAGTTTTGTACCTTGAGTAGCTCTTACAAACCATTTGGAAGTAAGACATTTCCATTGTTGTAGATGGTCAATATTTCCAAGACCGTCAACATATTTAGGCTAAGTACAAATATCCCAATTAGTAGTATTTGTCCCCTTTCTTTCTTAAATGTTGGTCTAAAGAAGGTTACAAAACACTTGAGTAACTTTATATCAAGTTTATTTTGATGGGAACCAACAATATGAGTAATAAGCAGAACTAGTCAAAAAATGTGATTGATAATAATCAATTTTCCTATTATGGTGATAAACTTACAAGACCAAATTTCCACTTTTTGTTAAATTTTATTGAGCATCCAGTCTAACATAGCATTTTCCCACAGGGGATGATGTGTCAGGATAATGGTATCCATAGAGGTTCAAGAGAATCTTTAATCATAAGTATGAATCTAGCTTTATGATCACACAACTTGGACCCAAACATTTCACAATAAAAATCCAAAATTTCTTGGGTAATCACGATCTCTTGTTCGGTGGTTTATAAAAAGAGTGTGGAATCATCCAAAAAATGAGAGCTAAGAGAAAATTTGATTTGATGGTTAACTTTATATTTCTATGATAGCTATGTTATTCTTTGGTTCAAGTGACCATATTTTGCAACTTTTCTTTTCTTAGAGAAGTTGATCTAAAAATCAAAATATTTTTGACTATACAAAGTAGTTTAGAGCCCCGTTTTTTCTCCAAAAAGATTATTTGAGGGTGATATAGTGGTATAGCTAAATAGAAGCTATATGTGACAAGTCATTTGAAATTTTGCAAAGAAGGTAATGGAATTATTATATACACCTAAATTTGGCGATTTTTTATTTGACAATGACAATTTTGGCTTTGCTCCAAACACATGACTTGTGTGCACATTCCAAGCTTAAACTTGACTTATCTTTATCCCCCATTCGTGACTAGTTTACCAATTCACATTTCTTAGTATCTCATACAACCAAACACGTTAATCCATAAATAATATAATCTCCACAAACACCAATCCCATAAAAGTTGCAAAGTCCCGTGAGTTGCTTTTATGAGACCATTTAGATGACACCAAATTGTCCCATAGTTTGGTCCTAGGCCAAACAGTCTTACATCCCGATGGACCTTAAAACAAGGTCTCCACACTCTCTCAATGCTTCTTGACTCTTCCAATTATCATTTAGGCTGATCAACCAACCTATACCCTCCTATGCTTGTGAACACTTAAGCAAAAGGCTAGAAATGGTTAAAACACAACTAATCAATGCATACATACTTGAAACACAAATATACACACTTGGAACCCTTACACACTCCTAACCTAATGATCTATAATGGTCAAATCAGTTACATTTGGCCACAAGGCCCTACTTCCCTCTTAGACCAAGCTAGTGGCTTGTAGCTCAAGAAAACTTGATTTTTGGGGATAACTTCTCCATACTTCCTGATATAACAAAACCAAGAACACATCCAGAGGGCAATTATGCAGCTACAAAACATATGTGAAGTGCAGGTGGTGTTAATTTGTACGAAATGCCACTTTTGGAGACTGTTACATGCCTAATTAGGTCTTATTGAGGCTAGAAGAATGCCACAGAGGTTTCAAGGATAGATCCAACTATCAAAACCCTGCATGAGGTTTCTACAGACCATACTAAGCTAACCCAATCAATACCTATACTTGATCATTCCCAAAACATCATGAAGTATGACTGCTACACTGAAACTGGAAGGTGCATACCTAGAAACTAGGGGGGTCTCATGGAAAGTGTACTTGCTAGAAGAATTAAGCTCTGCCAATCTAGACAGTGTTAGAGGACATCACAAGCATGAAGAATCCAAATGTTTAGAATTTTCCACCCTATAGTTTGTCAAATCAATAAATCCCTAGTTTGAGGGCAGTGAGTACAAAGTTTAGTCTACAAACCTAATCCCATCATGTCAAGAGCTCAAATAAATTTTATTGGGCTTGGTTTGGACCCCTCCAGCTACTCCATGCATCACAGTGAACTTTCAAGCTTGAAAACCCTGACTGTCACCTTCTAACTCTCGGTGTGTGCATGATTCTCAATGCATACAAATAGAAAACATGAAGAAATGTCAATAAATGTCATCAAAACCTTCAATATTATTTATTCACCTTGATTTGCACCCATTACAACTATTCCTCATGGGAATTTACATACTGAGATCAAAAATCCAATTTTAGCACACCAAAACACACTATTCCTAACGTCACTCAACCACTCCTCAAGATAGATAACCAAACTCTTAGCTTGGAAAACAGTTCTAACCCCTAACTCTCGTTGAGATGACTTGGAGATCTTTTCCTTTTCAAGAAAATATCTTCAAGTCTCACTCTCATATTCACCATTTGGCCTTCTTCATACACATCGGCCTTATTTTAGAGGTTACACACAACTTTGCTATATTTGAATATTTGAAATACAACATTTGGAGGGAAATGGCACAACTACACCTAACACAATCTACATTCAACCCAAAACATGACAAACACTCAAGACAAACTATTGATGCTCCTACATCATTCTACCAAGGAGGAAAAGAAGCTTTCTTCATGGATTGTTGTTCTTCATCAGTTCTTCAACAATTATGCCCAACTTGAGAAGGTTATTTGCAGTCATCCATGTTGCTTCTTCAGCTGGTAAGTTCTTCCATTTGATCAGGTATTGGTAGTATTCTTTGTCTCTTGTCTTTTTGCCCACTTTCTTGTCTAAGATAGCTTCCACTTCCTTTGGTGTCTCATTAGGCATTTGTTGCTCCCATTGAATAACTTCTTCACTCCCTATTTCAGGTTCATCTGTTGCTTATTCCTCACCTTTGTATGCATACATGTCTGCAACATTAAGGATTGGAGAGATTCCAATCCCCTTAGGTAATTCTATCTCATATGCATTATTGGAAAAATTTCTTAGCACCTTACATGGACCAATCATTTTAACTTTCAGCTTATTGTACTCTCTTTTAGGGAACTTTTCTTTTATAAGGTGGGAAAGAACAAGGTCTCTAATATTGAAACTCACCTCCTTCCTTTTCTGATCTACTCTCTGTTTGTATTTGATGGTATTCTCCTCAAGCTTGCTCTTCACTTGTTCATGCAAAATTTGCATTGCCTTGGCAAACTCCTCTGCATCCGCACTTCTTGCATCTATCTTACCTAAGTCTCTCAACTCATATACACCCCTAGGATGTATTCCATACAATATTTGGAAATGAATCTCCTTGTACTTTTGTTAGGAGAGTCATCGTATGCAAATTCTGCTTGCGCAAGTGCAAGATCCCTTTGTTTTGGGTGCATGCTCACTAGATTCCTTAGGATGTTTCCAAGACTTTTGTTGACAACTTTAGTATGACAATCAGTCGTAGGATGCTACGCTAAGCTAAAGCTCAAATGTGCTCCCAATTGCTTCTAGAGGGTTCTCCAAAAATTCCCAACAAATTTTGTATCCCTGTCTGAAACAATGCTTCTAGGCAATCCATGTAATCTTACAATTTCTTGAAAGAACAAATTGGCTATGTGAGTTGCATCACTTGTCTTTGTGCATGGAATAATGTAAGCCATGTGAACCTATCTACCACCACAAATATAGAATCATGACCTTTTTGTGTCCTAGGTAAACGAAGTATAAAATCCATGCTTATGGAATCCCAAGGTCTGTTGGGAATGGGTAGTGGCTGGTACAGTCCTGCATTCTAACTACTTCCCTTGCTATACTGACACACTTTTCACTTCTCCACAAACCTCTTGACATAATTTCTCATCATTGGCCACTAATAATGAGTGGTCGGCTATGTTAGTGTCTTATTCTACCAAAAATGTCCTACCATGCTGCCATTGTGTTTCTTCTTTAAAAAATTCTCCCTCATGGAACTCTGTGGAATGCAAAGCTAATTGCCTTTGAACAATAGTCCCTCTTGAATCATGAAATATAACCAAGGAGTTCTATCTCCCGTGATTGGGTTCTTACAAGCATTGTATGCTTCCTTGAAGTCTGCACCTTCTTAGTACATCTCCTTCAAATCTTCAAATCCTAGGATGTTCACTTGATATTCTTGCAAAACCAAAACTCTCCTACTCAAAGCGTTTGCAACCTTATTAGTTTGACCTTTCTTATGTTTGATGATGAATGTGGAACTTTGCAAAAATTCAATCCACTTGGCATGTTTTTGATTTAGCTTGTTTCTATTACTAATGACTTGCAATGCATAGTTGTCAGTGAACAAGACAAATTCCATAGGCATAAGGTAGTGTCTCCAGTTTTTAAAGCTTGTACAAGTGCATAAAACTCGTGATCATATGTTGAATACTTTTTCTTAACATCACTTAGTTTCTCACTAAAGTATGTTACTGGTTTTCTTTCTTGGCTCAAAACAACAGTTATTGCTAACCCACCAACATCACACTCTACTTGAAAGAGTTTATTGAAATCAAGTAGGGTTAGGATAGGTTCTTCAATTACCTTCTTCTTAAACAAATTGAAACTCTTATCAACAGCCTCAGTCCAACAACAATTCTTTTTATCACCTTTAATTGTATCCATCATTGGTTCAACAATTCCACTGAAATTTCTTATGAATTTTCTATAGAAACTAACTAAGCCATGAAAGCTTCTCACCTCATATGCACTCCTAGGTGTAGGCCAATCAAGTATGGCCTTGATTTTCTCCTTGTCCATCTTCAAACCTTCCTTTGAAATGAAAAAAACCCAAGTATATCAACTTTATCTTTAGAAAACTACACTTTTTCACATTGATTAGCAATTTCTCTTCGTGCAACTTATCTAATACCATACTTAAGTGTTTTATATGATCCTCCTTTGTTTGACTAAACACCAAAATGTCATCTAAATACACTATAACAAACTTACCTGTGAAACTTTTGAGCACTTCATTCATCAGTCTCATGAAAGTGTTAGGAGCATTGGTTAAGCTAGATAGCATGACTAACCACTCATAAAGACCATCATTAGTCTTGAAGGTTGTTTTCCACTCATCCGCTTCTCTAATTCTAATATGATGGTATCCATTTTTCAAGTCTATTTTAGAGAAATGTGCAGCTCCACTCAAACAATCAAGAAAATCATCCATGCTAGGCAATGGGAACCTATACATGATAGTTATCTTGTTGATAGCTTTGGAGTCTGTACACATCCTCCAAGTTTCATCTTTTTTAGGACTCAACACTGTAGGAACAACACACGGGCTTAAAATTTCTCTCACCAATACTTTGTCTAACAATTCTTGAACTTCTTGTTTGATTTCTTCATTCTCTCTTGGAGTCATCCTATAAGCAACCTTGTTTGGCAAAATTTTTCCTGGAATCAAGTCAATGTGATGGCTAATGCTTCTCAATGGTGGTAACTCATTAGGCAAATCATCCATAATGATGTCAATGTATTCATTCAACATGTCTTGTATCTCTAAAGGCAAATCAATCAACTTAGTGCTAGTGACTACACCTTTAGGCTTACCAATCACAACAAAGTTTACCTCTTCTTTCTTCATTTCATGTAAGAACTCCTTACCTCCCATCAACATCACTTTAGAATTTTGTCCTACTTAATTATGTTCATCCTTCTATGGTGTAAGAGTATGCTCCACCCCATCCTTCATGAAGGTGTATGTGTTCCTTCTTCCATTATGTATAGCCTTGTTGTCAAATTTCCAAGGTCTCCCAAGCAAGATGTAACACACATACATGGGCATAACATCACAAACAACTTGGTCTTTGTATGAACCAATCTGAAACTCCACCTTGCATTGCTCATTCACCAACAATTGATGCCCCTTTTGCAGCCAAGAAACCTTATAGGGTGTTGGATGTGCCTCTTTCTTCAAGCTTGACTTCTATACCATCTCAGTTGACACAAGATTGTCAGTACTTCCACTATCTATTACAACCTTGCAGTATTTGCCCTTACTTTTGCATCTAGTACTAAACAAAGTCTTCATTTGTGGTGGTTCTACAACTTCCTTATTAGGCTTTAACAAAACTATTTTAATTAAAAGTGACTCACCATCCTCTGGAATGTCTTCTTGGTTTGTTGTTGCAGGTTCTTCAACTTCCTCTTTGCCTTGAGCTACATGCATGCCCCTCTCATGGTTGGTTGAAGGGTTCTATGTACACTCATAAGATCTGTGGCTTGCATACTTGTTGCATCTGTAACATTTGCCCAAGAATCTTCCTCTTCCTCTTTGATAACCTTGATATGGTCTTCTTCCTCTTGGGGTATAGCTCCCTCTTGAACTTTGTGAGCTTCTCCCTTCTTCCTGTGATGGCTGCAGTTGTCTTCTATCTCCTTGTACCGCTCTACCTCTAAAGGATTTGCCTCTGCCTCTTGAGAAGGAACTTTGTTTTCTAGTAAGCTTCTCTTCTACTTTCAAGGTAAATTGATATGCCTCTTCAACTAATCTAGGAATAGTAAGATTGATTTCATCTTGGATAGCAAATTTCAGACCATTAATATACCTTGTTACCTTCTCTAAATCATCCTCAATATGCCCTAATATGATAGTCAATCTATAGAACTCTTCAGTGTATTCTTTTGATGACATTTATTTTTGTTTTAAATTCTGCAATTGCTTGAAAAGATTAACTACATAGTCTTTAGGAATGAATTTACTTTTCATTTTCCCCACTATTTTGTCCTAGCTTCTGATCTTTGGCTTGTCTTTTCTCCTTTCTTCTTGTACTCCATCCCACCATAAGGATGCATGCTTCTTCAATCTTTTCATGGCATACTTGACTTTCTTGTCATCTTCCTCAATCCCTTCATACTCAAAGTATTTGTCTAGAGCCTTGATCCAGTCAATCAACTCCTCCACATTCAAATTTCCCTCATACATTGGCACCTCTAACTTTGGCTTGGAATTCACCCTCTGATGGCTCTTATCAACTTCTCTTCTACTGACTCCTCTTCTACCACCAACTCTTCTTCTGGTGGTTCTTCTTCTCCATCACTAACCTTTGCCATGTCAGTGCCCCTTCTCTGAGCCACCTCTAGGTCTTGTAACCCAACTGTCAGGTTTCTGATTTCCTCTGTCAATGCCAACTGTCCAGCTTGTCTACCTCCTCCTCTACATCTTCCCGTTGCCATCTTGAAACTTTTCAACTCTAGTGCTTAGATCTTTGGATTGTGCACAATCTCTTTCTTGCTCTGTTACCACAATGGTGGACCTTAAAACAAGGTCTCCACACTCTCTTAATGCTTCTTGACTCTTCCAATTATCAATTAGGTTGATCGACCAACCTATACCCTCCCATGCTTGTTAACACTTAAACAAAAGGCTAGAAATGATTAAAACAAAACTAATCAATGCATACATACTTGAAAAACAAATACACACACTTGAAACACAAATACACACACTTGAAACCCTTACACACTCCTAACCTAATGATCTACAGTGGTCAGATCAGTTGCATTTGGCCACAAGGCCCTACTTTCCTCTTCGACCAAGCTAATGGCTTGTAGCCCTAGCAAACTTGATTTTTGGGGATAACTTCTCCATACTTCATGTTATAATAAAACCAACAACACATCTAGAGGGCCCTTGTGGAGCTAAAAAACATATTTTAAGTGCATGTGGTGTTACTTTGTACAGAATGCCACTTTTGGAGACTATTACATGCCTAATTAGGTCTTATTGAGGCTAGAAGAATACCACAGAGGTTTCAAGGATATATCCAACTATCAAACACCTACATGAGGTTTCTACAGACCATACAAAGCTAACCCAATCAATACCTAAACTTGATCATTCCTAAAACATCATGAAATATGACTTCTACATTGAAACTGGAAGATGCATACATAGAATCCAGGGGGGTCTCATAGAAAGTGTAACTGCCAGAAGAATTAAGCTCTGCTAATCTAGACAATGTTAGAGGACATCAGGAGCATGAAGAATCCAAATGTTTAGAATTTTCCACCGTATAATTTGTCAGATCAAGAAAGCCCTAGTTTGAGGGCAGTGAGTACAAAGTTTAGTCTACAAGCCTAATCCCATCATGTAAAGAGCTCAAATAAATTTTGTTGGGGTTGGTTTGGACCCCTCCAACTACTCCATGCATCACAGTGGACTTTCAAGCTTGAAAACCTTGACTGTCACCTTCTAACTCTCGGTCTGTGCATGATTCTCAAAGCATGCAAATAGAAAACATGAAGAAAATGCCAATAAATGTCATCAAAACCTTCAATATTATTTATTCACCTTGATTTGCACCCATTACAACTATTCCTCATGGGAATTTACATACTGAGATCAAAAATCCAATTTTGGCACACCAAAACACACTATTCCTAACTTCACTCAACCACTCCTCAAGATAGATAACCAAACTCTTAGCTTGGAAAACAATTCTAACCCCTAACTCTCGTTGAGATGACTTGGAGATATTTTCCTTTTCAAGAAAATATCTTCAAGTCTCACTCTCGTATTCACCATTTGGCCTTCTTCATACACATAGGACTTATTTTAGAGGTTACACACAACTTTGCCATGTTTGAATATTTGAAATACAACTGTTATCCATATTTCGCCCCTGTGTCAAATATTGGATTGACCACAATCCCGCATAAGAGGAAACAGAGTCAAAAGGCGGACAGAAAAGGCTTCAAAATTGGCTGTTTAAAGGTGTAAGTGGAGAATGCCAACTGTCAATATGGCGCTTATTCAAGGGTTGAATAAAGAAAAGGTTTCCAAACGAGCACTAGATTGCTGCGTGTCCCAGGGAAAAGTGGACCGTTGGGGAAAAAGTTGGTTATTTGCCCCTTGTTATCTCAAAAGGGGTAAAAGTTGCAAAATGGCCTGCAACTCCGCCCAAGTAAAAAGTCAGCATCTAGGCCCGAGTCAAAGCCAAAGTAGGAATCGGAAGAAAGGGCAAAAGATAAATTGCGGACCCGTAGGCCCGATTTTTGTTCCAATCTGGCTGCCACGTGTCCCATATCAAAAGGGGACCCATTTTTCAAGTTTTTCGCGCCCTCATGTATGGAACCGATACAAACTTCGAAGGGGCATATCTTTCGACTCAGGTCTCAAAATATTACAAATCTAACGCCGTTGGAAATATTTCGGCCTCACCCATGCCATAGAGGTTGTTTCGCTCGGAATGTTTCGGCTTCTGGGAATAGAGTTGCTTCTATCCTTTCATTCCTTTTAGAAACAGATGAGGTTAGGGTTAGGAGGAATACCTGTTGAATGTCGAGATGGTGTGCGCGTACCGTAGAGAAAGATCAGGCTGACTGCAAAGAACTCCTTTTTGTCTTGGAAGGACTACCTGTAAATAAGAACACAAGACCACAAGATTTTGATTAAACAATAAATGAGGAAACTGCCTTGGGCCCAGGAAATATAAAACTTCCCTTCGAAGGTGGTCAGTTCCCCTGCTAATATGAATTAACACAAAAGACTGCAAAATATCAATTAAATTATTTTGTTAAACTGGGTAGGGGGAAAGGCTGGTTTTCTGGTTTTGATCAGAGGAACCGATGGCGGTTATTGATGACCGATGCCGGTTACTGATAACCGATACCGGTGGGTTATAGGATCTTCTTGGTACATATGGTGTTTGTAATAGCTGGCTTTTTTGGATGGTATTAGGAAATGGGATGATTAGGAGTGAAAGAATGACAGTTAGATGCAATGGCACGTTGGGTAGTGGATTCAGAAACGGATTTAGGAGGACTGAGATTCAAGAAACATAAGAAATGTTATGACAAAAGGACATGTAAGATCTGACTTACTGGTTTTGACCGAGATGCAAGTTGATCTCCTTGGTTGCAAACACTTCTGGTTTCTTTACTCGTCTCTGCTCTGTCAAGTGAAGATCTGGACTCTGTTCCTCGCTCGCAATGCTCTCTGTTGATCCAGAAATCCTTTGACTGATCTCTAAAATGAAATTCCGATCCGTTGTTTTGGTTTGGGGAGCCCATTTACAGGGAACCGATGGCGGTTGCGTAACCGACGGCGGTCGAGTAGGAACCGGCATCGGTAAGGAAAAAGTAGGCTATTTTTAGTAAAATAGCCCACCTTCCCTGCTTTTCTCCCGAGAGATCAGTTGCGGGCTTGGTCAAGTGGCTAGAAGGTCGGCTTTTGGTGCGAGTAAGGAGGCATTAGTTATGGATGTGAGTCTAGACCAAGTCATGGGTCTTAATTAGGTTAGTTTAGGGTTAGGGCTAGGTCATGATGAGGTGGCAAAGTGAGGTGGCGGGTAAGGTGATGTGGATTTATCAATTACAAGGTAATTAATAAATAATTGTGTAAAGTTTAGGTAATGAGGTTAGGTTGCGAAATGGGATGCGGGTCACAAGGGGTCGTGAGACACGAATTTGGTGTCTACATTAGCCCCTTATTGTCGTGTAGCTTGTTCTGTAAAGCTGCGCGGACAATAATATGAAGTGGTTTCTCATGTTAAGGATATAGGTAATCCCCCTCAAATCTATCACAGATTGAGTGAACGGGAAATCAGGGATAGGGTTGATAAAGGGTATATGTGGTAGAGAGGATGGTAAGGTGGTGGGGTAGGTCCAAGGAAGCAGACGCATGTTGAAATGCAATAGTACGACTAGGGTACATGATTTGACTAGCAAACCAGCAATGCATAGGCAAAGGTCGATAGTTTATCCAAACAAGGGTGATATAATCCTGGTATCCAAGGCATAGGAAGTAGCTCCAGGGTATATAACAGGTAAGGTACAGGAACGTTTAGGCATGTTCGGCAGTACCAAAATGGTTGGTTTGGTTGAGATAAACGTCACGGTCTAGGTCTAGGCAAAGTTGGTCGACAGATCAAGTCAAGGACCCTAATCATGCTAAAACACGAACAGGTGAGCTCGATTGAACACAAGGTACATGATGGATGGGTAAAATTAAAACGTTGATTATGGGTATGGTATGGAAGTGATACGGCTTTTGGTCAGGCCAAGTGGTTGGGCGGTGGCCCTGGGTCAGGTTAGGTGGGTAGGTTGAGGCCTTGGGTCGGGTCAAATTGTTAGGGCGAGGCCTTGGGTCAGGCCAAATAGGTAGGTTGAGGCCTTGGGTCGGGCCAAATAGGTAGGGCGAGGCCTTGGGTCGGGCCAAATAGGTAGGTTGAGGCCTTGGGTCGGGCCAAATAGGTAGGGCGAGGCCTTGGGTCGGGCCAAATAGGTTAGGGCGAGGCCTTAGGTCGGGCCGAATGGTAGGTTGAGGCCTTGGGTCGGGCCAAATAGGTAGGTTGAGGCCTTGGGTCGGGCCAAATAGGTAGGTTGAGGCCGGAGTACAGAGGTTGGGATTCAGACGATGGGTCCAAACAGAACAAGAGGCCAGATCCCAGGCTGTGATGGGTGATATTGAGTATTACAGGCAGGTATGGGAGAGAGTGACGGTTGCAGATATCTGTTGGAGGCCTTACGGAAACTATATGGTAACAGAGAGCCATAGCTGAGGAGTTGAGGGGTGTAGAGCGATTGAGGTGGATCGCAGGGCATAGGCCGGGTGAGTATGCGAGGATTCCTATAGATCGCGTGCGGCGACAATTTGGATTTGTGCAGGATATACCCCTGGCTTATAGACCATATATGAGGATCGACGCCGGGGCAGCATTCTCACCTCCCCGGCCAACACCTCCAGAAGGGCCTGAAGAGGTAGCAGCCGATCGCAGGGTAATGGATGCGGGAATGACAGAGGCCTATAGATTATGGTGGGTAGCAGAACTGCGAGGCGTACGTGAGCGCCCTGACATAGTGGTGATTACAGCAGAGAGAGAACGTCTGCAGCGTTTGGTTCATCAGCTCCAAACGCAGGTGAATGAGACAAGAGGATTGTTAGTGGTTGCGGAGTCACGGGCGGGGAGACTAGAGGCTGAAGTCCTCCATGCGAGAGGGCGTATTCATATGTTACAGGAGAGATTGGCAGATCAGTGGGCGGTACCAATAGCCGTGGTACCTTTGAGGACAGAGAGGCCCGGCGAGAGGGGTCGACAATCACGATCATCGCCTAGCTCGGGATGAGGCGTGAGGGTCTGAGTAAATGTTAGCAAGGTATAAGAATAAATAAGGATGCCGACCTGCGTGTCGATGATAGAGAAGATGTATTTGTTTAACATATAAATAAAACTGAATATGTATGTTGATTTGAGTTATGATAATAATAAGATTGTTGGTGTTTTGATTTTCGGTGTTTTGAAAAAGGATAAAGAGGACTGTGATTAAATAGAAATACACAAAAATATTTATATTCACCACACAGGATAGGTTATGGTAGGGGATGGTCGAGCTAACCTTGGGAGACACCATGTCTCCAAAGTGCTGCCTACATAGCCCATTGCTCAAAGCAAGGAGGGGCCTCAGACCGATGTAGTTCTCCCTTAGGACCAGGGAGAGGTGAATTCAGGCAATTTGGGTATGGTTTGGCAATTTGTTGGTTGATAAGAATTTGATGTTGATAGGGTAATGTTGTTGGTGTTGGTAAGGTATGGGCGATGTTGATGTAGGTATAGGTAAAGCAAAAGTTAGCTTACCCAAATAGAAGGGAACCATGTCCTGATTAAGATCAACACACAATCCTAGATGCGAGGCAAAGAGGAAAGAGTGCTCCGTAGGTGAAAAGAGCTAAACAAACCACATATTAACATAGGATGAGCTGGAATCCCTAAGTACCTTGCATAGGCGAGAAGTCGATAGGTGAAAAGAGTTGTATAATCACAATATATCGGATATACGTCACATCCCTTGAGTTGAAACAAGTGGTGAGGTGAGGTGGATGATATAACTGAGGTACGCAGAACTTATTACAAAGTGAGTGCTCTGACGAAAGAGAACCTACCCTAAATAGACAAGTCCATGACTCAAAAGTCCTTTTAAATGAGGCTTTTCTTTTATTGAATGTAGACTGATCGATGCGGGAAGTCTACAGGGGATATTGATTGTATTATTCTTGAGGTCTTCACGAAGCTGATCAATGCGAGAAGCTTCTGATAAAGGTTGACTGTGTATAGCTGTCCTTCGAGGGAGCAGTCTATTTATAGTAGCAGATATGATTGTAATGCATAGCTGTCCTTCGGGGGAGCAGTCTATATATAATAGCAGCAATAGTTCGGCATATAGCTGTCCTTCGAGGGAGCAGTCTATATTTAATTTAAATGACTAGATGTTCATTTGGCGTGAAGCATCTAGTTAGTAGGAAGTTTGACTCAAGAAAATCCCATAAGAATACGGCTTATTTTAATACTTTTGAAGTCATGGACTAGACTAAAAAGGGGAAGGCATCATCAAGGGGAGGTGAGGATCAAACTGTGTGAGCTTGATTGTTATTATGAAGTGTAGGAAACAGAGTGTACGTAGTGGTAAGTGAGCTCAAGGGACGAGCGGCAGGTAGATAAGAAGTGATATATCACTAATTTCAATAGTAGAATGGTCGAAGATGCAAGGCATTAAGGGGTTCAGGCTCAGGTTTACCATTAAGCGAAGCTAAACGATAAGTACCAGATCCATAGGTATGAGTGATTATATAAGGCCCAATCCAATTGGGAGCAAATTTTCCACGTTTGCTCTTTTCTAGTTTGGTTACATGTTGATTCTCTTTGAGAACAAGATCACCAACCTTAAAGGTACGCTCATGAAGTCGCTTATCATAAGCACGTTTAATGCATTTTTGATAGATTTGAAGGTGATCAAGCGCTGTAAGACGGCGTTCGTCAAGAAGCTCCAATTGGGCTAACCGTTCTCGGCGGAAATCATCGTTGGTGAGAATATCCTGAAGAGATATTCTAAGGGAGGGTATTTGTATTTCGACAGACAAAACAGCCTCGGTACCGTATACCAAAGAAAAAGGTGTGGCATTAGTAGAGGTACGAATGCTAGTACGATAAGCCCAAAGGGCAAAGGGAATGTGATCGTGCCAATTTTTTCCGGATTCATTGACAACTTTCATGAGGATTTTGGTTAGTGTTTTATTAGAGGACTCGGCTTGCCCATTGGCTTGTGGATAGTAAGGTGATGAGAAACTAAGTTTGATACCAAAGTTGTCACAAAGGTCTTGCAACAACTTGTTTTTGAAAGATTTTCCATTATCTGTTATCAGGCGGTGAGGAACACCAAAACGACAGATAATGTGGTGGTTAATGAACTCGACAATTTTTTCTTTTTTGATTGAAATGAGTGGAATAGCCTCCACCCATTTTGTGTAATATTCGGTCGCTGTGAGTATCCAACGGTGACGTTGTGAAGAGGTTGGGTGAATCTCACCAATAAGGTCTAAACCCCATTGTGAGAAGGGCCAAAGATCTCGAGCGATCTGGAGCGGGTGGCTAGGAGTATGTTGAAGGTTGGCATGTTGCTGACACATAACACAACGCTTAACATATTCGTAGCAGTCGTTATTGAGAGTAGGCCAATAATAACCAAGGCGAAGGATTCGTTTGGCCACGGCAAGGCCGCTAAAATGTCCACCACAAATACCGTCATGGACCTGTTGGATGGTATGAGTGGCCTCCGCGCCAGTTAGACAGCGAAGGAGGATACCATCAAAGCCACGTTTATAGAGGAGTCCCCCCATGACAACATAACGTGAAACACTTTTAAGAAAAGCACGTTTGCCGTTACTAGTAAGGTCAGGTGGGAGGACAGAGATTGTAAGGTAGTCGTGGAATTGGTGGTACCAGGTATCCTGTGAATTAGTGGACACAGTATTTATCATACAAACTACCGGGGTTGAATAGGATGGGGCAAAAAGTTGTTGGACCACGACGAATAATTCAGAGTCAGTTGGCGCGGCGGGAATTTGCGAGGCTAAGCAAGCCATAGTATCCGCAAATTTGTTAGTGGAGCGGGGAATGGTTTGTATAGAATAGTGGGTAAATAAAGCTAGAAGTGAATCCACGTAGTGTTTGTATTTTTGAAGTTCCTCGTTTTTGCATTGGTAGACGCCCATAACTTGATTGACTACCAATTGAGAGTCGCCAAAAATGTTGATAGATTTGATACCTAAGTGTAACGCAACTTGGAGACCCAGAACAAGGGCCTCGTATTCCGTTGTATTATTAGTGCAAGGGAAATCAAGTCGGAATGAAAGAGGCATAGGTTCAGCGTTGAGAGGAATGAGAACAACGCCGACTCCTCCGCCGCGCTGGCATTTAGATCCATCGAAGAAGAGGGTCATTGGGTACGACTCCTCTGTGAGGGAAAGAGTAGCGATGAGTTCGTCGGGAAATGTGAAATTGGTAAATTGTTCCCCTGGTAAAGGAGCGTCCGCAAGTTGGTCTGCGATGGTTTGTCCTTTGATTGATTTCTGGTGGATAAACTCAAGGTCGAGGTCTACGAGAAGCATGAGCCATCTAGCAATGCGTTGGTTCAGATGAGGTTTGGCATACATGTAATGGATGGGGTCTGTATTGGTGATGACGAAAGTCTTGTGATTTAGAAGGTAGTGTCGGAGTTTGGTGGCCACGAATGATAGGGCAAGGCACAATTTTTCTACATGTGTGTACCTAGTCTCATAGTCCACCAAAGTACGACTTATATAATAAACGGCTTGTTCGTGATTCTCAGAGTCACGATGTGCAAGCATGGCTCCTACAGCGTGGTCGGTGGCGGAAAGGTAAAGGTAGAAAGGGCGGTTGTCTTGGGGTGGGATAAGCACGGGTGGCTGCAAGAGATAGGATTTGAGAGCTTCGAAGGCTTGGTGACATTCTTCGCTCCATTGGAATGCAATATCCTTTTTAAGGAGGTGATGGAAAGGTTGACACCGATCCGAGAGTTGGGAGATGAAACGTCGGATAGATTGGAGCTTACCTTGTAAACTACGCAATTGTTTGATATTTTTGGGTTGGGGGCATTTCTAGGATAGCTTTGACTTTAGATGGATCGACCTCAATGCCACGCAAAGAGACGATAAAGCCAAGAAGTTTTCCCGAAAGAACACCAAAGACACATTTCTTCGGTTGAAGGCGGACAGAATATTGTAACAGGCGATCAAAAATAATGGTTAAAACATCGAGATGTTCACTACGATGTTTAGACTTGCCGAGAAGATCGTCGACATAGTCTTCAAGGATAGTGTGCATAATGTCATGAAAAATGTAGGTCATAGCCCGCTGATAGGTAGCACCAGCATTCTTAAGGCCAAATGGCATGACACGATAACAGAAGGTTCCCCAAGGAGTTATGAAGGCAGTTTTGTGTTGATCGGCAGGGGCAACCAAAATTTGGTTGTATCCTGAAAAGCCATCCATGAGAGAAAGCATTTCATGGCCCGCAGTGAGATCAACAAGTTGATCAATACTTGGGAGGGGGAAGTCATCCTTGGGGCAAGCGAGGTTAAGATCCCAGAAATCTGTGCATATCCAAAGTCCCCCTGTCGCTTTAGTGACAGGCACGATGTTAGAAATCCATTGAGGATAGTCAATAGGCAAGATGAAGGAAACAAAAAGGAGTCGTTGGAGCTCCTCTTTGACCAAGAGAGCAATGCGTGGATGCATTTTTCTCAATTTCTGTTTGACTGGTTTGGAAACGGGGTTTAGGGTGATGTTATGGACGGCGATAGTAGGATCAATTCCTGGCATGTCAGCGTAAGACCATGCGAAAGCTTGGTTACGAGCACGGAGAAAGGTAGTAAAGGCGGCTTGTTCTGATGTGTTAAGGGATTGTCCAATCTTCACAATGTGAGGATCCTCCTCCGTGTGGATATTGATTTCTATGGTAGATTCGTTCAACATAGTTTGGGTTTCAGATGGTAAGGCTCGTTGAATATAAGAATCATCCGCGCCAAGGTAAGTGAGGATGGAGTCGTCATCTTGGCATTCAACAATATTAATCAAAGGCGAATCCTCTTCGATCATGTCTGGATACAGAAGGGGAAGAGAAGATGGGTCCTCATCATCGCGTTGATAAGTGAGAGGACCTATGAAGATAGCATTTATGAAAAAAAAAAAAGTTAGGGGGGATGGATTCAGGGTCTATAGATTTTGTGGGCGATGATGGCAAAGTGGGTGATGATGGTTTGGTAGGGGCGACGTCTTCTTCTTCCAGGATACAGCTGACAGGAGGTGTCTCCTGTGTAGGTGTTTCGGGAAAACCGAGACCACTGCGATCGTTATGTTTACGGGTAGTCACGGGAATGAGTGTATGTTGGCCTTGTTCGTAAAGGCCAAAACCAAAGCCTTTCCACGCACAACGAGTCAAGAAGGTGAGGGTGAAACAACGATTTGTCAAGTATTGAAAATCGGATTGGAAAGGAACCACACCAAGAGAAGGTTCAGGGGTAATGGAGGATGCGTCAACACCCCCATACGTTAGGTTAGTGCGGCAATAGGGTGGTCTGTAAGAGATTATCTCCCCCACGCGACGGTCGTAGGTGGGATGTGCATGTAATTGTCCGTACTCCTGCGGGGTAGGGAAAGAACTAACGTTATATAGGTGGTACTCCCCCAGCATAAGGCGCTGAAAAACATCTACTAAGGGGTCGGAGGTTGGAATGTTAGCTGCGGGAAGGGAAGCGGTTTTTGCGATGGTGGTTTCATCAATTGAAGGTGTAGGCGCGGTTGGGGTGGATGGTTGAGATACATTTGAGGAGGACGGTTGAGTTGAATGTATGGGTGTCTTGATTGGTATAAGCACATCGTTAGGGCGGTATAACATATTGCAGGTTTTAAAGGGGGGAGGGTCAGCTTTTACGGTGTAAGACTTCCCCTCGTACTCAAATTTTATGCATCTATGTAATGTTGAGGGAACACATCCCATGGCTCGGATCCAAGGACGACCCAGCAATATATTATATTGGAACTCTCCCTCAAGGACATAGAAGAGTTCGGGTAAAGTACGTGGTCCTACGCGAATGTTGAGGATCACGGTGCCTAAGGTAGAAGTAATAGCGTCATTGAATGACCGCAACATGATGGGGTTGGCACACATGCAACTAGAAGGGATGTTCATCTGTTGGAAGGCTTTTGAAGAGATGATGTTTAGGCTAGCGCCCCCGTCAATCATAACCCGACGTACTCGAATGTCCCGGACGTAAGCGGAGATGAAAAGGGCAGGGTCGGGATCTTCTGTACCAAAGTCGACAATTTCATCTTCAGAGAAACTGACTGCAGCAGCTTGTTGTACAGAGACAGAAGTGGTTGGGGCAGTGGGTTGTTTGGTGAGAGAAGCAACGTGATTGGGTGTTAGAATGGAGGTAACAGGCAGGGTTTCATTAGGCAAAACCTCTATCCCTTGAAGGATCTCAACGAGAGCTTGTCGATGAGATTCAGAAGTCTGAATGAGATCATACAGTGTCATTTTTACGGGCGATTGGTGAAGCTGTTTAATCATATTTCGGTGGGCAATGCCATTTGAGACGGGATAGGCGGGTCCGCGAATGACCACTTTAGGTGGTAGTGCAATCGGGATGTTTGACGGAGAAAGAGATGCCGCAGGTGTGTTTTCTTTTGCTTTCCCATTGTTTTTCTGCCTTCGAGTAGCGACACTAATCATATTAATCTCGTAGACCTGAGATGAGGAAGATGGTGGGGATAACTCATGGTCTTCAAGAGGTGGGGTTGTAATAATGATAGATCTTGGTGAGGCGGGGACAGATGGTATAGGAGAGGGAATGGAAACTAAAGGTCTCTCCCTTCGTAAGTTGTCTTTCTTAATCTTTCTATCCGGGAGAGGTGACTGGCGAAGGATGGTTTTTAGAGCTTTGCATCCCTCCACATCATGTCCTGGTGTGCGGTGATAAGCGCAGATTTTAGACTCATCGTAATCCATAGGTCGGGGCTTAGACGGGTCATAAGGTCTAAGTGGAGGTAGGGAAATGGTCGCATTCTCCACCAACATAGCAAGGATTTTGGCGTAAGATCCTTTGAGTGGGTCAAAATCGGAAGAGGATGATGGTATTGATTGTGTGGGTTTTGGTAATGTTTGGGCATGGTTAGTTCGTATGGGTGGCGGTTTAGCCGAGGGGTGTTGATACATGGTTTTTACTAAACGTGATTTCTTTGGCGCAGAAGCTATGTTGGATGATGAGGCCGCAGATGACGTGGTATCAGAAAACAACCATGGGGAAATAGGAGTAACTGAAAACAAATCTTTTGATGATGGTATTTGTTTAGGGTTGATAGGTGGACAGGATACGCGGAGTGACGGTGTTGCTATACCCTGGAATTTCTGTATAGGTGCGGAAGGCGTAAGTTGTTCTGAAGAAAACGCAGGAGGTATGATATATTGATGTAAGGTAGAGGGATGGGGTCCCAATATGGAAGGTAGGTATGACGATGATGGTTTTGATTGTGATAGGGGTAGGGATTGAGTTTGTCTCCTAGGCGACGTAGCGGATTTATTTTTGGATAGATCGAGTCGCTTAGGCGGGTGCGTTAGACTGGGCATTGGTGAGGTCCTAAGCGTATGGGAAGATCTGGCTAAGTTGATAGAAGTGGACGGGGCATTTGGTAGAGGTGAGGGGGGTGAAGGCGAGAACAGGGGCATTTTAAGCTTCTGTAAGCACTTCGGGTATATGGTGGAGACATCAGGATCAGTCATTTGCATTTGAGTAGAAAAAGGGGTACTCAAACGTTCCCATAGGGCCTGTCTATCTTCTATGGAATGACAGTCTCCAGGTGTGATTTGTAATTTTGGTACAGAAGAAAGGTGGGTTGTAATTCCAATTTCCAGTCCATTGCGGGTGTGACACAGGAGGTAGATGAGGCACTGTATCAATAGATGTTAAGAGGTCAACCGGTCGTTGAAAAGATTTAGGCGATGAGGGACTAATAGGTAGGAGGGCGTGTTCGAGGGGATCTGTCACGTTTAAAGAATGTGTTGATGTTAGTGTAAGAGATTTCTCGTCTAAGGATGTCAAAAGGAGTGGTGAGCCTTCCTCTTGTGTAACAAGAGTGGTAGAAGGGGACGTTTGGGAAATAGATAAATTAGATAACATCCGCTCACAGTCTTGTAGGGATGTGGTGTAAGAAGACTCGTTGATGAGAAGAGAAGTCCGGGCAGTTAACTCTTCTATGGGTAAAGGAATGATTTCACTTTGGCTTGATGGTGGTGAAGGAGGTTCAAACTCCTGTGTTAGTGGAGAGGCTTGATTTGAAATTTTTTCAATAGAGGCTTTTGGCTGAGAATCGAAGACTGCATGGATCTCATGAACACTCTCCTCGGCTAAGATATCTTGGTTCACGTTACTGTTGGACGAGTGATTCGGGAATGGCTTGTTGAAAATTTTCAGATTTCGGTTAGCAGGGGCGTTAGGATTATCGAGGGTTATATCCCCTGCGTCAACCATTTCCTGCACTATGTTTTTCAACATCTTGCAGTTTTCATGACTATGTCCTTTTATGCGGTGAAAGTTAGAAAAGTCATTTTCTTTGTACCAGGAAGGTATTGCGCGGGTGGAGTCAAACCCAGAGTGAGGTTTAACAGGGGGCAAGGTGATAGCCCCAGCTTTGAGCAATTTCTCCAGGATGACGCCATAAGTTTCTCCCAAGGGAGTGTAATTGGTGGGCTCGGCTTTGTACTTATAAGTGGTTTTCCGGCGGAGTATTGGACGGTGTTTGAGATTTGACCATTACCGCGTGGACAACTCCTTTTGATTTAGAAGAAGTGGACGCGTGAGGAGTGGTGGTGTTTGGCTTGTTGGTAGAATCAGGAGTTCGGAAATTAGGGTTTTTGTTACGCAACCGCAATTTCTCTTCTTCTAAGGCTCGAATTTCTAGCTTCCGAGCCATGGTAAAGGCCTCGTCGAATGTGCGGAAAGTTTGAATTTGGAGGGTAGGGGAGATGTGCTTAGCGCAGGCCCGCGTAAATAGTTCGATGAGTTCGGTTTGAGGCAAGACATACGTAAGTTGGTTGATAAGACCCCGCCATCGTCCAACGAAATCTGCGATAGATTCGTCTTCAAATTGTCGGATGGCATAGAGGTCAGTGATAGATACTTTCTTGGCAATGTTAATGGAGAAATGATCCAAGAAAGATTGGGCTAGTTGGTTAAAAGAGAAGATTGAGTGCTGGGTTAAAGCACTATACCACTCCAAGGCAGGTCCTGATAAGGACATGGGAAAGGTGCGGAGTAACAAGGCATCATCATGGGCAATCAAATAACAAGCATGTCTAAATGATCGCAAGTGTTGTTGAGGATCCTCTTTACTGTTAAAACGAGTAAACTTTGGCAACTCCCATTGAGGAGGATATGAATGAAGGGGGACAGAAGGGTGAATGGGCTCCCGACAAACTTGCTCGTATGTCAAGGCGCTACGACTTCCTGAAACGGAAGCCTCCAGGTTTTGCATTTTGTCCATCATTTGTTTGATGAAATCTGTGGTTGGATGAGGTGATGGTGCCACAGAATAGGGATGTCCCATATAAGGTGTTGAGGTTTTTGGATACGTGTATGGGAATGAAAAGGTAGGCGGAGCTTGAGAAAGAAAGCTCGTGTGAATAGGTGGCAGAGAGTAAGTCATGAATGGAGTGGTCTGAAAGAGAGATGAGATAGGGGCAGTTGGTGGTAACGATACGTGAGGTCCAAGGTTAACCAAAGGAAAGCTAATCGGGGTCGTATGAACCTCTGAAGCTGTCGGATTGGGAGACGGGGCTAGTGATGCAGGAAGTAAGGTATTGTTATCAGGAGGAGTGGGAGCTAAATGAGCAGCTATACTAATAGGCATGCCAATAAGGAGCTGACCATCAGGCGTACGGTCAGGGGTACGAGACAAATAGTATTGTACAGCGCTGGGATTAGCATCCAGAAATTTGGCAAAGTCCTTGTCTCCTACAGGAATTTGGGGGATCTCATTGGTGTCCGTAGGGTTCCCTATAGAATGTGAAGGGGGTGATTCAGGCAGAGACACAGAGCAGGCATGTGAAACCATGGCGGTGGCTTGCTTCCGAGTGATGACAACCATAGACCAGAACACACAGGAAAGTTTCAATCTATCAAGAACAAAAACAACCTCAGAATGGTGAATTTGGCAAGTTGTTGGTTTGTCAGGGGCTGATGAAGACAGTAACCGATATCGGTTTAGTAACCGGTGTCGGTCACAGATCAAACGACGTCGGTCCCTTAAGATTTTGATTAAACAATAAATGAGGAAACTGCCTTGGGCCCAGGAAATATAAAACTTTCCTTCGAAGGTGGTCAGTTCCCCTGCTAATATGAATTAACACAAAAGACTGCAAAATATCAATTAAATTATTTTGTTAAACTGGGTAGGGGGAAAGGCTGGTTTTCTGGTTTTGATCAGAGGAACCGATGGCGGTTATTGATGACCGATGCCGGTTACTGATAACCGATACCGGTGGGTTATAAGATCTTCTTGGTACATATGGTGTTTGTAATAGTTGGCTTTTTTGGATGGTATTAGGAAATGGGATGATTAGGAGTGAAAGAATGACAGTTAGATGCAATGGCACGTTGGGTAGTGGATTCAGAAACGGATTTAAGAGGACTGAGATTCAAGAAACATAAGAAATGTTATGACAAAAGGACATGTAAGATCTGACTTACTGGTTTTGACCGAGATGCAAGTTGATCTCCTTGGTTGCAAACACTTCTGGTTTCTTTACTCGTCTCTGCTTTGTCAAGTGAAGATCTGGACTCTGTTCCTCGCTCGCAATGCTCTCTGTTGATCCAGAAATCCTTTGACTGATCTCTAAAATGAAATTCCGATCCATTGTTTTGGTTTGGGGAGCCCATTTACAGGGAACCGATGGCGGGTTGCGTAACCGACGGCGGTCGAGTAGGAACTGGCATCGGTCAGGAAAAAGTAGGCTATTTTTAGTAAAATAGCCCACCTTCCCTGCTTTTCTCCCGAGAGATCAGTTGTGGGCTTGGTCAAGTGGCTAGAAGGTCGGCTTTTGGTGCGAGTAAGGAGGCATTAGTTATGGATGTGAGTCTAGACCAAGTCATGGGTCTTAATTAGGTTAGTTTAGGGTTAGGGCTAGGTCATGATGAGGTGGCAAAGTGAGGTGGCGGGTAAGGTGATGTGGATTTATCAATTACAAGGTAATTAATAAATAATTGTGTAAAGTTTAGGTAATGAGGTTAGGTTGCGAAATGGGATGCGGGTCACAAGGGGTCGTGAGACACGAATTTGGTGTCTACAGAGGTATGAAACTTTAATTTTGAGGAGGATAGGTGAAGAAAAATGGAGGAAACATCTTCGGGCCTTCAATGCAGGATCCATCTGTCTCAACAACCAGATCAGATTCGATTTGTTTCTGCCATTTCCTCTTACTTCAAGGCGTTGAACCAAGGATTGATGCAGTAAAGACGGATTTGGGGGAGAGATTTCATCAGAGGCATTAACAACGGTGGTTGAACTTCAACCTGATTTTCCCACTTCTCTCTCTTTTCTTCTTTCAGGTTGAATCTATAAATACAGAGGCAAGATTCGTTGTAAAGGGTTGGACATTCTTTGTTTTGCAGGCTCCCTCCTCCTTTTAGCAAAGGGATCTATGGGGTTCAGGCCTTCTATCAAAATTGCATTACGTTTCTACCTCTTGGCTACTTTGTAATGGATTGTATCAATCTACAAAGCAATAAAACACGTCTGTGATTGATTTTAGATCCTCTCTTGTCTCTTTTGCTTTCATCTGGTCTTCCATTATATATCTGGCTATCTGTGTTTGTTTATTGTATGCATTTTGTTGGTTTGTGTCTATTAGCAAAATAAGTGTTCATCATTCCTTTGGTGCATCACCTCGTAGTTTAGTTTTGTTTTAATTTTTGTATTCCTTCTATCCATGTATCCTTGGTAAAGTTTAGATTAGGATTAAGAATAGATCCTCTGCAAGTTTCTATGTATGCACCTAAACAGAGGAATAAGGAACCAACCTTCAATCTGGAGAGCTTTCCCATTTTGCAAGGTCCTACACCTTGGGGAAAGTTCAATGTTATGCAATCACACCAAATGACTCTGCCTTGGAAAGGAAGACTTGTAGAACTCATTTGGGGGTGATGTGATTTCGCGTTAACAACATTTAGAGGGAAATGGCACAACTACACCTAACACAATCTACATTCAACCCAAAACATGACAAACACTCAAGACAAACTATTAATGCTCCTACATCATTCTACTAAGGAGCAAAAGAAGCTTGCTTCATGGATTTTTGTTCTTCATTAGTTCTTCAACACTTGTGCCCAACTTGAGAAGGTTATTTGCAGTCAGCCATGTTGCATCTTCAGCTAGTAAGTTCTTCCATTTGATCAGGTACTGGTAGTATTATTTTTCTCTTTTCTTTTTGCCCACTTTCTTGTCTAAGATAACTTCCACTTCCTTTGGTGTCTCCTTAGGCATTTGTTGCTCCCATTGAACTACTTCTTCACTCCCTATTTCAGGTTCATTTGTTGCTTGTTCCTCACCTTTGTATGCATACAAGTCTTCAACATTAAGGATTGGAGAGATTCCAATCCCCTTAGGTAATTCTATCTCATATGCATTATTGGAAAAATTTCTTAGCACCTTACATGGACCAATCTTTTTCACTTTCAGCTTATTGTACTCTCTTTTAGGGAACTTTTCAATTCTAAGGTGGGCAAGAACAAGGTTGCCAATATTGAAACTCACCTCCTTCCTTTTTTGATCTACTCTCTGCTTGTATTTGATGGTATTCTCCTCAAGCTTGCTCTTCACTTGTTCATGCAAACTTTGCATTGTCTTGACAAACTCCTCTGCATCCGCACTTCTTGCATCCATCTTACCTAAGTCTCTCAGCTCATATACACCCCCAGGATGTATTCCATACAAGATTTGGAAAGGACTCATCCTTGTACTTTTTTTAGAAGAGTCATTGCACGCAAATTATCTTATGCAAGTGCAAGATCCCATTGTTTTGGGTGCATGCTTACTAGAATCCTTAGGATGTTTCCAAGACTTTTGTTGACAACTTTAGTATGACAATCAGTCGTAGGATGCTACGCTAAGCTAAAGCTCAAATGTGCTCCCAATTGCTTCTAGAGGTTCTCCAAAAATGCCCAACAAATTTTGTATCCCTGTCTGAAACAATGCTTCTAGGCAATCCATGCAATCTTACAATTTCTTGAAAGAACAAATTGGCTATGTGAGTTGCATAACTTGTCTTTGTGCATGGAATAAAGTGAGCCATTTTTGTGAACGTATCTACCACCACAAATATAGAATCATGATCTTTTTGTGTCCTAGGTAAACGAAGTATAAAATCCATGCTTATGGAATCCCAAGGTCTGTTGGGAATGGGTAGTGGCTGGTACAGTCCTGCATTCTAACTACTTCCCTTGCTATATTGACACACTTTTCACTTCTCCATAAACCTCTTGACATCATTTCTCATCCCTGGCCAATAATAATGAGTGGTCGGCTATATTAGTGTCTTATTCTACCAAAAATGTCCTGCCATGCTGCCATTGTGTTTCTCATTTAACAAATTCTCCCTCATGGAACTCTGTGGAATGCAAAGCTAATTGCCTTTGAACAATAGTCCCTCTTGAATCATGAAATCTAACCAAGGAGTTCTATCTCCCATGATTGGGTTCTTACAAGCATTGTATGCTTCCTTGAAGTTTGCATCTTCTTGGTACATCTCCTTCAAATCTTCAAATCCTAGGATGTTCAGTTGAGATTCTTGCAAAACCAAAACTCTCATGCTCAAAGCATCTGCAACCTTATTAGTCTAACCTTTCTTATGTTTGATAGTGAATGTAAAACTTTGAGGTAGTGAGTGCAAAGTTTAGTCTACAAGCCTAATCCCATCATGTCAAGAGCTCAAATAAATTTTGTTGGGCTTGGTTTTGACCTCTCCAGCTACTCCATGCATCACAGTGGACTTTCAAGCTTGAAAACCCTAACTGTCACCTTCTAACTCTCAGTCTGTGCATGATTCTCAATGCATGCAAATAGAAAACATGAAGAAAACACCAATAAATGTCATCAAAACCTTCAATATTCTTTATTCGCCTTGATTTGCACCCATTACAACTATTCCTCACGGGAATTTACATATTGAGATCAAAAATCCAATTTTGGCACACCAAAAGACACTATTCCTAACTTCACTCAACCACTCCTCAAGATAGCTAACTAGACTCTTAGCTTGGAAGATAGTTATAACCCCCAACTCTCGTTGAGGTGACTTGGAGATCTTTTCCTGAAAAGGAAAAGATCTTCAAGTCTCACTCTCATATTCACCATTTGGCCTTCTTCATACACAAAGGCCTTATTTTAGAGGTTACACACAAATTTGCCATATTTGAATATTTGAACTACAACATTTGGAGGAAAATGGCACAAATACACCTAACACAATCTACATTCAACCCAAAACATGACAAACACTCAAGACAAACTACTGATGTTAGATTTTAAATGGTGTTTTATATCAATCAATTTTTTAAATGTGTTTTAAAGTTTTTTTCATGTTTGGGATTTTTAGGTTTATGTAGACGCAAAATCACACACATACTACTATTTTACTATACCGCCAAGTAGTTGTTTTATGTACATATATTGAGTAAGAAAATTATTTACTGGTGACACACTTCCTAGTTTGTCTTCTTGCTTTGATTGTTTCGGTTGTTTTTATCTCTCACACTTATCACTTCTACACCCTATTCTGTTCAGGTCACATGGATCCTTGTCTGTCAGTCTTCTCACATTTGTTGTTAGTTATCTTGGGACGCTAGTGCCTAGGACTGGACACTAGCGCCTAGGCGCTCTTGTCCTCTTTGTTTTTTTTTCACTTTTTTGACATTTGTGGTCGGCCTTTTTGGTTTTGTTACTCCTATCCCGAGGTCCTAGTTGGCATGTCGTTTCACTAGTGTCTAAATTCAAATAAGAGGTCCTTATATAAACACAACATACATACCATTATTATGGCAAGAAATTTATTAAGGGCTATCTATCTACATATTATCAAAGGGACTCCATTCTTGGGCTTATTACTCTACATACTCTACATAGGAAGGGGAAGTTCTAAATTCCATCCACACATTTTACATTCTATCTAGCTACAATTTGCTATCTTAGTGTCATTGGTGCAAGGGCGACCTAAGGACATGATTTTACACACACACACATCAAACTATATGGAGTTTGAGATGTAGTGCGGCGCTCAGTCGTAAGTTCACTCCATCGGGTGACCGCCAAGGTTAGTCGTATTCCCCATTTTGTATCTTTTCTTTATAAGAGTTGATGTGTTTTGGGGTTTTGCATGATATTATTTATTTTGTAGATTACCAACAAATTCGGTGATCTTCCAACAACTTGTACAGGCGATCAACAATGAAGGATAGCGAAGCCCTAACGACACCAAAAAAATCATGTTCCAACTCTTTGCGCAGTCACAGGCACCTACAAAAGATCTCTGACACCCAAACACCCCTAGCTAAGCCATTCTGTGAGATCCAAAATTTATATCGAGTGTTTACAGAATTATGCCCAGTATTTTCATCAGTTGTTCTAATTCAAGTAGACTTTGGGATAAGTGAAAATAAGATAAGTGCCCTATCTCTCTCATTTTCTTACGCAGTTACATCTTTAGATTTCTTCTGCATATTGTATTATGTTGCATATCATTGTAGTGACTCTAAAATTATATTTAATATTCAAACTTTATTAAATCAGTTTGAGGTATCCAAGTTTTGGGATTTGGGTTTCAATATTTTTGAGGTTTTTTTATTTGGAGCTTACGAGTTTTAAGGTTCATGGTTTTCTATTTCTATTTTTATTTTTAGGGTTTCCATGTTTTTACTTTTAGGTTTTAGGGAAGATTTCTATCACTCATTTTTTAAGGTTTTTTGGGTCTAGGTTTTTGAGTTTTTAGATTCGCGTTTTTAAGGTTTTCAAGTTTGAGGTTTTGAGTTTTCGGTTTCATGGTTTAATTTTTGCATGTTATGGATTTTAGTTTAATCATGTTTCGGGGGTGTTTTATATCAATGTAATTATTTTTTGTTTTCAAGGTTTTGTAGACTAAATCATGCACTTTGGGTATTATTTAGTCTCGGTTTCATACTACTATTCATATGATTTTTAAGTGAAGAAAGTACTAATTAACCCCAGTCTTTTGACTGTTTTTACCTTGTTTCTATCATCACTACCAACCTCCCACACATAAATGCGCAATCTATTTTGTCCTTTTGCATTATTTTATCCCTGACTGGGGCATTCAGGCCAGTATTGGAGCGTCCACAGGCACCCTAGTCCCATTCGAGGCACCCTAATCTTTTTCCCACATTACTTCCATCTTTTGGGCACTTTCTAGTTATTTGAGATTTCTATATTTTTTGGTGGTCGGCCTCTTCGGGGCTAATTACGAAATTAGATCAACATAACCATATAAATATAAAGTTATGATACCATAATGAAGGACCAAGCACTAGGCACTACTATTATCACTTGAGGTTGCATTCCATCTAAGGCATCTAGATCTCATTTGCATCCATCTAGCTTCATCACAAGGGACAATGCTAGTTCATCTACATCACACGTCATAAGAGGGAAGTTTGTTCTATTCCATCCACCATTTTATTACATTTCTACACATAGTTATTGCTCACTACTTCAACAAAGTGCGACTGACACAAGAGCAATTAAGGTATGATAACACACACACATAGAACTACATCGGGTCTGAGATGTAGTGCAACGCTCAGTTAGTAAGTTCACCATTATGGCCGCTGAGGACAGCTTGACCCCTTCATTTGCATTTTTATTTTTTAGGGTTTGATGCTTGTTTTGGGGTTTTGCAGGGCTCTTCTTCATCAAGGATTATTAGCGACATACAATGCAACTCAGTGATATTGACATGATAGACAGTGAAGGCTTCGCATCACCTTACAACCCTGAAAATCTGGTTCTTGGACCTCCTGCACAGACTTGGGTGCCTAGAACTCAGACTAGGGTGCCCATACGCACCCTGATCCTGTCAACACTAAAATTTTCCTTCGTAATTTCTATTTCATTAATGTATGTATTAGGAATATGATGTTGTTAAGTATAATTAGTAGTAGCATCCGATAGAAGATAACGGCACTGCCAGTACGCCGCCGCCAATAATGTATAGTACGGTAATAGTTAAAAGTACAATAGGAATGTTGTGGTAAAAAGTAAATATTTGTCGTAAGTGGTCCGGTAATGTTAAAATGTCAAAGTTGGGGTAAGTAGAGAAGTAGGGTCTACATAATTAGAAATTAGAAATATTATATTGGTAATAAGGACAATGAGTGAGGTCATAAATATTTTGTGTATTTTATTTGTAAAAAGTCTAAAAATGTGGAACCCATGTGAAATGATAAGGTTTATCTTATCTTAAAAGATAAGCTTACATGTACATATAAGAGTTAAGGTATGAAATATGATTCGTCAGAGTAGATTTCTTATCCTATCTTACAGATAAGATGGATAAGCCTGAAAGTTCTATAAATAAAGAGGCCACCCCCTTCATTTAGCATATAAGAAAGTAATGAGAAATATTGTATGAGTAAGTGTGTAAAGGAAGTCATCATTTTGAAGGTGTGTTAAAGAAGCCATTAAGAGGTGTAATTGTAAAGTTTCTCCCATAGTTATTATTGGAAGGCAAGTGAAGTCAGTAACACTTGAAGTACTTCATGGGTGAGATTGTAACAATTTCATGTTGATATTATAATTTACACTGATATTTTAGATTTATCATCATTCCTTCTTATCATAGTCTATGGTATTCTTGTGTTATATTTGTTGTGTTTCCAGATTACATCCACCAAACTAAAGGCCGTGCATTAGTAAATAATCATATCACGAGGAGTTCCCGGTGAAGAATTATCATAGTGCCGGATTGGTGTTGACATTTTGGTTCCGTTGCCGGGACCATTCCTCGTTGGTGGATTTTCTAGAGAGATATTCCCATTTAGTCAAAAATCATTTGGAGGGTAAGCTTGTTTTTACTGTGCATAGTAGTTACTATGGTAAAGTCATTTTTTGTCGTGAATAGTATTTACCACAGTAAAGTCACTTTTTACCATGAATAGTATTTACCGCAGTAACTTCACTTTTTACTGTGAATAGTGTTTACCACAGTAAAGTCAGTTTTACCGCAGTAAGTCAAGTTTTGCCATAGTTTACCGTGGTCATTTCTATTTTCTATTATAGTGATTCCAATTATTTGTGCACATAAGTCTTGTTGATTGTACTTGTGGGTTGGTATTTCACTGTGGTTACTTTTGGAAATGAGGAAGATTCCTATTTTTTCAGCCTAATCTAATGAAGATACTTCCTCTTTCATTCAAGAGTTTAAACGATTTTGTATTTGTAATGGCCTTATAAAAAGGGAACAATAGACTGAATTTTTTCCTATCTTTTTTTATGGTTCAGCCCTTATGTGGTTTGAAACACTAGGTGATAATATGAAAAACTCATGGGATTTATTAACTGAAAGTTTTCTTGAAGAATTTGGTGAATAACAGAAATATGCAGATCTCATGATTGATATCACAAAGCTATCCCAAGAAGAGAAAGAGAAGATAAGGGATTATCATGCTCGTGTTCTAGAGCTAATAAGGGAGCTCGATGCCCAGATCCGGAAGGAAGGATTAACAGATGGGTTGATGAATGGCGTGGATAATCTCCCCTGTAAGCACTTCATTCTTGGGATGAAGCCAAAGATCAAACAACGAGTGAAGTATGACCACCCAACTACCATTGAACAAACAAAGGAGATTGCAAGAAGGTAAAAAGAAAACATGGAAGAGGATCCCAAAGAAATTGTTGCTAAAGTAGAGCCTACACCAGTACCTTTGGTCCAGAATCCACAACCACTCTCAGTGAGCACAAATCTTTCTCCTAGTACATCTACTGAGTATGAAAATCTGCTCAAGAAGATGGGCCAATTAACTATTAATCTTCTTCAAGGAAAAAAATTTAGTTCTCAGGGAGGAGATAGAGGTCCAAAAAGAAATATTTATGAAGTTGTATGTTATGGCTGTTATAAAAAGGGTCATTATAAGTATAATTGTCCAGATAAAACTTTTACATCTGGTACAAGAGATAATGATAAAGGAAAAACACATGTGAATTATTTTAATGTAGTAGATAAGAGCATAAATAATGAAGTAGATGTGTTTGTAACAAAAAGAAAGAAAGAAAAAGATAATCAAGATGAAAATGATCATAAGAAGATGAAATGAAAAACTAGTAAGAAATATAGGAGAAGAAAGTTGGGTGTGCAGGATTTTCTGATTTCACAGGGACAAGGACTATACTCCATCTTAGAAGATCTGTCCAAAAGACCTGCAAATATTACATATGGTCAACTCTTGGCTATGTCTTCTGAGAAGAGACAGAAGCTGCGAAGTGGACTCAATGCTCGACGAAGGAAGGAGGTTGAGGTCCCTGTTTTGGAGGTAGAGGCAGATCTCTATACTCCATAAGCTGAGGTATTATGTAATGGTATTTCAATTCATGATGTCTTAGTTGATGGAGGTGCTGCAGTTAATGTAATGAACGAGTCTGTAATGAATATGTTGGGTTTAAAAATTGATCGCCCCTCAACACTTATGTTAAGGTCATTAAATAAGAGAAAAACTAAACCAGAAGGTGTAGTTTCAAATGTGGTAATATCTGTTATGGGTGTTGTATGTGTGGTAGACTTTCAGGTGATAAAAAATGGTACTGTTGCGTACCCAATGTTGTTAGGAAGGCCATGGCTAAGGAGAGTTCATGCAAGAAATTACTAGAATGAAGGTTTCATGACACTTGGATGTGGTAGAGAGAAGGTGAAGATAAACGTGATTCCTCGACATCATAAGGTAGAACCTGTGGATTTAAGTGATGAAACTGATGATTGGACATCCTCTGATTACTCTAGTACCAGTGAAGTGGACACAAAAGATGAAGAAAGTGAGGTTAATGTTTCGGTCATGGATATCCTTTCAATCACACCGACTCATGAACCCATCAAATTATCTAAAGAAGAAATTGATGATCGTCTCTAATGAATAAAGATTGGTGATGCTGTGATGGAGAGTGAGAAGGAATTCTACCTCCAGCTCTTTCGAAGGTACATACACCTATTCACTTTTGATTACAAAGAACTCCGTCAAGTAAGTTGGGTAGAACATTCTATTGAGCTGGTAGATAGTGCTAAGCCCATAAAGCAAATGACATATAGAATGAATCCTAATTTTTCTAAGACTGCAAAAGAAGAAATAGATAAGTTGTTTGATGTAGGATTCATATTTGCTGTGGAGAATTCAGAATAGGTTTCTCTTATTGTGATCTCAATAAAAAAGAATGGGAAGCTGCACATTTGTGTTGATTATAGGAAGCTCAATAAGGCAACAAAGAAGGATCATTATTCTCTTCCATTCTCAGATTAGATCTTGGACGAAGTAGCTGGCCAGGAGTGCTATAGTTTTGCTGATGGATATAACGAATACAACCAAGTTCATATAACAGAGAAAGATTAGCTGAAGACCACATTCACCACTCCTTGGGGAACATTTGCTTATAGAGTTATGCCTTTTGGGTTGTGTAATGCTCCGACAACGTTCCAACATTTGATAAATAGGGTGTTCGAACCCTACATTGGGAACTTCATCAGAGTATTTCTGGATGATTTTTGCATCTATAGGAGCAAGATGGACCACCTGCACCAGATGGAGATAGTATTTCAAAGGTTAGATGAAGCACAAACCTCACTAAACCCTACAAAGTGTGTATTTGGATGTTCTAAAGGCGTTTTGTTAGGTCATGTTGTATCCAAAGATGATATTAGTACTGATCCTGATAAAGTTTCAAAAATTAAAGAGTTACCATTTCCTATGAATAGAAGTAAGTTGAGATCATTTTTAGGCCATGTGGGTTACTATAGAAGGTTCATCAAGAATTTCTCAAAGATTACACAGCCACTAACCCAGTTCTTGAAGAAGAATGTTACTTATGAACCAGGAAATAAGGCACATGAAACTTTTGATTAACTGAAGGAACCTCTAGTGTCTTCACCCGTTCTAAAGAATCCAAATTGAAGCAAGCCATTCATTGTGTACACTGATGCCTCAGATACAGCACTAGGAAGTACTCTGAGCCAAAAGGATGAAAATGAGAATGAACATCCAATTTATTTTGGGAGCAGACAAATGAGTAGTGCTAAAGTAAATTATACTGTAACTGAAAAAGAGGCTCTAGCTATCATTTTTGCTGTAAAGAAGTTTAGAAATTACTTGCTAGGGTAAAAATTTATAGTTGTAATAGATCATCAGACTCTAAAATATATTGTAAATAAGCCTAACCCATTAGGGAGGATAGTAAGATGGATAATTTTGCTACAAGAATTTAAATTTGATATTATAAATAGGCCAGGAAAGAAGCATGTCAATGCAGATGCACTCTCTCGAGCCTATGATGGTTTAGGATCATCTTGTGATGATGATGATTTCCCAGATGTAACATTGTTATCCCTTGACACAATCCCTAGTGAATACATAGATATTTGGAATTATCTGAATGAATTCAAGTTTCCTGATGGTACCAATGCAAAGACTAAGAGGAATATTACTCAAGCCAGTCGTCCAAATTTTATTCTACATGGAGTATTATTTCGAATAGGACCTGATGGATGGTATAAGAGGGCAGTTAGACATGATCAAGGGAAGGCGCTGATAGAAGAATTCCACAATGGTATATGTGGAGGGCACTTCTCTGGACAACTTACATCAAGAAGGATCTTAGATGCAGGTTATCACTGGCCCACTCTTTTTAGAGATTGTTATAATTATTGTAAGACATGTGATATTTGTCAAACACATGGTAACCGTAAGACTTCATCAGCTCCATTATGCCCTATTCTTCCACTTGGTCCCTTTGAAAAGTGGGGAATAGACATTGTAGGTCCACTTCCAACTACCCCACGCCAAAATAAGTATATTGTAGTTGCCACAGATTATTTAATCAAGTGGGTTGAAGCTAAGCCATTGAAAACAACTTCTATGGATGAAGTGGCAAGGTTCATATATGAACGCATTATCACCAGATTTGGTTGTCCATTATAAATTGTAACATATCAAGGAAGCCACTTCATTAATGAGGTGGTAGAAGCCCTAGTCAATAAGTTTTTTACTAAGCACAAGAAGGCAACAACATACAAGTCAAGCACAAATAGATAGGTGGAATGAACAAATTTTGTGTTGTGTCAAATTCTAGCAAAAGATGCAGTCTTACAGGTACATAAGTGGGATAAAAAGATTCATGCAGCATTGTGGGCATATAAGGCAACATCAAAGTCAACAACAGGATACTCATCATTTCAGTTGGCTTATAACATTGATCCAGTGCTTCCTATTGAGTTTGATATTCCCACTGTGAGAGTTATGAAAAATGAAAGGATGTATGAAAGTGATTCAGTAAAAGAAAGGTTGGTACATCTTCATTTGCTAGAGGAAATGAGGGAAATAGCGAATGATACAAGCTATAAGAAGAAAATGAAGTAGAAGGAATACTTTGATCAAAAGATCCGTTGGTTTTCATTTCATGTGAATGACTTGGTTTTAGTATATGATTCCAGATACAAAAAAAAAGACAGAAAATTTCTTCCAAAATGGATGAGGCCCTACAAAATAGCAACTGTGCATGAAAATGGTACGTACTGACTGGAAGAATTGGATGGCACTCCCATTACGAAATGGGTCAACCACGATAAGTTGAAGATTTTCTAAGCACCAGAATAGTCTACTCCGAGGACGGAGTAAAAGCTAGGAAGGGGGAAGATGTCAACACTAAAATTTTCCTCCGTAATTTCTATTTCATTAATGTATGTATTATGAATAGGATGTTGTTAAGTATAATTAGTAGTAGCATTCGATAGAAGATAACGACGCTGCCAGTACGATGCCTCCAATAATGTATAGTACGGTAATAGTCAAAAGTACAATAGGAATGTTGTGGTAAAAAATAAATATTTGTCGTAAGTGGTCTGGTAATGTTAAAATGTCAAAGTTTGGGTAAGTAGAGAAGTAGGGTCTACATGATTAGGAATGAGAAATATTATATTGGTAATAAGAACAATGAGTGAGGTTATAAATATTTTGTGTATTTTATTTGTAAAAAGTCTAAAAATGTGGAACCCATGTGAAATGATAAGGTTTATCTTATCTTAAAAGATAAGCTTACATGTATAAATAAAAGTTAAGGTATGGAATATGATTCGTCAAAGTGGATTTCTTATCATATCTTAGAGATAAGATGGATAAGCCTGGAAGTTTTATAAATAAAGAGGCCACCCCCCTCATTTAGCATAGAAGAAAGTAGTGAGAAATATTGTATGAGTAAGTGTGTAAAGGAAGTCATCATTTTGAAGGTGTGTTAAAGAAGCCATTAAGAGGTGTAATTGTGAAGTTTCTTTCATAGTTATTGTTGGAAGACAAGTGAAGTCAGTAACACTTGAAGTACTTCATGGGTGAGATTGTAACAATTTCATGTTGATATTATAATTTACACTGATATTTCAGATTTATCATCATTCATTCTTATCATAGTCTATGGTATTCTTGTGTTATGTTTGTTGTGTTTTCAGATTACATCTAGCAAACTAAAGGCTGTGCATTAGTAAATAATCATAACACGAGGAGTTCTCGGTGAAGAATTATCATAGTGCCGGATTGGTGTTGACAATCCTCTCCCAGACGCCTCAGTCCACCCAAATTGCTTAGATCTACCCTTTTTGGGACATCTACACAGTCATTTCCTCATGTTTCTCCACCATTTATGTGACACGGTCCAACAAGCTCGTCGAATCAGCTAAGTTCTTTCTAACTGTCCTTGTACTCTAGGGTTTTACATTTCTACTTTCTTAGTTGTTTAGGCCATTTTTCCTTATTTAGTTTCGTTTTTATCTACTGTTGTACTTCTTAAATTATCTTTAAAATATTCACATTTTAGTTAATCAAGTTTCCTTGTTGTGAGGTTTGGTTTGAGATGTTTTAGGGTTTTTAGGTTTGAATCTTATTAGGTTTGGTTTTTGGGGAATTTTGATTTACAAATTTAATGTTTGAATTTTTTGGGTTTCTAGGTTCACATTTAGTTTCATGAGCACTTTATATAATCCAATTTTTTTGTTTTAGGGGTTTCGAGTTCAGTTTTTTTTGGGAATTTTAATTTTTTGGATTTTCGAGTGTTGGGATTCATGTTTATGACTTTTGAGTTTCAAAAATTGGGGTTTTCTTATTTTTCATGTTTCGAAGTTCGAATCTTTCATTTTTCAGTTTCTTCTTTACACTTTTGAGTTTCGAGGCCACTTAATATTTGTCAAATTTTGTGTTGAGGGTTTTTCAATTCAGGATTTTTAAGGTTAGAGTTTTTAGGTATCAATGTGTTTTTTGAGGTTCATTCATTGGGAGGTCTTAAGTTTCAAAGTTTTTATAATTTTTAGGTTTGAATATGTCTAGTTTTGAGGTTTTTTTAATTTTTGGGGTCTTCAGGTTTCTTTTTTTAGGTTTATGAGTTTGTGCTTCGGGGCACTTTATATCAATTAATTTTTTTACTTGTGGGATTTTTGAGTTCTAGTTTTTGGGTTCTTGGTTTTTTGGGTTTCAAGTTCTAGAACTTATGGGTTTTGAGTTCTTGGTTTTTTGGGTTTCAAGGATTTCTAGTTTTTTGTTTCATGCTTTCAAGGTTTCCTTATGGGGGTTTTGGGTTTTGGAGTTTGTAGGATTTTTAAGCTCAAAAATTTCAAGATTCACATTTTTGGATCTTTTCGTAAAATTATCAAAGAGTGTCAAAATTGGTAAATTGTTTTTGTTTCTCAACACGATCAAAGTTTTCAAAATGTGGTTTGAATTTTCATTTTCATAAGCTACAAACTTGGTAAAACTGGCCCAAGTACCTGTCATCTTGCAAAATATGACAAATAACATTAAAGGTCAAATTTCTTTCAATTTCTTAAAATCCCTTCTCCATTTAAAATATCTTCCACACCCATAGTCACTCTACTGGAGAAAGAGTTTTTACCAAAAATGCAATATAAAATTGGATTTCATGTAGGAAGCGTCAACACTATATTACAAAGTTCAACTCGACATACATGAATGTTGTGAAAAAACATATATTGGGGCTAAAATTAAATTGATGGAAAAGATCATTATTGCTCAACTAAGGAATATCTCCCACAATCTTAGATGTGAGATAGGAAGATGGACAACATCTAAGGAACAAAAAGAAGGAAGGACTTGTGTTTTATGCAGACAGGGGAAGTCGAAACAAAGGAGCATTTCATCCTTCAATATCCAAGTTATAAAGACATCAGAGCCAACTATAAGGAAAATTTAAGAGTTGATTCCATAATAGAGCTATTGAGGAAACAATAATAAAAGGTGTGGGGGAGATGTTAACTCAAATCAATAAGAGGAGGAACAACCTACTAAAATATATCACTACACCTATAAATCCTTGAGCGGTTGGGTTTTTCAATGGTCCCATGGACCATTCACTCTCATTGACATATTTAAAACCATTTTATTTCAATCATTTCAATCAAGCTTGATAAAATTCAATATTCATTATCTTCCTATCACAAATGCCCTTACCTCCTAAAAATAAGGGTCCAACACTAACAATGGATAGTTATTAAACATGAATATTTGTTTCAAAAATAAATTTGGAAGCTTGGAGTGGGAAAATGACACAAAGAGAGATCCTTTGTTGAATTGCAAAATCCATGTTCAAAGGCTACAATAATGAATAATGGTGGTAAGAGCATACAACTTAGGGTACAAAGTGGAGTTCATAAAGAGATCATAATGAAGGGGATGACCCAGTGCCGCATTGAAAAGAACCTAGTTTAACATGGAGATAGAGTTATGACTTTAACAATGACCTACTATATAAGTCTCGATAATCCCTACCTTCCCCAAAGCCTTATACCTTGCACTTCCTAACATGCCGCATAAATTCATAAAAGGTCACTAGACACCACTTGGTTTGGATTCGATGTTATACAACGGTTATGGAATTTGTTGTTCATAATGTGGCACTTGTTACACGATCTTATTAGATCTTTTTAAAGATTGAAAAAATGGAGGATAACAACTTCCCCATTTGAGAAAATCTTGGAGTACATTTGTTTCCTAAAGTTATGGATTCCACTAGTTTCAAACTGCATGATATTTGATAAATAAATAATCATGTTGGAAGGGTACTCACTCTTACATCAATTACTAGTATTATTCCCCTTGTTGTTCATAATATTTGTGAATTTGACAGTGCTAAATTATGAATTATATTGTAAATGTAGAGTTTGAATGATGTGGTAATAGGCTTCATATTCTACAGGTTTCAAAAATACTATTAGACGGTTCTTAATGGTAAATAAACCTTCTTCTAACTTAAAAATACAAAAATAAATTAATCATCACTCTCACTGTACACTTTCATGCTTCTTGGGTAGTTAAAATATTGACCGTCAAATCGTTTATTTTTTATTGGTTGCTTAATTATTTAAGTATCCAATGAAAATGTTTCTCAGGTTCCATTTATAAATTGTTAATAATGTGGACCAATTCATCTATTATGTGTGAGAAACAAGTATAATTAGATAAAAATTCACCCTGGTTCATCCATTATATGTGAGAAAAGAAACACTATCCCTATATATATTAGTTATGAGAAACAAGTATTTTCATGTATAGATATTCCTAGAGGTATCATTCTTACTATTTGTATTTATCTTTCTTGTTTCTTTTGATTGATTGCTTTCATGTTTGTGGTCATGTTGTTCGGTTTGATATATTCAACTATCTTTTATATTGTTACATGATAGTACTTAATTATACTATGTGATATTATTATGCTTGGTATTGTGATGTACATCACACACACTACTACTTTGTGATGTATTATGTTTTGTGCCTACATTATCGTGGTCCTTTCCATGCATCTATTAGGTCATACCATTATTGTGTGTTTCATTTCTATATCTTGTCCTATTTAAGGCATGTTCTTACAAGTGGGATAATATATAATTCGTACCCCTTGTTCCTCTTTCTTGTTACATTGGGGCATACCACTTTCCCTCATATTCATTATTTTTCTTATATTGCCTTCCATACGAGTATTGGGTGACCACAAAGTCTTGGCAATGACATCTTTTTCACACCTACATTTATTAAGATAATTCATTGAGACCAAATTAGACAACCCCAAATTCATAATATTGAATTTTGACAATTGCATACTTTTCTACAACTACACATTAGATTATATGTTACATATTGAGCTTACAAGATTACATATTACCTATGTTTACTTATACACCCATGTTGTATATGTGCTTTCATGCTTATTACAACCCTTACATTTATTTTATACATGGTGCATGCAACACTTTTCTTTTGAAATGCGTGACTTACAGGAAAATACTCACATCATATGGGGGTCATGTAGTTAGATTATTATTTATTTTGGATTGATGAGGAACCTTTGGTACAAAGAGATCAAATTTAGATACTTTTGCTACTTGGAAAAGGGTTAGTTTTGGACCCATGGGACATGGTACACAGTGATCACATTGTATATTTATTTGTATAAGAAGTAAACATTGTGGAATTAATGGCATAAATATAGACTCCATTTTAGTTTTTGATACTTCTCCATTTGACAGGGTCAATCAAGGCCCGCGATATTTTGATACGGTTTTAACATTTTTCCATTTGGGGAAATCAAGTCCCACAATAATCTCCAAATAATTCAAAAGAGGAAGCATGGTTTTGATGCCCAAAAGCTTGTATATGTTCCTTATCTCATTTAAAATGTTAATTTGGTTACATTAAATTATCATTTTATCGAGACATTGATATACTTGCATCCATTCAAATTTTATTACAAGTACATGCAGAGCATGGAAAATTGAACATTCACATTAGATCATTTACATTTTTCTCGCTTCCCCTCTCTAAGATATACTCTCAAGTAGTATTCATTTTATTTCTCCTTCAATATGCATTCATAGATGCACTAAAGGGGGAACTGTGTAGATATCTAATTTTGGTACAAGGCATGTGGCAAAAAAATTAGCACCTTTTAGGACACAAACCTTTAGTGCACATCATGCTCCTTTTGGTATATTTCACCCTTTCAAGTTATCTTGCACCACCCGCTACCCTTAAACACTCTCAAATTCACTTTCGATTTGATTAGGATCTCTATGGAATCTTTGTGATCTTGTTGATCCATTATTTCTAAATATTCACCCTTTTTGGTCACTAACGATGATGACATTTGATCGTTAACGATGAGAGAGGTATACTAGTGACCCAATATACCTTTGTGATCTTGTTGATCCATTATTTCTAAATATTCACCCTCTTTGGTCACTAACGATGATGACATTTGATTGTTAACGATGAGAGAGGTATACTAGTGACCCAATATGTCTTTGTGATTGTTTGTTAGTGACCCAATATGGTAGTGGTGGCAACTAGTGAGCTCCTTTATTTGATGATCACATTTATCATTTTGGTACATTTTAATGGTCAGTCTATATATGTTTTAGGGGTTGGCTTGTGTGGGAAATCATCCTAGGAATGTCTATTGTACCAATGAAATCCTAAAGGTCATTTAGGACATATCTCTCATCTAGCACATATCTATCACCTTGGAAAATGTTCAATCTACACATAAGATACATCTAGATGTATGGTCCAAGAATTTATAAAGAAGTCAAGCCTATCTAAAGTATTCCCTTATCCTTCTGTTGTTGTCGCCCTGTAAAAAGGATTTATTTGTTTGCATGGATTCAACATATATGGAGAGAAGGTTAAGGCTTCTCTCACATTAGGACACACAAATTTGCATAGAATTACATGAGAAATGATTCCATGAATGATATGTAGAAAAATACCCAAATTGAGGCATCTCGAGCCAATTTTATTGCATTTTTTCTATGTTTCATTGAGTGTATTGCTAGGATTTGATGTTGGATCCAATGAGAAGCCATTCATGCGTCATCACATAAATATGAAAGAGGCTTTTGTATATTAGGAATAGATAAAGGTGTATATAAAGTTTGATGTCCTCATGGTTAGTAGGTTGTAGCAGAAATAAAAAGGGCACAAAAAGGGGTGACCATTAGCGACCAAGTACAGTACAAATGTGGTGACCACTAATGTCCTTCATTCCATTTTTATCTCAGGTACATTTACGCACAATCAAAATTTATGAAACAATTTCTATTTATTTTTTTGAGTTTTTTTAGATTATTTACAATCCATTATAATAAATCAATTACACAAGTCAAGGTGTGAAATATACTCATGCTTTTGTTCACTCTCCCTCTCCATTTGCATTTTGATTTCCACTTTTAAATAGTCTTATTTTACTATACTTAATATTTCATTAGTACTTTTGAATTGTACATTGTTTTGTTACATTTGGGCCACCTGCTTTAAAATAATCAAAACATGTACATATTCATTTCTAAGGCTATCTTTGTTTTGTAAAGGAGCCTCTTGACTTATGGCTTGGCTTGCAACCTCTTTCAATACAATTGTCTATGGAGCTATTTCTTTAGGTTTTCCACAAAACACTTTCTAAAATGTACAATATTTTCAACCCTCCCTTGGTCATGAAAGCAAGATTTTATATCATGATCTACTTCACATGTATTATTATACTGCCAAAGGAAATTATATTGTCTCTGCCATGAACATTAATTTTTTCTCCTTGATCAATAATAACTTGCCATATGTCACATTTGATTTGTATTCTAAAGTTTTGCATGTAATTTTGGAGAGAATATTCTTCTACCCCTTTATTGAGGAATATTCCATTATTTTTATTTTAGACCATAGTTTTAATGAAAATCTCATAATATTTGTGTAACATGTCAACCATAATGTCATGTCACATTGGAAATTGTTTATATCAATCAATTAAGAAATGACATTTGTATGAAACATTATATTCTATATTTAATGCCTTTCTTTGTCAAGATATGTGGCAAGATCTCTCTCATACTTATCCATTTCCCACATTTTATCTCTTTGTTTCCAATTCAGCTACAATAGTATTTTCATCTACCAAAAGTGTGCAACCTAATGTTTCATCTACCCGTAATAATAGAGAAGTATTGTCAAACTACTAATTTGAAGAATGTCTACAATTTTTTTACTAGTGAAAGCATTGATCTTTGACTTCCCTAGATTTTTCTAAATGCCTCATGTCCAGGTTGTTGTTGGCATCCTCTTCCTCGATAGGTATGATTCAGATATGAGATTCATGAGGCTTAGTAGTCTTTGAAATTTTGAATTTCTCAGTTTAAATTGTCTTCACCTCCCTCTTTGTAAGGCTTTTGGCTTCATATTTGTAGGAAAATTTGGCCTTGCCACTATTTTCTGTTGATGGTACTTTTTGGCGAAGGGATTGAACTTTTGGTGAGATTGTTCAAAGCAATCTCTATTGTTGCTACTCTATCCAGCCAAATCATGTAGGATGTGGACTTGTTTGTACTAGATTTCATCTATCGCTACATCAATTTTAATTGGGTATGCGCTATTTTTAAACATTCAGTGCATATTCAATATATATAAAGTACATAAAGATGTGTATAATAGTTAGAATAAATCACAGTTTCTAATGGGGAAGAATTTTCAGGTAAATAAGTATGCAAATGGTGATTATACAATAAACATATATAGATATATATATGTATATACTATAATCTCAACACTAAAGTTCTAAGGTTTTGCTTCAGGAAGGTATCTTTTATGGTTTTTGATTTTCATTGATGCATGCAGGTATCTGTTTTTTTTCAATCTGAAATAACACTTATGTTACCACATATAATGCATATCATCCCACATTTACACGCTCTTTATTCCCAACACAAGAATATGTAGATAATGGATGCAAAGGCCAGGGGGTTGGGATTCGAGCCCTATCAGAAGGTCCATGGATCGACACCATGCGTTGTTTGTCCCCATATCAGCAGTGGATTTCCTTCTCTTCAAACATGTTCGACCCACAATAGTCCACCTAGATTTTGGTGTCTATTAGTTATCCCCCGTTGCTTTATTATCTTAGCATTTGGTTATGTTTGCAGGGAAAAAATTTACACCGCATCATGCATTTGGTGTTCAATACTGCAGGTCGCTTGGATTTATTAGAACGTTTCAGGGACGTGTTGTACTATTATTTGACAATGTTCATCTCGCTAGAGGCCCACATGCTTCCCGCTCAGAGCTACCCGCAACTCATGTTAGAGAAGCATCTCGCCTATGAGAATTGCAACATAGTTTCTACGAGGGGCATGAAAGGGTGGAGAGATGTGCGATTTTGATATAGTGGAGGATACAGATGCACGATGCGGGGTTTCAACCCCTGCACCTTGGGTCCAACACATTTAAGCAGACAAGCATGTTGTTTATGTCGTTCTCTAGCGGGGATGGACACAGAGTCGAAGAGAACAATGGCTACCCCACTCCTGGTCGACACAACTCCCCTCTAATTGTAGCATCATCCTGAAAATGTTGTTGATTGTTTAGGGAAAAAATAACATAAAATTTAATTTAACTGTAAAATTAATAATTCTAGTTGTTCTATCTTCAGCGTTGCGGCACAATGTAGAAGTGCGCTTCTCTTTGAACAAGTATGGAAATTGATTACTAGCCTGACAAACCAAAGTTTGTGACAAGTCTTTGTCCTTTTGTTAAGAGAAAATAACAACTCTCAAGTACTATATATCATTCCCTACAAACTGAAATTTTGTCAGACATTTTGTTCTGTACAAGCATGTCATCCTAGACAATCTAAACTTTGTAGATGAGCAACCGTTGTAAGACCAATATGCACCTTTTCCCATTTTTTGTTATTAAAAAATATATTATTTTTTAAATAATTGTGAAAATTGTCTCATGTTTCTGTTTTCTAAAATTGAATTGTAATAATATTCACTTTGTTATTACAAAAATGTTTTCGACAAAGCTTCTTCCTTCGCACAGAATTTTGCCAAGATTCAAGCCAAATTTTAGGGCATTCTCTAGCCAAATTCAACTCCCATTAGAGTGCTCTCCAAGTAATGGAGCCCATTGTTTTTTGCTTGATCTTCCAGCTCATTAGCATTCATATGAAATTTTCAATGCAATCCATGTCAAGTTGTACAAACCATCTCACTTGAAAGAGTAGGCTCCTATTACTCATCTTGAGGTTGTTGTTCCATGTTGTCAACTTTGTTGCCTTGACTTCAACGGTAATGGCCTTCTTAAGTGCTCTTACGGGTTAAGAATCCTTAAAGCTTTTCTCTCTGTTAATCTTATATTATTCGACACACACCTCCTTCACGCTGTCCAAAAGGCCATGGTCTATGTCATGGTTCATAAGCTTATGTAAAATCCAATAATTAGTTACTGAGATAACATATCACATAATCTAAATAAAGGAAAAGATGCAAACAAACATACCTAAAAGAATCCAGGAGTCTCACATCACTTTTCCTATTTCTACCATGATGGTCTCCCTTGTTCATTAAAAATTATCTAGAAGACCAACAAAACAAAACAATCTTGAGGTCCTTAGGTGTCCCTTTTCCCTGTTGTAATATGGGTTACATAATTGGAACATCTACTATCGAACAACCAAATAACAAGTAGTTACTTCCTAAACAAGTTTTTTTGCCTCTAGTTTTCACATTCAAGTGGTGCTCCAAAATGTGCCTTGGGCCACATGTCTAACTTCATAAGGGGGTGTGGTTACTTTCTGTGCAACCTCAACATGCTACAAATAATTCCTATGCGTTTAAATTTTTTATGTTAATGAGCCACACTACACTGTATTTGACTAATCCAAAAAATCTACAATTCCTTTCACACTTCAACTGCATTTACTTCAGCAATATTTTCCATTTCATGGCCTTGTCAATTAGGGATCCATTCATGACATTATCATTCAAAGATATCATTTCCATCATGTGGAAAAAAAGTATTTTGGAACAATACTAGTTACCTTAGATTCCATCTTCTTTTTCATGCTATATATAAAACTAACCAAAATGTATTTCACTAAAATCAACAAGTTATTAAGTATTCAAACATTATTTATAGTTGAAATCATAGATCTATGATATTTGGGTCACATAAGACTCAAGCATGAGAAATACACACCCTATAACCACCTTAATAACCACCTTAATGTTTGAAAGATATTAAAAATAAAAAAACCGAAGGTTTGGAAAAAAAAGTTTTAGATATAACATAATTGAATAGCTAACCCTAGGAACAGTGCTAAAAGCAAGGGTTTGCCAAAATGTCGTATATATAAATAGATTTCAAATAAATTGTTATACAAATACCTACATTATTTAATAATTTTTATTGGTAGATAAACTAGTACAAATATATTAAATTTATATATTTAAAAAACACTAATAAATATCTATCTTGAGGTGCCTCTAGAATCAAGATCAATTTAAACAATGTATGTTATTGAAAATAAGAAACTAGTAGTTGCAACAATTTACCAATGACGTAAACCACTTTTACATAGTGTTTGACCTTCCTCTTTCCAATGAATGCTCTAATTATTGTTTGATCTAGAATGTTTCTACAAAATGCTCAATGTAGTTCTTGAAACTTGATTCTCTATGGATGCCTGAATTATTTATTGATTGCTAGATCTATAAATGTCATAATACTAGATAACTACGTGCTTATATATTTATAGATAAATCGAACTCAAGTTAGGACCCTATTGGTGCCCAGACTGACCTCTAACTATCAAAAATAAAAAAGGCGAAACATGGAACAATGATACTTAAGCCACAATGGATTGCAAATATATTCGTTAGGAGCATGTGGATGTTCTAGACATGCTCAAGAAGCGTACATATGCTCCAGACAATGCCCAATAGCATATGGACACTTTAGACAAAATGGACAACAAACATAATGAAATTCCTAGGGAGAAGGAAAATAAGACTACGAAGGGGTTGCGAGAAGAGTTCTGAACCATAAAAAGTTGACAAATATGGCGATACTGCTTAATTTGGAACAATAATCAACAAGTACACAACGACGTTAAAATTGTATAATATGGCAACTAATAAATGACCATGGGCCATTTTTCTTATGTCTAGAATACCAACTTTTTTACTTCTCACAATTATGCCTAATCAATTTGAATTCTTTTGGCATAATCTCTCAACTTAAAATTTAGTAATATATTTTGTTCTTCGGTAATCTAAAGGGATTAGCGAATATCCAGTGTGTCATAGTTTCGAAGAGCGAAGCTCTAACATAAGGCAAGTGCCACCGATCAACCTCATTTAGAACAACATACACCATACCTTCAACACTTATTGTGGGTAAATTGTAAGATTTGAACCCATAACCTTAACCACCTAAAATGGTGACCAAAACCGAATGAATCAACCACAAAAACTTAAAATCTTATAATATTAAGACAAAACACTATTTCTATCAATTTCCATGTAAAGTAAATACACCAAATTGCTATCCCTAACCATTATGAAAGGTAAGGGAATAACAGAGTTAATAACTATTAGTATAACAATATAACTACCTGCTACCTACTTCCATCCGTTTTCCCGTCCTATCTTGAATTTATTGTGTTAACTAAGAATTGAAGTATTTCCTTTAAAGAAAAAACCTATATAGCTGACATCCATGTAAGAGTTTTGAAACTCTCAACCTCTCAATAGCTTCCCAATGTCCACTTATGTAAAGCCGCCGCCTTTTTCTAATCATTAAGAGAAGCATGTGTTTAGGGTGTTTTGTTCTCTTGTGTGAACAAACATGCATTAAATTTATATTGTTGCGTATAAGGCAAAAAGAATCAAATTTCTAAATGACTTTGTTGGAATTTAAGATCTTTCCCATACTATGGAATAATACTTGATAAATATTTAATGAAATTTAAAGTATCTATGGTCTATAGGTATTTGTATATATCTATGTTTATTGAATAACCAGATTTGTTTGGATAGTATAAAAGTTTTTGTGTATTTTTTTTCAATTTTGTGTTTTCATTTTATTAAATAATATTGTTATGTCAACATTAATTATAAAGGAGTAAAAATGTTATTGATGGGTAATACATAAATTCATAAAAGATTCCGGATATTAAAGTAGAGAAGCTCATTGTCTCTTCTCTTTCATATAAGTAAAATGACAAGTTGAAAAAGTGGCATTTGCGTCGAGCTCGTGTGATTTCAACGAGATGCTGCTATTGTTATCTTGTTGAAGATAAATAGAAGAGTTATCAAGTAGGTTGTAGTTAAATGGTGAGGATGATGGTGCAAAAGGTACTCCCTAAACATCCATCAAAGTACAAAATCCTATAAGATACCAACAAAAAGAAATTGAGTTGGGATCATGGCCCGTAATAGAATGTCTCTCAATCTTTAACACTGAACTAAAGAAATACAATTTAACACTTTATCCACACACTATTAAACTTTCAATAAAAAAATAGAAGCAATTATAAATGAAAGAATTTGTAGATTATAAAAGAATTTGTAGATTATTCTCTTTCTTCATATTTAGATTGTCTATTTGTATTAAATGTTTACCAAACTAACATTATATCGTAATCTACCTCTATGCTTGAATATTAATTGTTTATGAACAACAAAAAATAACAAGATAATTTGAAGAAAGATAGAGATTGTGGCAAAAGTTTGTTTCACCTGTTGTTTGATCCAGCTATGTTTTTTGCCAGCACTTCGAGGACAAAGTAAGACCTGAACAGATGAGTTCTTGAAGAACCTTCGGGTTTCTTCATCATGGGTTCCCATAAGGCCTTCCTGAACACATTTCCCAAAAAGTGTTAGGGAAGTGCCTATCCATCACATGAGTTTACGAGATTGATATGCTATAACACAAGTTCCATATAAATGTTGGCGTATTCTTGTGATGAAACTTACAGTTTTAAACATCAAGATGTCCTTGGATGTAGGATCATCCCAGGGAAACAACAGCACCCGTAAGCCTTCTTGTGATTTAAACTTGAGAAGATCCCCTAATGTGGAGTCTGAATGGAGCAGAGTTGAATCTCTGCTTCCACGCACCAGCTTAATCTTGTCATATATGGACCATCCTGTAATGTATATAAACCGCCGAGCTTGTAGAATGGCCTCACAAATATCCTGCCAACATTTTCCATGTCCATACCAGATTTGATGACCAAGTTCAACAGGAGGGAGGATGTTATCAGGCACATGAGCATCCTGATACAGAGTGATTCTCCCACCTTTTCTGAGAGGGAAGTATGTGTTGGGAACACCAGCATAGTCTGGTCCGGCACCAATTCCAAATCTGTACAACATTTGATTTTCTATTGGGAAATATTGCATTGAGAGTCTAAGAGCAGCTCCTGCTTTGCAGACCTTCCCATTGGCACTTAACACAGGGAACCAATCCTCTGTTCTCTGACCAGACATGAGTCTCTCTGCAGGTATTGGAACATGGCCAATAAGATCTGCACCAAGGAAGTCACTGTCCTTGACATAAAATAGCACCTCAGCAACATTGTGTGCAACAATAATAGAGAAATGTTGATTCCACACAGGATTCTGGTCATTGCTAATGACCCGGGTCCTGGCAACTATTGCACTCGAGAGGGAAACTGACACATATGGATCGCTTGTTATTGCTTTTTGGGAAACTTGCTCTTGTATTTTTGCAGTAGTTTTACCAGGACTTGTCTTTCCCAATATTTTCCGCAAGTTTTCTGAGAAAAGATCCATGTTGGGCAGGTTTTTGGCTTCGTAAATCCATAAATCCAGTCTTCCGTGTAACAGGACAAACCTCAGAGATGTACTTGAAGGTTCATAGGGAACCATCTGAAGTCTATCATAATCTTGTGAGCCGAATTGTCCTGGTGAAAAATCAAGAGATGAACTGCCGTCATAAGAATTCATTGAATGTTGTCCATAGTTGAAGGATTCAGCAGGTTGAGGGTGGTCTGATAAGCTCATTGACGACACTGAACCAATCAATGGGTGGATTGGTGCAGATGGGGAAGATTGGGGAATATTGGTTTGGTGGTCAATCTCGGAATGTGGAATGGAGGATGAAGGTCCATAATGGTCATAAGGATTAAAAGTTTGGTGATGGTGGTATGGGCCATCAGGACGAAAACTTCCCTGATGGTGGTATGAGCCATCAGGAGGATGAAAACTTCCCGGACTGTGGTATGAGCTATCAGAATGATGAAAACTTCCCTGGTGGCTGTAAGGATACGGATGGTTTTGAGAAAAAGAAGCAGAGGGTGTTGCCCAATCCACTGGAGGTGGCTGAGGAGGGCCATAATTTGGAGGAGGAGGAGGGGGATGCTGCCAGTAAGGATCAGGTCCATGCCCTTGATGTCCAAATGGATTTGGTGGTGGAGGTCCAGGTGGATAAGCTGGATGAGGACTGGGAGGGTGCAAGAAATTGGGGTAATGGTTGGATCCTGAAGGTCTCAAACCTCCATTGTCATATTTTCCATAAGGATCCATTTGAGTTTTATGTTTATGTAATTGTATAATTGCCTCCTTCGCCTTGACTGCACAGCAGAACCTTAACCAATCACCATGGCTGTAAGGTTGTATTGATAGGTCGAAGACATAAATAACCTGAATCAGTCCATCTCCCTACTACTATTTACATACACCAGCGTATACAAACATAGGTGATATTTAGGCCTATTGAGAGCTAAGAACCCATAAATGACTTATAGTAGGTTGGGCACTGGTATACCCAGTATCTTAATTCCTAATGTTTTGTATACCCAGTACCCTAATTCTCAGTTTTTTGCATACCCAGTATCCTGATTCCCAAAATTGTATGCACGTAATATCTCAACTCTAAATTTTTAATACCCAGAATCCTGATTCCCAAATTTTTCTACACAAACTAACCTAATTCTCAGTTTTTCGCGTACAGAGTATGCCAATTCAGAGTAAAAACAAGCGTTTCTGGACCATGTCAATTCCAAAGCAGGAGATAATTTGAAAATATGCTTAATTTTCCAGTGTGTGAATCAATGGAGAACTAATAGTTTACAACTGTAATATGAAATCCAAAGTGCCTCTGATTTAGATTGAATGCAGCGAAATAAAAACGATTTAACTTGGAGAATTGACTGTAAAGACCGACCCGATTCGAAGGCATCTGCGATGTTTCAGATGAAGTAAGATTAGATTCTTCGAAACAGAGAGCTCCGTCGGATTCTACTAAATTATGTTGGGTTTTGTGTTCGAATATTATTTGATCCAGACGAGGGAGATATTTCAATGGGAAAAGCAGTTAACAGTGGACTGACTAGTAGGTGAACAAGCTTGCAATTGATCTCAATTTACATTTTGAAGAGGAGAGAACCAAAGGAAAGAGAGGGTACATAACAAGTCTACTTCAATTTCAATTAATACTAGAAAGTAAGTCTACTTCCAGATTACAACTTTAGTCAACCTCCATGACCATAACCTCCATGACGATAATTCAAATGTATTTAAACTCGACAATAAGTTTTTGTTAGTTGAAGGTCTGGATTTAATTTAGTCTCCTTTAGTTTAGATGCAAGGTCTAAGCGGACGATCCCGACCTCATCCCTTTTGAAGACGCTTTAGGCCTTTGAGGGGATGATCCCAACCTCATCCCTTTTGAAGACGCTTTGGGCATTTGCACTTTGAAAGGCCCAATGACAAGAATTGATCCCTGGTGGGCTCTTTGAGAGCGTAACAATTTCACCAATGGACCAACGGTTGATTGGCTAATTGACAACAATAATACAATACTTCTTTTTCTTCTATAACCAATACTTTCAACACCAATATGGATAATTTTCATTGTAAAATATCGAAGCTAAGTAATACAGATGAAGCCATTAAATGGGAATGCAAGGATCAAAATGTAACAATGATTATTGGGCTAGGATTATATGATGTCTACCTCCATCATATAAACTTAAAAAAGACATCAAATTTCATTTGGATGATATTGAAAAGTTGTTTGGGTCGCAATAAGGGAGTGCAACAGTGACACTAAAGCAAAAATTATTCGGGCTCAAGATGGAAAAAGGTGACAATATGGTTGAATACATTGATATACTTGGAAACAAGCAATTTTGAATTTTTGATAGACAAAATTAATCTATGAGGTGTGTGTGTTGATGTGTATAATATTTAGGGTAGTTTACATGCACACATGCACACATGCACGTGCATGTATGTGCACGCACACACGTTGTTAATTTACCACTTAAACTGATCCTATAATCACATGTAGGTCAACCTAAAGAAGGTTCACAATTTGAAAATATGACCATTATATAGGAAGAAGTAAATTTCATTCATAAACTTGTGGAAGGGGCTATGAACCTGACCTAGAAGTTAGAAAATTAGAAATAGAAAATCGAGGATTGCTTGTATATGTGATATGACGTTCCTTTATAGACTGCAAGTGACTTTGAGTGTGTAGATTGGGAAGATGATGTTGACTTAGTGGATGTGATATCGATTGAAAAGGAAATATCTGCAAAAATAGTGGTTTGTGGAATTAGTCTAAATGTAATTTTTTAAAATTGAAAATCACACTAAATTACAAATAAAAAGATATAGTACGCCACTAATCATATAAAAAATGAGTGGAAAAATTCACATCCCAAAATGTTAATCACATAGAGCTAAGAAGACCTTAATAAGAAGTCATCTCAACTCATGGGTGTGTCAAAATACATGTATAAATAATAAAAGTGTGATTTTAAACCAAAAAAGGTGCAAGAAAGAAGTGGCATCCGAGAAAACAAAGGCTCTTAGAAAACTAGGTTGCAACAGTGAACATGGTGGTTGGAGGAGGTGAAGGCGGAGGGCTATTCAGCATGCCCCCCAACTACTAGTAAGTAAGTCTACTTCCAAATTACAATTTTATTCAACCTTCATGACTATATTTCAAATGCATTCAAACTTAACAATGAGTTTTACAACAAGATTACAATACTTCTTTTCCTTCCTCTAACCAATACTTTCAACACCAATATAGATAATTTTCATTGTAAAATATCAAATCCAAGTAATGTAGATGAAGCCACTAACACAGAATGCAAAGATCAAAATGTAACAACGATTATTGGGCTAGCATTATATGATGTCTACTTCCATCATATAAATTTAGAAAAGACATCAAATTTCATTTGGATGATATTGAACAAGTTGTTTGGGTCATAAGAAGGGAGTGCAAAAGTGACACTAAAGCAAAAGTTAGTCGGGTTCAATATGGAAGAAGGTGACAATATGGTTGAATACATTGGCGATACTTGGAAACAAATTGATTTATGAGGTGTGTGTGTTGATGTGTATAGTATTTAGGGTAGTTTACACGCACACACACACACACACACACACACACACACACACACATTGTTAATTTACCACTTAAACGAACCCTATAATCACACGTAGGTCAACCTAAAGAAGGGTCATAATTTGAAAATATGACCATTATATAGGAAGAGGTAAATTTCATTCATAAACTTGTGGAAGGGGCTATGAACCTGATCTAAAAGTTGGAAAATTCTAAATAGAAAATGGAAGATTGTTTGTATATGTGATATGATGTTCCATTATAGACTACAAATGACTTTGAGTGTGTCGATTAGGAAGATGAGATTGACTTAGTGGATGTGATATTGATTGAAAAGGAAATGTATGCAAAAATAGTGGCTTGTAGAATTAGTCATCTTTAGGTGCCCCATACCCCCATATAGATTGATAGATAGATAGGGGTCGCCATATAGATATATAGGGGATCTGGATGGCACTCGACCCCAACAGGAACTCACTCGACTGATGGATGACACTCAACCACCATCTAAAATGTGATTTTTAAAATTGAAAAGTGCACTTTTATAAATAAAATTGATATAGTACACCACTAATAATACAAAAATGAGTGAAATAAGTCACATCCTAGAATTCTAATTACATAGAGCCAAGAAGGCCTTAAGAAGAAACTAACTCACCTCATGAGGGTGTCAAAATACATGAATAAATAATAAAAGTGTGATTTTAAACCAAAAAAGGTGTAAGAAACAAGTGGCATCCGAGAAAACATATGCCTTCAGAAAACTAGGTTGCAACAACAAACATAGTGGTTTGAGGAAGTGAAGGCAGAGGGTTATCCGACTTGTCCCCCCAACCATTGGTGGTAAAGGGGTGGGTCATTTCAGGGATGGGATCTCACCCATCGTGTTGTTGTCGTTGATATTCTTTTTTGCTTTGTTTCGATTGGTGGTGGGGAGAGATGGTCAGCGCCAAATACATAAATGTCTCCTAAGTAAAAAAACCCCACCCAATTCTATCGTTGTCTCCAGTATTGCCAAGTTAGCCGAAAACACCACTTTTGTGGGTGGGAGAAGGATGACGAGACCTAGGAGGGGAGCGATGACGACGAGGAGAGGAACTTTTCTGACTTCTAGAATTACGCTTGTCAAAACCCCGACCACAACCTTGTGAGGGAGAGTGATGACATGGTGAGTTCAAGGGAACTCAACTGACAGTGCATAAGGCATTACCCCAATACCAGAGAAAGAATCGAAGGTGTTCCACCTCCAGGCAGACTTTCTCTACTTGAAATTGGATCTGAAGCATAACATTGGAGATTATAATAACTTTATTAGTCACATATAAGTCTCTATCCATAATAATGTTGTTAAAACAAGAAAAAAATATTTCCAAAATTGAAATAGAATATCTGCCCTAAACATTTGGCCAAAATTATTTTTACAGGGAGCATGGCCAAATCCCCTAGAAGAACCATTTTCTTGGTGAAAAATTTAGGGACAAAGGGTTAGAAGAGGAAGTAAATCCACTTCCAGGTAGATTGGGCGTGTGGAAAAAAATAAAAGAGGTGTTTAATCGACTCTGGTTACTGGAAGGCCAAGAAAGTAAGGTTTGCAATACCTGGGTTGCTTGGAAAAAATGAGGTTTGTATTTTTAGCCAATATGGCAACCTGGGTTTGAACCGTAATGGTAATACATAAGTCTCTTTTTGAAAATAATATTTGGGTTGGAAGCCCATGCATGTTCATTAACTACATACATGTGGTTTTATTTTTATTGAACAAGAATTTGTAGATTTGAGATTTCAAGCTTGTTGTTCTTGTTTTCATAAAAATGTCAATTCTAAAACTGTACTATTCAATATCTAATTTGGGTGACCCCCTGTGTGATTGCTGAATAATACCACTCCCATTTATTCAAAATCAAGCGATAATAATTATGGGTATTGAGCAGTGAAGTTATGAAATTGGTTGGTATATGTTTCCTTTAGACTATGTTGTCATCTATGCAACCTTTGCGTTGCTTGGGGTTGGATAGGAGATAGTGTGATTTGATTCTTCTTGTTGATTGTTGTCATCAAGTCCATTTAGTACCAAATTGAATGTTGTCTGAACGTAAATTAGTTTCATCACAAATTTGTTACGATGGTTGATAATTGTTTGCTAGAAATAGTAGATTATTGCAAGATAAGGGGGGGTTGACATTGACTAGGTATTAAGCTTTTTTGAAGCAATGATTAAGTTCTTACTATCATGATTGTTTGAAAGCTATGTTGATATTGATTGTTCGAATGCTTATAGATAACTCTTTAGCTTGATGATTATTATGATCCATTGAGCAATGGATGATTAATTAGATACTGACATTGGTTTAACATTGAACTTTCCTATTGTAATGATTATGTGTTTATAATCATGTATGTTGGCTATTTGATTTAAAATAATAATAACGGATAACAGTTATAAATAAATGTTTATTTATAAAATATGATTTTGTTTTACCTCCGTTTCAAACATTCTTTTGAGAAGATCGATGTGATAGTTAATCCTTATATTATGCATGTTGAATATTAAAGAAATCAACTTTCTTTAAGATGACCTTAGATAATTGATCGTTGCATGATCATGGTAAAAGTAACTTGCTTTGAAGGTGACTTACAAAGTCTAGACAAGTTAGATTATTGGATTGATTGATAACCTATCTTACTTTTGTAGTATTATTCTACTTAAACAATGATATGAATGCATAGTTAATGAATTACAAAATTAGTAGGTTATTGGTTAAGTTAATCATAACATATACCTTTATTTCAATTAAATACAACAAGAATATGAGTTGAATAACTCATGCCAATTCATAGAACTTACCATGTATGCATTCTCTCTCCTATAATGTGTAGGGCAGAGTGAAGTGAATAATTGGATTGTATATGCATGATTTCTCATTTTTATTGTTTAAAAATCCATTTAGGATTATTGTATTTAATTGAAATGCGAAAGTATTTTTTTTCGAAAGATGATTGAAGGCATTTTCCTATTTGTATTATTTTGAAAAATTGATGTAATCATTTTGGAAATAAAGATCTATCCTTATAAAGTTTAAATAGAATTTCATGTTGTTCCATATCACATTTTGTGATTTATAACGATGTTTTTAATGTTGGTTTTACAACATAGTATGAATTAAATTTAATGGATTTATGCAACGAAACTATATCCGGTTTATTGAATCATTATAGTTGATTGAATATGATGATTTACAAACACAATTTGATAAGGATATCAATATAACGAAAATATGATCCTTCTCATTATATTAAATTCCAATACTCAAATTACCATTATTTTTTGCAAAGTATCTTCTGTCACGCCTACTCAAGAGGGAATAATTAAATCAATAAACGACGCATAAAGAGACTGCAAAACTCACTTTTCTTCTTTATTGCTTCACAGAAAGTACACAATCTTCTTCTTCTAATTCTTCTTACACTCACATCTTTGTACCACCACACCTACAGATACACTAATACAATACAACCAAGACAAGACTTAATTCTTCATGTACCTGTACACACATTGGAAGATTACATTCCACTTCTATTAATTAATTCCCCAATTCTAGAATAACTCGAATAATCCTAGATTTCACTCAACGAAAAACAAAGATAGTAATCCATTGAAACCTATTTTCTTCCCCTAATGATGACAAGGCATGCATACTTTATTTGGCTAATTTACTACAATTGACTTTTTACCAATATTTTAATAGTTACACAATTACATTTACAAATCTTTATTTAACTCTACCTTATGGAAGAAAACTGATGTGATGCTCCTGCATCAATATCAAATGATAAACTTATGAGACTAAAAACAATACTAACTAGGATGTGATTGGATCATTTAAATGTGAGACACGATTAAGTATACCTATCCTTAGCAACCAATGATATGTTGCGATACCATGACAAGAGATACTCATTAAAGTTAAGTAATATGACAAGTTATTATAGTCCTCTATTGAGAAAAGGATAACATGTTATGATACTTATTATCCTATCGTAAAGACAAACCTAGTACTTAACTCAAATAGATAACTAATAGTGTAAATGAAGTGTGGGAGTTATGACCCGACGTACTATTTGATAGAACCTTAACCGTACTGGCTTAGGATGGCTATGAGAAGGGATGTGAGTACTTAATGACAAAAATCATTAGGTGGTCACTATCTTTCCCATAGGGATCATAAGATGGGATTGATAGTTTTCTCTCGAATAGAATGAAAAGTCCTAGTTCCTACTTCTTTGAAACAAAAGTTAAAATTCTTAAACAACGGAATTGAGATCTAGATAACTAAGTAGAGATGGTTGTGTAGTGATGGAGACAAGTTTTGTTGACTTGCGTGTGGTCAAAAAACTAAGTTTGCATTACTCGCTTGAAAACTTGGCCAAATAGTGTAGCTAGTTGATTACATTGTCTGTTCACCATACCCCTAATCTGTCGTGTCGGATATTGGATGGATTGCAACTTGTCTATTTTCCAGGTTGACACTTAGGAGTTCCACATAGTTCTCAAGAACTATTAAAAGGGTTTAACCAAAAGTATAAAAGTTATACTCACTCGGTTAGAGTGAAGATAACGAGGATCAGGTAGATATAATTTAGCCTTACAATTGCACATGGTTATGATTTGTTATCAGATGGATTGTAAACATTTTAATTGTTGCAAGCTGAAAAATTATTGAAGGCATTGATTGTGATTAGGGGTTTGTTTTAATTGTTTTCTCTTAATTTGAATGAATTATAACATGGGTGTTACAAATGCTTAGATTATTTATTGATTGTTGAATATATAGATGTCAAAATACTATATAGTTAAATTCTTATATATTTATAGATAAATTGAATTCAATTTATGACCCTATTGGTGCCCAAAGTGACCTCCAAATGTCAAAAAATGAAAAATGCAGAACAAGGAATAATGGCACTTAAACCACAATGGACCACAAATATATTTGTAAGGAGCGTGTGGATGCTTTAGACATGCTCAAGAAGTGTACATATGCTCCAGAAAATGCCTAATAACATACGGACACTCTAGACAAGATGGGCAACAAACATAATAAAATCCCTAGGGAGAAGGAAAATAAGACTATGAAGGGGTTGCGAGAAGGGTCGTGGACCATCAAAAGTTGACAAATATGACGATAATACCTACCTATTTTGGACTAATAATCAATAAGTACTTAAACATGTTATAATTGTGTAATATGACAACTAATAAATGTCTAGTGGCCATTTTCCCATGTCTAGAATTCCCATTTAATTGTTGCAAGCTGAAAATTATTGAAGGCATTGATTGTGATTAAGGGGTTTATTTTAATTGTCTTCTCTTAATTTGGATGAATTATAACATGGGTGTTACAGATGCTTGGATAATTTATTGATTGCTAAATCTATAGATGTCAAAATACTATATAGTTAAATTCTTATATATTTATAGATAAATTGAATTCAATTTATGACCCTATTGGTGCCCAAAGTGACCTCCAAATGTCAAAAAATGAAAAACACAGAAAAAGGAACAATGGCACTTAAGCCACAATGGACCACAAATATATTTGTAAGGAGCGTGTGGATGCTCTAGACATGCTCAAGAAGTGTACATATGCTCTAGAAAATGCCCAATAACATATGGACACTCTAGACAAGATGGGCAACAAACATAATAAAATCCCTAGGGAGAAGGAAAATAAGACTATGAAGGGGTTGCGAGAAGGTTCGTGGACTATCAAAAGTTGACAAATATGACAATAATACCTACCTATTTTGGACTAATAATCAATAAGTACTTAAACATGTTATAATTATGTAATATGACAGCTAATAAATGTTTAAGGGCCATTTTCCCATGTCTAGAATTCCCATTTAATTGTTGCAAGTTGAAAATTATTGAAGGCATTGATTGTGATTAAGGGGTTTATTTTAATTGTCTTCTCTTAATTTGGATGAATTATAACATGGGTGTTACAGGTGCTTGGATTATTTATTGATTGCTAAATCTATAGATGTCAAAATACTATATAGTTAAATTCTTATATATTTATAGATAAATTGAATTCAATTTATGACCCTATTGGTGCCCAAAGTGACCTCCAAATGTCAAAAGATGAAAAACGCAGAAAAAGGAACAATGGCACTTAAGCCACAATGGACCACAAATATATTTGTAAGGAGCGTGTGGATGCTCTAGACATGCTCAATAAGTGTACATATGCTCTAGAAAATGCCCAATAACATATGGACACTCTAGACACGATGGGCAACAAACATAATAAAATCCTTAGGGAGAAGGAAAATAAGACTATGAAGGGGTTGCGAGAAGGGTCGTCGACCATCAAAAGTTGACAAATATGACAATAATACCTACCTATTTTGGACTAATAATCAATAAGTACTTAAACATGTTATAATTATGTAATATGACAGCTAATAAATGTCTAAGGGCCATTTTCCCATGTCTAGAAATCCAAAAAAAAATTCTCAGAATTATATATATCAATTTGAATTATTTTGACATAATATCTCAACTTAAAATCTTGTAATATATTTTGTTCTACAGTAATAGGAAGGGACTAGCGAATACCTAGTGACCTAGAGCTTCGAAGAGCGAAGCTCTATTACAAGGCGAGTGCCATCAATCAACCTCATTTAGAGAAACATACAACGAGCCATCGATACTTGTTGAGAGTAAACTGCAGAATTTGAATCCATGACCTTAACCACCTAAAAAAGTGGCCGAATTCTGTGGTGCCCACATTTTACACACTCAATTACAACAGTAAAATACCAGAATATATATTTTTTACTTACATTGCTCATTACAAGATGCCACAAGGACTCCAAGAAAGGAAAACTCAACAACATATATGACACTTACATAAGTCATCAAATCACATAGACACATGACAACACCATATACATGTTTATGCCACACTTTTCCAAATAAAAGAGTACTAGCAATGACCCAACCACAAGACGAATGACTCAAGGATTGGCATACCCACAACACATCATTTCTTTAATTGCATCTGAGTTACAATTAACATTCTAAGAACATTATTGTGCAAGGATAGCTTTCTCCTTTTTCCATCTACAAAATCTTAAGTTCATTCCACATTTAATTTATAGTTCGACCATTTTAAGTTGGCTTCCTTTATGCATCACGGAAATTTCCATAACTTACTTGCTTATTTGGCACAATTCAAATCACATATACAATACTTAATTATCTTCTTCTTATGTTAAGAATATGCTTCTCAAACATTTATTTAATGTTTAAAATTTTACCCTTGCTACACAAGTGATTCTAACGTGATGTCAAGATGAAATCTTGGGATTAAGGAAGACATAGATTCGAGATAGCTTTTTCCCCAAGAACATCCTTCGATTACGGAATAGATTATTTCACTACCATAGTTACTAAAGTTCAATAACTTATTGACTTCCATTTATATTTATATATCTTTTGTTTTCTCGAAGTTTGGTCACTCCAAGGCAATACATAATCTTTGAAACACATAAAGATATTTAATTGAGTTATAAGGACTCCAAGAGTGGCAGTATCCCCAATCCTCAAATCTCTTTTTTCTTTCTTATATGCTTTACTTTTACATCACATTATGGTCGCATTTTTACCATCGTTTTATAACAAAGAGTTACGAAAGCACTTGTCTGACATCTTAAGGAAGTACATGGTTAGAAACAGTATAAACTACACGTGAACCACAAGTGACCTATGTTCACAAAGATCCCATGTCTCTGCATTTCACGATTCCGCATAAGGAATATTCTTTATTCCTTAATGCCATAAAATGACATAACAAGGGATTATGGGACAAGATTTCAGTTTCTAAGGTTCTCTGGAATCAACATCTTTCAAATCAATTTCGTATGCAAGGAGTTAAATTATAGCTTTTTTACCCACAAGTTAACATCCTAATCCACTAGGGTTTAGTTTAATTCCAATTTTCACTTAGGGATTTACGCTCTATTATAGATTAGAATAAGGTTCAAAACATATTCACCCTATAAACCCTCCATAAAAGATCAAAGCACTATATTGTCACTAGCCAAAGATAATACATATAGCTAAGAGGATCTATTCATTAACAAAATTTTAAGTGATAGAACCACTATTTCTCTAGCTCCATGATGTCATCTGGATCCCACAAGAAATTCATTTGATGCAGAAGATTTTATTCTAAATCTATCTTTCAAAAGACAAGGTAGTCCACTAGGATACGAAGGAAGAGTTATCTCTACTTACCCCAGATCAAGTTTGACTGTGTTGCTCTCATATGTCTGGTTTATGTCGATGACACTAAACATACCTACTAAGATGATAAGCCCCTTTCTTGGGATCTTATTTACCTAAATTAGGATGTTCCATCGAGTGTAAAGGTTTGTTTTAAGGTCATAGGTTTCTACGCTAAGGGATTAACATAGGCAGGTTAGTTATATACAGATTTTGAACTAGGGTTGACTGTTGTGGTTAGGTTCCCTTATTACATTTTCAAGGTAAGAAACACAACACCAATTATTAAACAATAATTGCACAATGAAAGTTCACTGCAAGGTATAAATTTCAATTCCTTTTGACATTTGTATTCCACTTTTACCATAACAATTTTGGGATCAAAATAACATCCATGAAAGAAATACCAATTTCTCAAGCTCTTATTAATCTAGTGATTTTTACATACTACCAATTTCAACAATAAGTCTTTCAATATATTACCAAAAATAAACAATGAATTACTCAATGCCTTTATGTCATCATTCTTTCATCCTGCAAAAACCACGTGAGTAAGATATCAACGATAAATCACTGGCATGGCATCCACCCTAATCTAACATAAATTATCATTTTTTAGTTTCCCATTTACATATGATAATAATTACAATTTGCAATCGAAATAAAAAGGTTTAGAGACATGTATTCATTACATTTCATTTTTCTTCTTTTTGTAACCCAAGAGAGAGAAAGAGAAGGGTAGAGAGAGAAAACACCATTTTGTCAAAAGTTCTAATGCACACAACAAGTTTCATTATAGTGTTTTAAACAGTTATTTACATGTGTTAAAAGTTTCCAGGGTGATTTGGCAACCCTACGAGGGTCCCGCAGCTTTCTACTTTTACATTTTCTCACTAGCTACAAAACATTCAAAACGGGCTTGGAGGATAAGAAACCTCTTCCAAAATTTATCTTCCGATGAGAATACACACCACAATTAAATTTCTACGTGTCCCCAGATATACCAAGAATTCATAGCAACTGATGAAATTGGGAAAAAGTGAACGGTTTGCGTTTGGCGGAAAGTTTTCTGGGGCCACTGGTCGTAGTTGGCCCAGTGCAAATTGAACAAAAGTTAGCTCGAGGGCTCAGAAAACCACGTCTAAAACTGATGTTCGATGGATGAGCATGCCACGAGACACTTCCTACAAGTTCCCCTATGTGAGGAGAATTCATCAGAGTCGACGGGACTGAGAACGTAGAAAACCATTTTCAAATGGCGACCAGTTTTTTGGAGTGACAAGTCAAAATTGGTCCAGTTTGACCTCGTCACACTGTGACCGGAGGCCTACAAAATGGATTTTCCAAACTATCCAGAAGAGTGATTTTCCCTAAACTGAATGTTCCATGTAATTTTCTAGTATAAACACTAGAGGTTTGTGAAGACGGGAAATGATTTCTCTTTCCAGGTTTCAAATGGCGGTCCAAAACGAAAGCCAACTTTCTAGATTTAACAACTTCCTATCACTACAAAACAATGTAAAAGGGCTCCTATAAGGGAGTCAAAAAGATCACAAATGTTCGTTCGGGGTCAATCCAATGGTCCAGGTGATTCCTCACATAACAAGGTACACGAAGAAATCTTAACATCTCATTTTCAGGAGTTACGAAGATTACTTAATGAGTCTCCGAAAAATGCAAAATTTAACTATTTAAACAAGGGAGAAGGTCAAGTGATTTACTGGAAAGTCAAATTCATCTGTCGATTAAAACAATAATTTTAGCGATCTAGTTGGGTAGGAAGTTTTACTACATCATCACAGAATGAGGGTGGGAGTTTATGGTTTAAAGAAATTTATTGGATCTTGTACAGTTACGATACGACCTTTTATTTTTTTAAAACGAGTTGATGTAAACATTTAACAGCATATTAAAAATCCTAATGGTTTTAAGATTTCTATTTTGTTGCAAAAGATAACTAAAACATAGAATTATGAGAGGTAAGGGAAGATGAACCATGCCTGGTGGAGTGAAAGTGGAGTCAAACCCGCAGGATGTGAGCTAATCCAAGCAGTTTCACTCATGACTCTTGAAAGATTCATCCACTATTAGGCATTCCCGATCAAATGGTTTGCGTGTAACACATCATCAAGCTTATCTTTGCCTGAAAGAGCCTCATCCATAACTGGTAATGAAACAAACAAATTGGTTGAAGGATTTCTGAGGATTGTTGCATAAAGAGTGCCTATTCCACTATTTCGACCAGCACACCAGTCATTCCAACTTCCCATCACCGTTGATGACCATATCCTTGGCAGCTCTTAGAGCAACATGGAGCATAACAAGATTCTCTGTACTGATTAAATGCTCTCCATTGTACATTTTGTAAATCATGGCACTCCAAGAGACTGTATTTCTTTGAGGCATTCTATCAAACAGTTCACATGCCTTGAATACACTTCCACATTTTCACGTATAACAACTATGACACTTACAAAAAAATAGATTCTATTGCTCATACCCTGCTCCAAAGCTTCCACATTTTTGCACAGGCTGGAGATACGCTGGCAAATGTAAACTGATTGGGTTGGAGAAGAGGGCCTGCAAATGGCGCAGTCTCATACACGTCCCCCCATGCATTTGCGACTACAACATCTAACAAAATTTCTCTTTCCATTATGCTCTGATGGAAGTCCACGCAGGAGTTTGGCATGGCTGGGAGGATGCTGGAAAAGGTTGTGGAGTCTGGCTTTACACATACCAATTGCATTTGCTTGAAAGTTTCCAAGGCCTTTTCAACAAACTCATTTTGTGCAGATCCCTGCGCCCCCAAACCAACCACCCAACACCTAAAACCAAAGCATTGCATATCTGCGTTTACAAACAAGGAAAAGATTTTTCCCTAATCCTCACCTTTACGGGCTTTGTTTTTTTTAATTTTAAAACTTTAATTTTATTTATTATTATTTTTTTGTTTGTTTAAATCTGAAAAAATGTCATAAAACCCTAAAACAAAGTAGAATAACAATAATCACGAATAATAATGATCGCCACATTAATAAAGATAACACAAATCTATCTAATAATAATAATAATAATAATAATAACGCAAATTTATAAATCATAGCCTGTCAACAATGAGTAAAACAATAATAAGTGCGAAATGACAATTCAATATAATAATTATTATGTAGATGCCCCTTCAAGCTGGACAGTGCCATAACAACATCAAGACAAATTAAAACAGACCTATAGGCTTCCTGAGAATGAGATTTTCCTTTAACCAGATAGTCATCCATGATGCTTTGAGGTCCACAGTCTGGGGTGTCTCACAACAACCCAAAAGGCAAGAAGGAAAAACAGTCCCCAAGGTGCCCTAAATCTTCACCTCGAAACAAGGACGGGAAAGTTAATTTTAATGGTCAACCAGAGGACACGCACACAAGTCTCTTAGGCTTAGCATTAGGGTTTCATTTTAGGGACTGGGGGAACATCAAAGGAGGCATTACATTCTCCTCCCCTTAAGAAAGCATCATCCTCGATGCGACATACAATGAAGAAAGAGAAATGGTAAGCAACAAGGAACAAAATGGGCGAGGGTAAACTCTAAGTTTAAGATTTCAGATACAAAATCGTGGTTATGGGGAGGCCCTAGGAACATTTGGTAGAAATTTTAACTATCAAGGTTCTGTGAAGATTGGTAGTTCCCTCTTATTCGTTATTTCATTAAACTCTTTCTATTAACATTATTCTTAATTCAAGTCCTTTAGAAATTCATTTTTTTTTTAGAATTTTAGTTATTTCATTCCTATGGGTTCCCATCATGAACTACAGTCACAACACCCTACCAGGGTCATACACAACACTAAAATTTCACAAATCATGCTTTTACGACCGTATCACATCACAAGGGTTTCATTAAACCATGGAATGACAACAAGTAGACCACATAGAAAATAATTTCCAACAATTATGTCCTACACATAGATCTAGTACACACATATGACTGAAAAACTAGGCCAACACACTGGTACATGTACAACGGGTATCACATGACCCAAAACAATCCATGACTGTAACAACATAGTTCCAATCTAATATCCAGTAGTCCATACAAAATAGAAATGTCAATTCTCAACCATAATAAGGTGTCAAAAGGCTCACAAGGGTACACATAACTCACTATACCAATCTCCACACATCTCAAAATATTAGGAAATAACTCCATATATCTTCTGAAGTATCATAAAGCAACTCCATATACCTCCCCAACGCATTCACAGATAATCTCCATATACCTCCCAAAGAGAAAGAAATATAGTGTCAAAACCAAGCCGGGTCACTCAACCATAGAGTGCCATAAAGAATAACAAGTCACTCAACCATAGAGTGTCATAACAAATAACAGGTCACTCAACCATAGAGGCCCGTCTCCTTTCTCCTTTTTAATGAGGCCGGGTCACCCTATTGCCTTGGGCACATAGATCCCCATCACCCCCAACCCAAGTGACATAATAACTCGTGGTTCAACAACCGGCTAGTTATTTGTAACTCCTTGGGGCATACCCTCATACAATGAAGTGGGTCCATAGGTTCAACCACTCCATGGTTAATCCCATGACCCTATTCCAACACATTACGACATTAGAACCAGCATAACAGTCCATTCAAATGCCAAGTGGAAAAATCAAAAGCCTTGGGCTAGGCTACAAAACTTTCAAATATGAAAAAAAAAAAGTTTTAAAACTAAGAAAAACAAATGGCTAATTAGCCATGGTTAGTGCAAAATCCAATTGTTAATGCAACAATCAAATAAATGCCCAAAATATAAGAACATGTCAATCAAGAAAACAATTGGTTCTAGTGAAAAGAGATAATGATCAATTTACGAATAAAAATACGTATTGAGAAAATAACACATTACAATCACTATGTGGCCTCATACCACCACCAAAGGGGTACTCATCGAGTTGCTGGCACTCGAACATCGATCCTCAGCTCGTAAAAATATACATGTAACCAGAAATGAGTATATCAAATAATGTAAATGTCATCATCTCTGTCTGAATCATTCCTCCATACTCCCACAAGGATCAACATAGTCAAAATCACATAGGATTATTCAATGAATAATCCAATAGGAAAGAGTAGGGAACTCTAGTTACATAAGTTGAGCCTAAGGTGGTGCACACCCATAATATACTGAGAAAGCTCAAAGTATACTAAATAGATAGAAGTGGGTTTTCAGTCTATATAAGACTCCACTTCCTCACTCGTACTCGGCTCAAGATTATGAAAACTTGGTCCACGCCTCCTCTCTCCACACATACACTCTTGACAGTTTATCCCCTTAGGGTCATCTAGTGTAAGGTTCACAACATACACCTAACTACATCACTAACACAATGGTGATTCACGCACATTAACCATAATGTCTTACGCATGGTATATATATACAGGGTATAACACAATCATTACTTTCAAGGGTTACGATACGTCACATTACCACATCCTGCACCTGATGTGCAATCACTATACACAAGGGATCATACTCACCATATGCCCCTAAATCATGACATGAACCATCACATATTACATTAATTATATGTATGGGGAACACAATGTCTAACCTTATAACATATAGTCAATTGCAATACAACACGACAATGCACACAACTAATCACAATACGGTGATGACATCATGATAAACTGTGATTCACTTTACATCAATTTTGTCATGCAATACATCAATACATCTTCACATCACATAAGGTCAAAATGCTTCAACACTCTACAATTCACAATATCATTCCTTTCACATGGTACGTCACACACGGATTGCTCATTGGATCCATGAAATAGAGAGTAAATAATCTCATCACAAGAACATCAACATGACAACAAATACGCACTAAGTGACATGCACCACATGTGCATTCATAAGGTCACAATCACGACATAGTTCACATAACAACATATATCACATTAGTCTTCCAATATCCACCACTATCATGCAACACCATCACAACTCTAATCTATCCCAGAGGTTTGAGAGCATGAAGCTCGCTCTGATACCAAATGTAATGCCCACAATTTACACCCACAATTACAACAGTAAAATACCAGGATACTTTTTATTATTTTATTTTTTTACTTACATTACTCATTACAAAATGCCAGAAGGACTCCAAGTCAGGAAAACTCAACAACATATACGACACTTACATAAGTCATCAAATCACATAGACACATGACAACACCATATACATGTTTATACCACACTTTTCCAGATGAATGAGTACTAGCAATGACCCAACCACAAGACAAATGACTCCAGGATTGGAAAACCCACAACACATCATTTCTTTAATTACATCTTAGTTACGATTAACATTCTAAGAACATTATTGTGCAAGGATATCTTTCTCCTTTTTCCATCTACAAAATCTTAAGTTCATTCCACGTTTAATTTATAGTTCGACCATTTTAAGTTGGCTTCCTTTATGCATCACAGAAATTTCCATAACTTACTTGCTTATTTGGCACAATTCAAATCACATATAAAGTACTCAATTATCTTGTTCTTATGTTAAGAATATGCTTCTCAAACATTTATTTAATGTTTAAAATTTACCCTTTCTACACAAGAGAATCTAACGTGATGTCAAGATGAAATCTTGGGATTAAGGAAGACATAGATTCGAGATAGATTTTTCCCAAGAACATCCTTCGATCATGGAATAGATTATTTAGCTACCATAGTTAATAAAGTTAAATAACTTATTAACTTCCATTTATATTTATATATCTTTTATTTTCTCAAAGTTTGGTCACACCAAGGCAATACATATTCTTTGAAATACATAAAGATATTTAATTGAGTTATAAGGACTCCAAGAGTGGTAGTAACCCTGACCTCAAATCTCCCTTTTTTATTCTTCTATGCTTTACTTTTACATCACATTATTACCATCGTTTTATAACAAAAGAGTTACGAAAGCACTTGTCTGACATCTTAAGGAAGTACATGGTTAGAAGCATTATAAACTACACCTGAACCACAAGTGACCTATGTTCATGAAGATCCCATGTCTCTGCATTTCATGATTCCGCATAAAAATATTCTTTATTCCTTAATGCCATAAAATGACATAACAAGTGATTATGGGACAAGATTTCAGTTTCTAAGGTTCTCTAAAATCAACATCTTTCAAATCAATTTCGTATGCAAGGAGTTAAATTATAGTTTTCTACCCACAAGTTAACATCCTAATCAACTAAGGTTTAGTTTAATTCCAATTTTCACTTAGGGCTTTACGCTCTATTATAGATTAGATTAAGGTTCAAAACATATTCACCCTATAAACCCTCCATAAAAGATCAAAGCACTATATTGTCACTAGCCAAAGATAGTACATATAGCTAAAAGGATCTATTCATTAACAAAATTTTAAGTGATAGAACCACTATTTCCCTAGCTCCATGATGTCATCTAGATCCCGCAAGAAATTCATTCGATGCAGAAAATTTAATTCTAAATCTACCTTCAGAAGACAAGGTAGTCCACTAGGATATGAAGGAAGAGTTAGCTCTACTTACTCTAGATCAAGTTTGACTGCGTTGCTTCTATATGTCTAGTTTATGTCGATGTCACTAAACATACCTACTAAGATGATAAACCCCTTTCTTCGGATCTTATTTTCCTAAACTAGGATGTTCCATCGAGTGTAAAGGTTTGTTTGAAGGTCACAGTTTTCTACGGTAAGGGATTAACATAGGAATGTTAGTTATATACAATTTTGAACTAGGGTTGATTGTTGTGGTTAGGTTCCTTTATTACATTTTCAAGGTAAGAAACACGACACCAATTATTAAACCAATAATTGCACAATGAAAGTTCACTACAAGGTATTAATTTTGATTCCTTTTGACATTTTTATTCCACTTTTACCATTACAATTTAGGGATCAAAATAACATCCATAAAACAAATACCAATTTCTAAGCACTTATTAATCTAACGACTTTTACCTATTACCAATTTCAACAATAAGTCTTTCAACATATTACCCAAAATAAACAATGAATTACTCAATGCCTTTACATCATCATTCTTTCATCCTGCAAAAACCACATGAGCAGGATATCAATGATAAATCGCTGGCATGGCATCCACCCTAATCTAACATAAATTATCATTTTTCAGTTTCCCATTTACATATGATAATAATTACATTTTGCAATCAAAATAAAAAGGTTTAGAGACATGTATTCATTACATTTCATTTTGCTTCTTTTTGTAACCCAGGAGAGAGAAAACGAAGGGTAGAGAGAGAAAACACCGTTTTGTCAAAAGTTATAATATACACAACAAGTTTTCATTATAGTGTTTTAAACATTTATTTACTTGTGTTAAAAGTTTTCAGCATGATTTGGCAACCCTACGAGGGTCCCACAACTTTCTATTTTTACAATTTCTCACTAGCTACAAAACGTTCAAAACAGGCTCGGAGGCTAAGAAACCGCTTCCAAAAGTTATCTTCCGATGAGAGCACACACCACAATTAACTTTCTACATTCCCTAGATATACATTCAGCAACTGACGGAATTGGGAAAAAGTGAACGATTTACGTTTGGCGGCATGTTTTCTGGGGCCACTGGTCATAGATGGCCCAGTGCAAATTGAACAAAAGTTAGCTCGAGGGCTTAGAAAACCATGTCCAAAACTGATGTTCTATGGATGAGCACGCCACGAGACACTTCCTACAAGTTCCCCTATGTGAGGAGAATTCATCAGAGTCGATGAGACTGAGAACTTGAAAACCATTTTCAAATGGCGACTAGTTTTCTGGAGTGACAAGTAAAAATTTGTCTAGTTTGACCTCATCAAACTGCGACTGGAGGCCTAAAAATGGCTTTGTAAACCTATCCAGAATAGTGCTTTTCCCTAAACTAAAATTTCCATGAAATTTTCTAGTATAAACACTAGAGGTTTGCAAACACGGGAAATAATTTCTCTATCCCGGTTTCAAATGGTTGTTCAAAATGAAAGCCAACTTTCTAGATTTGACAGCTTTCTACTACTATAAATTAGTGTAACAAGGCTCCTATAAGAGTGTCAAAAAGATCACAAATTTTAATTTGGGGTAAAACCAACGGTCTAGGTGATTCCTCACATAACAAGGTACACGAATGAATCCTAACATCTAATTTTTAGAGTTCCGAAGGGTACTTAATGAGTCTCTGAAAAATGCAAAAATTAACTATTTAAACGGGGAGAAGGTCAACATTATTACTGGAAATTCAATTTCGTATGGTCGATAAGACAATGTTGTAGTGATCCAGTTGGGTATGGATTTTTCTACATCACCTTAGAATGAGGGTGGGAGTTCGTGGTTTAATGCAGAAGAGTTATTTTGATTTTGTGAGTTACAATACGACCTTTCATTTTTTTTACAACGAGTTGATGTAAACATTTAAATGTATTAAAAATATAATATTTTAAGATTCTATTAATTTGCAAAAGAGAACTAAAACACGAGAATTATGAGAGGTAAGGGAAGATGAACCATGCCGTAGGCTTCGATTCAACATCTCGCTAGGGCACTTCATCAACCAGTTCATGAGCCTTGAACTAACCTCCACCACATCACATAAACTTCCTAATCACATGAAGTTTTCCAGTAGAATAAGTTTCCCATCATGTTCTGATAATTTTCTAGGACCTACACAAGGCTCCATTCTTACACACGGGATGAGAGAATGTAGGCAACATACATGCAGCTCTACACCTGTGAGTGTAGTTGCAAAGTTTCAAAGCCTTTTGAACAGATCCATCATGTGCATATCCCGAAATCATGGCACTCCACTGGGGTTTTCCATCGGATTCCATTGATATTCAATAGTAAATTAGCAAGCAATCAAACAGGTAGTGGGGCTAAATTTCCTGTAGCATTTTGTCAAAATATTGTCTAAGCATCCACAATCCTACATACTAGTCCAACAGAGCACTTGCAATTACCAAAAATAACATACATACTATCCTCCTCTCCAAGTATTGGTGGATGTCATATCCTGATCCAAATCTGGCATTCACACAAGACATGGATTGCTTTGAAAAGGGCATTCTAGTTTTCATTTACACATGCCTCGAATACACTTCCACATTTTTCATACAAATCAACTATGACAGTTGCAAGAAATAAAATCCTACAAAAACCAGATTCTGTTGTTCATACCCTGCTCCAAAGCTTCCATGTTTTGTACAGGTTGGAGATACGCTGGAAAATGTAAACTGATTGGGTTGGAGAAGAGGGCCTGCGAATAGTGCAGCCTCATACACGTCCCCCCACACATTTGCAACTACAACATCTGACAAAATTTATCTTTCCATTATGCTCTGATGGAAGTCCACGCAGGAGTTTGGTGCGGCTGGGAGGATGCTGGAAAAGGTTGTGGAGTCTGGCTTTACACGTACCAATTGCATTTGCTTGAAAGTTTCCAAGGCCTTTTCAACAAACTCATTGAAAAAATGTCATAAAACCCTAAAACGCAGTAGAATAACAATAAGCACAAATAATAATGATCGCCACATTAATAAAGATAACACAAATCTATTAATAATAATAAAAAAAATAAAAATAACGCAAATTTATAAATCATAGCCCATCAACAATGAGTAAAACAATAATAAGTACAAAACGACAATTCAATATAATAATTATTATGTAGATGTCCCTTCAAGCTGGACATGCCATAACGACATCAAGACAACATTAAAACCACCTACAGAATTCGAGAACGAGATTTTCCTTTAACCGGATAGTCGTCCATGATGCTTTGAGGTCCACAGTCTGGGGTGTCGACAACGACCTGAAAGGCAAGAAGGAAAGGGAAGGTGCAAAATCTTCACTGCGATAAGGACAAAGTTAACAATGGTCAACGAGAGCACACACACACAAGTCTCTCAGGCTTAGCAACAGGGTCGTCAGGTCAGGGACTGGGGGAACATTGAATGGGGCATTACAAAGTCGAGTGAGCCAACCCTAGAGGCTTAAAATCTTATAATATTAACTTGAAGAAAAAAAAGTTTCTATTAATTTCTATGCACATTAAACACATCGACTTGCTATTCTTAACCATTATGAAAGGCAATAGAATGACCAGAGTTCATAATCGTTAGTATAACAACCTTGATACCTGAGTTGCCACTGAGTGGACATGCTAAAAATTCTTAGACTACTCATCATGAGAACCTAACTACTTTTATCCGTTTTCCCGTCCTATATCGAATTTGGTGTATTAACTAGCATACATATTTTATAAAATTATATGTAAAATATGCCGAGAGGTATAGTGTATTTTTTCTTATGTAATTAATGAAGAAGAAAAATTATTTGTATTTTTTTTTATTTTGAAAAGGTGAGCGGGTCTTATCAAAACAAAGTTACACATAAGTGTTTTTTGTTATGTAATTATTAAAGTGCAACAAGCATTTTTTTCTTATGTTTAAGTGCAAATTACATTTGTATTTATTTTTTCTTATATAATTATTTAGGTGCAGTTTACAAAGTAAAAAAATCTATTTGTTTTTTCTTATGTAATTATTTAAGTGCAATAAGTAAAATTACATTTGTATTTGTTTTTATTTTCAAAATGTGAAGGGCATGAGTTTTCAAAAGGTGAGTGGGCCCCAATTGTTATTTCAAGGGAAAAAATAATATAATTTCATGGGCATGACATCATACTTTTTCACTCTATATATACAATTGTAGATGCCTCTTGGCATGACTAGGAATTTAAATATTTACTTAAAAGAAAAAAACTTAAATAACTTACATCCATGTAAGAGTTTTGAAACCCTTAACCTCTCAATAGCTTCAAAGAAAACATTCTATTCTTTGACCAATTCCTTTCTCATCGTGTATGTAAACATTTGGGATCATTACAAACACATGTCCACTTATGTGAGGTCGCCACTCTTTTCTAATCATGAAAAAAGAACGTGTGAACAAAACATCAATTTAATTTACATTATTGTGTATAAGACAAAAACAATCAAATTTCTAACGACTTTGTTGGAATATGAGACATCAGAATCACTACATTGTGGAATAATATTTCATTTTATGTGTATATATATATATTTGGATATATATTTGTTAGTGTGAGTTATCCTATGTGTCCTCCTCTCATGTTGGAGGGTCATCTCACATGGGTTAGGTTTAGGGTTTCATATGTGTCTTGCACTAGGGTTACTCAACATCCTATATGTACCCCTTTTCTATTCATTTATGAGCATGCCAAGACACTCCGTTGTCTTTCCTCTATGCAAGCTTTGTTTCTGTTGAGAAAGTTCTTCTATTACTGATCATTTTTTCCTTGCTATCGCTGGAGCTATCACGATTCCGTTGGATTGCAACTACTTCGTGGCGCCTCGTTTCCGATTCGATTCTCGCAAACTCTTTTCATGGTATCAGAGTTGAGATCAGGTAAACGTGCACTCGATTTGTTTTTTGTTGCTATTACTCCTTCTTGGTTTCGTTATTTTACTCTGCATGCAAGTCCTTTGATCACTATTTTCTGGAAATTATCTTGCAAATATCTCTAACAAGCTTTCTCGGAAAGTTTTTTTTGTGTTTTTTTTTCTTGTGCATGTGCAGGTTTTTTCAAAATACCTTTAGAAATCAGAGGGTTTTTCTACTCTTTTTTAGTTGGATGTAACTAAATCCAAAATAGAGATTCTTTTCATTTTTTGTTAATTTATTCAAATAAAAGTGAAATTTTTTAAGATCTCTGGTTTTTGTAGGATATTTTTCTATGCATTATAGTTTGTGGTTGCAGGATATTTGTGTTCTTCTGACGTGGTTACTTGTGGAGGAACTTTTGACTATGCATGGCCTGTAATCTCTTTTGTGGCGCCCACACATATGCCAACAAGCATCTGTAAACACCACATGCGTTTTCAACAACACAACCACGTTTTTTTGTTTGAAAGGGCGTTTTCAACAACACAGCCACATTTTTTTGCTTGAAAGGGCATTTTCAACAACACAGCCACGTTTTTTTTGCTTGAAAGGGCATTTTCAACAACACAATCACGTTTTTTTGGTCTGAACAAAGTAAAACACAGCCTGTAAACTCATCTGTGGACTATTGCGGCCTATTCCTTTTGTTTTTTGATGCTGGCAACGAAAAACATGGCTGTAACTCCTATGCATGGCCTGTACACTCCATCTGGTACGTTGCCCCTTTTCACGTTTTTTTTGCAGTCATTTTTTGGTAAGTTTCAATTTCTTTCTTTTTTAAATCTTACTCAAACTAAAAAAAACCTCTACTTTTTACAAAATGAGCCGCTTTTCTTCATGCTAAGTTATTTTTTTGGTAAAAACAACTCAAACTTTCTTGATAAGTTTTAAAAAGTTTCTAATTTACCATGTTTTTTAATCAAGTTTCTAAAACCATTTAGAAATTTGTTTTAATTAGAAATTTCCATAGATATTTAAAAATCTTCATCTAAAAATCTTCATTAGATTGGATCTAATTAGATTTAATTAAATTAGATCTAATTTTATTTCATTCACATCATTTAAACTCTATTTCTTTGGCATTATAAAATTTGGTCTTTTGGCTCGTTGTATTTTCAACCTTCCGTCGAGTGCCGAAGATGAAGGGTGAGGTCTAGGATTGACAGGTGGCTAATCCCCCCTCGTAATACAAAAAAACCCTATCTCAAATTCTATGTTGTTTCCAACGAGCATACATACGACACCTTTTGCATGCGTTTAGGGAACTTTTTAAATCCGTTTGCAGGCTCATTGACTTTTTCTCATCAATTATGGGAATTGGTTTTTGCTATAACTTTTGACTCATTGCTCGGTTTTGAGCACTTCTTTAGTAAAAGTTGCATGTTTTTTTGCACTCTAGATGATGGGATCATTAGATTTGTAAATGCACTAATTTTATAAAGTGCCGCATTCTGGGGGGGTGTCTTTGTATTGCTTATTTCAGCTCATTTTTTTGAGCTTTGTTCTATTCCTTTTTTTCGTGGACTTGTGAGCGCGTCCGCCACAGTCTTACAACAAAGGGATTCTTTTGTTCGATGTGAGACATTTTTTCTCACCACCAGGGTTGGCTTTCGCCTGGTTTCTATTTTTTACTTGCCGTGTCGATCTGTTGCGCCCTACGAACCTTGATTGTTGTCTCCACCATTGCACGTTATTACACTAATTGCAAGGTGAGTGACAAAATGGTTCTCAGAATACAGTCACATCTAGATGTAATCAACACACTGAACTATAAAGTGCCGAAAGCATGGGGGTTGTTATTGTCCTGGGTGGTTGTGTTTCTTTTCTGCATTTCTTTCTCTCTCTCTCACTATGGATGCACTCTCAATTCCTTTTCTTACGCCGTTTAAATTTTTCGAATGGAGATCGAAAATAATAATGAAACTAAGGGGTAAAGGGTTATTCCGCATCACCATGGGAACTGAGACTGAACCAGATGATGAACCTGAAAAATCTAAGTGATTAAACCGTAGTGATGAAGCTTTAGGTCTTCTTTGCATGTCTATTTCTCCTAACTTGCTCTTCCACATTGAGGCGTCTGAAACACCTACATCTACGTGGAAAACACTGGATGCGATGTTTGGACAACTAGATGACATGAGAGCGCATGAGTTGGAAAATGAACTACTAGGGTTAAATCCTAGTGATTTTGAAAACCTACAGGCCTTCTTCTCGAAATTTGTCCACATTAGATTATTGTTAAAAGGATGTCAAGTAGAAAAGAAAGATTCTCAACTGATCTTGTTGATTCTCTCTAAGCTAGGTCCTGAATATTCTGTCTTCGTGTCAACTTTCTATGCTACAAAAGCTGCTTTGGGCGATACTTGGACGATGCCCTCCTTTGATTGTTTTTCGTCCCAACTCATTCGAGAACAAGAAAAACTCATTAAAATGGGGTCTCTCAGGTCTAAGTCACATGCCCTTGTAGCAAGTACTAGCAAAGGAAAGAAGACTAAAAAGAAGAAAGAAAAAAAGGATCAACCCAAGAAAGAAACCAAGATCAAACCTAAAAATGACACAAACACTTCGACTTTTGAGCCTAAGGCACAAAAAAGAAAGTATTCGTGTTCCTATTGCAAGAAGACTGGTCACGCCGAGCAACACTATTTTAAGAAATAGACTGATCACTTATCTTATTTACTTGAGAAAAATAAAATAAGTGTTCCTGAATCCATAAAACAAAATGCTCTGAAGGCTGAGTCTTCTGCTGCAAAAGGTGCTAAAAATGATAAGAAGAAAGGTAAGGCCCTTGTAGCCAAATTTTCTCCTTCATCGACATGGATTATAGATTCCGGTGCCTCGCACCACATGGGTTCTTTGCATGTTGAGTTTTCGAACATCGAACCTTGTGGAATGTCCCAAATCACGATGGATAATGACACGACAATGTTGGTTTCCGGTAGTGGATCAGTAGAGATGGATGGGGGACATTTAACCAAGTGTTGAGTGTTCCTGATCTCTCTACCAATTTCCTATCAGTTTACCAAATTACTCATCTTGGTGAAGGAATGTGAGTGGAATTTGGTCCTAACTTGGTCATTATTCGTGAGCTTAACAATGACACTACATTGGCTGAGGGAAAGGCAGATCACCGTTCACGGTTGTACACCTTCTCCCACTTTACTTCTGATTCTACACCCACTGCCTTGCTCACTCATGCAAATGAGGTTAGTAAGCTATGACATGAGCATTTCAGACATCTAAATTATCGCTATCTTGAACAATTGAGTCAAAACAAAATGGTCAACGGGTTGCCTAGCGTCAAGTTTTCTAAGGGTCTTTGTGAGGGTTGTACCCTTGGAAAGCATCCTGAAAAGAAATTTGACAAAGGAAAATCCTAGAGAGCCACTCGTCCCTTGGATCTTGTTCACAGCGATGTTTCTGGTCCATTTCCTTCTCCTTCATTTACTAGAGCTCTTTATGTGCTAACCTTCATTGATGACTATTCACGATATACTTGGGTATATTTTCTTAAGCTTAAGTCTAAAGTCTTTGAACATTTTTAGGACTTTAAGGCTCTTGCTGAGAAACAGGTGGAATGGTCTATCAAGGTTATTTAAACTGACAATGGAGGTGAATATGTAAACAATAGGTTCATGGATTTCTGTACTTCTGAAGGGATCTCTCTGTAGCATACAGTTGCTTATAGCCCTTCGCAGAATGGAGTCGCAGAAAGAAAGAACCATACTTTGAAGGAGATGGCCACTTGTATGATTCACTTGAAGTCTCTTCCTCCGCAGTATTGGGCCGAAGCAGTGAATTGTGCAAATTACATTCAGAACCGTGTTCCACATAAGGTAGTAAGAGGGATGACACCCTTTGAAGCCTGGTTTGGAAGCAAGCCTAATGTTGAGCACTTTCAAGTCTTCGGATCCAAGGCTATGGCTCAGATTCCCAAGAAGAAATGCAAGGCTTTGGAACCAAAATCCAAACCTTGTATCTTTGTAGGGTATCCTGATGGCGTGAAGGGATATCGATTGATGAATCCTACTTCTCATGAGCTATATATTGAGAGAAGTGTTAAGTTCGATGAATCTTCTTCAACTTCTACTTCTCCACCTATTGAGGTTCTTCAGCTCACTGATTCAGATTCTGACTCATCAGATGATGATACTGTTGAGCGTGCTCCTCTTTTGGATCCTCCTGACCATCAGAACTGTGAGTCTTCTGATTCTGATAGTAGTGATGACGAGGACTATGTCCCTTCTCACTCAAGTGAAGAATCTTCCAACTCTGACCTGATCCTCCTGGTCCCCTTTAGGCCAGGAAAACTTTGCAAAGTGCTGGAGATTTAGTTGGAAATACTTCGGATATGAGATGTACTCACTCAGATTGCATTGGACCCCACTCTTTCTTCACCTCTACTTCTGATCCACAGTCTTTCCAAGAGGCTTCTGGTATTCTTGAGTGGGATTCTGCCATGGATGAGGAGTATTCCTCTCTCATGAAGAACGATACTTGGGATCTCACCGCTCTTTCGAAAGGAAGAAAAATCAGTCGGTGTAAGTGGGTGTTCCGAACAAAGTATGGAGTAGATGGGGACGTCGAAAAGTTTAAAGCGTGATTAGTAGCTAAGGGTTTCTCCCAGATAGCTGGGGTTGATTATACATAAACCTTTGCTCCGGTTGCGAAGATGACTTCTATTCGACTGACCCTAGCCATTGCTGCAGCAAACAGATGGAAAGTCCATCAAATGGACGTTAAGAGTGCCTTCCTTCATGGTGACCTAGAGAAAGAGATCTATATGGAACAACCTATGGGTTATGTCCAATATTCCTCCCTCGTTTGTAAGTTAAAGAAGTCTCTTTATGGCCTTAAACAAGCCCCTCGGGCTTGGTATGCCAAGATGGACTCCTTACTTACATCAAGGTTTACTAGGTGTCACTCTGATCCAAATGTTTATATTCTATGGCAAGATGACTCCATACTCATTCTTGTTCTATATGTTGATGACTTGTTGATCATAGGTAGCTCTTCCTCTATTATTGATTATGTGAAGATCACCTTAGCCAACAAGTTTTCCATGACTGACTTAGGTATGCTTCATTACTTCCTTGGGATCCAGATTTCACAATATTACTTGGGAATCTTGATTTTGTAACCTAAGTATGCTCTTGATTTGCTAGCTCGGTTTCAGATGTCTGATTGCAATTCTTCTCGTACTCCTTTTCTTTTCGGGGTTAAGTTGGTTTCAGATTGCTCTACTCCCTTGGTTGATGGTACTCTTTACCGACAGTTAGTGGGGAGCTTGATCTACTTGACTCACACTCAACCAAATTTATCATATGCTGTTGGGATCGTGTCTAGATTCATGCAGGAGCCACATGAGCTACAATGGAAAGCAGCTAAATGGATCCTTCATTATGTTCATGGCACTTATGCTAATGGCATACACTATCATGGAGGGGTTGATATTGACTTGATTGGATTTACAGATTCTGATTGGGCCGGTGACTTAGATCATCGCAAATCTACTTCTGGCTATAATTTCTCTCTTGGTTCAGGTCCTATTAGTTGGTATAGCAAGAAGCAAAATGTAATTGCGATATCATCTATAGAGGTAGAATATAGAGGAGCAGTTAATGCTGCCACAGAAGCTATTTGGCTACAGGGTATTTTGACAGAGTTTGGCATCCAGTTTCGGCGGCCTACCATTATCTACTGTGATAACATGAGCACTATCTCTATTTGCAGAAATCCAGTTCAACATCAGCGAACGAAGCACATTGAGATCCATATGCACTTCATACGGGAGCTTATTCATGATGGTATCATTGACATTCAGTACATTCAGACAGCTGATCAGATTGCAGACTTATTCACCAATCTTTTCACTAAGATGAAGTTTCTTCACTTATAGTCTCTTCTTAGGGTGAGGTCTTCTGCAGCTGCCCATCTTCTTAGGGATATTTAGTCCTTTTCTTCTTCTTCTTCTAGGAAGATTGTGTTTGTATATGGGCACCTTATCAGGCCTTTAGTTGCCGGGCCCCATTGACACATCTTTCTTAGTTGTTTAGGAGTTTCTTCCTCTTCCGTCTGACTCATCACAACCGCTACCCCAGCTTCGATGAAGGGGGGTGTTATTGTGGGTTATACTATGTGTCATCCTCTCATGTTTGAGGGTCATTTCACATGGGTTAGGTTTAGGGTTTCATATGTGTCTTGCACTAGGGTTACGCAGCACCCTATATGTACCCCTTTTTTATTCATTTATGAGCATGCCAAGACACTCCGCTGTCTTTCCTCTATGCAAGCTTTGTTTTTGTTGAGAAAGTTCTTCCATTACTGATCATTTTTTCAATATTTGTGTGGGGTTTAATTAATAAAATTATTTGTCTTTTTAAATGATAAGAATGTATTATTTAAACTAACAATCACATGTGCACAATGCAATGTGAATGCCAAATAATATATGTTATTTGATTTAGAGGGATAGTTATTACTTTTATAGTTAATGTTTATAAGGAGTGTGATTTATTTTGTAAGTGTAGGAATATAGATGAAGCATTACATTTAAAGGATTTGTCTCTAAATTTCAAATTTAACATATTATCTACTTACCATGCTTTCTGTACCACTGGAATTAATAGAACTCAAACTAGGAAAATCAACGACTGTGGTCGATTCCACTAGATTTCCCAGGGATATTGTTGTTTTTCTTAATCACTTTGATAAGACAATGCAAGAAATTGGGTGATTTTCAGAGCATAACAAATAAATTAGGCATCCAAATCAGCATAACACATGCTAACCTCTATAGTTTTGAGCTAAGAACCTTCTGCTAGATAATTCCATATATATATATATATATATAGGCAAGACCACCTCAAATAATAAAAACTCCGACAAACAATTGGAAAAAATAGAAGGCATTTTACATATGATCCAGGGAATATCATCCTTAAATTAGTCAAATAAGCCTGAACCATCTAGACCAAAGACACTGGAGACAACCGAGTAGGACACAAGCATTGAAACTTTATTTTCAAAATTCAATTCCCACAAGGATTTCATGTATGAATGTAAATATTCATGCTAAATAAATAATACTCACGAATTCCAGACATCTCATGATGTAAAACAAGAAATACCTAACTAATTCAAGCATGACATCAAGCAAATCAAACACTACCCAACAAGTAAAGGCAATGCATAAGACAAAAGAAATTCTTTTTTCTTATTCCAACCCAAACCACCGAGCCAAAACTTAAATCTATGATAAAAATCAACTGAACATGAAAAAAATGCCTTTAAAACAATCTATACAACATGTATTATGATTGATACAAACCCTTAACCCGTTTTAATCAATCTTAGTTCTAGAGAAAAAGAATTTCTATTCCCATGACATAGCCTGAACATGTAGAGTAAACCATCCAATTTCAAACAACCATCCAATTTCAAGAGACCATATTTTGTTCGAGCCATCTGACAAAACAATTTGTGTGGGTTTTGAATGGGTTCACAATTCACATACAATTTACATACATGTCAACCTGGCAATTGCATTTCCATAATAATCTTCAATGGTTCTTCAATAATCCCATTTACGCATATCCTATTATGCATCGATAATTGTTGTCTTGCAGTCAATATGACGTCAAGGCTGCAATAATTTAGAGAAATATGATTACCGTTCTTACATAATTAGTCTACATGCTTCCACATTTTACATACACTTCTATCTCCACTACAACATTTGACCAAAATTGATTCTTCTTCTTGATGGATTTCAGTAGCTAGTTTTTTACATGAATTTTAGGACATTCATCTAAAATATTTGACCATCTGCTTTCAATTATTTTTTATGGATCATCATAACTTGCTCCAAAGCTCCAAGTTTGGCATAGGTTGGAGGATGCTGGAAAAGGTTGACGAGTCCTACTTTACACTTTGTTTATTTTTCTTATGTGAATTTTACTTTATCTCTCTTCTTAGCTTTTGCCTTCATGCTATTTAGACTTCTCTTTTCTATCTTTTATTATCAGTAGAGATTGGACATGTATTTGGAGGGCTCAACTCCTATACCAAATAATTGCTTCACATTATTAATCATCAAAAGTACAAAATACTACATTTTTCCTCCTTCAAAGTGGATATATACATGATGGAGAAGAACCAAAGAATGTTAGTCAAAGTCACTAAGCTTGAGTAACTCTTGTTGCCTTCTATAGAAATTTTCATCTCCTACATTATCAAATAAGATTCAAATCCATTTGGATGGAAATTTTCCTCTGTACATGCTCATTTTGAATGTCATACACCATAAATCATACTCAAATGATAGGTTGTATTCTTAACTTTTGAATTGATATCCTTTCAAATAGCCTTACAAGAATTATTTGGAATGAAAAATTTCATCTCAAAAAAGGCAAAGGGCTTTATTGGAATCGTAATCACAATGGACTGAGAATTTCCAAAACAATTGCACTAATACAATAATACTTTACTCTCTCTCTTTCTCTCCAAAGCATTTGTTTGTTTTCTATTCATGAGTAAGCAGGTCACTATTCATTTTACTCTTTTCCAGTTGGTTAAGTCCAGGATGACTCTTGGATAGCGCCATTTTTTCCTATTACTGATAGGAATTTGAATATTATTTCCTTACCTTTGTTCTTCCGATGGCGATAAAAAAATGATGTTTTTAAAACAAATAATTTGGAATGAAAAAATGTCTCTTACAAAAAGACAATGGCCTTTTTTGAAATCATCTTTACAATGGATGGAGTGTTTCCCAAAACAAGTGGAGCTAATACTTTACTCACTCTCTAAAGCATTTCTTTGGTTTTTATTCATGTCGACTTTTAGTCCAAACCCAAGCAATAAACTTCACAACCCATTTATGAGTAAGTAGGTTATCATCCATTTTACTTTTCTTCAGTCATTGGTTAAGATTAAGATGACTTTTGGATAGAAATTTGTTCCTATTACTGAGAGGAATTTGAATATGCTTTCCTTATGTTATTTCGATTATAATAAATAATTAATGTTTTGGAAACAAATAAAAATATGAAAAATATCCCATTCACCAAGCTTTTTTCTGGCTTGTAGAAATGTCACAGATATGTAAATTTATACTTTGACCACAATCCCATCACATTATAGGCAAGACAAATAGGAAGCAATGACCTCACATATGATGAATATAAATACAATGAAACCATATTTCCTTACTTAGGTGGAATCCTGTAATATTTGCTTTTTAAGAGCTTCCTTTGACAATCTACTAGTTGATCTAGCTTGTGGAGCAGAATCATTGTGTTTTTTTGGTTTTTTATTTCTTTGCATTGGAAAAGCAAAAATTTCTAGTAAGATATCAAGAAGAGATTCTAATGAGAAAAGTAGCCTCAGAGGAAAGAGAGTGATATTTTTATGATGCATGGGTGATATTAGTAATAAAACAAAAAGGTACAAATCAAAAAGAAAAAGGGAAGAATTTGTGGGAAACTTTCTGTAGTTTTCAGCACTTCAGATGAAGTAAACAAAATCACACACAATAACAAAAAAGTAATGGATTGAACATCTATCTAGATATTCCCTGGTAATAGAAAAACAAGATTAAAGTTTATAAAGGTTTATTTATAAGGGTTGCATGATGTAGAAACCAATAAACTATTACGTGAAATCCTTATAAAATGGCATATTTAAACTAAATTACACAGAAATGGTATACAACCATCCTGAGAAGGAAAATACTTGATTGATTTGTGAAAAGGCAAACCACCAAGTTTTTCTCACCCTATCTATTCCATTGCAAAAAGTTTGATTGCCCCTTGTTAAAGACAACCCCTGCCTTAACCAGAATTTGATAAGCTGTCTGTAAAGTAATAGTTAAAAGCATATGACATATATCATATGAAATATCATTTAAAATCATAAAATATAACCGATTATATACTTGTTCACCGATGGGTACTCCATCTCTTACACCTGCAAATATAAATGCATCATCTAAAATTCAAACAGAGATATAGATGAATCATTAAATTAATAACATTTACTACAATATCTTCCCAATAATCTATGAGATTTGAGAACCGGGGATCATCGGCCACATAATTCATGGTATAATGGTTGATACCCACAAAATCTATAGACCCCTTCACATTTTGGATCTATTCGTCAGTGAATTTGGGAAGCCGGGAAAGAACTCTACTGCACATAGAAGCATGATAATCTCCATAAAACATGGGATCTAATATCCTATACAACAGTGAAAGTATTTTTGTAAGGAAAATATCAATGTCCACATGTTTATGTTAAAATAAAGAATAAAATATACCACGGAATGAGGTGGTATTAGGGTAACAACAAGAAACAATTAGATGATATATTTAGATAGGTTTTACAAAGCAAATAAATACCACCCAATGACTACTGTTGGTAAGTGGTTCATACTAGTCTACTTGCTTTCCTTAAAATTTCTAAACCTTTGTACAACCTCTGGATGAGAAAGAATCTTGTGATGGACTTAATAGCTCTAACCAATGAGACGTTGGCATTTAAGGGATTCTGTAATGCATGAATTTTATTGAAGGCATTGGGTTCTGCGCATATCAGAAACAAAAAAATTCTTATTGAGATTTCTCATGCACTAAGGGTCCTCGAACCAAACATTATGATATGTTTTTGACAGAGATCCCCACCTTCTAAGTTATTGGTTGTGGAATGGCAAAAGGAATCAAATTTTCTTTGGGAGGGGGAGGTATTTCCTTCAGGTCCTTCAACCTTCTTCTAAAAAATCTAAGAATAAATGGCAACAATAAACTAAAAACCCTAGCTCTGGTAAAAATAAGAAAAACACTTGAGATGGGGATCTCACGGAAAATTTCACCAAGGAAACCCTAACTTCAAACTGATGAGAAAACTTAAAAATGGGGGTTTCTCTTTCAAACTGTTAACCTTTAAATTTACCTTAATGGGAAGGTGTTGTTTAAAAATTTTCAAAATTCCTTAAACCTTCTTGAATTCTTCTTTCCTGAACGTGCTTTTAAAATTTTGAAGTTTTCTGAAACTCCGAAGTCTAAATTTTTAGATTTCAGGTTTTGGGGTTTTTTTATTTTTTAGAGCTTTGTTGATTGCAAAATAAAATTTTGATTTGGAGTTCCAAACTCAGAAATCCCAAAAGTCTGAAATTTCAGACTTTCGGGTTTCAGAATCCTCTTTAGCATTTTTTGTTATTTTCGTTTCCAAATTCCGAAGTTCCGAACTCTGAAATCCCAAAAGTCTGAAATTTTCGGAACTTCAGACTTTTGGGTTTCGGAGTCTCACATTGTTTTGGTGGATAATTTTTCTTTGGAGTTCTGAAGTCTGAAACTTTGAAGTTCCAAAATTTTGAAACTTCAAAGTTCTGAAATTTTGGAACTTCAGACTTTCGGGGTTTCAGACTTCAAGTTTCGTATTGCAATGATCATGCTTCATTTCAGAGTTTTGGGGGTTGCAATTTTAGACCTTCCACAAACATTTAATTTCCAACTACCCTCACACGTGTCAGCTTCCAAGCATTAATTCCAGGGTTTCCTATATAAACTCAAATTTTTACCTGTCATTTTCACCTGGATTTTGCTCTGACACTCTGTTTTTACCGCACCATTTTGTACTTTTAAGGCATCATTTTCAAGGTAAATTTTTTTAAGTTATTTATTTTTGGTTATGATTGATAGGGGTTTTGTTTGTTTATTTTTCCTTTTTATCTAATCTTATTTTCTCACTTGACATGGAAACCCTTACTATCTGCTATTATTCCTTTAACCATGTCATCTGTTTCGTTTCTCAATACTGCAAACTTCAATTCATGCAGGCATCTAGTTTTATCAAGTCCAAGAATTGTGCAACCATTTCCTTCAATTTTCATTTTGTGCCTTATAGGTTTTTGGAGGTTGCAGTTTTAGGTTTTCAAAGTTCACAGTTTTGGGTTTTCAGAGGTTGCAGTTCGGGTTTTCGCAGGTCACAGTTTGGGGTTTTTAGAGGTCACAATTTTGGGTTTTTAGAGGTCACCGTTTCAGGTTTTCAGAGGTCACAGTTCAGGTTTTAATTTTCGAGGTTTCAGGACTATGAGGAGTTTGGGCTTTTGGAGGTTTGTACTTCGGAGTTGAAGCCTTTTTGGAGTTACCATTTTCAAACTTTCAGACTTTAGGATTTTGAAACCTTTATGGTTTCTTACAAAATTTCCAAAGACTATTCAGATTCTGAATTCCAATTAATGTAAACTTCCTCGTCAAGGGGCAAGGGAAAAATGAAGTACACATTTTTAGGAGTTACTCCTCACTCATGCCTATCTTCAGATTTGGGAAATATTGGAGATACTGACCTTGGACAAATAGATTTTCCAATTTCTGGGAAAGATTAAAAGCCCCTAATAAGAAGCCTTGGATGTAGGCCATATTCGATAGTGGGCTCACTCTCGCTGTATGTTTTCCTTTATCCATGCACGGTCCTGATTTTGTCTTAGCTGTGGAAGCCCATTTTGATAAGGATTCTGAATCGGTAAAAGATGATGACGGTAAGGTCGTAATCAGGTTGGATGCTGATTTCTTTGAGGATTTATTTAAACTTCCAGATGTTGAAGGATATGCAAAAATTTCACCAGAAGCCATCGTGGAACATTGGGATAAAGAAACTGAACTATGTACAAAGGTCATAATGAAGAGTTACTTGGCCAAGAGTGTCATCAAGCTTCCTAAAACATTGTTCCACTCAGACTTCATCCAGGAAGTAAGTGATCTTATTGTATTGTTGAGTTGAATTTCGTGTCTCACTTCTATGAAGGAGTTTCAGGAATGGATGTTCCTCTATATTTCTACTATCAAGAAGAATAAGGAGTTCATATGATGGGGGGAACATATCAGCAACTCAATTTGTTTTCAGTTGAGCAATGTTTTAACGTCTAAAAACTTCTTCATGACTTCCTTCCTTGTTTATGCTGCCACTGCCATGGGGGAATTCAATGGTTTGAACACAAAAGGTGTCAGAAGTGTGTCACAAATTTATCACTTTTATCCTCAAATTACAATGGAAGAAGGCAAAAAACATTTTCGTAGAGTCAATGATGCCTTTTTTGTTGTCCTCCTTTATCATTTTGATAAATATTTGTATAATCGAAGGATTTCTGATGAAGCTTTTAAAGAGGTATGGGAATGGGGAGCCATCTATCTTCAGTTCCCAACATTTACATACATCAGGATTCCTGGTTTCTTGGGTGCCCCAAGAAAGTTACCAAGATGTCCTACTGACAAATGGGTTTTATTAGAATTGGTTTGGCAATTGTTGGATTATCACAAAATTCAAAACAAACAACATAAGGTGGGAGTTCAGTTTCCTATTTCAATAGGAAGATATACATGTGCCAACATTTATAAAGAAAATAATGTGGATGGAGAAATGTCAGAAGTTACTTTGAGAACTTTCCATCCCATAACCAACTTTGATTACTGGGGTAAATTCAGTGAAACAGGGTTGGCCAGTTCTCACGTGCCTCAGCTAGAGGATATTTGGATTCATTGTTGGGATGAGGTTATCATCAGACAATGAGAATATGAAAGGTTGACTTTGAATGAGGTTAGACAATTCAGTATTGTGGATATTCCGGAAGGGATGGAGGATGATGATGAAGTATTGGATCCAGTGTACAGGAACAATAATGTTGTCGATCAACCTTTTCCATGGATAGATTGGTCCAAGGAAGAACTTTGCAATACTAAGGAAAGGGTGGGGCCCATTCTTCAAAGGACATATGATTGGTTGGCTACCTTGGGAATTTCACCCAAAGGGATAGATCAATCTATAAGAGTAGAAGCCCAACCAACACTGAGTCTCCCTACACCCATGAAAGGTAAAAGGTCTACTCAAAAGGCCAATATAATTCCAAGGAAGATCTCATTTGTTGTTGGGAGTTCCTCTCTTCCAAAAGTTCCCCATTCCAAGGTTGTGTCCTATACAATACAAGTAACAGAGGTTGTTGAAGTTAGTGATTCTCCAGTTGTATCACAAGATTTTCCACCCCCTTCTTCATTACCGTTTTCATTATCTTCAACTCCACTTTCCCAATCATTATCCACTGCTCCTTCACTCCTCTCTGCTTTTCCATCTCCATCCATGGCCCAAGTATTTTCATCCCTTCCTGTCCTCTTAGTAGGGGAAATGATTGGTTCTCCAGTTTCCACTCCATTGTCTCAGCAACTTTCATTTCCTTCCATTTCAACTTCCAGTCTTATTGCATCCACTCCCGAGGCTATTCTCACTTCCACCCCTTCTATCATTACCACCTCCATTTCATTGCCAACTAATATTACCAATGATATTGTTTTATCTAGTGCTCCAGGTGTTGAATCAACCATGCCACTTTCATCTACATCCACTATACCTGAATGGCTATATCACCAAACCCCAAAGAAGAAGAAGAAGGTGCCTCTTGTAGATGTGATAGATATGAGTGTGTTGGAACCTACTCCGAAGAGACAGGCCAAATGGCCAAATATTGTCTCTAGTTTATCAGTAAACCAATCAGGAGAAAGGGTCATGGAAATAGCTACCCCCGTTGAGGGGAAAACTAAAGAAACTATAACAACAACAGATTATTAGATCTCTAGGTTTTCACTAGGGAAGGCAACACATGAAGGTTCCAAATAGGATGTTCAGGTGGCCCTTGGAATTTTTTTGGAGAAATATGATAAAGATAAAGCTTCCAAAGATGAATTGAAGTCGAAGGTTGAACAACTCACTGCTCTATTAAGGAAAGTAACACAACCCACTCCAACTACTGATCCTTCAACTACAACTGCTCTGACAGTTTCTTCCAGTTTAGATGATATTTCATATCATGAAATTGAGAAGATAGGTTAGAAGGGAAGATCAGTGGATGGATGGATAGAATGAATGCTTCAGGAAGCTAATCCTTTGGTTAAAACAGTTGTTGAATTATATAATGATTTACAAACTGAGAGGACTTCTATTCGCAAGATAGATGAAATTCTCTCTAAGGATAACAATAATTTGAATATGAATTTAACTACATGGAGTGAGATTAGAGATATGGACCCAGATTTACTCCTTCAAGAAGGAGTAATTGATGATGTTTCTAAATTGTTTGAGTTTCAAAAGGCCATGGAATTTAGATCCCAAGTGTTGCAGGATTTGATTAAGAAATTGGATGATAAACACATGGAAATAATGGACGGTCTAAATGATATTTCAGAGGAGTTTGATAATATCAACTACAAGTTTTTCAATGAGAATATTGATGCTCTTCCAGTGGACCAAATTAAATCAAATTTCAAAGATTTGGTAACGAAAGATGATGAAATAACTAAAAATTTCAATAGCAATTCAATTGACAGGTTGGTCTCGTGCCATAATTTTATAAGTCAGCTGAAGAAAGTGGTGAATAAGTTGAAAAGGTTTCTAGCTAAAGTTGCAAGGGAGATTGATACAATAGATGTGGTGAATCATTATGCTTGTGGACTAGAGGAAGGAGAGGTACATTGAATCATCAAATGTTTCGTTGACTACCAACACCAGATGGCTATGTGGGAAGAAGAAGATCAGGGAAAACTGAGTAAGAGAAATATGATGCAGGTCCAAGCTGAGCCAGGAGGCCATGATTAGGATGGTTCCAAGCTCTGAATCAGTCAAAGTTACAGGGTTGACTTAGTCAAACCTTTGCAACAACTTTACTATTTTTATGGGAGATTGTTCCCTTGAACTTATTATACTCTATTTTTAGTAATTTGTTAGTTAAGGTTTAGCTGTAATGGCTCAACCTTTGGAACTTATAAATAGTTAAAAATGCATTAAGTTTAGATATAGATAGATCATTTGGAGAAGTTACTCTTCAAGCTTGGAAGAGTGCTTCATATACTTTGAGCCTTTCAGTTATATTCAGAACAATATTTTTCCATGAAAAGTCTAGTTTATTGTGTTAATCATTGATCAATTTATAGCTTGTGAATGTTTAATTCCTTGATGTGATTGGTTAATCTACCTTTATCCCAGTTATCTTGTTTCAATTCATGTGAAAAGTGATATAGCTACTTTGATATCAGTTGTGGAAAAGTTGTTTCCTTTCTGTTACAAGGTTGCATTATTATTTATAGTCATGGATAGAGGAAGATTGAAAGACATGTGCATATCATATATTGTTGTGGGGAGTTGATTGTGCATTTAAGTGGGTCTATTTGTTCAATATACTTGGTGCATCACCTTATTATTTTTTTATCTCTAACTTTAAGCTCATCAGTTGAGTAGATTAGAATTATTTTCAAATGTTTTAGCCTTGCATATTGATCTTAAATCAAGTGCTCCAAGTTTCAAAGGAAGCTGGCCTTATCCAGAGGTTCATCCCAAGGTGACAAGGTCCCACACCTTGGGGATGTTCCAATGTTACACGTGATCACTTAGAGATTTAATAGGTGCATGATCTGCGTGACAACAATTTTTGGCACGCCCAGTGGGATAGAGAGAGAGAGTTGGTACTTCTCTTCATATTTTCATAACTCAAAGTACCTGGCGACTCCATATCTCTAGATTTCATATCTCAGTGTGTTAACATATGTGAAGAATTTAGACAAGAGCTTCTGTGAGATGAGAAGGAAATTATCAACATATTGAGTTATCCTTGTCTCCTCCAAGAAGAAGAAGAGGCATTTCAAACTCACCAGTTACATCGTCACCATGTAGGGGTCATTCTACTCCTCCTTACGGAAGATTCCCTCCACCTAGGAACAATCAGCCTCTCGGTAGAATGGCCAGGAACCAAGTATTTCCTGCATTCAATGTGGGCAGCCCTCTTCTATTATCCCAATAGGATCCTATACCTATTGCTGCACTTAAAAGTTTACCCTTTTACACATGGGAAACTCATATCACTCCCGTGGAACATATTCTTGATGTGGCTAGCATTTGCGTAGCTCATAATGTTACCAAAGACATCGTTGCAATCAGACTCATGGCTACTTCCTTCAAAGGAAAAACACTTCAATGGTTTCATGGTTTAGGGGCTAGAACTATTACCACTTGGGACGAGTTGGGGGAGAAGCTCTACAAATAGTTTGAAGACAAGAGTGATCACCTGTCACTCTTGGAACAACTCACTACCATAAAGAGAGCTCCCCAAGAATACATGAGTGATTTCAATTTCCGATTCCAAAGGACTTGGAATAGGATTCTGACACTCATAAAGCCTTCTCCAAACAACACATTCCTATACTATTTGCGAGCCTTGAATATCGATGTAGCAGTTATGATCCATTCTATGGGAGGGACTATATTACCTGATGCCTACGAAGTTGCCATAAGAGCAGAGAATTCCTTGATTCAAGGCTGGAAAGATAGCTCCACGACCGCCAATGTCATTGTCTTTAGATCTTACAAATGCTCAACCTACCATTGCTCCTATTCCAACAAGCTTCCAACTAACCAGTTCAGTCTATCCCCACCCCTTCAAATGATCTATTTGAATTCAAGTCACTGCTGCAAAATTTTGGGAATGAGCTTGTTGCACTCAAAAGGAAACAAATTCAATATAATCATCCATACCAGCCACAAAATCAGTAGTATCAGGCTAACCGTCCTCCTTTTCAAGGGAATAATCAGCCTCAAAACCAAGCTGCAGGTCAAGCTGCGAATTTTATACCTCTGAATTTTAGGAATCCTCTTGCCGCTAGTTCTTCTAAAGCTATTATACCCATCCAAAATAATCTAGTTCAAGATTATGAATGGTGTTATCCTTGTTCTCAACCTCACAATCAAAATATTTTCCCCAATGGAGTTCTTAGCCAAGCCCTTATGGTTCAAAGTGTATCTACCCCTTTGGAGCCAACAAAAAATTCATCTACTTAGGAAATAACAGATCAACCACAGGCACCTGAAGAAAGCACTTTGCTAAATTGGCAAGCAGAATATTTTTGCAGGGTGAATACAGATTCCTCGTCAATAACAACAAATACTCATTCCAAAAAGAGAGCAATGGAATCTCAACCTTCCAAATTTGATTGAGCATCCACTTCACATCCTCAACTATAGGTGGTTGTTGATAAAGATGTGTGAAAGAAATATTCAGAGACGCATGCCAGCCAAGTTGCAAAGAGAGATGGATCTTTAGGCATCATGGTACCCAACAAGCACTTTCTAAAAGATAATGCTCAAAGAAACATTACCAAAGTAGGAGCAATTCCCTTCAGTATTGTGGAACAAATGAAGAAGACCAACTTGCATGTTACTATGTGGGATGCAATCTCAGTTCCTTCTCACAGAAAATTGCTGTGAGAGGCTTTGAACAATCTTGGTACAATTTATGGATCATCGGGTCATGGAGAAACAATTGCAACAAGTTTGTGTCAACCAGAAGGGAAAAGTATTCCTAAGGAGATTAAACCACCACCATTCTATATTTTTTTGATTATTGGTGATAATTTGGTACATAACTGCATGATCGATTCTGGTGCTAGTAGCTCAGTTATGCCAGAGAAAATTGTAAATGTGTTAGGAATACAATATACGCCGGTTGCAAAAGGAGTTGTTCAGTTGGATGGCACATCCATTAAAACTGTTGGCATCATCAAAGGACTTCAACTTACCATCTATGCATGCCCAAGTTTTTCGTTCACCCAAGACATATCAGTCATTGATCTCCCTCCTCTATTTACCATCTACCTATCATGACATTTCACTGCCAAAATAGGCGGTTATCTATCAGCTGATTGGTCACATATGATTCTCAAGACTCGATACAGAACCAAGGTAACTATAAGGGTAGAACTAATATTTCATAAACATGTAGAACCCTATAATGTTAGTCCTATAAATGAGAATTATACCATCCATGATCGAGAGGAAGAAGTTGTTGATCATGAACCAACCACTCTCGTGGAAGAAGTCCTCGATACTGTGCTGGATGAAGTGAGCAGAGACCATTAGTATGATCCTAACACTGATGTGTTGGTATAGGAAGAAGATGGTTTTCTGCTGTTGGAAGAGACAAGATTAGGCACATACTGCATCCATAAAGAAGGGACAACCATACCATAACTTGTCAAAACAAAAAGCCATCTTGAATGACTGTGGCAATTGTTCTTCAATTGTTCGAGGAGTAAGAATGGATCTGGTGCTGGTGTTATGCTAATTTCTCTAGAAGGAGATAAATACTTCTCATATTTTCAGTTGTAATTAAGTTGCACTAACAATGTTGCAGAATACGAGGCCCTTGTGTAAGGAATTCATCTTGCTCAAAAGAAGGGGATCAAAGCCCTAACTATTTTTGGAGACAGTGAGTTAGTAGTTCATCAAGTGATGACACACAGTGCATCCAAAAATGATCTTTTAATATCATAAAAGAACCAAATTTGGGATTTGGTTGAGGATTTTGAAGCTTTTGGGATCCACGCAGTTCCTAGAAATCAATATCAAGATGTTGATAGGCTAGCTATGATTGGCTTGCAATACGAAATACTGGCTAATATCACAAAAGAAGGGTGGAAATCTGTCAAAATGGTGGTTTGACATGCTGTCCCTGATAACGTAAATAGCTGGCAAGTGTTCGATAGTGACCAAAAAATTGTTCTATTTCTATTAGCAGAGGTTGAGTTTTCCATGAAAGGTCAGACTAAGTTGCAAGAAGCATATGGAAATCAAATCATATAATTGAAAAGCAACAAACTACCAAAAGGATTAGTTACTCTGGAATCAATCTTCAATTTAGATGATCAAGCCAAAAGAAAAATCTCTAGCACGGTGGTCAAGGAAGAAGATTTTGAGGAAGTCGAGGTAGCAAATGAAAAGTTTTTGAAGATTGGAAAAGTATGCACTTCCGAAGAAAAATAATCTTTCATCAAAATTTGTCAAGACTATCACGATATTTTTGGGTGGATCTACAAAGATCTGCGTGGTTTTGATCCAAGTCTAGTACAATGTACTATCGAACTGGATCCTCATACCAAGTCAGTTTGTCAGAAACAAAGGCCAATTAATCCCAAAATTGAGCCACTAATGAGGAAGGAGCTAACAAAACTCATCAAGGTCTGTATAATTTCTCTTATTAAGCATTCATCTTGGGTGGCCAATCTGGTCCCTGTAAGGAAGAAGAACAGAGAAATTCGACTATGCGTGGATTTCAGAGATTTGAACCATGCCTCGTTGAAAGATCATTATCTTATTCCGTCGATGGAGCAAGTTCTCCAAATAGTAGTAGAAGCGCAAAGGTTTTCATTGCTCGATGGATATTCTGGATATAATCAAATCTTGGTTAAAGAATTGTTGGTCCAAAAATATGTCGCGTGGACAGATCTATGGATAGACGAGCCAACAGTGTGCAGGGCTTAGCCCCTCTTTGAGACAGCAAAGCGAAATTGGTTTATTGCTATTTCTACTTAGCAGGAACCTATGCAAGTCTCACAGATTCTACCTTCGGGGGTTGGGATCTCATCCTAGTAGAGTGTTCCAGGCTGCGAAAAGAAAGGAATGAAAGAGGGAGAAGAGAAAGAACAGATCCGAAGGGAGAAAATACATGAATTCCAAAGCAGAAAGGTCAGAAGATTTATGTTTTTAGTTTGGTAGTAAACAGAGCCAAACCTACTTGCATAAATAAACAAAGCAATACTGATAAACAAATGACGGAAAAGTAGATATGAATCCAACAGATTAAACACATACAGATCTAACGTAAGAAAGATCTGATGTATAACACAGCTATTGAGCACAAAGTCTGAATAATTGTATTACTGTTCTTTTCTGTTACAAGAAAGCTCAAAGTCTTTCTCTCCTCACTTCTATTTCTATCTAAAAAATGTTCACCCTGAATACAACAAGTATTCCAGTATTTATAGAGGATGAGGGAGAGAGAAGGCAAAATGGAGCCAACCACTTATCTACAAAGATATTTACAAAATATCTAAAAGTCATGTTGACTTTGACAACTTGGTGGATGACATCATCCCATGATGCAACATGGATGATGTCATCATTTGTGCCAACACATTTTAGACATTTCGAAAAGAAAGTCGGAGAATAGAGAGAAGAAGAAGAAGAAGAAGAAGAAGAAGCTACTCATCATCATCAATTCATTTTTTACAGCGCTGACGGGGATTCCTCCAGCGAAGTGTAGGGCACTGCCTATTAACTTGTCCATCCATGGACTTCTTGTAACTTTCTGAGTCCTAACCCAGAATTCCTCCATGTCAATGTGACCCAATTCTGAGTCTCTGACATCCATACTGCACTCAGCCTGTGATTCGAGCATCCTGACCCTCTGATATTTGTATTTCATCTCTTCCTCTGTCAGCTTAGCCTTTCCTCTTGGTTTGGTGGGCTTCTTGCCAGACGTAGACATGTGTTCTTTCGAACTCAGTTGCTGATCTGCATGAAGAAGAAGTGAGACCCAATCCAAAAAGGTTGAATTAGTCATTTGATCTTCCATTGGAAAGCTAGCAGAAGAAAGAGTTAGAGATTTTAAGGCTCAGGGCGCAGGGCGCATGAAAAATGTAACTGGTAGGCCAAATAGATAAGGCACACAGAAAAGGAATGTTGCAGAGGTTATACTGGTGCCAAAGGCGCATGGCGCATGGATGAAGCAGGTTGCATTTTATAGCAGGGCGCATGGAAAGAGTATGTTACATGAAGGTTCGGTGCGCCCTTTGGCGCATGGATGAATTATGTAACATTAACAAATGGTGTGCCAAAGGCTTTGGCGTGGCGCATGAAGGTTTTACACAACATCATGTTACTACAATGGAGGGTGCGCCCGCGCCTTTCTAACTTTATACTCGCGCAACTTTATACTCGCGCGAATAAGGCTTGTGTTGCATGAAAGCTGGGTGCGCCCTTGAGGCCGCATGAATTCAAACTACAGCAGGATGGAAGGGTGCGCCCTTTGGCGTGGGTTTTGAGGTTGTAACATGGCGGGTAGATGCGCCAAAGGGGGCGCAACTATTTTTATTGCTACAAGGCGCGCCAGTGCGCCACGAAACTACACTTAACTGCTCAAATATTTTCTTACTCTTTTTTCTACTTCAAAAGGCTGCTTGGACAAGTAAGGTTTCACAAAGAGGTTTCAGCAGACCAAGCCATGAAAAACAACTCCCTTCTAGCAGATCTGGAAAGAGGGAGGAAGGAGAAAAAGAAAAGGAAACAGGACAGCACAGGGGGGACTAGCTCAAATATACTCCATTAAAAACCGACTAGCAGCCCAAAACAAAGACCAAGAAACGCCCAGACCAAGAACACAAAAGCACAAAATGGAAAAGAGGGAGAACCTCTTACCTGAATATATATCAAAAATTGAAGAGCGGGTCCACAGGTCGATGACAACGACAGAGCAGAGCTGACAAATCCAGAGCAATCACGTGCTTTGATTAAAAGGAATGAAAATGACATTGGGCGCGCACTGATATTTATAGAAAAATTTGTCATTAATGCACCAACCACTTTTGAAATGCTTTTGAAATGGCGCATGAAAACTGCTGTCGACATGAAGTTATGTGCGCCCTTTGGCGCACCAAAACTTGGTGTAACACATAGATTATATGCGCCCTTTGGCGCACCGAAAGATGTGTTAACATGGAAAACCATGCGCCAAAGGCTTTTAAGGGGGCGCACCAAAACTTGGTGTTACAAGGCAAATTCATGCGCCCAGCCAAAAAAGGCTCAAAAAGACTAAGTTCGAAAACTAGATTTCCCGGGAAGGGACTTTACGACGTTTCGAACGCGGGGGATCCCTAACAAGGGATCGAAACAAAATTTTCCGTATGGTTATCCGTAAAATTGCCCTTGTCAATTTTACGGGATAACAGCTGGCTCTTTCTGGGGACTATCCCTGAGCGAACTCGGGGGTAGAGAATCCCAGTTCACATGTGCCTATCCATTGGGTACGGAGTCAAAAACAAGGGGGACCGGAGGGAGAAAAAAGGAAACACAAAACAAACCGAAAGCAAACACACGACGAAAGCAAACACATGATGAAAAGAAAACTGTACAAAGAAGAGAGCAAGCTCTACTTCTTGAAGATCTTGAGATGTTGCCCGCTATAGGGAAGCGAGAGTTCAGCTCCATCCAGATACGAGAGATAGAAACTATTCTCTCCATTGAGTTGCTTGATTTTGAAGGGCCCTCTCCATAGGGAATCAAATTTTCCGTGCATGCCCTTTGGTTCTCTTCGTTTGTCCCATAAGAGGACAAGATCTCCCACTTGAAAATTTCTCTGCTTGGCCTTCTTGTCAAAAAGCCTCTTTACTTGATTCTGATGTTCAGCGATCCTATCGACCACTCTTACTCTCTTTTCTTCAAGTTCCACCAGATACATAATTCTCTTTTCTAGAGAACTCTGAAAAGTTTCATCTTCGATCACTCGTGCCAAGCGTAGAGCAGGAAGTTCAGCAGAAATGGGAAGTTCGGCATCAGTGCCATATAACACTTGAAAAGGTGACATGCTGAGAGATCTCTTGGGGGTAATGCGGTCCACCCACAAAGCGTTGTACAAAGACTTGTGCCACATCCGCTGATTCTCATCTACTAATTTCCGTATGATGGTCACCAAGTTCTTATTACTGGATTCCGCCTGACCATTTCCCTGGGGGTAATAATTTGAGGCATGTGCTAAAGTTATCCCATATTCATAGCAAAAACTAATAACTTCTCGGGAGGAGAAGTTAGAAGCATTATCAGCAACGATTTTGTTTGGAACGCCGAACCTGACAATGATATTTTCTTTGATAAAACTGCAAACCACCTCAGAAGTGGCATGCTTGACAGGTATGGCTTCCACCCACTTGGTGAAGTAATCCGTTGCTGTAAGGACATAGCTATGTCCAGCACTCGATTGAGGATTGAGTGCGCCAATAAAATCAATTCCCCATTGCCTGAATGGTTCATTGATGATGACCGGCCTTAGGGGAAGGGCAGCCAATTTGGGCTTGCCGACAAATTGCTGACAGGGCTCACACTTTGCCACCCAGGTAGCCGCATCTTGAAAGAGCGTTGGCCAATAATACCTGGCTCGAATGATCTTATGTGCTGTCACGGAAGAAGAAAAATGGCCTCCACAGGCTGAATTGTGAAAACTTTCCAGCAGTTTTACTTGTTGGGGCTTGTCAACACATCGCAGGAAGACACCGTCTATCCCGCGCTTATATAAACTGTCATCCCAGATGACATATTTAGCTGCCCTGAGCTTTATAGTGCGCTTCTCCCTCACAGTTAGGTGCATTGGGCATTCGCCGTAGGTAAGGAAGAAAGCGATGTCGGAGTACCACTCATCACTAGTTGCAACAAACAGAACTAGAGGCAGAGAATCAGGCTCCTCTAGAGGGCTTTGCTCTTTGTCGGTACAGTTCTCTCTTTTATCAGGATCTTCTGAATCTTTGTTTTCAGCCATTAGCTGACACAGGCCCTTACCCCTTACCAGCTTGGTTGGTTTAATATCCAGGTCATATTCCTGGACCTTTGCGATCCAATTCCCTCTCAAGCTTCCTAACTCCTGCTGAGTTAGAATTGATTTCACCGCCGTGTCAGGGACCAGCACTACCGTATGTGAGTTCAGAATGTAATACCTGAAATTCTTCACTGCTTTGACAACGGCAAAGGCATGCTTTTCCAGCTGAGTCATTTTCAGTTCGTGAGGCTTGAGAGGAGAACTCATGAATGCGATTGGAGATTCAATATCCTCCGAGTTCTTTTGCATCAGGATTGTAGACACAGTATGTTCGGAGGCGTAACTATACATGATGAAGTCCTTAGAGAAGTCGGGACATACCAGGACTGGTGCATGGGCAACAGAAGTTTTTATTTCTTCAAATGAATTTTTCCCTTCCTCACTCCATCTGAAAGTTGGTGACCCTTTCATCATGTTCAGTATGTGGCGAGTCTTTTCAGCAAAATCAGGAACAAAACGCCTGAGAAAGTTCACCTTTCCGAAGAAAGAATGAACACCAGTCTTGCTTGTAGGCAGAGTAAGGCTCTGAATAGCTTTAACCCTTTCAATATCTATCCTCGTTCCTTCTTTGCTAACCACATGGCCTAGCAATTTCCCTTCCGTAACCCCAAAAATAGACTTTTTGGGATTTAGGGAAATTCCATGTTCTCGGCACCTGGCCAGTACTTGCTCCAAGTGATCACAATGATCACTTCGTTGTTTAGAGAACACGGTTAAGTCATCTAGATAAACTACAATGACTTTTCCCATCATACCTTTAAATGCGAAGTCCATGGCCCGTTGAAAAGTAGCACCAGCATTAGTCAGGCCAAAAGGCATCCTGCTGTAGGCAAATGTACCCCAGGGAGTAGTGAATGCTGTTTTGAATTGATCTTCAGGCGAGACTTCAATCTGATTGTAGCCTGAAAAACCATCAAGCATAGACAGCATTTCTGATCCAGTTACTGCTTGCAGAACTTGATCCATTATCGGAAGAGGGTAGTTGTCTTTCAGCGAAGCTTGATTCAAGTTTCGGAAGTCTACGCATATGCGTATCTCGCCGTTTTTCTTGCGCACTGGCACAATATTCGCCACCCAAGTGCTGTGATGGATAGGGAAGATGATTCTTGCATCCAGCATCTTCTGAATTTCTGCCTGGATGGTGCCCGAAATCTTCGGATTATAGTGCCTTTGCTTCTGACGGAAGGCTTTGACATCGTCTTTCAAGGGAATATCGTGCTGAACGTCCTTTGGCTTGAAGGACTTTAAATCGGCATAGGACCATGCCAATACATCCATATATTTCTTCAGCAACTTGACAAATTTCCGCTTCTCTTCAGGTGTGCAACATTTGCCAATGTTTACAAATCGCGGGTGTGCCTCCGAACCTATATTGACTGGTTCTGTCTCTGGAGATGAGTCAGGATCATCTCGCCTCTTCTTTTTCACAAAATGGTCATGCCTGTCAAACAGGCGCTCCAGAGAAACCAGGCCCTTTGGAATTTTATTCCCTTTGAGCTGACATATGCCATCGTTCTCCTTTGTTTCATGGTTTTGACTGTTGATTGATTCACGGCATGTAGAGGTGGATCCTTCGAAATACAACTCGTCAAAATTTTCTGATTTTTCCAGAAAGGCAATGAGTTGATTATCGTCGTTGAATACTTGCCAATGCTGAGAGTTGTCTGGTACGCTCGGGCGGAAAACCACCTCAATGGTGTATTTGTCCGTTTTCAAACCCGGGTGTGGGAGCATGAGAGATGCTGAAACGGCCAATGAATCGGCCATGTCATTTTGAGCTCTTGGAATTGCTCCTATTGAAAAAGCATCAAATTCTTCGATGCTGTCCCATACTGCGTTGCGGTAGTGCCTGAGCCTTTCATTTTTCACTTGGTAAATCCTTTTGACCTGATTTACAACTAGCTCGGCATCACCTTGTACTTTTAGATTTTTTATTCCTCTTTCCTTTGCGGCTTGCATACCAAGTAAGAGAGACTCATACTCAGCAGTATTGTTAGTGTTGAAAAACTGCAATTTGAAAGAGAGAGGAATCACCTCCTCTTCGGGAGATATCAGCACAACTCCAGCGCCACATCCACTAGTCGCACAACTGCCATCAAATTGCAAGGTCCAGATCTCATTAAGGTCCTTTTCTTGAACAAAAACGCCCTTTGTACCTGTCTCGGTAGATAAGAAGTAGTTCCCCAACCCTGATGATTCAAAAAGGATTTGAGCTTTGGGATCTTCAGAGCTAGTGACCAAGTACTTCTTTTGGGATTCCGGCTCTAAAGTTTGCATTACGCCTTTGACTGGAATTCTAGCTTTAGACCAGTCCATGTGAATTTCTCCGCCAACTTCACTGCAAAAACTCCTTCCCAGCAAAATTCCATAGGCTGCTGGAATGTCAGCGACGAGAACGGTCATCTTTACCCTCTTTTCAGGGAATGCTGCGAACGCAAATTGCGCGTCTTTGATTTGGCCAATCAATGGCACTTGCTTGGTTTCCAATGAATAACATCTGCCGAAAGGTTTGGTAAGAGTGAGGCCCAAAGCATGGGCGACTTTCGCCGGCATAACGTTGTCAGAAGCTCCGGAATCAATTATACAGTTGCTCAACTTATGGCCGTTGATCAGAAGAGAGAGATAGAAAGGTTCTATCTTGCCTGATGCAGATGTTGAAGCAACATTTATGTGGGATTCAGGAGGAGTGGAAAGGATTCCTTTTGGGGAAACCTGTTTAGATGTAACAGCTTGACTTTGAATATATTTAGTTAATCTTACAAGCTGTTCGGGATTTGACTGAAGATACTCAGCTTCAGACATTTGGATCTTGGTATTTTTAGCGTGATCTATAATATCAAACACGGCCAAGGGTTGCGTTGGTGAGGGAATGAGTCCTTCACTGCGCGATGGTGGAACAGGGTTACTGATCTTGATAGGAATATGAGGGGGCTGATTCGGAGGAGAGATGGGCGGAAAAGACTTCTTTGCAAAAGACTTAACAGGGAATTGAGTAGGAAGAGGATTACCTCTTCTAGCAATGGTTGGAGGCACGTTTGACACGACCTTCTCCTTCTGCACATGGGCAGCAACTTCTGCTTCTTTTCCTTGTGAGCGGGTAAAAACAGCGTAGGATTGCCCGCTTGCATAGCCCTGAGTACTCTCTTCTTCATCAGATTCATCCCCATCAAATTCCATGTATCCAATAGTGGAGTCGCCAGTCGGCTCACCGACATCTTGATCATCTTCGTCTTGAGGCGAAGATTCTTCATAGTACTGCTCTTCCTCTTCAATTTCGGCCAAAGCATTGACCGGAGGAGCTTCAAGCGCCAGCCGTGGAGCAGTTGCAGGTAGACGCGGTCTTTGTGAAACGTTATTGGGAACGAAACTCCTTCGTGGAACGTCCCGGTATGAGGAACTGGGAGAGGCCTGGGCCAACTGCTTCTTCAATGCGAGCAGATCATTCGCCATCTTTTGGAATGCCGGATCAGACGAAGTAGCAGGCGAGGGATCTGAAGATTTGGACTTTGATGATTCCTTTTTCAACTCGCCAGATATTATCAAATTGTCTTCTATCCGAATGGCAGCAGCCTGAGCGAGTGGCAAGGTAGCTACTCGCTCTTGAAGGAGCAAGAAGCTAACTTTTGAGCTCATGGCGTTCACGAAGAAACACTTCTGATTCTCCGGTGTTGGAAGCATGGCGACAGGGACACGGTTGATTAGTGCATTGAACTGGGTGATAAAATCGCGCATGGTCTCGTTGGCCTCTTTCTTCAGATGAGTGATCCGTGATAACAACACAAATTCATCCTCTGAAGGCTTGTACCTGTCTTCAAAAGCCTCCCGCAAGGTGGCCCAACTGGTGATAGATCCAGCCGGCAAATGTTGAAACCATTCAGCTGCGGGCCCTTGTAGAGTTTCCAGAAAAAGGTGAACCGACACATCTTCGTGCGTCACATCCAAAATACTGCAAGACATGATGAATGCAGATATGTGGGAATCCGTGCTTTGATTTCCGCTCCCGTCGAATTTGGGAAAATTCTTTCGGTTTCCGTGAGGGAGCGCGTGAACTGGATGTGGCAGTGCGAGAGGACCCATAGCATTTCCCCATGGTACCGCCATTTGAAAGGCCGGAAAGAGAACACGGGCTGGAAGGGTGGTTCCACTGAGCAGCAAAGCGCTACAAAGGGACGTGGAGGCTCCTTGTGAAAACCGGCTCTTCCGTGGGGGTGAGGCGCTTCTAGTTGACCGATCAGCTGAACTTAGTGATAAAAAGCGCGTCGGTGCTACACTGAAATTGTGCCTTTGAAGCCGATCGAAAGTAGGATCGACTTCTCCACGAGCTCGCCTGCCACGCGTAAATGGCTCACCTGCCAGCGTACCTTCCAGATCTGAGACGCTGTGGTGCAGATTTAAAATTTATTTTTGGTTGTACTTGCTGATTTTCTGGTTTTTCTGTCAAAAACCAGCAGCAGGCACTTTTCTGAATATTTAAAAACTATCCTCTTCGAAAAACCGATTGCGGTTAATGACAAATAATAGCGAGGATAAGATGGCAGGGAAGAATAGCAGGCTGATTTTCAGATCTGATTTTTAATTTTTCAGAGGGTTTTGAACTTTTTGGAAAATAGTCAAAAATTCAGATCTACGAAAAAATGTTAATTTTGATAAAAACTCAGCGAACTAAAGATCTGTAACTAGGCCCGATCTACGGATCTCAGAAGAAAATTTTCAGTTTTAGGCACTTTTGCAAATTTTTTGGATTTTCAACAAAAAGTTCAGATTTGCAAACTGGCAGCGATTTTCTTATATTTTTCTGATTTTATATTATACCACCACCATAGATCTGACAGATCTATCCGTTCCCCAGCGGAGTCGCCAAAAACTGTTGGTCCGAAAATCTGTCGCGTGGACAGATCTATGGATAGACGAGCCAACAGTGTGCAGGGCTTAGCCCCTCTTTGAGACAGCAAAGTGAAACTGGTTTATTGCTATTTCTACTTAGCAGGAACCTATGCAAGTCTCACAGATTCTGCCTTCGGGGGTTGGGATCTCATCCCAGTAGAGTGTTCCAGGCTGTGAAAAGAAAGGAATGAAAGAGGGAGAAGAGAAAGAACAGATCCGAAGGGAGAAAAGAAATGAATTCCAAAGCAGAAAGGTCAGAAGATTTATGTTTTTAGTTTGGTAGTAAACAGAGCCAAACCTACTTGCATAAATAAACAAAGCAATACTGATAAACAAATGACGGAAAAGTAGATATGAATCCAACAGATTAAACACATACAGATCTAACGTAAGAAAGATCTAATGTATAACACAGCTATTGAGCACAAAGTCTGAATAATTGTATTACTGTTCTCTTCTGTTACAAGAAAGCTCAAAGTCTTTCTCTCCTCACTTCTATTTCTATCTAAAAAATGTTCCCCTTGAATACAACAAGTATTCCAGTATTTATAGAGGATGAGGGAGAGAGAAGGAAAAATGGAGCCAACCACTTATTTACAAGATATTTACAAAATATCTAAAAGTCATGTTGACTTTGACAACTTGGTGGATGACATCATCCCATGATGCAACATGGATGATGTCATCATTTGTGCCAACACATTTTAGACATTTCGAAAAGAAAGTCGGAGAATAGAGAGAAGAAGAAGAAGAAGAAGAAGAAGAAGCTACTCATCATCATCAATTCGTTGTTTACAGCGCTGACGGGGATTCCTCCAGCGAAGTGCAGGGCACTGCCTATTAACTTGTCCATCCATGGACTTCTTGTAACTTTCTGAGTCCTAACCCAGAATTCCTCCATGTCAATGTGACCCAATTCTGAGTCTCTGACATCCATACTGCACTCAGCCTGTGATTCGAGCATCCTGACCCTCTGATATTTGTATTTCATCTCTTCTTCTGTCAGCTTAGCCTTTCCTCTTGGTTTGGTGGGTTTCTTGCTTGACGTAGACATGTGTTCTTTCGAACTCAGTTGCTGATCTGCATGAAGAAGAAGTGAGACCCAATCCAAAAAGGTTGAATTAGTCATTTGATCTTCCATTGGAAAGCTAGCAGAAGAAAGAGTTAGAGATTTTAAGGCTCAGGGCGCAGGGCGCATGAAAAATGCAACTGGCAGGCCAAATAGATAAGGCGCACAGAAAAGGAATGTTGCAGAGGTTATACTGGCGCCAAAGGCGCATGGCGCATGGATGAAGCAGGTTGCATTTTATAGCAGGGCGCATGGAAAGAGTATGTTACATGAAGGTTCGGTGCGCCCTTTGGCGCATGGATGAATTATGTAACATTAACAAATGGTGCGCCAAAGGCTTTGGCGCGGCGCATGAAGGTTTTACACAACATCATGTTACTGCAATGGAGGGTGCGCCCGCGCCTTTCTAACTTTATACTCGCGCGAATAAGGCTTGTGTTACATGAAATCTGGGTGCGGCACATGGAAAGCAGGTTGTAACATTGTGTTGCGCGGGATGAACTTGTAGCATGCAAAAAGGTGCGCGCTTTGAGGGCGCATGAATTCAAACTACAGCAGGATGGAAGGGTGCGCCCTTTGGCGCGGGTTTTGAGGTTGTAACATGGCGGGTAGATGCGCCAAAGGGGGCGCAATTGTTTTTATTGCTACAAGGCGCGCCAGTGCGCCACGAAACTACACTTAACTGCTCAAATATTTTCTTACTCTTTTTTCTACTTCAAAAGGCTGCTTGGACAAGTAAGGTTTCACAAAGAGGTTTCAGCAGACCAAGCCATGAAAAACAACTCCCTTCTAGCAGATCTGGAAAGAGGGAGGAAGGAGAAAAAGAAAAGGAAACAGGACAGCACAGGGGGGACTAGCTCAAATATACTCCATTAAAAACCAACTAGCAGCCCAAAACAAAGACCAAGAAACGCCCAGACCAAGAACACAAAAGCACAAAATGGAAAAGAGGGAAAACCTCTTACCTGAATATATATCAAAAATTGAAGAGCGGGTCCACAGGTCGATGACAACGACAGAGCAGAGCTGACAAATCTAGAGCAATCACGTGCTTTGATTAAAAGGAATGAAAATGACATTGGGCGCGCACTGATATTTATAGAAAAATTTGTCATTAATGCGCCAACCACTTTTGAAATGGCGCATGAAAACTGCTGTCGACAGGGGAAAGTGTGCGCCCTTTGGCGCACGGAAGTATTTGACAACAGAAGAATGAGCGCGCCTTTGGCGCACCGTATACATTGTCGACATGAAGTTATGTGCGCCCTTTGGCGCACCAAAACTTGGTGTAACACATAGATTATATGCGCCCTTTGGTGCACCGAAAGACGTGTTAACATGGAAAACCATGCGCCAAAGGCTTTTAAGGGGGCACACCAAAACTTGGTGTTACAAGGCAAATTCATGCGCCCAGCCAAAAAAGGCTCAAAAAGACTAAGTTCGAAAACTAGATTTCTCGGGAAGGGACTTTACGACGTTTCGAACGCGGGGGATCCCTAACAAGGGATCGAAACAAAATTTTCCGTATGGTTATCCGTAAAATTGCCCTTGTCAATTTTACGGGATAACAAGAATCTGATCAGTTCAATATAGCATTCACTACTAAGTGGGGTATGTACACCTATAATAAAATGCCATTCAGATTATCCAATGTTGGTGATACTTTCCAAAGATCCATGGACATGACATTTCAGGGGATAATAACTGATATCATTTTGGTTTACCTTGATGATATAACTATATACTCTAAGCATGCAGAAGATCACATCACGCATCTAAGGAAGGTTTTCCAAAGGTGTAGAGAGTTTTTTCAATTGATCCTAAGAAATGTATTTTTGAAGTGCACGAGGGGAAGTTTTTGGGGCATGTTGTTTTAGTGGAAGGATTGTCAATCGATCCAGCCAAGATTCATTCGATTGTGTCTTTATCTCTCCCAAGTCACAAGAAGGGTCTCCAAAGTTTTCTTGGAACTATAAACTTTGTGTGAAGATTCATCCCTCAATTTACAACATTGGCTAAACCACTGGCAACCATGTTGAAGAAGAACATGCCTTTCTCATGGAAAAATAAGGGAAAGAGAATTTTGAAGCCATTAAGACAACAATTACTCAAGCTCCCACACTGATGAACCCCAGGTTTGATAAAGATTTTTTTCTTTATGCTTTTGTAGGTCAAGAGAACGTTTCAGGTATCCTCACCCAACAAAATAACGAATCAACATAATAACAAATTGCCTTATTTAGCCAATCCCTAAAATATTAGGAGCTAAATTATTAATTTGTTGAGAAACAAGTCTTTGCTATCATTCGGGCTTTGAAGAAGTTTAGACATATGTTATCAAACAACAAAATACATTTGATGTGTCTCATCCTGGAGTTAAAGACTTTTTGCTAAATAAAGACATGAATGAAAAACGTGTCAAATGGGTTACTAAAGTTATGGAATATGATGTACACATTAAGGTCACTAAGCTTGTTAGGGGTAAGGGTTTATGTCAACAGTTGGCTATAGATTTGGAGACAAAGGTTGAAAAAGGCACAATGCTCTTGAATGAACCTCAAGAAAATGACTAGGTTGATTGGTTGTCAAGGATGAAAATTTTTCTCGTGTTAGGGGTATATCCTATTGACATGGATAAAACTCAAAGGTGAAGCTTCCAACTTCAATCCATTCCTTATGGTTTGGTGGATAATGTTATTTTTCGTAGAGATTTAAATGGTGTTATACTTTGATGTATAAGAACAAAATAGATTGATAGGATTTTGCAAGAATTCACAATGGTTTGTCTGGAGGAAATTACTCTGTAAAGAATACTAAAGAAAAGATCATGAGGGTCGGTTACGATTGGCCATATTTGTTCAAGGATACTCATTTTTGGGTAAGGAAATGCAAGGAATGTTCCTTTTTCATAGGAAGACAAAGATTAATAGCCCTTCCTCTTCACCCAATTCAGGTTGATCAACCTTTTATTCAGTGGGGACTAGATTTCATCGCAATGCTTAATCCTCCATCTAGTGATGGGCATAAATGGGTTATCACTGTAACGGAATATTTCACTCGCTGGATGGAAGCTGTGGCACTGAAAGATGGAAATGAAAACGATGTTCTTTATTTTTTGGAAGGAATAATGACACGTTTTGGTGTTCCATTCACAGTAATTTTTGACAATGCAATGACATTTTTGGGTTTGAAAGTAACTGAATGGGATATCAAGAATGGGGTTTATTTAAAAACTTCATCAAATTACTACCCACAGGGAAATGGATTAGTTGATTCCAGTAACAAAAATATCATACAGATCATCAAGTGCACAATGGAAACCAATAGAAGAACTTGGCACACTCACCTTAAAACCACCCTATGGGTGGACCGGTTCCACCCAAAAGAGCTATTGGAAATTCACCATTTATACTAGTATATGGAAGGGAAGCAAAGCTCCCACTATCTCTAGAACTGTCTTCCTTAGAATTAGCATATCAACTGGAACTTATGGAAAGTAGCTCAATGATAGTCAGGTATTTCGAACTAATACAGATAGAAGAAACAAGGAATAAATCAATGAAGACTCTAGAACAACATCAATCTTGGGTTAAAATATCTTTTGACAAAAGGGAATCCAACAAAGAGTTCCATGAAGGAGATTTGGTTCTCAAATGAGATGTTGATAGAGCCAAGTCGGGAATGCATGCTAAATTCGACTCCCTCTGAAGCATACCATATATTATCACGAGTTGTAAGGAAAAAAACTCATTTTGATTATTGAGTCTCAATGGAGAAGTATTTCCCATCCATGTGAATGGGATTCATCTCAAAGATTTCTTTTGGCATCAATTTTTTATTTTATGTAGTGTTTGTTTTGTATTTTTTTTCCTCCAAGTGTTTCACACATTATGATGTTTGTTTTTTCTATTTCTTTTCATTTGGTGTGTATTATGAATGTTTTATTTTCTAGGACTCTTTTTCCCAATGATTTTTTAAGGCTACTGGCCTAAAGCTTAGCAAGCAAGCATTCCTTGAATATCGCCCAAAATGTCAACCTTTAAATTTACCTTAATAGGAAGGTGTTGTTTAAAAATTGTCAAAATTCCTTAAACCTTATTGAATTCTTCTTGCTTAAACATGCTTTTAAATTTCGAAGTTTTGTGAAACTCCGAAGTCTGAATTTTTGGATTTTGGGTTTTGGGGATTTTTTGATTTTCGGAGCTTTGTTGATTGTGAAATAAAAATTTGATTTGCAGTTCCAAACTTTGAAAAGACCGAAAGTCCAAAATTTTGGACTTTTCAGACTTTCAGGTTTCAGAATCCTCTTTCACATTTTTTGTTATTTTTGTTTCCGAGTTTCGAAGTTTCAAACTCCAAAAGCCCGAAATTCTAAAATTTTGGAACTTAGGACTTTCAGGTTCTGAAGTATCACATTGTTTTTAAAAGGAACGATAACCAGATCATACGAAGCCAAGAACACATATGTTAATCAAACACCACGATCAATACGATGAAAGAAATTTGCTAGAATAACTTTACATAAAACCTTTGCATACAAATGAGCAACAATATCATATATTATTATGGAACTCAATGAAATACATTGAGAATGGGCCTTGCTTATATATGCAAGGAATAACAATCTAAGAACCAGTCAAGGTCGTAGATCAAGCCATGAATGATGGAAAGAACTAGTCATCAAAGAACTAGTTCAGTCCATAGATTTATGAGAGAACTAGACATCAAAGATCTAGTCAATACCATAGATCAAGGAAAGAACTAGTCAATACCATATATTAAGAAAAGAAATATACCTAACAACTAGATAATATCCCCCTAATATCTAAATAAATAAAAGGAAATATCCACACACATAAGTGGGTGAGGATAAATACAATAAAGGTAAATAAATTACCTAGGTGAACATGAGCTAAGGTAAATACCTACTCTAACACCCCCCCTCAAGTGCATCTAGGGGCCAAAATAGAAGTGACATGTCCACAGTATGAGTCCCGACAACTAGGCTTGATTAGGTACTCATGTATAATATATCCATGAAGAAATATCAAACCAAAAGAAGGAAATAATCCTGCTAGAGGGAAAGAGAAAGAAGAAAAAGAAGGAATATGTTCTCACGAACACCCACCAAGAAGAACTTCCAAAACCCCAAGCATTCCACACAAATCAAGGTAGCGAGTGTAAGAGCTAGACTATATTAGCAGAATAAAATGCACGGAATAATGATATATCTTTCAATTCATTCAGGATATATACATAATGAACAAGCTTCAAATATATAGGGAGATAGTTTCCTATTAAGTAGGAAACAACTCAACCACAAATCTATATATATGAATAATGTGAGCACTATTTATGATTTCCTAACATTCCCCCCCTTAGTGCGAACATGGGAGAAAAACATCCACACGATCCTTTGTAGTATGCTCATCCCTGTGGCATGTCCAACTATGTGACTCATGACCTTGATCCAAAAGAAAGGCTCTCTCTTTCCATGGTTTTAAACAGGTTTACCACAAACCTTGATGTGACAGGAACCTCGTCAACAGTCCACCTCGTGTGGTTTTCTGGATCCTCCCACAAACCCTTTCAAGATCCATGAACTGACTTACTATGGTGCTACTATTCATCACTATGCTTATACATCAGGGAATTATGTAGGAAACACATCTCACCAAACTGAACAATAAAACACATACTGAAAAGATTTCACATTACTTCTGATAAGAATCACTATGTTCTTAGTTGCAGCCGCTGTCTTCGATTGCTGCCACTCGATCTCGAACAACACAGGAAACCGCCACTGCCACTGGAAGCTTCCCCTTGACTTTAGCCATTTTGGCATAGAATGGGAATGGAACATTGGTATGTATTCCCCCCCACAATGTGAAATTCCAAATAAGAAATCAAAAAAGGAAAAATGTATTGTGTTGTATCATACTAACTAGATCTTGCTGCACATGGTCACCATTGTGGGTGAACATATTCACTAGCCGACCATCTTCTAACGAAGTACGACAGTTAGAGGATCTTTGCAGTCAAAGCATCTCCATAGTTTTCTGCTCTCTTATACAATTCTTTTCCAGTATTAACAATAAAGCACACCACTCAAAGCAACAGGAACATTGCAAACTGAAGCACACTAATAAAATTGAAACCACACTAAAAATCACACCATACATATGCCACCATGGCTTCTGCACGGCCTCGTCATTGGTGACTGACGAGAGGTCATTATTCGACCTCCTTCCTCCATCATACATGCTATTAACTCAGTTGAATAAATATTTGAAGCTCAATTGTTTCCACATTGTGCTTATTCTTTTCTTCCCTCTTGCAATGTCAAACATTTTTTTTTGGGACGTCGGGTAACACTGAAAATGCGTTCGTGAGAAAAATATATTTTTATTTTTAGGACTTTTACAATTTTTGACAATTTGACTATGCACAATTTTTCTCTATTTACACTTGATTGGACAATGATAGAAATCCTAAAATCACCTATTTTGTCAATTTTGAATGGCACTCTAAAACACTGAAAATAACTCTAGACTTCAACAATTTTACTATAATGACAAGACACTTGTGATTTTGATGTAAATAAAAAATAGTTTTGTGACACTATACTCTTGATAATAGACCCACAATGACGGACTATGACTATAACAAAATAACTTAACAATTAAAAAAGTAATCTTTAATTACTTTTTTAAAAAGATTTTTGACTTGATTCCTCATAATTATAATACTATAAAAAAACTTTTCCATACTGACTCAATTTTGACAGACATACTTTATCGACCACGTCTGACTTTGACTATAATTCATAAATTAAAAAAAAAACTAAACCTAATATTAAAGGAAAACTATAACATACTGAATTGGAGTTATGCATGCTCCATGGACAATTTTCGAGGAGAATTGCATGCAATTGTGAGGGTTCACATTGTGAGCATTCGAGTCACCTGTAGAGGAGTTATTGTCGTCGGTAGAACAAAAAACATGCCACTTCCATGGGAATTCAAACCGATGTGAACCACATGTACAAGGTCAATATCAAGGGAGTTTTCCAGTGAAATCTATGCTGACTGTGTGTGAGTATATCCAATGAAGAACAGATTGGGCTTAAATTTCATTAGAGCATACTTCTACTGAGATTTTAGCAGAAAGGATGTTGCAGATAATTTCTAATCAGAATTAAGATCTCTTTATGGCCGCCTTAGCTTCAACCTCTATGAATGATAAATAAAAACTAATTTCACATAATATAATGAGGATTCAAATAGGTGACATGTTGAGGAACATCCATAGTTGTGAAATTCAAATATTACTATTGAGTGAAAATCTGAATGATCGGTGAGAGAGATATGTAGAGAGCTTGATGGAAAATAAAGATTATTGTATCTCGTAGGGTCGTGAAAACTTCTGTGGGCACAAATATTCCAAAATCCGTGGGCAAAAATCACACAGCAAAATCCGTGGGCACAAATATTCCAAACTGCAACGTAAACAATGAAGCTCTTTATATTTTCACATGCGTCCAAGGAAACACAAACAAAATGTTGTTAATCACTAAAATCTTCTCATACATGGGCAACCAATAACATAGATCTGCCCCAAACAGTTCTTAGAATCCCATGTCGCTTTGATACCAGATGTAAGAGCTGGACTATATTAGCAAAATAAAATGCATGGAATAATGATATATATTTCAATTCATTCAGGATATATACATAATGAACAAGCTTCAAATACATAGGGAGATAGTTTCTTATTAAGTAGGAAACAACTCAACCACAAATCTATATATATGAATAATGTGAGCACTATATATGATTTCCTAATAGCGAGGTGATGCAAAAGGCTTCGTAAAGATGTCTACAACCTGCTGCTGATTTAGAAGGTACTCTAGGCAAAGAACTCCATCCTGAATGTGTTGAAAAATGAATTGGATGTGTATCTCAATATGCTTGGTCCACTGGTGCTCAACTGGGTTGCGAGAAATGTGAATTGCACTTTGGTTATCACACCAAAGTATAGACGGTGAATCCTTTGGGAATCCAAACTTTGTCAATAACTGGTGAAGCCAGATAATCTGCTAACTTGTTGTAATTGTTGCTTTGTACTCTACCTATGAAGATGAAAGTGCAATAGCCTGTTACTTTTTGCATGCCCAAGAAACTGGAGAAGAACCAAGATAGAAAATATAGTCAGAAGTGGAATGCCTGTCATTAATAGAACCTACCCAATCTGAATATGTATACCCAACCAACTGAGTAGAACCCCTAGTGTAGTGTAGGCCAAAGTGGGAATTACCCTGTAAATAGCGCAACATCCTTTTAGCAGCCCGTCAATGACTACTATGAGGAGAATGTGTAAACCGAGATACAAGCCCTATTGCAAATGAAATATCAGGGTGAGTATGGGTCAAGTACATGAGACTCCCAACCAACTACCTATACAACGTATGATCACAAAGTGGTGTGGTACATGTGGAAGTAAGAGTAACTCCAGACTGAAAAGGAGATGGACTTGGCTTGCAATCAGCCATATCAAAGCACCTAAGAAGATCATGGGTGTACTTTTGATGACTCAAATGAATTCCTAAATCTGTTTGAGAAATATGCAAACCAAGAAAATAATGCAATAGCCCAAGATATGTCATGTCAAACTGTGTAGAAAGAGCCCTCTGAATACTCTGAACGTGGGAAGAAGAGATGCCAGTAAGTAACAAATCATCAACATACAAGACAAGTATCACAATATCCTCATCAACATGTTGGAGATACATTGTATTATCAGAGTGGCAACAAACAAAACCGGTATATAGAAGAAAAGAATCCATCTTCTCATACCAATCCCGAGGGGCTTGTTTGAGACCGTAGAGAGACCTTCGAAGCCTACAAATAAGAGATGAATCTCGAATAAATCCATCCATCTACTCCATGTATATTTTCTCTTGTAGATCTCTATGTAAGAAGGCACTCTTCATATCCATTTGGTGTACAAGCCACCCCTGTGATAATAAAAAAAAAGTACAAGGCGTACAGAATCCATCTTGGCAACAGGTGAAAAAGTCTCAGAGTAATCAATACCTTCAACTTGTGAAAAACCCTTTGCAACAAGACAAGCCTTATACTTGTCAATGGACCCATCAGCTGCATATTTGGTTTGGTATACCCACTTACACCTAACCATATTTCTTTCTTTAAGAAGAGAGACCAAATCCCAAGTATGATTATTCATCAAAGAAGAATACTCAATTGCCATCACATCATCCCACTTCTGTATCCCATGAGCCTTTGAAAAAGACTGTGGATCCTCAGAAATTTCATGACACAAAATTTCAGAACCTGTAGAATGTGCGTGATGATGCCTAGTGGGTGGAAGATCCTCTATGAAAAGTGCTGCCTCAAAAAATGTAGTATGAGCCCACTTAGGCATAGTGACAACATCAGTGGGAATAGGATCCTCAATGACATCTATAACCTCCTAATCGAAGGATTTCTGATGAATCTTTTAAAGAGGTGTGGGGATGGGGAGCCATCTATCTTTAGTTCCCAACATTTACATACATCAGGATTCCTGATTTCTTGGGTGCCTCAAGCAAGTTACCAAGATGTCCTATCGACAAATGGGTTTTATTATAATTGGTTCAACAATTGTTGGATTATCACAAAATTCAAAACAAACAACATAAGGTGGGAGTTTAGTTTCCTATTTCAATAGGAATGTATACATGTGCCAGTATTTATAAAGAAAAAAATGTAGATGGAGAGATGCTAGAAGTTACTTTGAGAACTTTCCATCCCAAAACCAACTTTGATTACTGGGGTAACTTCAGTGAAACATGGTTGGTCAGTTTTGAGGTGCATCAGCTAGAGGATATTTAGATTCATTACCGGGATGAGGTTATCATTAGATAACGAGAATATGAAAGGTTGACTTTAAATGAGGTTAGACAATTTAGTATTACGGATATTCTGAAAGGGATGGAGGACGCTGATGAAGTATTGGATCTAATGTACAGGAACAATAATGTTTCCAATCAACCTTTTCCATGGATAGATTGGTCTAAGGAAGAACTTTGCAATACTAAGGAAAGGGCGGGGCCCATTCTTCTAAGGACATATGATTGGTTGGTTACCTTGGGAATTTCACCCAAAGGGATAGATAAATCTATAAGAGTATAATCCCAACCAATACTGAGTCTCCCTACACCCAGGAAAGGTAAAAGGTCTACTCAAAAGGCCAATATAATTCCAAGGAAGATCTCAATTGTTGTTGGAATTTCCTCTCTTCCAAAATTTCCAATTGCCAAGGTTGTGTCCTCTACAATACAAGGAACATAAGTTGTCAAAGTTAGTGATTCTCTAGTTGTGACATAAGATTTGCCACCCCCTTCTTCATTACCATTGTCATTATCTTCATATCCATTTTCCCAATCATTATACACTGCTCCTTCACTCCTCTTTGCTTTTCCATCTCCATCCATGGCCCAAGTATTTTCATCCTTTCCTGTCTTCGTAGTAGGGGAAATGATTGGTTCTCGAGTTTTCACTCCACTGTCTCAACAACTTTCATTTCCTTCTATTTCAACTTCTAGTCTCATTGCATCCACTCCCGAGGCTATTATCACTTCCACCCCTTCTATCATCACCACCTCCATTTTATTTCCAACTAATATCACCAATGTTATTGTTTTATCTAGTGCTCCAGCTGCTAAATCAAACATGCCACTTTCATCTGCGTAGACTATACTTGAATGGATATATCACCAAAACTTGAAGCAGAAGAAGAAGGTGCCTCTTGTAGATGTGATAGATATGAGTGTTTTGGAACCTACTCCAAAGAGACATGCCAAACGATCAAAGACTGTCTCTAGTTTATCAGTAAACCAATCAGGAGAAAGGGTCATGGAAATAACTACCTCCATTGAGGGGAAAACTAAAGAAACCATAACAACAATAGATTATTAGATCTCTAAGTTTTCACTAGGAAAGGCAACACATGAAGGTGCCAAACATGATGTTCAGGTGGCCCTTGGAAATTTATTAGAGAAGTATGATAAAGATAAAGCTTCCAAAGATGAATTGAAGTGAAAGGTTGAACAACTCACTGCTCACTTTAGTTGTGTATTTTGTTGGCCGTGTCCTCCTAGAGATTATTCTCAAACAGTGGGTTCACAACCATTGGTAGGGCCATGGTGTCAAACTTGAGGGTGTCCAAAAACTTACCAAGGTTATTTTTCTGTTAAGATTTTCCAACCTTGAGCATCGCAAGGCCATTGTGAATGATGACCCCTTGTTTATTAGGAACATGTTGGTCATCTTTTCCTCATGGATGCATGATTTTCAATTTTCTAAATATGCTAAGCTTAAAGTTTCCATTTGGGTGGAATTTCTTGGTTTTCCACCGCCCCTTTGGAGTTTTGTGGAAGATTTGGTTAAACCCATTGGTCGGTTTGTTTGCCATGAACATAATAATATTTATGCAGACCTCCATAGCGTTGGGTCTATGTGGAATTTTATTTGTCCAAAGATCTTAAGGAAACCATTGATATCCAGTGGGTGACACCCTGTTCTCTTAACGTGTCCTCTATATTAATATGTCCAATACTTGTTTTCATTGTCATTCCATCAACCATATGATTCGAGAATGTCTGTTAATGACATCCTCTATCCTGCTTGCCATTGAAAAGAAAAGTGCCAATTCTAAACTGGCCTCCTCCTTTGGAGAGTGTTAGACAATGGTCACCAACAAGAAAAACCCTAAACCCCAACCATCTATTTACCAACCCATTGGAGGGTCTTCTTTAGCTCCGAATCCCTTAGCTAATATGTAACTTGTGGCCTCTCCATCAGTCCATCATTCCCCACTTACACCGTCCTAAATTTCTCTGGCTTTAGTGAATTCATAGCCTCATTCTAAGGAAATTTTTGACACTTTCGGAAACAATTCCATGTGCACGCATTCACGTAGCCCTTCTCCTCCAGAGGATGGTGAGTATGTTCCTTTGCAGATACATCCTTTCCAGATGGGTGATCACATTCATTTTAAAAAAAATTGGCTCTTCCATCTCTGCGAACCGGTTCATTGTGTTAGGGGGCCTCAAGGAGGAGTATGGCATGAATCTTGATAGTTCTCAATTTTTGTGTTCTCTTAGAGTGTGCGTGGGCTTACTGAACTAACATGTCGATACACGATTAGGGAAAATTTTCAAAATTTAGACACATGCATGTGTTCTTCTTGCAGTAGGTTAAGTTTCCTGGATTTCTTCTTCAGTCTGCAACCATTACTATTTGGTTGTATGCCATTTGTCATCATTCTAATCATGAACCTAGGAAAGGGGGCGTTCTTACTATTCTCTCTCCTTCTCTACACCAGTCTATTATTTCTTGGTGCTTCGACCCTTCGCATTGAGTTGTGTGGTCCCTTTTTTGATTTACATAATATGATTTTTGGTATTGATAATATTTATGCTTTCAGTGATGTTATTGAGCGGTCTTTACTTTGGTGGTGGCTTACTGATGAACTAGCCGATGCGAATTAGATCCTGTATGGATATTTTAACATGGTGGAGTCTACTGATGATAAAGTGGGCTGACTTCCTATGCGGTGGTGTGTTGGTGAATGAGAAACATGGTTCTACATGTACAACAAGCTTGGAATTTATAATCCTAACCACTATTTTATACATGCATTTGATGCTCCTTGGTTCACCTGGTCTCATATCAGATGGGGTGAAGAAAAAGTTGTCAAATGGCTTGATCGTGCCTTCCTCCTAGATCAACAGATGTTTTATTTCACAACTAATTTTGGTAGACCAGTTTCTGTTGAGGAAGGGGATTTTCTTTTAGACTACTCACCTATTTTTTTTGAAATTGAGTGACACCTTACTAATGTTAAACCTTAGAGTTCCCAATGCTATCTTATCACTAGTCACCTTCAACATAAGCAAAATGTGGTGCACATTTTGTGCATTTAGAACTTGGTTGAGTGCCCTTCAGGTCTAGCTGGGTGGATTGTCTGGTGGCAGGATGCCATTATCAGAACTACTTTTTTATCCATTTTTTTGGGAGGTAGGCTTCCTTATTCAGAAGAAGGGCTCATAATTCCTCTACCCAGGAGTGTGTCAGAAGTTCAAGAGAGCTTGATCGTTCACCCTTCAATACTCGCCTGCAAACTGAGGTGGCATAATGGCATTACAAGCTCAGGATGGAATAAGTATATCTAAACCCGCTGGGCTCAAATCAGAGCTCGACTACATTGGCTCAGGATCGGTGATAAAGAGTGACCAAAGATTTTTTTTGTATTCCTTAGACCTTCCTCACACCTTCAATTCAATCTGGGCAATCAAGGGTGCTTCGTTGATCAAATCACAAACATTCCAGATGTCCTGCAGGCATTTATCCACCACTATTATGGTGTCTTTACTGCACAACCATACACTCTAGAGAGGGATGTTGCTTTGTTTCAGTGTCTCTAGGAGGTTCGTTATAAGATTTCTGAGGCCCAAAGAGTCGCATGTGATCGTTCCCTTTCTATTGATGATCTTAAGGAAGTTGTTATGCAAATGAAGATAGATAAAGCTCTTGGTATTGATGGATTCCCTTGTGAGTTTTATCAGGTGTTATGGGATACTATTGGTCCTGATCTTCATCAAGTTTATTGTGAAGCAATGCAGACCAACTCTCTTGGTTCTCTGATCAATCAAGGTAATATTAAGTTTATCCCCAAAGATGGAGATCCTAAACTTATCACCAAGTGGAGACTGATTACTCTTTTAAATGTTTCCTACAAGATCATAGCCAAAGCCTTGGCTCTCGGGATCCATAGTCTCTTACCTCTCATTGTGTGTAGAAAACAAACTGGTTTCATTAAGAGTAGATTCATTTTGGATAACATTATTGTTGTCTGGGAAGGTATGGAGTGGGCTAGATTGTCTAAAAAAAGCCTCTCTTCATCAAAATGGATTTTGAAAAAGCGTATGACAGGATCAAATGGCCTTTCATCATCGTCATGCTTCAAGCTCTTGGGTTTGGTCCTAGATTCATCCACTCTGTTAATATGTTATTCCAAGATGCTAATGTCAGACTCACCATCAATGGAGTCCAATCTGATATGTTTGAGCTTCATAGGTCCATTCGGTAAGGATGCCCCTTAGCACCGACTCTTTATGTGCTTGCTGCTGAGGGTTTCATTTACCTTCTTGCAGGGTTTGATTCTCAAGGGTTAGTCAAGGGCATCTCTCTCCCCAACTCTGATCGACAAATTCTTAATGGTCACTTTGCTGATGATTCTTTCTTAACCCTAGCAGAGAATGAAGAGACTGTTAATAACACTTTGCATTGCCTAGATATCTTTTGTTTGGCCTACAGGACTCTGTCCATCCAATGGAAAAAGACTCAATGCTACAAGGAAGTCTCTCAAGCCCACACCTCCATGGCTGGAAGGATTTTTTTGGCAGTGGATTCAACCTGGGGTGCAATTTAAATTCCTTGGCATCCCATTTACTTTCTAAGTTACTCATGTTACTCTTTGGTCTTATGTTGTCTAGCGAGTTGAGAAAAAGATTGCTTATTGGATTGCCAAGCCCCTCTCTCTTGCTGATAAGTTTTAGATTTGTTCTAAGGTGTTAGCTGCTACTCATGTTTATTACTCCTCCTGATGGGTGCCCTCTAAGGCTTCATATGCTAAGATGGAAAAGTTACTTAGAGAATTTTTATGGGTTAATGTACATGGGAAAAAATGTTTCCATAGAGTGGCTTGGGAAATTTATTGTTCTCCTAAAGAGGCTAGTGGCTTAGGGCTTATTGACATTCAGTTGCAAGGCATTTCCCTAAGTGTCAAGTGGATCATCAAGGAGTTTAGAAGGCTTCTGAGGCTTGGAAAATCTTGCTTCGTCACTGCATTTGTCAAGGTTCCCCTTTTGGAAAACAAATCCTAGAAAAATTTGAGATTGCAAAGTTTGTATGCTCTCCCTTGTGCCAGTTAAAATTGGAGGAAATTTTTGCTATGAAGAATATCTGGAAGGCGTGGGAGCTATGGCCAAACCTCACCTAATTTGGGTTGGGGATGGTTTCAGAATGGGGCTTTCCATCAATTCTCAACTCTTTATGGTGGTCTCTTGTTATTAATTTTTGCAATGTTCTCTTTGTTATGGTGATATGGATTAAAAGTCTTTGGCTTTTTAAGAATGGGATCAAGCTACTAGGAGATTTGTTCTGCAAGGTTACCCGTTCCTGAAAACCTTGGGTTCTTATCAAAGCTCAATTTAACCTTAATAATGGGGATAAAGAATCTATACAGGAAATTCAGAATGCCATACCTAAGGAAATGCTCCACAAGATTGGGGTCTCTCCTCCCATGTCCATTGGTGGTGTGATTGATGCTGGCCTACGATGACTCCCTTTAGTTGGTACAAACCCCAACTTGGTCACCAACTCTTAGCTCTTGCCCACATTCCTTATGAAAAGTTTGAACAAGTATTGGAATCTTAAGTCCCCACATAGGCTTTGGAAACGTAGGTTCAATACCATTGTGGAAGGTTCACATTCAACCTAAAAAAACTCATTTTCTTTGATGTATTATTTATCAGGGTTTGCCTAGTTCAGCAAACAGACTTCAGCATAGTTATGGGTTATCTAACCCCATTTGTCATGTTTACCAACAACCTGAATCTCTTATGTATTTGTTTTGGTATTACCCTCTTGCGCAGTCGGCCTAGAAGTGGATCCACTCTCTTTTCCAGCCCTTTCACCCTAAACCCTTCACCTGGAAAATTGTCTTGCTGGGGGACTCGGCCTTGCTTCCTGCAAAATTTAACAAGTTTTGGCAAATCTTTCATGTGCATAAATTTTATTTTAAATTTGGAAGATTAGAAATGATTCCATTTTTATTACAAACTACTCTTAGCATGGAGTTTTATGTGTATGCTAAAACTGAAATTATTTCTCATGTTTTGCTTCAGATCCAAGTCCAAGCAGAGCAAGTTCATTTGGAGGTGGAACATATGCAAGATCTTCTCATCCACTGGGGTAGTGTCCCCTAGTTGGTCAACTAGGTTATGTTTGTGTTGCGTCATCTTCACCACTACGAAGTTGGTCCCCGCCTCCTCACTACGGTCTCGGTCTCATGGCCAAGGTGCTTAACAACAACAACGTGACCTGAGCTCGGCGCATAGTTCCTACCTCGACAGTAGTAGGTCGGTGGTGTTTTCCAACGGATTGGTGGTAGTGACGGCTGGGGGGACCCTCCCCATCTCTCAGGATGGTGATGACTCTGGCTGGGGGGCTCATCCCCTCAGTCGAAACAATGGTGGCTGGCTCTAGTTGGTGTTCTTCTCCTCTTGCTTCTAGTTCTAGACGGGTTGTTCCCTACGACAAATTTCCACATCTGGCTTTGGCTATATCTTCTTGACAGACGGGATGCTCTGGCCCTTGAGCAGGGCGATGAGTGGGACCCTGCTCCGAACTCCACTCGACCCCCCTGCAACAGGTTAGGGTGGTGCTTTCACGTAGACCGCCTTCTCCTCCTCCTCCTCCATCTGCCATGTTTTTTTGTTGTTGCTGCTAAGTTTGTCACATTTGTGACTTGTTGTTCTGATGTTCGTTTGGTTTTTGTTCCTGTGGCACGTGTGCTAGGTGTGTTGCTTTATGGGGTGTGACTTCTCCACCCATTTTTTTGATGTGAATCTGCAATGTACTTTTTATTATTATATCAATATAAAAGTGCGCTTTCAATAAAAAAGACATGTTTAGATTTTGAAATGTAATGGACTCATTTTTTGAATTGTATTACTATAAAATCTAGCATGTTGAACCCAAGATACAAGTCCACCTAATCCACCTTTACGTACATTTATGCACACCCATTAAACCTTTAACACCATTAAAGCTAGTACCTAACTCAAAATTATTCAAAAACACATGATTTAAGCTCACATTTTGAAAAAACCTTGTAAAATTTCAAGAGAGGAAACTATTGTTGCAACAATGACCTATATAAAAACACTCATTTAACCCATCCTAGGGCCTTACATCTCACATCTCTGGGAAACATAAGATATCACAATAAAACACCCACTTACTAAATTAGTTTCTCAAGAATTTTTAACAAGCTCCAAGTTTACACACATCATTGAAAGATTCCCTAGGCAATTTACAAAGCTACATCACACACCAAAGATCATTATCGAGTGGCATAGGTCTTAATAGGGTCTTCATTTCCAAAATACATTGTGATATACATCTTACAAACATTTCATTGGGTGGAAGAAATACACACATTTGATGCCTCTTTGGAGTAGTGCTATGTAGGCGTGGTGGGTGCCACATAACCCAAACTTGAACTAGCCCATTTTTATGTCCCTAAACAAAGAAGAAGAAGATAATCCATAACCAACTACACAAAATATGGTTATATAAATTATACTACAAGATGAAGCTACATACATAGAGGAGTATGGTACTAGAAACAAGATCTAATCATAGTCAATAGAGGATGAATCTAGCCAAAGAGGACAAAGTCACCAGATGATTTTTTCTAAGACAAGTGACTTTGTCTTGCTTACATAATTACACTCCCAAAATTTCAGGATATCTTGATTACAACCTACCCACCCTTCTTGTGCATCTTTATCTCGAATAAGTGCAATCCTCTCCAACCCAAGTTTTTACATTCTTAGTTAGCTCATATATGTTAGTGTAATTTATCATGTTTTACTCAAACATGATTTAAGATATGAATGTTTTTTGTTTTCATTGTAATATGATCATATCTCATAATTACACGATTGTTTAATATCTTTATTAGATTAAACTTATTTTTAAGATTACGTTTTAGTGACACAACTTCCTATTTAAAAATAATAAACCAAGGCTTTGTGCCATATACTCAAGGTTTACCTTATTTTCCCTAGGATTTTTATTTCAGATTTGATTCCATGATAACTACCTTAATTATATTAAGGATTTCATACCTCATCTATCGATTCATTTTGTATCTCTTACTTAATTGTAATAACACTCCCGAGGGTATCCTCTTTACAACCATGTTGAAGGACATGCAAGCCAAGTTAACAATCCTAAAATAATCAGAAGCATGTACTCTACATGGGATATAAATCTACCAGTGTGTAGACACAAAATCATGCACTTTAGACATTATCTAATCTCGGTCTCATACTGCTATTTAGAAGGTTCTTGAGTGAATAAAGTACTAATTATCCTCTATCTTTTGGCCATTTTATTTTATTTTATTTTTTCATTACCGACCTTTTTTATCCACATGCCCAGTTAGCTTATGTCATCCCACGTTATTTTAGCCTCGAATGGTGTGCCTAGATTAGTACTGGGGCACCTATGGGCTCCTTAGTCCTACCAGGGGCGCCCTAGTCCTTTTTGTACTTTCCCACCACTTTTTGGGCTCTTTCTAGCCATTTGAGATCTTTATCTTTTTGGTGGTTAGCCATTTCAGGGTTAATTACGAAATTAGATCAAGAGAACCCTATAAATATAAAATTATGAGACCATAATGAGGAACCTAACATCATTCACTACCATCGTCCATCTAGAGTTGCATCCATCTATTGCATTGGAGATCACTTGCATCCACATAGCTCCATCACAAGGCACAAGGATATGACATTTGCATCACACACTTCATAGGGGGAGGGATTCTATTATATTCCATTCACACATGCTATTACATTTTCTACATCTAGTTATTGCTTGATACTGCACAAATTACGACTGACACAAGAGAACCTAGGGCACATTATGCACACACTCACCAGAACTACATTTGGGTCTGAAATGTAGTGCATTGCTCAGTTAGTAAGTCCATTGTTGTGGCAACTGAGGTCAATCTGACCCATTCATTTGCATTTTTATTTTTTTAGGAATTGATGCTTGTTTAGGGTTTTGCAGGTCTTTTTATCATCTTGGGATATCAATGACATCTAAAGCAGTGCAAAAAGTTAGTGCGATAAACAGTGAGGGTTTTAGAGCATCTAACAAACCTATGAAGATCAGTTTTAGAGATTTTACACAGACTAGGGTGCCTAGTTTGCAGATCGGAGCACCCGTGGGTGCCCCAGTCCCTCTCCAGGAGCTCCAGTCCATTCACATTACTCAAATCTATCCTTTTCGGGGCTCTTGGACAATCATTTTTGCTTCCTAATTTTCCAGTCACACCTGTGACACAGTCTCGTCAATTCATCAAATCAACTAAGTTCTTTCAATATCTCTCTTGCTAGGGCTTCTATTTTCATTTTTTAGTTTCTTAATTAATTTACATACTCCTTTACTGCATTTATTTACTTTATTTACAACTGTTCATAGCTTAGATTAACTAGAGATACACACCCCATATTCCTTATTTTAGTTAATCATAATGAATTCAAAGATCTTGAAGACAATAATGACCCTTCTAGTCAGGATACAAAATCTACCAGTGAATCCATCTCCCAATCCGATATGATCCCATATAGTGTTCCTACAACCACTTATGTTATAGATATGAATGCAAATAATCATATTATTTTACTTGGAAACAATGACGATTGTCTGATGCAAACGATAACAATATTATTTCTATACATGTTTCTATGAATAATAGTGTTGCTTATATTTTAAAAAATCATAATATATCTTAGGTGAAAAAAATAATTTCTCACAACAACACATGAATGTTTCTTATAATAGTGATATATCTTTAAAAACACGTGTTTGTAATCCATCTGTTTCTTATACATCTTGTATAGAGCATCATAGGCTTACTTTACCATTTGCTACACCTTCTTAGTTTGTTACTATCCTAATCAATAAACTAATGATGGCATTGGATCATTAACGATGATAGAGGTATACTAGATGTGTTCGTTAGTGACCCAATATATCACCTTGGAAAATGTTCAATCTACACACAAGAGACATCTAAATTTATGGTCTAAGCATTTACAAAGAAGTCAAGCCTAACTAGAAAGTATTCTCTTAATCCTTTTGTTGTTGTTGACTTGTAAAAACGATTTATTTGTTTACATGGATTTAACATATAGGGAGAGAAGGTTCATGTTTCTCTCACACTGGGATACACAAATTTGCATAGAATTACATGAGAAATGATTCCATGAATGATATGTAGAACAATACCCAAATCGTAGGCATCCCGAGCCAATTTTATTACATTTTTTCTATGTTTCATTGAGTGAATTTTTATGATTTGAAGTCGGATCAAATGAGAAGCCATTCATGCGTCATCACACAAATATGAAAGATGTTTTTGTAGATTAAGAATAGAGAAAGCCATACACAAATTTTGATGTCATCATGGTTAGTAGGTTGTAGTAGCAATAAGAAAGGAACAAAAGGGTTGACCGTTAGTGACCAAGTACAATACAAATGCAGTGGCCACTAATGTCCTTCATTCCATTTTTATCTCAGGTACATTTGAGCACAATCAAAATTTATGAAACAATTTCTATTTATTTTTTGAGTTTGTTTAGATTATTTACAATTCGTTATAATTATTCAGTTACACAAGTCAAGGTATGAAATCTACTCACACTTTTGTTCACTCCCCCTCTCCATTTTCATTTCAATTTCCACACTTTTAAAAAGTCTTATTTTACTATATTTAATATTTTATCTATACTTCTGAATTGTACATTGTTTTGTTACATTTGGGTTTGGTGCTTTAAAATAATCAAAACATTTACATATTCAATTCTAATGCTATCTTTATTTTCTAAAGGAGCCTCTTGACCTATAACTTGGCTTGTAACCTTTTTCAATACAATTATCTATGGAGCTATTTCTTTAGGTTTTCCATGAAACACTTTCTAAAATGTATAATAATTTCAACCCTTCCTTGATTATGCAAGTAATCTTTTATATCATGATCTACTTCACATGTATTATCAACTAGGGATCCATTCATGACATTATCATTCAAAGATATCATTTCCATCGTGTGCAACTAAAACTACAATTTTTGGAACAATACTAGTTATCTTTTTATATTCCATCTTCTTTGTCAAGCTAGATATAAAACTAACCAAAATGTATTTCAATAAAATCAATAGGTTATGAATTATTCCCAACATTATTTCTATTTAAAACCATATACATACGATATTTGGGTGACATAAGATTCAAGCATGAAAAATACACACCCTATAACCACTCTAAGGTTTAAAAGATAAAAAAAAAAACAAACCAAGGGTTTGGAATCAAACAAAATGAAGTTAGGGTGTCTTAGATATAACAAAATAAACCTATATAAAAAAGAAGTTTTTAGATATAACATAATTGAATAGCTAACCCTAGGAAGAGTGTCAGAGAACAAGGGTTCACCAAAATGTAGTATAGATAAATAGATTTCAAAATTGTAATACAAATACCTACACTATTTAATAATTCTTATTCGTAGATAAACTAGTTCAAATATCTTAAATTTATCTATTTTAAAACCGTGGATAAATTTCTATCTAAAGGCGCGTCTAGTTCACCAAGATATATGTAAACAACATATATTATTGAAAACAACAAACTAGTAGTTGCAACAATTCACCAACGCAGTGGACCAATTTTCTGCAGTGTTCGACCTTCCTCTTTCCAATGAATGCTCTAATGATTGCTTGATGTAGAATGTTTCAACAAAATGCTCAATGTACTTCTTGAATCTTGATTCTCTATGGATGCTTGAATTATTTAATGATTGTTAGATCTATAGATGTCGTAATACTAGATAGCTAAATGCTTATATATTTATAGATAAATCGAACTCATGTCAAGACCTTATTAGTACCCAAATTGGTTACAATCATACAGAAATTGAAAAAGTCAAAACAAGGATCAATGGCACTAAAGCCACAATAAACCACAAATATATTTGTTAAGAGTGTGTAGATGCTCTAGACATACTTAAAAAAAGGTATACATATGCTCTAAACAATGCCTAATAGCGTCTAGAAACTCACATAATGAAATCCCTGAAAAGAAGGAAAATAAGACTATGGAGGAGTTAGCGAGAACCTACCTTAACCTACCTTAACCTACTAAGGTAAATATATTCTTCTTTTAAGGAAAATAAGAATACTGAATTTGTTTTATTAAATAAGAATTTAAGTATCTCCTTAAAAGAAAAAACTAACATCCACGTAAGAGTTGTAAAACCCTCCACCTCTAACTTCCTTCGAAGAAAAGACATTCTATTGTTATAAACACGTGTCCACTTATGTTATGCCGCCACTTTTTCCTAATCATTAAAAACACGTGTTTGGGTTGTTTTGATCTCTTGTGAGAACAAACATCCATTTAATTTATATTGTTGCTTATAAGACAAAAACAATCAAATTTCTAATGACTTTGTTGGAATAACGGACATAGGAAGCATTATATTATGGAATAATATTTGATTTCATGTTTATATATATGTATATTTGTTTGGATATATATTTAGGTGAGGTTTAGTTAATAAAATTATACGTTTTTCGATGATAAGAACATATTATTTAAAATATATCAATCTATATATATAATCATTATTTTTGTACATTTAGATGAAAAATCATGTTCATATTTTGAAAGATAATGAACTCACTTTTTGAATTGTATTAATATGAAATCATTAATACTAATTATTATGGACATAGAAATCAATAATATTCATCTAATTTTGAAAGATAATGTACATACAATTATTAATTTCATGTTGAACCTAAGATATAACTCCACCTACTCCACCTTTATGGACATTTATGCACACCCATTAAACCTTCAATGCCATTAAAGCTAGTACTTGCAAAAAAAAATTAAATTCTTTGCAACATTCTTCAAAACATACATGATTTAAGCTCACATTTTGAAAAACCCCTATAAAATTTCAGTAGTCCTTTCAATATGAAAGGTCAACCAAAAATTGAATTTAAATGTCATAGACTATTATAAATTAGAGGCATCAAAATGTCCAAATATTACATTCAACTCCTACATAATTCATTCCATATACGTATTTTCAAATATTGCACAGATCACCGATTCATGCCACTAAAATAATCTAAGTTTTCCTATTGGGAGGATTGATAGAGGCTCTAACAATTTTCAACAACAAATTTGGTAAGTAGAAGATACTCCTTTGAAATTCTTCACAATGACTTCTTTTTTGAAGTATTTTGATCTCTTTCATTATTGTAGATACCTAAATATGGACGTACAACATTTGAAAATTAATCCTTAGCATTTATCTTAGCCCATAAATCATTGTGCACTAAATTGACTAATTCCTATACATTTGTTGTTTAAATACCACCACTAGCCACTAGGTCACACTTGTTTTACATCATTGACCAATCAAAATCTCATTCTCAAAATATAGAACACAACTTCAAACATATGACCACCATCTCTAGCTAATAGTTTGAAATGTGCACTTCACTAGGATAAAACCATCCATAAAGGGAAAAATGTCTAGACAACTTCATCTTGAATCAATAACTTCATCCTCCAAAGCTCTAATGATCATATTTTTAAATTCATAAGCTATCCCAGTTGGCCTAGTGTCATTTGAGAGGAAGCTCTTGTCACAACCGTGACCTCTATAAGGACACTCATTTAATCCATTCTAGGGCCTCACCTCTCACATATTTGGGCAACATAGAAGATCAAAACAAAACACCTACTTACTAAATTAGTTTCTCAATAATATTCAACAGACTCCAAGTATGCACACATCATTGAAAGTTTCCCTAAGTTTTGTAAAAGTTACATCACACACCTAAGATCATTGTCGAGTGCCAGAGGTCCTAATAAGGTCTTCATTGCCAAAACACATTGCAATATACATCTTACCCACATTTCATCAGTTGGAAGAATTACACATGTTTGATGTCTCGTTGGAGTAGTGTTATGTAGGTGTAGTGGGTACCACATAACCAAAAAAACTAACCCATTTTTATCTCCCTAAATAAGAAAGAAGAAGATAATCCCTAATCAGATACACAAAGTTTGGCTGCAAAAATTATACCACAAGACAAAGATACATACATAGAGGAACATGATACTAGAATCAATATCTAGTCATACTCAATAGAGGATGAATATAACCAAAGAGGACAAAGTCACCAGACAAATTTTTCTAAGACACATGACTTTGTCCTACTTATAAAATTACACTCCCAAATTTTTAGGATATCTTCACTACAACCTACACACCCTTCCTGTGCATTTCTAGATCATTCTAAGTGCACATCAATCTAGAATCTGTCTAATCCTCTTTAACACTAGATTTTACATTCCTAGTTAGCTCATTTATGTTAGTGCAATTTATCACATTTTACTCAAACATTATTTAGGATATGAATGTTTGTTGTTTTCATTGTAATATTATCTTATCTCATAAGTACACAATTGTTTAATATCTTGATTAGATTAAGCCTATTTTTAGTATTATGTTTTAGTGAACCCACTTCGTATTTGAACACATTAACCCGAGGCTTTGTGCCACATACTTAGGGATTGCTTTATTTTCTCTAGGATTTTTTATTTCAGATTTGATTTTATGATAGTTACCTTAATTATATTAGGGATTTCATACCTCCTTTATCGATTCATTTTTTATATTTTACTTAATTGTAATAACACTCCTGAGGGTATCCTCTTCACAACCATGTTTAAGAACACACAAGCCAAGTTAACACTCCTACAACAATCAAAATCATGTACTCTACACCCATTTCTCTTAGATGACAAATATCATGAAGACAATAACGACCCTTCCACTTAAGATACAAAATCTACCAGTGAATTCATCTCCCAATTTGATATGATCCCATCCATTGTTCCTACAACCACTTATTTATGGATATGAATAAAAATAATCATACTATTTTACTTGGAGATAATGGTGATTGTCTTGATGCAAATGATAACAATGTTCTTTCTAGGCCTGTTTCTATGCATAATAGTGTTGTCTACATTTTAAAAAATCATAACATGCTAGGTAAAAATAGTACTTTCTCACAACAACATATGGATGTGTATTATGATAGTGGTATATATTTGAAATCACACGTTTGTAATCCATATATTTCATATACATCTTGTATAGAGAATCCTAGGCTTACTTTACCATTCGCTACACCTTCTTAATTCGTTACTATCCCAACCAATAAATTACAATTTGTAGTCACAAAATCATGCACTTTAGACATTTATTTATCTCGGTCTCATACTACTATTTAGAAGGTTCTTGAGTGAAGAAAGTACTAATTAATCCCCATCCTTTTGGCCATCTTATTTATTTTATTTCGTAATTTGTGACCTATTGCACCCATATGCCCAACCATTTTCTGACATTGCGCGTTATTTTAGCCTCGGATGAGGTGCCTAGATTAGTACTGGGGCGCCCATGGGCACCCTGGTCCTACTAGGGTGCTCTGATCTTTCTAGAGATTTCCCGTCACTTTATGGGCATCTTCTAACCATTTGACATCTTTATCTTTTTTGTGGTTGGCCTTTTCAGGTTAATTATGAAATTAGAGCAAGAGAACCCTATAAATATAAAGTTATGAGGCCATAATGAAGGACCTAACATCATCTACTACTATCACTCATCTAGAGTTGCATCCATTTATTGCATGGCATCCACATAGCTCCATCATCAAGGAACAAGCTAGGACATCTGCATCACACTTCATAGGGGGAGGGATTCTATTCTATTCCATGCACATATTCTATTACATTTTTTGCATTTAGTTATTGCTAGCTATTTCATAAAGTGCGACTGACACAAGAACACCTAGGGCACAACATGCACACACATACACCAGAACTACATCCAAGTCTGAAATGTAGTACAATGCTTAGTTAGTAAGCCTACTATTTTGGAAGATGAGGCCAGTCTGACCCATTCATTTACATCTTTATTTTTTAGGGTTTTTGATACTTCCTTTTGGTATTTTGCAGGTTATTATTCCTCTTAGAATATTTGGAGCATTTGGCACAATAAAGGAAAACTAATGTGATAGGAAGTGAAGATTATCGATCATATCTAGGACATGTGAAGACCAGTTCTAGGCATTTTTCCTAGACCAGGATTCCTGTTCTGCTTACTAGAGCACCCGTGGGTGCCCTAGTCCTCTCCCAAATGCTCCATTCTAGTCATATCACTTAGATCTGCCCTTTACGGGACCCCAACACAATCGTTCCTGCTTTCTGATTTTCTGTTCATCACTACGACACAGTTCGACATGCACCTATTATTCAGTTGAGTTCTTTCCTCTTCTCTCTTGCGTATTAGGGTTAGCATTTCATTTTACATATTTTCTTAGATCATTAGCATATTTCTGTTGGTGTAGGTGGTATATTTATTCACTTATTTAGTGTTATTCCACCTCACCAGGTGAGTCATCTCACTTAGGTGGACATGGATCTAGGTGTCATCTTAGTTATGACAAATTCTCTTACAGAATCTGTCATATGTGTAAGTGTGTCATAGGAGTTACATTCCCATTTTGGAAAGTAACTCCTCTTCTCCATTATGGAGGAATCTTCTCTTACATGGGAGTTACACATTCACTCCCCTATATGTACACCACCTCTTTTGATCTATGATAAGCCAATACAAGCTAAGCTAAGGCTTCCATTCCACTCCACTTTTCGAATCTTGAGCTCTCATATGCATGCGCATTGCTTTACAAAGCTTGCTTGCTTTAATCTTGCAACTCCTACACTTTGGTGAAGTGCAACTATTCGATGCTCATGAATTCCTTCTAGGTCTTCGTCCTACACTCATTCATGGTATCAGAGCGTGGGGACCGGAATCGCGTTGCTCACCATCGTTGCTCCATCGTGTAGTTGTTTGTGCAAGCTCTCGCTTTTACATGTGCTCTACTTGCATATTTTGAGATTCTGTGGGTGTTCGTGGTTTTCCAGCTTGTGCATGCAGTTTCAAGGGTTTCAGTTCCATACTACTTATTGGGTTTATGTGTTTATGGTGTTATTAAAGTTCTCCCTGGGCCAACTCGCCACCTCGGATAACATCTCAGCTCGACTGAAACTCCTTCTGCCTCTGCAAATCATAGCGTTTGCATCACTGGTGTTTGCATTGTTGTTTTTTATGTGGGTTTTGTGGCTTGCTCGTTAGGATTGATTGGTGCTGGGTTATTTCACACACTACCCTCGCCATTGTTGGTCTCTACTTTTTTGCTGTGATTTGTGCCTTGACACCACTGGTTTGTTGTGATTCGTGGATCATACTTATGTCAGGTCGTGGTTCATTTTTCCACTGTGCTCTTCTTTCCGTGGCCTTGCCTCGACTCCTTTGGCTCCTTGGTTCACTCCTGTATTCATTCTGGCTATGATTTGGTTTTTTCACTATTGGCTCGGGTCTACCTGTGTGTGGACGTTTTTCCTTAGATGCACCTCACAGTTTCTGGAACTGCTCGACTCTCCTTCAATACTCTCACATTCGAACTGACTGTGGTCTCTTCGTTCATCAAGATCGTTGGTGTAACGCTCATGTGCACGGGGAATCTGGTTCAGGCTCCTGCTTGGACGTTACAAACCTGTTGCTGCGTTTTTCAGCCTCTTGCATTTTCTCCTCAGGCACCTCTGCAGTCTTTTTGGTCTTTTTACCAGTTGTTTTTAACCTTTCCTGACCGTTTAGACCCGCCTTTCTGTACGTGGCTGGGTTGGAGTTTACACAGTGGTTACAACCTTTGCAAAGGCCGTTTTAGACCTACCCACCCTCCTGCGCAACAAACACGTGGCATTTCATTTGCATAGCAACATCTTGGTCCAACAACTTCATGACTTGACAACGTGGGCCCCATTCCTTTTAGACATTGTTTGTAGGTTAAAACAATCCATTTTTTTTGATGTTTTGAGGATAAAAACATTATTCATGGCATTGTAATAATTCCTGGGTTCTAATTTTGTTTGTATCATGCCCTTCCTACGTGTGTCGAAGACGGAGGGCGAGGTCCGGGGTTGGCAGGAGGCTAATCCCCCCTCGCAAGCAAAATAAACCCTACCTAAAATTTCATGCCATTTCCAACAAGTAGTCACACGACACCCTTTGCACCCATTTAGAGCACTTTTTTAATGCGTTTGCAACGTCTAGTGTATTTTTCCATTAGTTGCGGGAATCGCATTTAATGCTATAACTTTTGACTCGTTGCTCGTTTCTGAGCACTTCTTTGGTCAAAGTTGCATGATTTTTCACACACTACATGATGGAATTTCCAATTTTGTAAATGCAACTACTTTTAAAAAATGCCACATTCTGGGGAGGTTGCTTGTTACTCTTGGGCCTACACACGTAGACACATTATCGGCCGAGTCCGACGTCTTGCACTTTATGCATCTTACATTTTTTCACCATGGAGAGTTCTCTTTATAGACATGAGTGTTGTATGATCACCTTACAGCCTCCGCAACTTCTTACTGGGAGAGAGACCTATTCAGCTTGGCATGCTTCCATGGAATGTTACTTCGCCCACGAGGGTCTTTCAGCCTTCTTACTTGGGGCCAGTTCCTGCACCCACTAATCATCGTCATCTAGAGGACATCCTCAACACTTGTGACCATGTCTTTGGTCACATGATGATGCATTTATCTCGTTCTCTCTGGTTTCACGTGGCAGACTCAGATCCACCTCATCGTGTCTGGAGCATTCTTCAGTCCTTGTATGGAGACCCTTCACATACTACTGCCACTATTGTTGCTTCTAATTCATTTGTCTCCTCCATTTCTTCATGTGATGACAATTTCACTGACACAGGCTTGCTTGGTTCTACTTCTGATGACGAGGATTATGCACCCAGTTATGATGCAGAGAGCATTACAGAGGACTTCTCTCCTCTTTCTCTCACTATTCCAGAAATTGCTATCACCCCCCACATCTCATCAGATATCGAGTATTCTTCTACTCAGTCTCACACCGTCATTACACCAACCTCCTTTCCACTTCCAGTGTGTGAGGCCCATTCCACTCCTCTACCTTCATTAGATGACTCATACCTATCTGACATCGCTCTTCTATTTGTTGAGCCCCCTCATTGGGATGAGTATCTACCTGACCTTAGTTGTATTTTCGCAGAGTCTACTTGTGATGCTCTACAGGTCCCTCATCCATCTACATGTGTTTCAGAGGAGTTCATTATCTCTGTTGTTGGGAGTGCCCCTTCCAAGAATCATGTCACTTCCACATTTCCAGAGACCTTCATTGATCCACCCTTGCTTGTGGATCCATTTTCTATTGTGGGGGATGTTTTGTTCCCTTCACATCACTTGGACATCCTTTCTGCGGGTGTTCCTCTTTCACACTCTGATAGTTCTACGCACGTGGCATTACCTTCGGTTCCTTGGCACTCACTTGCTAGACCTATGTCACACTTCCGTGCACCAGAATCATAGTTCTTCGTGTTGCTGCCTTCAGTTTCCTTTGTGGAGTGGGTAGACTTCTAGAATGCCATTTCTATCCTTCCTAAGGGCAGGCACACAGTTCGGTTGGGGTGGCTCTTCTTCAGTCCAGAGGCAGAGGATCTCGTCATCGACATTATTCTGGGAGACTTCCTACAGTTGCAGAGTTCAGATCCATCCATGACATCTTCTGCATTCCTCTTGTCTCCCTCTTCTTCTCTCTTCTTCTTCTTTCTGAGAGATTGCTTCTTTGTACATGGGTACCCTTTCAGGATCATCTATGGCCAGGACCCATATTTGGCATCTTTCTTAGATTAGAGAGTTTTTTTTTCTCTTGTGGTGGATGTTTTTCCCACTGGGTTTTCCTTCACTGCTTGGGACTTCTTCTTGCACATGGGTGCCTCATCAGGCTTTGTGCCGGGACCCATTTCTCGTTTCTGACTTGCCGCCTCATCCTAAGTTACGATGAAGGGGGGGTGTTGGTGTAGGTGGTATATTTATTCACTTATTTAGTGTTATTCCACCTCACCAGGTGAGTCATCTCACTTAGGTGGACATGGATCTAGGTGTCATCTTAGTTATGACATATTCTCTTACAGAATCTGTCATATGTGTAAGTGTGTCATAGGAGTTACATTCCCATTTGGGAAAGTAACTCCTCTTCTCCATTATGGAGGAATATTCTCTTACATGGGAGTTACACATTCACTCCCCTATATGTACACCACCTCTTTTAATCTATGATAAGCCAATACAAGCTAAGCTAAGGCTTCCATTCCACTCCACTTTTCGAATCTTGAGCTCTCATATGCATGCGCATTGCTTTACAAAGCTTGCTTGCTTTAATCTCGCAACTCCTACACTTTGGTGAAGTGCAACTATTCGATGCTCGTGAATTCCTTCCAGGTCTTCGTCCTACACTCCTTCAATTTCTTTACTACATTTATTTACTTTAGTACAAATTTTCGTAGTTTATATTAACTATCTTCATTCTACACAGTTTAGTTCAATATTAGTTACAAACCATAAGAGAATTACAAAATGAAGTCAACCATGTATGCTTATCTTCTAAATAATTCACAAGTTGGGTTGATAAAAACTAAGTTTCTACTAAAAAATAGTGCATAACATTTACAACAATCCATTCCGATCTAGATTCTGTATGCCTAAGTCCATCCTATTCACATGAAAAGAAGATCCTAACCAAAAAATTGATCTTTTTTAGATACTTACAGTTATATATACACAAGGATAAGGTTTTTCTTAAATCCTTCCCATATATTCTCACTATCATGATATTAGTGTAGTTTCATGGTTTTTCTAGTGCTTGTATTAATAGTTATCCATTATTAGAATCTCTATTCCTCAGTAATTTCCAATCCCTTCCTAATATTAATTATAAATTTTGAGTATTTATAAGTAACACAACATCATTCTAACATGTCTATTCATGCATATTTCACATGATTCACATCTTTGATATAACAATCCATATTCCACCCAAACTATAAAGAACAACATTATGTGTTTTGATAAGGTTTAGTAACTCAATTTTTGGATTCATTTTATAATCTATCAAGTGAGTCTATTTCTCAATTAGTGGACAAACTAGTATCTTTTGAAGATGGTTTGATGGGTAGGAAACCTAATCTTGTTGAGGCCCTTATGTCAAAGAACCTTGAGGACTTGTTGCATGCACTACCACACTTGCAAAGGACCCATCCTTCAGCTACCATATATATGGATTCTATGTCAACAAATACGAGTCACTTAACTTACGATGAAGAGTAATCGTCACATGATCACTCACATACATACTCATGATCTTATTAGCCATCATGAGATATTGATCCACCTACCACCATACTACATTAATGTATTGATATTTATTATCAAGCTACCTAGCACATGATATTGAACACAATATCAAGGACAAGAATTTTCACAACTATCATCTCATTAATTGTAATAACAAAAACTTGTAGTATGTTTTACATGATCATATCTACCATGTCACTTATGAGTGGGTTATACGAAAGGAACAAAAAAGGCTCAAGAAGAAAAGGATCCATAAGATCATAAGTGTTGCTCATGGGAAGGTTTCTGCCACCGAGAAAGATACATTTTGATGCCAATGGAGAGCAGGGGACACGATGGATCCATCTTACATGGGTCAATATGCTTTATGGTATTCACGGTGATTCTCACCTTCTTATGAAATTTCCTATAATAGAGGACCTTTGTGCGCCCACTTTCCTTACCTTTCTTTTCAAAGGTTCTTGTTCAATGGCTCCTAGTTGCACTTACAATGTTTCATCCTTTGAGGGTTGACCACACTACCAGGTGTTTGATTGAGTTCTTAAGAACACTATTATGCAAATGTCATAAAATGAAGCTTGGATTATTTCTCATTCTTACATACAAGGTGCCCTACATGAAGATCACCTATCTACCTTTCTTGACTCTAGATCACTTCTTGGATGAAATCAGATTTGGGAAAGCTTACAGACCTTCATGTTTATGTATTTCCCATGGAAAATGATGAGCTCTTGATTTTTCACATAGAATGGCTTGAACACTCAAATGACTTGACCAGCCCACTTTGATTTGCTTCTTGAAGATATGACGATAAATTCAAGGCCCGGTCTTTCTCACCTTTCTATACAAGTTTCTCATTTCACTTATGATCATGATGACATCCTTTTATGAATTTTGGATTCCAATGGGGCCCTGGAATCTTTTCAAATTCTTTGCTGGCCTCACAATGTTCCCGATTTTCACTTGTTGCACCTCAATATGCTCTATTATGCTCCTTGACAAAAATGTAATTAGAACAATGCTTCAGTATCCTTGTAGAGAATTAATTTTCTTGTTTTAACTGTGATACAACTTTACAACCTTGTGAGGATGGAAAAAATTAGTGAGATGAGTGAAAATGGAGCCAACAACTTTATGTACTGAAAACCAAAACTTTCTATTTTTGGTAGGTGGGGTTAGGAGATGCTATTTTGGGAAATTATTCTTTTTGCTCAAATTTTATTTTCTAAATATCATATAAAAATTAAATAACATCCATTGATGATGATTCACTATGTTTAGAAAGTTTCTATTTTAGCAGGTTGCATTTTTGGAAATTGCTAATTTGGGAAAATTGCTTGTTTTTCCCTGTTTGTTGTTTTTCAGTTTTCAGATGTTTTGAGTGATGGGAGCTTACCATTTTGAGAGAATTACTATTTTTAGTAATTTAGTGTACCGATAAATTTCCATTTTTTAGAATACACACACACTAGTATTCGTTTGCAATAAAAACACTCTCCTCAGATTCAACTCTGCACTGAGATCCTGTGCTCCAATTTTCACAGTGATCCTTCTGTTAAAACTCTTGTAAATAAAAAACGAAAATTTTGGATGTAGGGTTTCAGATTTTAAGTTTTATAAAACTAGGTCATCCTATGGTATACAACTGCATTTATCACAAAGGCACATGTGAGTAGATTATTATGTAAAAATCTTAGTGCAATCATATTTCTAGATAGGGAGAGATGAAGAAATATCTATATTTAAAGTCATGTATGGTATGGAGTGAATTTGGAAGAATATCTATTATAATATGGTGTTTTCTGAGGTATGGTATCAGCAAAAATGGTGAAATATTGAATAGTGCAAAGGAGATAGCTCAAAAACACTGTGGTTTGACCCCAAGTTTTTGAGTTTTAAAAAAGGGTTTAATGGAGTAAGGGGAAACAAGGGAAGAAAAATGGTTATTTGAGAAATATCATGACACTTGGTAGCCTATGGTGAAGTGTGCACAAGATGAAAAAGTTGATCAAGCCCCTGTAGAGCATGAGGGAGATCACATGAGGAACCAGTTGAGGGGGATTGCTCATGGGAGCCCTATTTTTTCCCCTCTATCTCCTTGGAAATAGGAAAAAATATGGACACAAAATTTCACTTTAAACAAGATGGTGATAAGTGGTGAGATCTGGTGAAGCATGTATGAGGATGAAAAAGCCAGTCAAGCTCTCAGGGGGCTGAAAAATGGTCGCATGATGAATCTCAGAAGGAGATTGCTCATGAGCGCTCTTTTATATCCCATATATCCCCTTGAAACAAGGTAAAATATGGAAAAATGGAACTTTGAGAAATATTGTTACACTTGGAAACAATTTGAGTAGGCATGGGGAATGAGGTTATCCAAATAAACACTCTCCCGGGCTGAGGAGGGTCATATGTAGGACTAGAGAAGGAGCTTGCTCACGGGTACCATTTTTTTCACCTCCATTTTCTTGGGAAATTTAAAATATGGAAACAAATATCACTATTGATCAAGGAGCTGATATGTGGCAGTCAAATTTTTGGATAATTATGGGATCTGTACACTCTCCACTAGAGAAGACTTGAAAACTTCTCTCCTGAAGCTTGGAAATTTATTTTGAGGTGAAATTATATATTATTATGACTCCATGGGACCTTTTACAATCAATGGAGTAGGTTTAAGAACCTAAATATTTCTTAAAATCCAAAAAACTGCCCATTTTTATTAAGACAACAAAGTGCACCCGCATAATTTGAGCCTCCTCAAGAAACTATTAGGTCTTGTGAAAAATATGATTATTCCGTCATGAAGAGGATTATATAAGATTTCAATTTCCTATTTTTTCCCATCCTAAATCATTATGAAGCTTTCAGAATCATCTAGACAATTTCAAGTTCATATTTTGACCCTTCATTCCTTATACTTGAAAAACTTGCTTTTGCACAGTCTGTCCCTAAACCACCAAAACTTTCATAAATATTCATAAAATTCTTACAACCCCTTAAAGGATATCCAATACCACCTCCAGATGATTATGATATTTTAGAACCTTCCCAAAATATGCCCACATGCCTCGAAATGGCCAAAATTGTCCTTTCTAAGCCCGCTGGAGATCTAGTTTTCTGTTATACTTTGTTGAATGAAAGAAGTGACCTTGTTACATTACTTCAAACACTTGCACATGATTTTTAAACATATTAGGGCTTGAAATGTTGGGATTATTATGAAATGGAAGAGAAATTGACCAAGAGGGGGGTTCAAGGAGATTACGAAGCATGTTTTCAAATTTGGCTTAGCTGTCATGTTTCAAATTTTGAATTTTTGGGATAACAAAAATGCATGAAAACATAGGGTGAGGAACATATATAAAATCTTGACCTTTCTATATTATCTTGCACTTGTGTAATGTGTTCCAAATTTTGGTATTTGGAAATGTTTATGAGGACTTGTTCCATGTAAAAATCGATGCCTGAACTTGGAATTCTGCTTAGAAGTGTATGATATATTATGATAATTTCACCCTCTTTTAAGGTGCATGTGATAAAGAATGTGAGCATGTAACTCAAAATAATAAACGAGTACCCATGTATTGTATATCAAATTAATTGTAGGAGAGGGTGGAATTATGAAGTGATGGCCAACTTTGAGATTCTATACCTAGAGGAGGGGGTTGTGCATGGTGAAGACCGTGACACACAAAGAAATAAGAAAAACAACACCAATAATATTACCAATAACACATGTATAATAGAACAATTAAAGAGATACATAACAATAATCAAGTGATTAAATAAAAGAAATGAAATTCAAACAAGATTCACATCAATACATAGAGCCACAACCATGGGACACCCATGGTGTCACAATAAAATCAAGGAACTTAGGACACATACAAGAGAAGCAATGTCACATAATAAAGACATAGATTCACATATATGGGACACCCATAATGTCACAAGAAAAAAAAATTCCTTAGGCAACATACAAGGAAGTAGATAATACGTAGAAAACATGTATAATAAATAGTGATGGGATCATCATAGAAAATAGTAAGAAAGGCACATGAAACAAGATATGACAACACTACACAAATCATATGTTATTATTGTTAGCTAAATAGATAGGATGTACATAATATATGTAATATAATGTAATGAGTAATTAGAAAATAACTATAATTAAATAATAAAACTTTTATAGTGTGGAGGGATTCCCCTAAAGAGAGTAATATAAGGAACCAAGGTAGATTGTACCATCATGTAATAATATGTGTCTGACATCATGCTCAACATACCTAGTGAATGTATATTTGTAAGGAGTAGGAAAGATATGCTAGCTATTGTTTCCTAATCTAACATCCCAGATAAAGTAATGATGAAAAAGGGGACAAGGAGAGAGGATAAACTTGTTGATGTGTCATTTTGTAGCCAGGGAGAGATCTATTTATCTCACTTGACCATGCCTTATGGGAATGACATGGAGGCACTTGATTGAGGGTGTGGTTTTCCACCTATTACTTTTGGCTCTGCCTCATCCATGGGTGACAGAACCCATGGTATATCCTGAACGAGAGAGGTAGATACAAAACTTCAATCCCTAAAACTTGTTGGGAAGGTCAGTCTAAGACCAAGTGCAGCCACTGAATGTAATTATCACTTGAGAGAGTGGTCAAAAAATCACTACACACATGGGAACTCAAACACAAGATACTAAATATAGATAGAATGTGATTATAAGCACCAATTCCAAAGAATTTATCGACAAATTAGCATGTAATGATTCTTGATATTCTATTCTTAACAAATCATGGTAAATAACACTCAAAATATGTGAAGGATGCTTGGTTTCCCATAAGATCTCATGTGGGATGTGTAAAGGTGATTAAATATGAAGAAAGGGGTAATATAAAATGACATAGTTAGTGAAGATGCAAGTGCGAGTGGAGATAGAATATTGTATGGGAATGGGGTAAGTGAGAGACTAATAAGAGGATGGGGGTTGCATTAACCATCCCGATCTTGACCATTTATAATGAATTCAGACCCAAATCCAAAGAGAAATGATATTTCAAAGGTTATTCACCCTCATGAGCACACAAGAAGAATAAACAATTCAAAATAACTCTTAAAACATTATCACATACACCTTAGACTAATGTTTCATGCATTCACCATAATCAAATCCCTAAAATCAAAATACGCCTTATGAAAAATATGTAATTCATGTCATAGTATATTGTGGAGAGGAGTTTACAACACAAGCATATAATGCAAGGTTATTGACCAAAAAGCATCATTTTATTTAATTCCCTAATCAAAAAATCAATCTACAACACAATTTTTCCCTATAAGTATTTAATGTGATATAACAAAAAATTACAAAGGAAAACTAATAATATTCTTCATATCATTTATGTTCATACAAAAAGACAATAGATAGAACCATTATATGGTAGTTTTGATTTTTTGCGTTCATTTACAAAAGGAGACAAGGGAGAAATATACAGAGTCTCTCAAATCCTGCTAATGGTATGTACAATATATAACCACCTTAACATAAAGCCCAAATGAAGCCATAATAATCCAAAAACTTTGTATAAAACCCAGCTTAGAAGAAAAACCCTATTGTATTTTCTCCCCAAAATACTCCACTCAGGGAATCCAACTCCTAAAATGATAATCAGCTTTACAATGAAGAGAGAGGCCTTCAATATTATATGAGAATATACCCTAAAGAGAATATATCTAGATTCCTCTAAGAGGTTCCATGGAGTGTATCCAAAATGTATATCCAAAAATGTATAACAAAGGCCCTCATAGTCTTCTAAAAAATGAGAAACAAGGTGTTGCTTCCAATTAAAAATATATAATTTTGATATGAAAGGATATTAACAACCTCAGACCATCATATAACTTGGAGAATATTTTTTCTGATAAAATCTTAATTTTTATCTTATATACTTTGTCATTTTCATGTGTGCGCTTCTAGAGAGATTTCATTATTTATTGCCATCATTTTATTTGATTCTTTACTTGAAATAATGTTCAATAGAAAATATTAAAGAATGAAGATGAAGAACTTAGTAATCACAATTTCTTTGACCTCACATGTGCATCAATTGATAATCAGGCTTGAGAAACAAATTCTAGCGCAAACAACTTATCTTTATCCCCCTTTCTTTGTGCCAAACATTCTAAAAGACCTGTAATGGTTTGAGAAATTAATGGCTTGCACATGTTAGTCTTGGAACTATGTTCTTTTAAATCACCATTCCACCTCAACAAGTCAAGAGTTTTCATTCCTTTTTACAATATGAGCACTTGTAATATTTTCTTGAGCATCCTTGTTCAAGGAAATGGCATCAGATGAGGTGAGAATTGACCTAACGAAGCTGTCCTTAGAAGACATGTGATCTATATTTCACCTTTCAGGTCCTGATGAAGATTTTATCAGGATGGTCCTTGGAATTTAAGACTGACAAAAAATCCACCTCGAGATTTTGACACATAATGCAATGCGGTTAGCCTTCATGAATAAAATTTCCAAGATGATTCCCTTGTTCATATTTATTTAGGTCCTGATCCACTATCTTCTCTGTCCACAGGACTACATCAAGATGAACACTCTGAAGAAATTTTGGATTCATTTTCATCCTATCATCAAGGGGGAAACATTGGTGACATCAGAGTCTTACTTTACTGTTGCAGTGCTGGAAAAAGAGATTCCATAATTTGAAATCGCAGGTGAGCCTCGAAGAAAGAAGGGTCCAGTGACTCAATGATCAGATGCATTGGAGAAGAGGGTCTTATACCTCAATAAATATACTACAAAATCAACCCTCCTTACCCAAAAAATATGTCGCACTGCACAAAGAAAGCCAACAGATGGGTCCAAACCAATTCCAGTGCCGAAATACAAAGCTCCTCCCCAAATAAATCCATATCTAATGAGAATATTTTACCTTTTGGACTAGGTCACATCTATTAAAATAAAATCAGAATTGGTCCAAAATATCAATGGACACTAGGTGAGTATTCGAGACCTCATGGCTATGGGGATGTCTTGCAGAATGGCGGGAGATATATAATTTGTGTTTAATGCATCTAATGGCAGGGAGTTTGTGGCTTGCAAGGATAAATTTTTAGACCCTCTTCTAGTATTTAAGGAAGAATTTTTAAAAACTAAAATAAGTATTTAATCTTTTTTCATGTATTTTTTTGCATATACTTCTATCAGTCAGGCCCCCTATAGAATATCATATTTACCATTATGCACATACAATGAAAATGTTTCATGAGATTCATTTTTTCATCCTCTGCTTATTTTTTCAATTTTATTTTTGCATGCATCTAAGCATTAGAACATCCCTAAAAATGATAGAAAGGTGATTTCCTATTTTGATAAAACACTTGTTAATTTTAGCAGAAATAACCTTATGAATCTAGAATCTCTTGAACGTTGATCTTATGATTCAAGTTTGAATAAGAGCTTTACATTTGGATATATTCTCCATGTTAGATTCACTTGAGTGACATTTCATTTTCTTATTTGTCCCCTCTCAAATTTGTATACCTTTCCTACTAAAGTTTTTATATTATGTGGTGGGAAATTATGACAAATGTTCCCGCCTTTGAGTTATAGCAATACAAACACATTTTGCATTTTTGCATGGATGTAAAGATGCAAAGATGCAATGCGTAATTTTGTAAATCTCTATAACTTCTCCCTTATCTTTCCCTGTGTCCCTCTGATCAAAATATCCTTTTCGGACCTCAAGGTTAAACTTGCATCCTGCAAAAGTGTAAGGATGCAAACTACTAATTGTATTTTGCTTTTAAACCTTTGGGATACTACCTCATGTCATTCCTTTGCAGGCTTCAGAGAGGCATTTGAATTTTTAATGAAATGAAAAAATGCAAAAGTGCATAGTGCAAAGTGTAATTTTCATCTATTCATTATGGAGACACCACGTGTCCCCTTTCCATTGGGCTCTTGAGATACAATTGCACTATGCATCTTACAAAAGTACAAGGATACGAAAATGCAAACTATAATATGCATTTCTACTCATGACCTCTAGATTCCTTGAATATTGCATCTGGTGGGGTTCAGGGATGGAATTACAAGTTGTAACTTGCATCTCTTAACTTGTCTTCTAATGGCGAATGGAGAAGGGAATATTAGGAGAATATTCCTTCGAGGCTCAGGGGTATATTTGCATTAGCGAAATTGGAAAAATGTAAAGTTATAACTAACGTTCAACTCCTTGGATACTTATAATATTCCATTTTTTAGACCTGGTGGATGGATTTGCATTTTGTAAATTACATGAAACAACCTCGCAAAAATGGCTAAGTCTCCTGTAAATTACTAAAGTGAAAATACACCCATTTTTCCTCCATTAAACCTACAACCCTGGTAAGAAATAAAAAAAATATTAAGGAAAAAACATAGAAAAATGCCTACAAGGTTGAAACTTGACATTATTTAAGCTTAATATGTCAGGAAAAACCACAAAACTTGCATAGATCAAGGACAACGAAAAATAATGAATAAAATCTTAACAAATATTCGTGTAATTCACAAAATGGTGCTTAGAATTAAACACGACAATTACTAGTACTAACATTGGATTTTTCTCGGGGGTGGACACCCCTAACGGGTGTCCAAAGAACCAAAGAAAATCATGGAAGTAGACCAGGTGCCTAATCCTTTGAGAAAAGGAGTCAAATGGGAAAACACATCCTTTTGCATTGCAAGGATCACATGAGTCACCAAAACCAACAAAAACTAATCACAGAGGACCATAAGGGAATAAAAAATAAAAAATAAATTATACAATGTTCATATGGATATCTTTCAATCCATAGGACCAAAAATTTCCATTAATAACCACCAGGATTCCAAACTGTAGCTGAATATTCAATTTGTGCATGGAGGCCAAGGTAATGTTGGTCAAGTCTAGTATGAAGAAAACCATGCCTAGAACAATCCCTATTGTGAGATCATGCAATTACATTTCCATTATAAAGCATATGTTAGCAACATCAACACTATAAACTTAACTCTTCAACACTATAAACATAACTCTTCATACTAGCATGATCAAAATTCAACACTATAGACATGCTAACCAATGTCTTATTTTTAAACTCTCAACTCAGGGAATGACCATGCCAAACATTCTTGATGCTTCTTCAATAGTTTTGTGTAATTTTATTTCTCATATCGACTGAGTTTTTTGGTTAATTTTTTTTTCTTAAGTTCATAACAAGTATAAAAACTAAAATCAATGCATTCATTGATAATTGGGTCCAACTTGATCACTCCTTGTGCAACATCATCAAAAGGATTTTCAAGATTGGTATTTTCTATTGGAAATGCATCTAATTTTACTTGAAACATATCTTTATCAAATAGGGGAGTTACATTGACCACTAAGTGATCTATTTCTTGTTCAAACACAGGGATTGGATCTACTCTCAACTGAATATCATTTTCATCAAGAAAGATCTCTTGTTGTTTCTCACAAACTTATACCAAGGATTTGAAACTAGCCAATTGACAAGACAACCTATAAAAATTTTCATTATGACACAAAGAAGAATGCTCAACAAATTGGCCAAAAAATTCTAGTTTAGAACACAAGGGTATGTTGATATGTTATTTATCAATAAAAGGTGAGATAATCTAAGTAAACTGATTAACATTTACAGTCTGATTTTCTCGATGATATTTAATGTTAGAAGAATCAATCAAATATTTTAAATCACAATTGTCTTGGGGATTTGTAACTTGTGCATTCAAATCAATACATGGTGCATCAAAAACATCATTAGAGATAACACAAGGTCTCTCAACAAATAAATCATATAACTGATATTTCTCAAGAGCAACCATGGGGACATTAACTAATGAAAGCATCTCATTCTTAGGAGTGAAGGATAAAATTTCATTAAGCATGCCCCCAAAATCAAGCTCATTTTATTTCTCAAATTCCACACTAGTAAAAAATTCCTTACCTTCCATTGCAGGAAGTTTTTCATCAAATTGTTCAACCAATGAAGTGCTCAAGCTCTCAAAAATATAACTAGGAGTTTTAAATGATTGGGACACTTCAATTTCAAATTATGATTAACCTCAATGAGAGGATAACATACCTTGTTCAATGCTTCCCAAAAGTCATTATCTTTCTTTGCACACATGAGATCCTTGGAGGTTGCACAATTATCAATGTTTAATTTATATTGTTGCATGAAGGATTCATTAAATTCTAATTCAAATTCAATAAAAGCATTACCTAAATCAACTTATTCACAAGGAACATCAGGCATTAAGCACTTGTCACAATAATTGATGATGTGATTCTTTTCTTCAACTACTGAAACATTTACATCCAAGGAATCGGGAACTCTTCTATCATGCCTAGGTGTATTTTTTATTTTAATTTGAACAACATGCCATTTTAAAATTTATCATTACCTCAGTAATCCATTATAGGATGAATCACATACCTGTTTTGAATTTGATTTTGTCTTTGAAATTGATTATGTACCTCCAGGCCCAAAAATACCCCCATATCAACATTTTCCAACTTGGAATACATACCCTTAATAACACCAACTAGAGTATTAACTAATTGTTCTGAATCCAATGATTTTTCGGTCTTCTTATCCAGACTAAATGATTTCACACTCTCTTTTCTAGGATCTTTATCAACTACCTTAATGTTATTTTCAATCTGAATGGTCATAGTAAATTCCTTCCTTAAATTCCTATGATTTTTGTCTCTTAAAAGTTATGTTGCCTTCTTATCCAACACATCACAAAACATAATCAAGAAATATTCTTCATTAGGTATCAAGTTGATCGACAATATTTTCAAGGTTTTATTAAATCCAATGTTAAAGTTTTGCACACATTCACTTGAGTCTTTTTTATTGTTTTAAATTTTAGATAGGAAGGACCTAGGGTAATTCCTATCACCATATTACATTCTAAAAAAATCCTTAATTTCATCCCAAGAATTTATCAAATTCTGTGGTAAGTAATTAAACCAATCTCTCACGTCCTCTTCTAATGTGTGTAGAAATAACTTTAAGAAAACATATCCATATTTTAATTCATAGTCATCAATAATGTTTTCAAATAACCTAACATGTTTCTCACCAACAATACCATTATTCCCTTAAAATTCAGGCAGTCTAATTCTTAATTCATTTGGGAATTCATTATTGATACTCTGAGTATGCCCCCTAAAGTTTATATGCCTGAAAGGCATTAGTTTTGAAAAGAAGATATTGGAGGAGGAGGGTCCAAGTCCAACTGACTATTACATTACACATATAATATATGGGGCACTCGAGATCAAATTAAAGATGGGAACTCATCTGAGATCTATCTCACCCCCTATTATATGTTTATTTTTGTTCATTATCACTCACTGGTTCCCCCACATTTTCTCAGGGAGGATAAAACTATAGGGATCCTCTCCCTCCTCGATCTTCGAGACCCTCTCCAGATATGAGCACCTCCGGGCATAGATGTTATATGCACCCTATCTATGGAACCTCTACCCACCCCATATAAAGTCTAGATAGGGCACTAACAACTAGGTTTTCAATAATGGGATCAACAAAATTATGATCATATATTTGTAGACACTTACCTCATAAAATATGATCAAAGCCCTAATTATCAAACTTTCCTTTCCTCTCCAACACAAGAGTATCTACACTCCAGAGAATATTTTCTCTATAAAATCTGATCTACAAGACATGATCTGAACAATTCCAAGCTTGCAAAGGTGAAACATCAACTGAAAATGATAACTAATAATAAACTGACATTATTTTTACCCATAAAATGAGAGTGGAGTCACCACTCGAGCCTTACACTCTAGAAAACCCTAGATTTACCTTGAAACATGATTGAATTTTTCTACTAACCAATAACATACTAAAAATTATCTCATATAGACTAATAAACCCTTGAATAAAAATCAACTAAGGGTTCATAATTAAATTTTTGTTAAAACCTCAAAACTTTGAGAATTGATAACCTTTTCTTTGATGGATTTTTTAACTACAATTCAACCAAATAAATTTGTATAAATCTAGTTTTTTGAAAAATCCTGATAAAATATTTTCATAAATTTAAACACAAAAGGCATGATAAATATGATCTGAAGTACTCGATAATGGTATCAATAGAAGTTTTTGTTTCTAGTACAACATCTCGAGCAAGGCTTGAATGTACCATGGCATGAAATTGAGGACAATGAGAGAAATATAGACATGTTGATGTTTCATTTTGTAACCAAGGGAGGGATCTATTTATCTCACTTACCCATGCCTTATGCGAATGACAGGGAGGAAATTGACTGAGGGTGTGGCTATCCACTTGCTACTTCTGATATCTACCTAAAATCAGGGTTATAGGAACCTCAGGGTGTATCCTAAAAGAGAGAGGGAGATACTATACCTTCAATCCCTCAAACTTGTTGGGAAGGCCAATATGAGACTAAGTGCATCCACTCAATGCAATTTTCACTCAAGATGAGTAGTCACAAAATCACTACAAACCACTTGGGAACCTTAGACATAAGCTACTAAAGACATAAATATAATGTGTTCACAAGCATCATCTCTATGCGTAAACTACTAATAACTTAGGATATGATGATGCTAGGATATTAATCTTAACAAATTATGAGAAAACACACTTAAAATATACAAAGGATATATGGTTTTTCCAGCAGATTTCATGTGGGATGTGACAATGGTGATAAAATCCTATAGAAGAGAGGTAGGAGATAAAGGATAAAGGCTAGTGGATATGAAAGTAGGAGTGTGAAATGGAATATGGATGCAAGTGGGGGAAGGTTGGGAGGACTATTTAAAGGAGGGGAATGTTACATTAACCATCCTGATCTTGGCCATTTATAATGCATTCAGACCCAAAACAAAAGAACAATGATACTTCTTAAGGTTTTCTCACCCTCATGGACACCCCAAACAAAGTAAACAATGAAAACTAACTCTTAAAACATTTACCACAAACACCTGATACTAATGTTTCATGCATTCACCACAAGAAAAGCCCTAAAATCAAAAGATACACCTTACTGAAAATAGGTATTTATGCAGACTTGTTACATAGAGGATTTTATAACTAAAGCATATAATGTAAGGTAATGTTATAAAATCACCATTGCCTTCAATTACTCAATAAAACCATCAATTGACAACACATTTCATCCTGTAGGTATTTGACACGATAGAATCACAAAATTACAAAGGAAAACTAATATTTATTACTATTAGATCTGTTTGTAATAAAAAATAGTAGAAACATTAACATACCAGTTCTGATCATGTGTGTTCATTTGCAAAAGGATACAAGGGAGACATATACAGATGCTCTTAAATCTTGATAATGGTTGTAGAACTGCAACTGCCTTAACATAACCTTAAATAAAGCCACAATAAACAAAAACTTTGTAGAAACTAACCCAAAATAAAAGACCCAATGTATTTTCCTTAAAAAAATCAACCTAGATCATCCAACCCAAAAATAACCCCTCACACTCCCTTTAGAATGAAGCCAAACCTTCATTCTTATACAAATATTTTTCCCTAAGAGAATATACCAAGATATCCCCAAGAGGCCTTATGAATCTTATCTAAAATGTAGAATCAAGGCCCTTAGTCTTCCAAAATAAAGAGGAAGGCCATTTTAACTAAAAATATTTGATCCTGATATGTCAGGCTGGAACAACCTTGGACAATCATAGAGCTTGAAGAATATTATGTCTAACAAACTCTATTTTATCTCTTTTTTCCCTGTCACCATCATGCGTGCGCTTCCAAGGGGAGTTTTTTATTTTTTACCATCATTTGATTTGATTATTTACTTAAAATAATGTTCAATAGAAAATAATAAAGAATGAAGATGAAGAACCCGACGAACAACTTTGATTTGACCTCACATTGGTATTAATTCATAATTAGGGTTGGGAAACACATTCTCAGACATGAAACTTATCTTCATCTTCCTTCATTTGTGCTAAACATTTGAAAATACTTTCAATGGATTAGGAAATTAATGGCTCACAAAAGTTTTTTTAGGAAGTGCATTCTTTTAAATCACCATTCCATCGATTTAAGTTACAAGTATTTTTTTGTTTTCTTAAAAGAGCACCCATAAGATCTTTCTGGGAAACACTGTTTAAGATGATGGCATCAATAGTAGTGGAGATTAATCTAGTGGAGTTATCTTAAGAGGAATTACAATCTATTTTTTTTTCCTATAAAGCCTTGATGAATATTTCATTGGTATGGTCATTGGAATCCAATACTGATAAGAACTCCACCTCGAGAGTTTGACCCATAATGCGGTATGGTTGGCCTTCATGAATAAAATTTTCAAGATGATGCTCTTGTTTACAGTTTTTTAGGTCCTACTCCACCATATTCTCCATCCACATGACTTGGTTAAGAAAGACACTTTGGATAATTTTGGCTTCATCGTCTTTATGTCATCAAGGGGGATACACCATCGACATCAAATTCTTACTTTGTTATGGTATTGAAATAGGAGCTTCCACAATTCAAACTCACAGGAAAGCCTCGAGGAAAGAAGGTTCCATTTACTTGATGACTAGATGTGCTATAGAAGAGGGTCTCAGCCATAAATAAATATACTCCAAAATCCACCCTATTCCCCTAGAAAAAAAATTTCATACACATAAAAATCTAGCAGATGGGTCCAAACAAATTCCAGTGCTGAAATACAAAGCTCCTCCCAGAAAAAAACCATATATGAAGGAAGGAGTTGACTTTTTGGACTGGGTTAAATATCTAAAAAGAAAATCAGAATTGGTCCAAATTCTCAATTGACCCCGAGTGAGCATTCAGGGCCTCATGGCTATGGGGATTTCCCACAAAATGGTAGGAGATATATAATTTGTGTTCAACACAGTTGACGACAAGGAGTTCATAGCTCACAAGGATAAATGTTTGGACCCTCTTTCAGTCTTTACGAAATAATTTAAAAACTGAAACAATTCTTTAATATCTTTTGTCATGTATGTTTTTTTCATATACTTCCATGGTCCGGGGCCCCTATAGAATCCCATGTTTATTCTTATGCACATACAATGAATTTTTTTCATGAGATCCATTTTTTCATCCTCTACTTCTTTTTTCTATTTCATTTCTGCATATGTCTAAGTGTTCGAACATACCTAAAATGGTAGAAGGTTATTTCCTATTTTGATAAAACACTTCTAATTTCAGCATAAATAAACTTCTAACTTTGGACTCTCCTAGCCGTTGATATTACGATTCATGTTTGAATGGGATCCTTATATGTGGAGGGATTTGTCATGTTAGATTCACTTGAGTGACATGGCATTTTCTTATTCATCCCCCTCTCAAAGTTATATATGTGACCTACCAACTGCTTTGATTTAACTTGGTGTGAAATAATGACATGTGTTCCCTTCTCTGGGTCATGACAATGCAAATGCATTTTCATTTTTGCATGGATACAAATATGTAAACATGTAACTTGCAATTTGTAAATCTATCCTACTTCTTCTTTATCTCGCCATGTATCCATTTGACCAAAATTTCCCTGTCAGACCTTAGGGTCAAGCTTGCATCTCGCAAAAATGCAAGGATGCAAACTACTAATTACATTTAACTTTTAAACCTCTAGGTTGTTGCCACTTGTGATTCCTTTTGTGGGCTTTGGAGAGGCATTTACATTTTACATTTTGTATAAAATGAAAAAAATGGAAAAAGTGCAAAGTGAAAAGTTCAATTTTCATCTGTTCAATCTGGAGCCGCCATGTGTCCCCTTTCCATTAGGATCTAGGGATGCAATTTCATTATGCATATTGCAAAAGTGCAAGGATGCAAATTGTAATATGTATTTCTTCTCGTGACCTCTAGATTCCTTGAATATTCCATGCGGCAGGGTTCGAGAATGGAATTACAACTTGCAACTTGCATCTCTCAAATTTTCTTGAAAAGGAAAATGGAGAAGGAAATATTAGGAGAATATTCATTTGGGGATCGGTATCTTCTTATTTTACAACATTAAAAAAATGTGAAGTTGCAACTAAGGGCCAATTGCCCAGATACTTAGAATATTCAATTTTTTGAGCCTGGGGGACAGATTTACATTTTACAAATTGCATGAAACAAGCTCACAAAAATGGCTAAGTCCCCTATACCATACTGAAGTGAAAATACACCAATTTTTACTCCATTAAACCTACAACCTTGGTAAGAAACAAACACAATGTTAAGGAAAAAACATAGACAAGGGATTATATGGTCCAAACATGACATTATTTAAGTTCAGGAGCTCGGGAAATGACCCAAAAACTTTCATAGGTCGAGGAAAATGGAAAAGAATGAAGAAAATATAAAAAAATATTTAAGGAATTCACAAAATGCTACCTAGAATAAAACATGACAATTACGGGAACCAACACAATCAATGAAACCATAATGACAAGAAACATATGCAATGCAAAGCGCTAACAACTCATGCTATATGTATAGGTCTTGGTTTTGTATTTTTTAAAAATATGTGTATTTTTTATTTTTTAATTTAACTATGTACAAGGAGAGGGGTATAACAAGAGCTACCAAATAATATTTGGATTAGGGGGAAAGATAAACCCTAAATGGTGAAGGATGCATAGGCCTCGAATAACTCATAGTTTAATAAGCATAATCATGTAGAAATGTAGAGGAGTCATAACATGATATAAAGATAAAGAGTGATAAACCCATTAAAAATAGTATGAGTAGAAGGATTTGAATTGATATTTGTGATTAGAGGAAAATTTCAAAAGATATTGAAATTGATGTATATTGATTTGGATGTATGCATAAAGCATAATTGTGACTAAAGAGATATGATATAACAAGTGAAAATCAAGGATAACACTAGCAATATTAGAAAATGTATTAAAAACATCACCCTTACCAAAGTACATACGAGCATATATAGTGCAAGGAAACATGTTCTTGGAAAAAAGGAAGAAATATCTACATATGCCTTTGAGCATTCAAGAAGGCACTAACTATAATGGTGTGTTATGATGGATACAATAACACATTACCACTATAGATTTTGAAAATGCATGCTTACCAATGATTGGATTAGATTCTTTAGGGAAAACTGAGTGTAGTACTTATTTACATATAAGATATTAGATTGTGTGCAACCCAATGGGTAGTGGAAAGTCACTGATAAAATCTATAATACTTCCACTGATATAATATCTTTTTCTTCATAAATAGGCTCAAGATGGAGTTTTTTGTAAATTATCATCAGACATAGTAGGGTGTTCATAGTCATTGTGATAATAATCAGGATCAAAATTATCTTTGTCATAATAACTAACTAGTACTGATAAATTAGTGTTAGCCATGGAGTTATTCTTATTGTCCCCCCCGTTAGGGTTGAGTAGAAAAAAACTTAGGAGTTAGTTAGTATGTTCCTATTCCTGTGGAGATATATCACCATAATCAATATTTGTATTTAGATAATTCCATCTATATAGAGTAGGTGTCACCTTACTAGTAACTAACACATGAATATAATCATTTTTATTTACATTGCAACTAATATAATCATTTAAATTAGGATCTATCCCATATTTTTTTGGAGAAGTAGAGACATCCACAAAAGGCTCACTTGGTGTATTAATCTATTCAAAATAATTGGCATTAATATCATATTCAAATATGCCAATCGAATTGAAATCTAATGTGCAAAAATGTTCATGTAACATATCAAATGGTTCATTAGGATCACTCGTATATGGGTTGTACTTAGTATCCCAATTGATTTTTGGTGTGAGGGATATTTTTATCTTTTATTACTAAATAAGTGAATTTACCTCACACATGGCGAGTCATCTCACTTAGGTGAGTCATTAGGAGTTATATGATGTATGAAAAATTCTGTCATATAATTTTTCATATGCGTCATTGTGTCATATGTCATATGGGAGTTACATTCCATTCTTGCATTGTAACTCACCTCTCCTATTTTGGGAGTATGAAAAGTCTAAGCATGGGGGTTACAAAACACTCATATATGTGCTTTTTTTAATCTATGAGAATGAGTATACCATTTCTTTTTCCATGCACAATTTCCTGGTGATTAATTGCTTTCTTATTACTTAGATCTTTATCACATTTCCATTCAAGTGTAACTATGTTGATGTGAATGCATTATGTTGATCTTTGTTCTCTCACTCTCATATGGTATCAAAGCTCAATGTTTCGGTAAACGTGTTACTCACTTTTGTTTGTTTGTTATTGCTCTTAGTTTCTTGTTTTCGTTAGCTCTTTACACAAGTTTTTAATTTGTATTTATTTTGTGATTATTAGAATTAATTTGGGTCAATATCAGTTTTTAGAATTGTTCTGTTTTAGGTATTTATCTTGGTGTATGTGTAGATAGGTGTATTCCAGCTAATTATAGCTAGCTATAGTTAAAAGATAGAGTGGATTCAAGTTTAGAGGTTATGGTTGTATTACGGGTTTGTTGTGATTCTCTACTCCTCCTTACATCCCTCTTGTACCCATTCCTACCTGAGATCTCCATTTCCAACTTCCTTCCCTCCACCGAGCTCATATTTAGGCCTTTCTTGGTTGTGTGATCTGAGATCTCCATCGAGCTCCATCAAGCTCCTTGTTTCCATGTTGCTCGAGCCACCTTGGGCTCTTCCCTACTCTCTTCTTACCAAGATCCTTGAGCTCTGCTTGACACTCGCTACTAACTGAGCCTCCTTGGGCTCATCTCCTCCCCATTATTTCCTTGTCTCCTCATATCTTGGATCTTCCGAGCTCTGAAAATCTCACCAAGCTTACTCATTCCTTTCGATCTCATGCTTCGTTTTATCACCATTTGGATCGGTAATCCCCATAGAGATTGTTCATCATGCCAAGTTCCTACGAGCTCATGTATCACCCTGCCACCGTTGAGCTTCTGTATCATCCTCATAATTTCCCTAGATCCTATCTCTTCTTGGTCAGTGGTCAACCACTCATAATCTTGCCACACTATATATACTCCTCTGTTGACTTTCTGAATTCCTCATGGCTCAGCCCTTGCATGTTGACTCGGCCCTTTTTTGCACCCTGCTACCCCAGATCCCTCCATCTAAACCCATGCCATTGCAAACTTGACCCGGTCTCCCTTGGCTCACCTCACCGAGTATTATTCCTGCCATAGTCTTCCTTGCCTATGAATTGGATTAACTCGGCCCTTGCTTAGTCGAAAAAGCCATAGACTGAGCCATTGCCCTGCCTTTGCATACCTCTTCATTCCTTAGCCTCTTTTAGGTTTTTTCATTTCTTTTTCCCTAAATTTCTTCCTTTTTGGTTTAAAACTTATTTAAAAGTAGCTTAAAATTATCTAATTCTTTCTAAATTAGAATTTATTATTAATTAATTTAATAAGGTTAGTTTAGAAATTAGGTTATTTTAAGACCTTGGTTATTTTTTGACTCATGTAGTCTAGTTAAGGAAAATAGGAAAACTATAAATTAAGGGTTATTCGATTTTTTTGCTATGAGATCTAGAAATCACCGATAATAAGAAAGTAATCAAATTGAAATTATACCTCCTTTTGTGTGTCTGCTTTGCAAACCTTAGAATGAGAAATGAATTGGATGGGCCCAAACTACTTGAAGTGTAGGTGCTTTCTCCAATGTGAATGAGACCTTTTCTGTGATGACAATCAATTCACAAAATTTGCACCAAGGGATGTGGGGATGATGGATTTATGGATGGAGAAGTAAGAACATGCAAAAATTATGCCTATATGGAAAGGATTATCTGTGTAGAAAGAATGGAAGAGATCTGACATGATTTTTGCTTATTTTTGAGAGGGGGGGATCAAGGCTCTATTTATAACCTGAAAGTGGGATTAATTATGAGGTTTTGGGTAATAATGATTTGGAATAGTAAGAAAGATTAAGTGAGTGGGGTGAATGAGGAATGGAACAAAATTAAACATGAATATTTAATTCACAAGTGGGGGGACATGGGGAATATTTGACATGTGAGGAGGATTAATAAGGATTTGACAGGGTTTTATTAATTGACAGATGTCAATTAATTTCTCATGGGTTTTTTGTGGGAAATGGAATGGGAAAATTAATTGATTTAGGAGAGGTGTGAAATTGGGGTGTTTACATTTTCCCCTCTTTGTAAGGGTACTATGAAAGTAGTGTCATTTCAAAGAAAGTAGATGAAATGGATGAATATGCCCCAAGCGACGGGTTTAAGGTTTTAAAGAGATAATTCTTAAGGAAGGTGTTCCTTCGATAAGAATTTATTAGAGGAAGACAAGAGAAATTATTCTGTAAGCAAAAAGTAGGATTTTTTTCTCTCGCGATAATGGGGGAAGAATTCGATCTACTTTTGCTAAGCAAAAAGTAGAGCAAACATTTGTTTGTGAGAATAAAATGCTATAGATGATGAATGTTATGGTATCATCCAAGAAAAAAACACCATAGAAAGATGTGATTAGGGAAAGATGTGATGATCCCCCTCAAGAGGGCTGATGAGAATGGAAGAGACAAAAGATCTCTTGAAAAAAGGAGAGGTCAACATTGTGGAGAGGAGGAAAAGAATGGAGAAGCTGTGGTGTGCAAATGGGGAAATAATGTAATTGGACTTGAATGATAGGTGTGAAGATGTGTTTGAGGACATAATAATTGATAGTGGAAAGATAAATAAAGGAATGGACAAGAGCAGTGGTCGATTATGGGTAGGTGAAGAATGGGGAAAGAAGAATCGAAGGTGAAGGAGTCAATGGTATGGAATACAACAGACGAAGAAAAATGAGGAGAAAAAGGAAATGAAAGAGGTAGAAGAGAATAACAGAGAAGGATGATAGCGGAAGAAGGGAATGAACAAGGAGATATAAGAAGAAGATGAGATGATATGAGAGAATATTAAAGAGCAAAGGATGAAATCAAGAAAAAGGGAGAGAAAGATGCAAAATGAAGGTAGTGGAATATAAAAGCTAAGGTGAAGAGGTACATGTGAGATAAAGGGAGAGAAATGATGGAAAAATAAAGGATATGAGGAAGATGAAGAACTTAAAGAAGATGAAAGATATGATAGAATGGAGAAAAGAAAGAAAATATAGGAGATCAAGAAGTTGTGAAGAAGATAGTAGAAATGAAGAGAAACTGGTACAAAATAGATGAAAAGTGTAGGGGTGGTAGAGAAAAGAAGGGGAGGGGAGGAGGAGGGTGAAAATGCTAAGATAAGAATATACGATAGGGTGGATACATGGAGAAGATAGAAGGGACCATGCCATTATATTAGGTAGGGAATATGAAACCGATTGCATGGAGATACATGTGGAAAGTGGGAAGATAAAAAATATGGGATATCAAGAAAGAGATAGGGTAACAATGAGGAAGTAAGGAGGCACGAGGGAAGAATGTGAAGAAGATGTAAATAAAGAGAGAGATAAGAATGAAGAGTGGGGAGGATGAAGGGACAAGAGAGGAAATGATGCAGAAGGAAGAAAATCAAGAATGGAGATATTCTGTGGAGAGTCAGTAGCATCAGGGAAGTAAAGAGAATAAACAGGGGAGGAATGACACAGAGTGGAAAAACTATGGTGATGTGTGAGATTAGGATAAGAGGATTATGGGAAAATAGACAAAGGATGTATGATGAAGACGGTAAAGACATTGACAGGGGAGAGGGGAAGACAAAGAGGTGGTGAAGAAACAACAAAAAAGGGTGGGGGTGGAGAAAAGGGGGGAGGAAAGAGAGAATGGGGGATACAAGAGGAAATTCTAGTGAAAGAACGTTATGGGAAGACCAACAATAATTATTGTTGGGGAAGGATGAGAGGAAAAGTGAAGAGAGTGAAAAAGGTAATGGAGAATGGTGATGAGTGATTTTTATGGGGATATCAACAATAATTATTAGCGTGAAATATGAGTGGTAGTATGGGGATGGTAAATGATGAAATGAAAGATGATGATGAAAGAATGTTAGAGGGATTCCAATGATATTGATGGGTGGGAAAAGTGGTGGATATGTGGGAGAATTTGAGAAGATGGAGTGGAAAGAGTAAAGAAGGGGTTAGGGATGATTTGTGAAAAAATGAAGGTGAGGAGAGGATGCAGAGGATGAGGATGAATGAGATGAAGGTAAGGAAATGAGATATAAAAAGAACATAAAAGAGTGGGATGAAGAAAGATAGAACACAAAGTGGATAATGGGGGAAAGGATCATGGTTGAGTAATGAGGGATATGATTCACAAGTTGAAGATGACAGACACACTCTGTGATTTGATAGGTTGAGAAAGGGTAATGGTAGGAGGAAAAGTTGGTTGGTGGGGGAGATCAAGAGGAAGAAACGATCAATGGAAGGAACGATAAGTGAGTATAGGGCGAACTCCATAATGAAAAAACCATCGTAAGGGGAACCCTTAAGTAAGGAAGTCATGCGTCGGAAGTGATGAAGTAATATTGCCAAGCAGGGGATGATGGAGATGAAGAGTGGGAAAACAGGAGGTGAATTTGGTGAGAAGGGAAGAGGTGGTAATAGGATGTGATGATGGGGAATGAAGAGAAAAATTGAAGGGTGAGAATTTTTAGTGATGAGGGAGTAAAAATGACAAAGCTTCCTTAAGAGGAACTCTTAAGTAAGATTGTCATGCCACAAAAATGGTTAAGTAAGACCGCTAAAATGATAGTGGTAGTGAATGGGAAGGAAGAGAAAAGAATTTAATAGGAATGGGGATAGAATTATTGATTAGAGAAGATGATGATAGAGAGGGGAGGGAAAATATTATGGAGGGAACTTGTATGGATGGGGAAGTGAAAGATAACAAATCCTCCTTAAGAGAAACTCTTAAGTAATATTTCCATGCTGCATGAATGATTAAGTAGGATCACCAAGCTGAAGAGGAAGAAAATGAATGATGGGAAGAAGGTCCATGAGATAAGTGGTGGCTTGAGTGATTGAGGGAGGTGGGGGAAGAATGTATGACAAATTATACTGAAGGATAACCCTCAAGTAGATTTTCCATACTGTGAAAATGTGTATGTAAGATTACCAAGTAGAAGATGGATACTAAGAAGAATGAAAAAATAGGATATGGTGTATGTGAGAATGAAACAAGGGGTGAGAGGAGGTGATAACAAGAAAGGAAGGAGACAAAGGAGTGTGACATGACTGGATGGAGGAAGATATGTAGTGTCTAATCTAGATTGCGAGGGGAATCCTTAATTGGGATGCCCCTATGGTGGGAGTGATGAGGAAATAATATCAAGTGAAATAGATGGAGTGGAAAGATGTTTGTGGTGATTGTCGTCCGATGAAAGAGGAAATGGTAGAGACGTTTCTACAGTGGGAGGATCTTAGGAAGAGAGAATATATCAACTAAGAGTCCCACATTGTATGGGTGATTAATTAAGATTGTCAAGTTGAAAGTGGAAGAATGAAAGGGAAAAACACAAAGTGATGAAAGGGGACATGAATGGTGAGAAGGACGATGTGGGAATAAGTGGTAGGAAGGTAGAAATGAGGAGAGAGGATGAATGTATAAAAGACAAGTTGACCATGGTGGGGGATGAGGAGTTACAAGATAAAAAACTCTGTATTAGAAATATCCTCAAGTAGGATTCACAGACTGCAATAGTGATCAAGTAGGATTCCTAAACTAGAAAATGTATTTGTAAGGGGAATGTATGGGGTAAAAAGTAATTGGTCGATCATGTAGGAAGATACTCACATGATGGAAACATCTTAATTTTATTATAGCGCAGAGCAAGATGCATCATGATATGGAAGATCATGATGAATAGACTGTAATATGAAAGAGAGCATAAATAGGGGCCACCAAAAGGATATGATGTCCTTGTACGATATGAACTCATATAAGAGAAGTGGTGATATAAAACATAAGCGTATTATAGGGAACACCAAGATACATAAAATCAAGATGCCCCTGTAATATCTCAGGACATATGATAACAAATAAACTTGTAACTAATAATGCAACGTAAGAACTTTCAACCATGTCCCTAATGTGTTCGACAGTGATGGCTGATTAGATGTGGCCCCAAGTAGTGATACAATGATTCAAAATGGATTGGGTCATCATCCTTAAACAAGGAAACAATGAGAGCTAGAATTTTCCCCAAGCGAGGATTCATGCGAGGGACAAATGCTTTTGGATGTTAAAGTCGTAAAGTGGTTGGAACATTTATTGGGAAAAATATTTCAAAAATTGAATTGTGTTGATTGCTGAGTAGTTTATTCCTTTGATTAATTATACATTTTTGGGATTTTTTCGAGTATGTGAATGTTTTTGGGATTTTTAAGGGTTTTCTAATGCTTTTTTGGATTTTTGAGATTTTTTTAATGTTTTTGGATTTTGGATATTTTTGAAATGTTTTTGGATGTTTTTGAATGTTTTAAAAATGTTTTTGGATTTTTGAGATTTTGAATGTTTTTGGATGTTTTTGAATTTTTTGAATTGTTGTTAGATTTTTTTGGATATTTTTGAATGTTTTTGGATTTCTTGAATGTTTTTAAATTTTTTTTGTATTTTTGAGATTTTACGAATGTTTTTGGGAGTTTTAAAAGTTTTTCAATTTTTTTTGGATTTTTTTTTGAGATTTTTATGCTAGAATGCAAACTTCTTATGAAAGGTGATAAGCTAGGGTATCATCCACAAGTACGTATTTCCAAGTGGTAACTCATGCTTTAAATAATATTTTTTTTTTCTCTCCATTGGCAGAATATGCTGGTGATGATATGATGAAAAATAAGTCCAACTCCATTCTTGACTCCATACAACTAATAAGATGCGAGGGCTCATCATCAAGAGTCAAGAAGGAAGCGTGATGTATATAATGAATATAGAGACAAGTGCTAACAATGATCTATTTGGGAAATTGTGACTCAATTCCTCTTAAGGTTACTGAACCAGGTTCGAAATGAATTTCATTTTATAGGTCACTTACTAGAATTAGACTGTTACGTGGCCTACTAATTGGTAATATTTGAGGTGAAGGGATAGTTCTCTCTTCACTTAGGCATCTAAATCACTTCTTGGGGATTTTTATAATTGTAAACACTTTCAGATTTATAAGTTTTAGTATTTTTGTAATGACCTTATATGCCTTACCCCATGCCACTAGTAAGAAGCAAGGTTTCGTCACCAAAGACAAGACGTAGGTGAGTATTAATAATTTTATGACATTTTTTATGCTTTTTAAATTATGAATGACCCTCTACACTTTTCCCTATGCTACCCATAAGAAGAAAGGGTTCATCACCAAAGAAAATACATAGACAAGTAAGGGCACCTTCCTCCATTCCCAGTCTCACACTACTAGTAAGAAGTATGGGATTAACACCAAAGACTCTGAAGGACGAAAGGTGTGATAGTTAATTATTCATAAGTTATTTGATTGATTGATTTGAATTATAATGATTTTTACTTGGGAAGGAACATCTACCTCCAATCTCAGCCCCACACAACTAGTAGGATGTGGGGGTTCAACATTGAAGCTTGAGATGGGAGGTCAAACGAACTGGGTACAAAAATTTAGAGCTTTTTTGTGAAAGAGAGAACTGCTTTGGGGGGAATATATTACCATCAGTAAGCTTCTAGGTATGACCATAGGTGAAAGTAGTTGAAGAATGGGAGAAATTATAAGAAGTATGAGATACAAAATACTTAATAGGATCTATATTAACACTTGTCTAATGATGATGAGTACGAGGATGTGATATTTATAATAAGAATATCTTCCAATGTAGTTAAAATTTTAAAATTATTTAGAGATGAGTCAGACATGAGGAATGTACAAGTAGTTTCTTCTATGATAGAGAGAACCTCAGGAATAAAATTTCTTTAGATGGATTGCATTCATTGGTTCTTCAAGTTCCTGTTTTTTGGAAACATGATGTGAGGGATCGGGAGTTACAAGGGTAGAAATGTTGATGTCAATTTATTCCATGTGTATCGAATTTTTTTTCTATGATCGATTTTAAAGTTTTATTGGTTGCTTTTGATTGGCCATTACCTTAGGGATAGTATGGAGTAGACCATTTAAGTTTGATGTGGAAACACTTAACTAGGTCTTTGACGAGCTAGTTTTTAAATGATTTTCCATTGTCAGTGAAAATGGAGGATGGAATGCCAAATTGATAGATGCTATAATTAAAAATAAAATTTAATATTTGGCTGCCAGTAAAGTAGGTGCGAGGCATAGCCTTTACCCACTTGGTGAGAGGAATAATCTCTACCCACTTGGTGAAGTAATCGGTAGCGGTAATGATGAAATTTGTTGGCATGTTGTGATTTAGGTGTTATCATTGATTTAAAAGCCCATTAATGAAAAATTGGATTATGGATTAGGGTCAGATGATTATCATAGTGACGATTTCATGGATATTTAAGTGTGTTCTTATTTGTATGAGTTGATTAAGTGATAATTGCTTATTCTAGCAATCTTAATCAGATGACCTAGCTATCCTAGGTGATGGTGCATGATGATTGGAGCTTATTGGTAGCTTTAGGAGCATTTTGGAAGCATATAGAACATGATTAGATTGTTTTTAAGCACTCACATGAGTTTCAAGGTGTAGATACAAGTTGGTGACCAAGTTTTAGGTGCTCATTTGGACCAAGTATGGGTGCTATGAGGTAAGAAAATGAGTTTTAGAGATATATGAGATCATGGAAGCATGAAAGGATGTTATAAAAGATATTTTAGGTATGTTAGGAAATTTTGGAGAGTGTTTATGATGATTTATGATGTTATTTCAGTTGATCCTAGCATAGACAGTGCACAACCCCAAGGAATAGCCATGAAAATGAGATGAGATGGAAATATTGAGAGATATTTGTGACATTGTGATGACTATAAATGTTACTAGGATGTGTCATGATGCTTTGGGAAAAATTTTAGGTTTCTGTGATGAGCATTTTGCAAGTTATGTCAGTTTTGGTGAAACAGGGTCAAGAAGAAGGTCATTTCTAGCTTGAATTGGATCTTCTGATGCTCACCCTGAATTGTGTGCTTTACATGAGACATTGTGGATTTCAGGTATGTTTATAAATTTATTATAGAAGGTTTCACAAAAATAATTATATCATTTAATTGTCACATTTTTTTGAATGAATGTTAAGAAGGCAAATAACGTTTTATGTGCTTGAAACCCTAACTTGAAAAAGGTTTGAGATATTTACTTCCTAAGTGCCCAGAATTGATTTCTAGTTCATGTATACTGATTTGATGATGCATAGGACTCTTCTAAGTTTCCAAAAAGATATGGTAGTGGTTATGGTGATGAGTGGACCCACTCAAATAGACATGTTTATGAAGAAGTTCAGTTTGGGACAAGGTTGTCGGAAGGAGTTGCAAAATAAATTGACATTGTTTTTAGCATGAGAGTTTTTATTTAGTTACATGGTTGTTTTAGGTCATTATGATGCATAAAATGGAAAAGTGTTCCCTATTTGTGAAGGCTAGTCAAAAGTGAGTTTTGGGGCAGCTTTAGGCAATTTACAGAGATGAGCTTGGTTGAAGGCCTTCCACTTGGAGTTGGAAGACATTACAATATGTTATGGAAAGGTGATTGAGATATATTTCCAATGTTAGATTTTTGTATCATGATGATGATATTTACTGGGTCATCCAGGTCAGTTTGTGGAGATGAAGGTTTCTTTATTTTTAGGACAAGACTACTTTTGCCTAAAGATTGAGTTTATTGAAGCATGAGATGGTTGATTTGATGCTTTCTATAACATGGAGAGTGAATAGGGGTGACTTTTTTTTCCTAGGGAAGGAGTTTTGTAGGTATTTAAAGTGATAGAAAGGGTGTAAAATAGTTAAGTTTGTAAAACTAGTTTTTGGGTAGCTTATTTTGGTGAAGAGGAAACTTGATGTGGTTTGAACCAGTAGTTGTTTCATGAGATATAATTATTTAATAGAGTTTTCACATGCCATATTTGAGATCAACTTGGGTGGCATTGGGGCCCAAAGGTGAAATCAAGATGTTGATAACAACTGTTTTGTGAAGGAAATGTGCCATTGTGCCCATTTAATGAAAGATTTGATTAGTTAAAGTAAATTTGAGACCATATATGATGATGTTATGATATATTACTCAAGTTTGGTGAATTGTTTACATTCAAGTGACGGGGTTTTGAGGATTTTTTGTGCATGATGGATGGTTTTTGGCATGGACGACCTACATGGGTCAAATATGAATGTTTTAATGATTCATATGGGATGTTTCAATTTGGTATGGTTGAAATAAATGAGGGAAGCTGACCTATTTTTAATTTGAATAAAGGAGAGCCCATAAAAGTGATGTGTTGGGTGCTATTTTTCACTAGAGGTGTGGATATAAAAAGTGTGACCTAGGTGTGATTGATTTGTAGGTTTTAAGGATTTTTTTAAAGATTTGATAATGTTTGTGACATGTTGAAGAATGATATCAAGTGCGTGTGAAAGGATTTAAAGCTTTGAGAAGTGAAGAAGGTGCAAGTTTGTGAAAGTTTTAAGACCTAGGGTTTGAAGGAGAGTGAGTTGAATAAGTGATCTAAAATCAGTTGTGACAGAAATAATACATTAGATATCTTCATCATAAGGTGGTTGAGTGGGTTATTGATAATCTTAGGATGTTGTATGCTCCTTGTGGAGTTGGTGTTTCAAAAAACTAGGGGTTGGTGCTCCTTGTGGGGTTGGTGCCTCACTAAATTTGAAACATATAAATATAATTTTTTTTCAATGCATTTTATTACCCATGAGGGTTTCCCACTTATATCTTGTGTTATTGTGTTTATTCTCTTGTTCATGGTTGATTACATGTATGCTATTTGATGATGTGCACACATTAATGGTTAGATAAGTGGCTTGTGATTTAAATAATTATTTTGAAATTAAATTTGGTTTCTAAGGATTTATTCACCCCCCTCTCAGTCCATTGTGCTTCCAAAAATTGGTATAAAAATGAGTCCTTTTGGAGAAGTTTAATCACTTGAAAGAGATTCTCTTGAAGCAAAAAACTATAGGTAAACCATTAGATGTTGAAGCATCCCTCCAAAAGAGGAATGAAATAGCTTAGTTATTGATTGATTACTTACAAGTTAAGATCAAATCCATAGAAGATGAGAATAGTCAAGCCATTCATGTTTTGAAGTCAGAAATGGAGAAGTTGTATAAAAATCTAAAGGTCAAAGAAGAAGATTGCAACATGTATGAAGCTGATTTGAGATCCTTAAAATCAGATTTGGAGTAGGCACATGGTAAGTTTAAGACCTAAGAGAGGTTAGAGAAAATTTCAGAAGGCCTAAATGACATGTTGGAAAACTAAAGAGCTACAAATGATGAATCTGGTCTTGGCCACAAAGAAGAACATTCTGAGAAACATGAAGTGAAAAAATATAAACCTAGTAGTGCTATCAAAGCTATGAAGGATTATAAAGATATCAAGAAGGTTTTCAGGTAGCCTAATGCAATGAAATTTACAAGTAATTTCAATGGTGTGTTCTACTCTTGTAATTATTTTGGTCATAGAGCTAGGGACTGTAAGAGGTTTGTTAAGAATGAATTTCCATAGAGAAATGGTTAGCATAATCATTCCTACTAGTCAAGATATATTACATGCTATAGTTGTCACAAGAAGAGTCATATTACAATTTTTTTTCATCATGAGTCTCCTAACCAGATTTGGAAGAATGATAAGAAGCATGGAGTTGTGCATTATAGTTGCAATCAGTTTGGTCATATATCTAAATATTGTCATCAAAATGGTTCTAAACAAAGGAATGATGTTTTTGGAGGTAAGAATGCTTATGTTTGCTTCAAGTGTAAAAAATTAGGTCACATTGCAAGATATTGTAGGGTCAAAATGAATACCTACAAAAGGAAGGATGATATCAAATCTACACATGTTGAGAAAGTGAAGGAAGAAGTCAAGAAGGAAAAGTATGACTCTAAAGCTATTGGTACTATTCATGGTGATTCCATTTCTCATGAAAGTTTGTTTTCTCTTGTTAAACTCCAGGATTTGTTTTTGTCTTCCCAAAAATACTATCAAGCAGATGACATAAATGACAAGGTGAAGAAGCTGAGAAATTTGATAGGGGACCTTGGTGTTAGGTCCTAAAGGACATGGATGTTCTACCTCTTTAGATGATCATGGTGTCGTATTCCTCTACTATGCTTCTTAGAGCTATATCGGTTCATATGAAGTATTGAAGCGAGGGAGATTTGTCTAGGTTTTATGTGTATCTCTTCTAAGGTGATAATGTATGTTGTCTCAAGCTTCTAAGCATGCTTTGTGAGATTTACTTGATTATTCAAAATGTGAAAAAGTCTATGTATTTGTTTAGAGGTCTCTAAGTAGGAATGAGTTTACTCACAATGTTATGTCTATCATATTCATGATGTGTTGTCAGTTTATAATGACTTATTTAGTGTAAAAGTGTTTTCCTTTGAGTCATGGTATCTATGTATAGAGTCACTTCTTGGTATGAGACAATGGATACGATTGATGGCAAGGTCAAGGGTCTATATCATCAAGTGGAGTCAATTATGAGTCAAGTATGATGTGTCAGAGTTTTTCATAGGCTACATGTACATGAATTAAGTGTTTATAAGAGTTTATGATGTGTGTGAAGCCATGGAATTTCCTCATAAGGTTGTTGAAGGTGATCAAGAGTCATAAAGGATACATTCTTCTTGAGAAGTCTGTTTTGGTCATCATGAGTTTTCTAGGAATGTATATTGGCTTGGGTGTCATTGTGTCTTGTATTAAACATATTAAATAGTGTTTATGATTCACTTAAAAGGTGTGGAGATGCGATGAGTAATCAAATATTATGAATTGATCAGACCACTATCTAAAGTTGGTATGTGGAAGTGCTCTAAAAGGATGTCAAGTGCAAACTAAGGAGGATCTAGGTAAAAAAGTGGTGTTCATACTTCCGAATCATGTTAAAATTTCCTCAAGACATTAGGAGGTGTTATTACAATGTTATTGGTCAAGTTCAAGCTCTTAAAACCAAAATTTGTGCATTTTTGAAGTATCTTTGTCTTAACTAGTTCCGAGTGTTCTTATGAAGCGATATAAAGGGAAGGTTGTTGTTGAAGGTGTAAATGGTGGATTAAAAAGCCTAAATTTGGTAAAAATCATCCCCATAAATCTTATTTGAGGATTAAAGTGGTTTTAGTCTAATAATGTATAAGTATTCGTCGAAATTTGTGACAGTATCCTGATTTGACAGTGAAAATGCTAGAAGATCTAATTATCAGAAGTAAAAGTTAAAACTGGCTAGTTTTCTTTCTGAGCCATGCCTTAAGGTATATGGAGATGAAAAAGTGGCCTAATGGGTGTTATAATTAGGTGATATTATTCTATAAAAGTAATTATAACAAGATCTACCAGTGTTTTTTTTGGTCAAAAATCAGGGCTAGTAATCTGTGTAATGAGTATTGAGAAGTGAAAATGGTATAATGGTCATCTTGAAGATTTAGTAAGTGGTTTAATGCATGAAAAATATTGTGAAATATTTGTATAGATCCTACAAAATGAATAGTATAAATCCTACAAAATGAACAAGGTTAAGATGTGATGTGTTTACTGTCTTGGTGCAGTCAAGTATAATGGTTGAGGTTGAATGTCTAACTACAGGCCTATAGGTCTTCATTTGGTGAGTTATGAGAATTGATGAGGCTTGTGCATGAATATACAATATTTGTGACAGTGATCTAATAGAAGGAAAGTGATCTACATACTCTATATCATGAAAATGACATATCACAGTGAAGGTAAGGTGCGAGGTTATAAAGAAAACAAATCTTAGAGGTATGGTTTGAGCCACTCAAGTAGAGAAAGAAGGTTTCTATAGGTATAAGATGTGTCTCCAAGTTTAATCCATGATATTACTTATCTAACTGATCTTGGGAGAGTGAATGTTCTCAGAGGAAGTCAGTTGTGTGCTACAAGGTTATCTCCTGCAATAGTTGGTTAAGGACAATGAGAACAAAGTTCTTTGAACCCATAAGTTGAAAATGAGATTATTCAGGTATGAGGACATGTTTGTAATATTCTTGATAAGTTCGAGTTTCAAGAGCATGAATATTTATGAGTGAAGGATCTTGTAGGATTTTAGATGAGCAAGTGATGAAAAAAATGTGGATATTAGAATAGTTAATCTAACTAGGAACGACAGTAAATAACAATGAATATATACAATAAATAAATGTAGAAAGTGACTGAAGAAACTAAACTAATGTAAATATGAAACCCTGATTGAAAAACATGATTGGAAGGAGCTTAGTTGATTCAATTATTATTTGGGACTGTATCACAAGATGAAATGGATAAACAAAATGTAGATGTGACCACACAAGAGCTCTGAAAGACACAAATCTAAGCTATTTCACTAGACTTGGGCATCTAAGAGAGGATTAGGGTGCATGTGGGTGCCCTAGTAAGATTTCTTGGAACCCTTCTTTGTGTAGGAGGTTTAGAAACCATATTTTGAGTGTTAGATGATGATCTAAATTGTTCACTGTGTGTCACATGTAATTTGATCATCTGTTTTGAATTTTGCCAATGGTCAATGATGGAAGAAGGACTTGCAAGACCCCCAAAAAAGCATCAAAACCCTAAAAAAGAAAAATGCAAATGAAGGGGTCAGACTATCCTAAATGGCCACAATGGTGGACTTACTAACTGAGTGTTGCACTACATCTTAGAACTGATGTAGTTCTATGTGTGCACGTGTGTGATCATGCCCTAGGTTTCTCTTGTTCCAGTCACACTTTGTGAAAGTAGTGAGTAATAACTATGTGTAGAAAATTTAATAGAATGGTGGATGGAATAAAATAAGCTTCCCTCTTATGCTTGTGTGATGCAGATGAACTAGACTTGTCCTTTGTGATGAGCTATATGGATGTAAATGAGCTCTAGATGGATGCAACCTTAGATGATGATAGTAGTTCCAAGTGATTGGTCCCTCATTATGGTCTCATAACTTTATATTTATATGGTTCTCTTGTTCTAATTTCCTAATTAACCCCAAAAAGACCGAACACCAAAAAGATGAGAATCTCAATGGCTAGAAAGTACCCAAAAAGTGGTGAGAAAGTGTAAAATGGATTAGGGTGCCCCGACTAGGACCAAGGCTCCTGTGGGTGCCATAGTACTAGCTCGGGCACCCTAGTCAAGGCTAAAATGATGGAAAATGATGAAAACTGATTGGGAATGTGTGAGGTGGAGGTCAGGAATGACGATAGAAATCAAATAAAAATGGCCAAAGGATGGGGGTTAATTAGTAATTTATTCACTAAAAAACCATGATTTAGTATAAAACAAAGACTAAATAATACCCAAAGTGCATGATTTAGTGTCTACATTTCCCCCCACTTTATGTTGGTGAGTGGAAAGCTCAGTAACATAAAGTAGATAGAGATGCGTACCTGATGATGATGTAGAAGGATGCAGAAAACACACCAAAGGACTAGACAAAGTGTGGAGTGATAAAAAGATAATGAAGAGTGGAAACTAAAGATGTAAAAGTGAAAAAAAAGTGATGAGAGTGAACTTAGGGTGGAAACGTGTGTGTAGTTACCGATGTGTATGATATACCTGCATGGTTAGTATGGCGTGTGTTGCTGCAAAATTTTGTTATTATCGCTATTGTTGTTGTTAACTACTTTCTTCTCATATGGTCAAACCTGCAAGGAGAAGATGATCAAGAAGTCAAATATGCATGTATATATGTCAAAAATGCATGTAAAATACGCATGTATATGTAATGAAAAGACTAAAATGAAAGTATGAAAAGTGTAAAAGGAACATGAACACCTTATCCATGATGAGAGAAATGGTGTAGAAAGAGGATATCATGTCCTATGTTTTTTTGATGATCTGATGCCATAGGATGAAGAACTATAGGGAGGAATTCTGTTATATCCTCCAACCTTTAACCACTTCCCTGATAGTGTGTGTGAAGAGATCTCTGTACTACCTCATTTTTTGGGTGATTAGATGCCATTGTCTGAAGAAGTATACAGAGGAATTCTACTGTAACCTCTAACCTTTAACTACTCCTCAGAATGCTAAGGACAACCATGTCATGTAAAAGCCACTGTGTATGGAGTTCATAGACTGGTCTGAACCCACTCCCGATATGTAACCCACAATGCCAGGGGTGGAAAGTGCATTGAACTAAACTAGTGTAGAGAAGTTGTGCAAAATGTAAAACCCCAAATGATGCCCCCCTATTTGGGGGTGCATGTGATGCCACTAATAGGAGAATGTGGCCCCAAAAGAGGACCAACCACAAGTACTTTGAAACTCTACCTTGCAGGGGAAAGTGAATGCGCTTGGTAGAAACCAAGGCACACAAAAACAAGTGGCTAGGAAATAAGTAAAAGTTACTACGAATAAGCATGCATGTACAAAGACAAGTGTACGCTACACAAATAATGTAAAAGCTACAAAGCAAAGTATTAATGTAAACATGCAAGAAGATAAAGTAGGCAACATAAAGTGGGCTACAAACATGGGACATCACTCATAATGTTTTAAGACACGCAAGGCCATCATGGCCGCATATAATAAAAAAGTGTGCACACTAAACATAGGGCAAGGTCTGCATAAAAAAACAAACAATAACAGACAATGTGATAAAAAAGTATGGAAGAAAATATCCCTGAATAACAAATGTTACATTGTAGCACCCATTAGCATGTTAGAAAGATAAAAATTATGTCAAAAGCGTGTATAACCAAGTAATGTAAAGTGATAAGTACAAAATGAAACAATAACACTTGTTAGAGACGAATGTGGATGCCCCCAGTGACAAGTCTAGGAAGGGTAGAAGGTGAGAATCCATGTTGCATGCAAAAGAACTGTATCTGTGATCAAAACTAGACAAAGGTGTGAACACGCATGTGTGCATGATAAAGATAATGACATACAATAAATCTAACTAGAATTTATATAAAAGAAACCATGATATGTAGTATGTTGTGGATGGATGGAATAAAATGAAAGATGGATGATAGGAGACATGTGACCTCCGAGTGAATGATAATGTATACAATGAGGTTCATTTGGTTTTCCCCCTTAGAAGTCAAGAATGAATTGTAAACGAGAGTGTGTCATCGGGAAATGGTCAAAATGTGTGTTGTATCTAACACACCGTGATTAGTGTGTATGTATATTTATGAGATGTGACCTAGAAATGATGTGTGCATGAACCTTATAGCTGAAGCGTATATCACGACAAGATGAACATAGGAGTGATGATGTAGCCTAAAGCATATATCACCACTAGACGAATAGAGGGAGTGGTGATGTAGCCTAAAGAGTATACCACTACAAGATGATGAAGTAGGTGACCATTTAGCCTATAGCGTATGTCACTAACCTAGAAACGTCACATGAATGAAAGATCAAATGATGAACATGTGATGAAGATAAGGTCTATTTTATTTGTAAACCCTCGATAATAAACTATGGACCGAGGAACTAAAGTGCGTTATAGGGTAGTGAGTGCAACGCATAGAATAAGATGTGGTATATGTGATGATAATATATGACCATATGATTTGTATAAATGGAATGTATAGTGCGCTATGTAATATGTGTAGATAGACTAGTAATGCAAAGATGTGTTCTATACAGAACAATAAAGTTGTAAGTCATGAGAGTGTTATATAGGTATGATGAAAACTAGTATGATATATGATATGTAGTATGTGCAATGATTGAAATTTTTGTGTACTAAATGTAGATTGTATGATGTGAGATGTAAGACATATGACATGATGTACAATATGTAATGCACGATGTATATATAGCCCAACATATGTAGTATGCATGATGAGTTGTATATGATGCTAGACACATAAAAAATAGGTGTATGGAACATGTATGATGAAAAATAATATGATAGATGATGTGTAGATGCTAAAATAATGTAAACTAAATATATCATGTAAGATGTATGATGCGATATGTGTGATGATGTGTATAACCTATAGTGTAGTGTGTGGGGTTCATATGTAGTAAACCCTCAATAGTCAAGTGTGAATTGAAGCACAAGAGTGTGTCATTGGGTAATGATGATGCTAAAACGTGTGATGAGTAAGCCTATACTAAGATATTTATGTATAAATATGAAAGTATGAGGGAGGTGTTGATGCTAATATGGGGGGGGGGGTTTAAATGTTATGCCCCCAAGTGTGTGGTAATGCATGTATTGTTCGATAAATGATATATGAAGGTGGTGAAGTATCATAAAATTTATAAGATTGATTCAGTAATGGGATAAATAATGAGAAATCATATAGTATGCATGATGAGTGGTAGATGATTGCAGATGTATGTATGTATGAGTGGTGTATGTAATGGGTAGATATGCAAATGTAAGATGAAATGAGGTTCTTAATCATAATGGAACCCTTAACAGTCATATAAGAACCATGAGAATATGAGTGTGTCATTAGGAGGGCAGGGTGACAAGATTTTCCTACAAAAAATCAAATTTGTGTTTAGCGGTGGAATCATGGTTGACAAAAGTAACTGTAGGACCATATGATTGTGGTGGAATTTACAATGTGTAATGACCACTAGTAAGAGGATTAATTGCTTTGACGAAAGTAATTGGTTGGAGCTTATACTTGAGAGGAGGCCAAGTTGTATTGAGTTTTCAAGGAGGTTGATTAGGTTGACTTGGTAATAAAATAGACAAATTAGTAGGAGGAGGTTGTGAACTCATTTTGATAGGTGGTTGATTATGTTGACTTGGTGATGCCATAGGTGGTTGCTTAGGCGGCTTGTGACTAACTGAAGAAGGAGAACATTTAGGAGCCCATGTGGATGTAGCATTAGTAATAGCATGTTATGAAACAAATGAAATAAATCATTGACTCTTAGGATTCTTGATTATTCATTGAAAAGTGTGGCAATTGTTTTCATTATGTCCATTGATTCAATGATAATTGCAATATGGATGACCTTGATATTTTGCTAATTGATAAGAAGAATAGTAATGAGTAGGTGGTAGAGTGATCAACTGATGACAAAGGAGCTGAGTAATAATGTCATGTTTACATAGTATTATGCTCAAATATGAGAGGCTCAGGTAATGACATGTTGTGAGGTTCAACTAAATGCCATGTAGTGGACATAGATTGTATACAAGTTGTAGAAGGAGCACAAACATGTGATTGAGAAGCATCCTCAAGATTTTGAATTTCAGATTTGAGAGATATAATCATGGATTCCATGGCCATAAATTTATCTTGAAATAAAGTATGTAAAGCTTTAATCGAGTCCAATAGGTGTTGATTAGATGGAGGAACACTAGGACTAGGATTTTTATATAAATGATGGAAGATAAGACTTATTTCATTCAGTGGCATATTTATAGGATGAAACATGGAGTATAATTCTCTTTGTAGAACAACTTGACAATCAAGATGTATTTTAAGTAAATCAAACAAAGGAACTTGAGGAACTTTATGACCCTTTGATAAAAGAAAGATGAGGATCCTAAGCATGAAATTGGCCGAGGTTCACAAAAATGATTAACTAAAATGTGTATTTTATTATGAATAGTTAATCATACCTAGAAGACAATAATAAATAAAAATAAATAAATGCAATGAATAAATATATAATGTGACTTAAGATAACTAAACTAATGAAAATATGAAACCCTAATTGGCAATTAGGGTTAGAAGGAGTCTTAGCTGATTTGGATGACTGATCTAGGATTGTGTTATAAAATCAACTAAATATTCTGGAATGCAGATGTGACAAACATGCAAGAGGTCCCAAAGACAGGATAGATATGAGTTGTTTCAGTTGGACTGGGGTTCTTAGGAGAGAATCAGGTGCACCTTGTGGGTGCCCTAGTCTGAGTCCTCAGGTGCCCTAGTTTGTGTAGGAGGTCCAAAAACCAGCTTTTGAGGGTCAGATGATGATCATGAATCCTTTTCTGTCCTATCACATGTAACTCACTACTCTGTTTCGGATGTCGCCAATGATAAATGATAGAAGATAGATACCTATAAGACCCCAAAATAAGCATCAAAACCCTAAAAAATAAAAATGCAAATGAAGGGGTCAGACTGTGCTCAACAACCATAATGGTGGACTTACTAACTAAGTGCTGCACTACATCTCAAACCTGATGTATCTCTATATGTGTGCGTGTGTGATCATGCCCTATGATTGCTCTAATGTGCCATTCTCACTTTGTGAAAGTAACGAGCAATAACTATGTGTAGAAAATGTAATAGAATGGTGGATGGAATAGAATTATTTTCCCTCTTATGCTTGTGTGATGTAGATGAACTAGCCTTTTCCCTTGTGATGGAGCTAGATGGATGAAAATGAGCTCTAGATGCCTTTGATGGATGCAAATCTAAATGGCTGATAGTAGTTCGACTAGTGCTTGGTCCCTCATTATGGTCTCATAGACTTTGTATCTATATGGTTCTCTTGTTCTAATTTTGTAATTAGCACCTTGAAAAGGATGACCACCAAAAATATAAGAAGCTAAAATAGCTAAAAAGTGCTGAAAAAGTGGTGGGAAAAAGTAAAAAGGATCAGGGCGCCCCAACTGGGACCAAGAGTGCCCATAGAAACCCTTATACTAACCTGGGCGCCCCAGTTAAGGATAAAATGATGGAAAGTGATGAAAACTAATTGGGCATGTATGCGGTAAAGCTCAGGAATTATGACAGAAAGTAAAATAAAAAAGGACCAAGAGATGAGGTTTAATTAGTAATTTCTTCACTCAAAAACCATATGAATAGTAGTATAAGACCAGAACTAAATAATACCCAAAGTGCATGATTTAGTGTCTATAGCAAGAAAGAAGGATGATGGATATTTTGGCCAAGAAATTCATACCCAAAGAAATAAACAATGTGATCTTCATGACTACGAAATAAGGAGAAAAAGGTGATCTATAGATCTAAAAGGAGTCTTTATGTCATAGGAGCCTGGTATGGGCTTGATCAAAACTAGTAGTATCACAGAGACCTTGTAAGATAAGATTATAGAGTTGTGCATTTTGAGTTGAAAATGATTTATGTCAAGGATTTTAAAGAGATAGGTAAACTAACTGAGGATTGTGACTTTACAAAAATGGTGAATGACATGATATAAATCCGTAAAGGTATATTAGTGTAGGGGAAGTGTCGGATTTCATGATATTCAAAGATAAAAAGAAGGATGCGTTTCTCAGAATTTTGTGACATGCAAGTATTCTTTCTTGTACTATTGAGAAAAATGTAGAGTTTATGGTCTTTGTGATCAAATATATTTCTACAGGATTCTATATATAAGTATCAAAAGTCATTGGAATCATTCAATATCATAAAGAGCTACATTTACTAGCTATTTTGATGGTTAAAGAGGTTTAGAGGAATCATATATATATAAGGAATAATGAAAATTTTAAGTGGGCCTATAAGGTTACAGGTAAGAATCTAATTTAAGCCTGATTTGTGTTAAGACTCTGTGATGAGAAAATGATTGACCTACAAGTGTACACAATTTCTTGAAATCTATATGGTGTTCTTGACTACTAATGAAAAATGAATGAGCTAATGTGTTAGTGAAGGTGTTACTTATTGACTGTTTATTGAAGGTATAGTATGCACTGCGGTAAGTCATGACTTTCTACAAGTGTGGATGGTGTGTAAGGAAGTTTTCATGATAGGGGAACATGCTCTTCTCTTCTAGAAGGTGTTATAGATGACTTCAAGGAACATAAGGTATGATTTTTATGTTTTCTCTATGTTCAAAGAAAGTTATGTTTTAAATATTCTTAAGCATCATCCATGTATGAGTGTAAAGATTGAGAAAATGATTTAGGTCCTTGTCAAAGTGGCTGAGTCTCATCTCAAGAAATATATCTTGGTATGGAGTCAAATTTTTGTGTCTTGTTATAGGCATGCTATAGTGTTCTTAGAAGTTGTAAGAGGTCAACATAGGGTATGAAGTCATGAAAAACATGTTCTTATGCTCAAACAAGGAGGTTATGTGTTCTAACACCTATGGAAGAGATAAGGAAGTTATTTTCATCTCTCATACATCATTTTTGGCATATTTACAAGGTGTTTGCTTCATATTTAGGTCTGCTATAGTGGATTTTTAGTGAATAATGAAGGTAAAAATAGAGTTTTGGGTGTATAATGTCAAGCTTTGCATGCTTTAATGTTGGATGATAGTACTATAGCTCAAGGAAGAAATAAATTTTTTTTTACTACGTGATTATTGGCATTTTTAGGTGGTGTATGTGCTTTTCCCAAGGGGAGCACAATGTTTCCATGCTTGAAGAATGATCAAGATTAAGATTTTTGAGAGAAATGACTTGTTTGTGGGCTAGAATGAAACCTTGGGTTGATGTTTCCAACCAAATGGAAACCCTATAAAGCTGAGAAAGATGAATAATATGTAGGTGCTGGTATTCCTTTTTCATTAATGTAAAAAGGAGGAGAAGTTCAAGTGGTTTTTCATCAATGACAAAGGGGGAGATTGTTGGCATGCTGTGATTAAGGTGTTGTCATTGATGTAAAATCCCATTAATCAAAAAGTGGATGATGGAGTAGGGTCAGATTATTCTTATAGTGATGATTTCATGGAGATTCAGGTGTGTTTTTAGTTGCATGCATTGATTCAATGAGAATTACTTGTTCTAGCAAGCTTAATCAGGTGACCTAGCTCGGCTAGGTGATGTTGCATGGTGATTTGAGATTCTTGGTAGCTTGAGGGGAATTTGGCAGCATGGAGATAATTATTAGAGAGTTTTTAGGCACTCACATGAGTTTCAGGGTGTAGATATTGGTTGGTGACCAAGTTTCAGGTGCTAATTTGGATTAGGTATGGGTGCTAGGAGGTATGAGATTGAGTTTTGGAGCTATATGAGATCATGGAAGCATAAAATTATGTCATACAAGATATTCCAGGTATGTTAGGACCTTTTGGATAGTTTCTATGATGAGTTATGATGTTATTTATGTTGACCCTAGCCTAGACATTGTAAAACCTTAAGAGTTAGCCATGAAAATGAGATAGGATGGAAATATTGAGAGATGTTTGTGATATGGTGATAATTGGAGATATTAGTAGGATGTGTCATGATGATGTGGGTAAAATTTAAGGTTTCCATGATGAGTATTTTCCAAGTCATGTCAATTTTGGTGAAACAAGGTCAAGAAGAAGGTCATTTCTAGCTCGAATTGGATCTTCTGATGCTCACCCTGATATGTGTGCTTTGCATGGGACCTTGTGGATTTTAGGGATTTTTATAAATTTATTATATAAGGTTTCACAAACATAATGAGGTCATTTCATCATCATATTTTTATGAACGAATGTTAAGAATATAAACAACTTTTTATGTGCTTAAAACCCTAGCTTGAAATTGGTTAGAGATATTTTCTTCCTAAGTGCATAGAATTTATTTATATTGCATGTATTATTATTAGATGATGTATAGGAATCCAAGTTTCCAGAAAGGCATGGTAGTGGTTGTGGTGATGAGTGGACCCCACTCAAATATGCTTGTTTATGTAGAAGTTCAGTTTGGGACGAATTTTCCAAAGGAGTTGAAAAATAAATTGTCATTGTTTTTAGAATGAGATTTTTATTGATGTACATGGTGGTTTTAGGTCATGGTGATGCATAAAAATGGAAAATTGTGCCCTATTTGTGAAAGCTGGTTAAAGTGTAGTTTTGGGGTAGCTTCAAGCAATTTGTAAAGAGGAGCTTGGTTGAAGGCTTACACTTGGATTTGTAAGGAGTTAAAATATGTTTTGGAAAGGTGATTTAGATATATTTACAATGGTATAAATTTTGTATCATTATGATGAAATTTTATGGGTCATATAGGTCAGTTTGTGGAGATGAAGGTTTCTTGGTTTTCAAGACAAAACTGCTTTTGTTGAAAGATTGAGTTGATTGAAGCATTAGATGGTTGAGTTGATGATTGATATAACTTGGAGAGTTAATAGGGGTGAATTGTGTTCCAAAGGAAGGAATTTAGAGGTATTTTAAAGTGATATAAAGGGTGAAAAATAGCTAAGTTTGTAAAATTAGTTTTTTGGCAGCTTGTTTTGGTGAAGAGGAAAGTTGTCGTGGTTTAAACTAGTGGTTGTTTCATGAGATGTAAATTGCATATAAGTGATGTAAATGTTATGAGGATTCCATAGAGTGGTAAAATGCAATTGATGAGATTATCTTGGGTGGTCATGAGGCCAAAAGGTGAAATTAGGATACTGATAGCAACTGTTTTGTGAAGGAAATGACCCTTTGGGCCCATTTAATGAATTTTTTGATTAATTAAATTAAATATGCGATCATGTATGATGATGTTATGATATATTACTAATGTTTTGTGAATTTGGTTTTGTGATTAGTTTATTTTTTCCATTTTAGTGATGGGGTTTTGAGGATTTTTGCTACATGATGGATGGTTTTTGGCATGGAAGACCTTCATGGGTCAAATGTGAATTTTTTAATGGTTCATATGGGATGTTTTTGAGATGGTATGGTTTAACCAAATAAGTTAAACCTACCTATTTTAAATTTGAATCAAGGAAAGCCTATAAAAGTGATGTTTTGGGTGTTATTTTGCACTAGAGGTGTGGATATGAAAAGTGTGACTTAGGTGTGATTGATTTTCAGGTTTGAAGGCATGTTTTAGAGCTTAGAAGGTGTGTGACAGGTTGAAGAATGATAAAAAGTGTGTGTGCAAGGATTTTAAGCTTTGAGAAGTGAAGAAGGTGTAAGTTTGTGCAAGTTTGAAGACCTAGGGTTTGAACAAGGGTTTGAAGGAGAGTGATCTGAATAAGTGATCTAAAATCAATTGTGACAGAAAAAAAACATCAGAGGTATTCATCATAAGTTGGTTGAGTGGGTTATTGATAATATTGGGGAGTTGTATCCTCTTTGTGGAGTTGGTGCTTCACAAAACTAGGGGTTGGTGCTCTTTGTAGGGTTGATGCTCTATTAAACTAGGGGTTGGTGGTCCTTGTGGGGTTTGTGCCTCAATAAACTAGAAAATATCAATATAAAGATTGTGTTTCAGTGGTATTTATTCTCCATAAGGGTTTTCCACTTATATATTGTGTTATTGTGTTGATTCTCTTGTTCATGGTTGATTGCATGTATGCTATTTGAAGATGTGCACACATTAATGGTTGGAGAAGTGGTTTTTGATTTAAATAAGTAATCTGAATTTTTTTTTTTTTTGGTAAGGAATGATTTAACCCTTTCTCAATAAATTTTTCTTCCAACAAACTTATGTCCATCGGATGACGTTGGTCTAATTTTAATGATGGGATCAAGCCCCCATTGAGAGAAGGGCCACAGTGTGGTGATTGGGTGTAATGATTAAGAAGGTGTGTGGATAAGGTTTCCTTGTTTTTGAAAATCCTGACATCATTTGACCAAAAGGCATGCATCATTATCCATGGTGGGCCAATAGTACCTAACACGTAGGATTTTCTTGGCTAGATCCATACTATTTGTGTGCACTCCGCAGATACTAGAGTGGACTTCAATTAGAACACTATAGAACTCCTCTTGATTAAGAGATAGGAGTAGGGTTCCATTGTAAACTCATCTATATAGAGTGTCTTTTAAAATTGTGTAGCAGGAGGCACATTGTACTAAAGCACTTCTATGACTAGTACTCATGTTGGTAGGGAATGGTTTATCGTGGATGAAAGTGTAAATATCATAGTATCGAGGGTTGTTAGGATCCACGATTTTGCATACCATAGTATTTTCAGGTAGATTATAAACAAGTGTTAGGATTTTTTCTATGATAAAGTGTGTCTTGGGTTGATTGGACGTAATTTCTAATAGAGATGTGATAGTTTCCATATCATCTACGTATTTATTTCGAATTCTAGGGATTTGGTCAAAACTAATCAATTTAAAATAGCTTCGGAGGCTTTCTACCATGAGTTTATATGGAATAAGATTTTCATCCTTGACTTGTTATTCATCAGAAAATTATTTAAATATAAGTAACGAGTCGCCAAATATGACCAGATCTTTAAGGTTCCACGATATGGAAATTTTTAATCCAACAATGCGAGCTTTATAATCTGTGATATTATTAGTACACAGGAATGCTAATCGAAATGATTTGGGGATAACATGTTCGTAAGGTGTGATAAGAAAAATACCGGATCTTGATCCATGAAGGTTACAAGATCCATTAAAGAATAAAATCCAAGATGGCTTTATATATATGTATAAGAGATATTTGTGAGGAAATGTAAAATGGAGCGGTTTTGTTCAAGGTAGAGGTGCCTTAACAAGTTGATATGTGAGGGATTATCCTTTAATTTCTATTTGTAGAATGAATTTAATGTCAAATTCACTAAGTAGGATGACCCAATTGGACATTCCCATGGGAATGGGTCGAGATAGGAGATACTTGAGAGGATCAAGCTTAGTGATAAGTTTGGTTGTATGATTGAGCAAGTAATGACATAGTTTATGGAATGTGAAAGTGACTTCTAAACATACTTTCTTGATTTGGTAATACCATACCTCATGCTCAATGAGTGTTTGACTAAGATAGTAAACTTCCTACTCTTTTTCTTGATTGTTATGTTGTGCTAGTAAAGATCCTATGGCATATTCGGTAGCAGATGTATAAATAAGCATGGGTTTATCCATGATTGGTGGCATAAAAATAGGTGGGCTAGAGAGGTATTCTTTTAGTTTGGCAAAGGAGTCTTGGCAATCTTGATTTTTATTGGAATTGTGCCTCTTTCTTAAATAATCAATTAAAAAGATGCCATTTATTGGCTAATTGTGAAATGAAACATCGAATGGATTTTATATTTCCTTGAAGACTGCATAGTTGTTTGAGATTATGGGGAGGAGGCATTTCCATGATAGATTTGACATTTGTGGGATCAACTTATATACCTCTCTAGGAGACGGTGAATCCTAATAACTTTCCACAAGTCACACCAAATACACATTTCTTTGGATTAAGTTGGACCTCATACTCACACAAACTTTCAAATATGAATTTCAACACACATGGATAACATACCAGTGTTTTGAATTTGGCTAGTATATCGTCGACACAGTCTTCCATGATTTCATGTAATATATCATGAAAGATAACTGTCATGGCTCGTTAATATATGACGCCTACATTTTTTAGCCCAAAAGGCACGACCTTATAAAATAATGTGCCCCATGGTGTGGTAAATGCTATTTTGTGTTGATTTTCTTCAGCTATGCATATTTGGTTATAGCCAAAAAATCCATCCGCTAGGGAGAGAATTTCATGGCATGTCATAGAGTTGATGATCATGTCTACGTTGGGTAGAGGAAAGTCATCTTTTATACAAGATTTTTTGATGTCACCAAAATCTATGCATACCCTAACACTAGGAAATTTCTTGGCTACATGCACTATGTTTGATATCCATTCATAGTAGTCGACCAGTCTTATAAAATCCACCTCTAATAGTTTTTGGAGTTCAGATTTTACAATCAATGTTACCTTTCGATGCATTTTTTGTAATTTATATTTTGCAGGATTTATGTTTGGATGTACTACGAGGTGATGTATTACAAGATATGGGTCTAAGTTTGACATATCTTTTTAGGTCCATGTGAAAATGTCCTGAAATTTGATGAGAAATGCCATGAACTCTATGCATTCTTGGTCAGACAGACTGATGCCAAGTTCTAAAATATTTGGGTGTTCAGGTGTACCGATGTTAATATCTTTGATTTCCTCAACAAACATTTTGGATGTATATTTTTATGAAAAAAATGCTATTGGTTGATGTAAGTCATTGATTTCGGGTGTTTCAGATGAGTTAGTATTGGGGGAAGTGCATGGTCTTTGTTTGTGATTTTGGGTCTTTTTAATTATATGCTTTTGGGATGGTGTGGTGACGAATTTTTTATCATGGGAAATTTTATTCTTCCGCTTCTTATTTAAGGTTTCACAAGGCGGAGGATTGGAATATTCTAATTATTTGCCAAAGTAGGTAAATTCATCAAGGTTAATATCAAATCCTGTTTTTATGATCAGAGAGGAGAATTTGATCATGAGTTCTAAGGAAATATTCAATGGCCTCATCATTTTGAAACATTTCCATGGCCACATGATGTAATTTATCGTGATAAATGAGAGTTGGTTGAAGAATCTTAAAATCAATGAAATTAACAGACGTGTGTTCAAAGAGGAGATTGGTTTTTGTAAGGTTTTCAAAGAGACTATGTGTAGAACCAGTGTCATTATTAGAATTGGTATCATCATTGGTATTTGAGACTAATACAAGAGCTACATTAAATGTTTTGAAACCAAGGCCATGTTTATCGAGATTTTTAATATAAGTGATTGGATCTAAGTGACCTTGTTCATTTTTACCGAGTCCTTAACCTTTCCATTGCATGTTTTTCATTATTCAACGAGATTTGGTGAATTGAGGGGACTCATAAACTAAGATCATGAGAAACTTGGAATATGTTCTTTATCAAGATAACCAAACTTATACCAAACTGACTGACCCATGTTATAAGTAGGATGGGTTTTGATGTGAGAAGCATTGGGTTTTTCATAATTTTGTGGGAATTTACTAATGTAAAAAGAATTCTCGATATTTTGGAATTGGTACTGACCACAACCTTTATCAATGATTTTTAATGTATGCGTTGACGAATTGGTAGGTAACTTGCATGACGTAAAAGGAAGTTTAGTGGTTTTGAAAGATGGAGAGAAGGGGTTATAAGAAGAGGAGGGAGGCTTGGATCAAGAAGCTTGATTAACAAAAGGAAATGGAATTTTAGAAGAGGTATTATTAGATGAGGAAGATTTATTAGGCAAATAAGATGATTGGTTAGAGGAAGAGGAGGGTTTTTAGATGAAGATGGTTGATTAATAGAAGAGGATTGATTGGGTGACTATGGTTGACTAGCAGGTTATGGTTTTGGAATGTTTTTGGGAAGCGTATTTGGATCGATACATGTAGTGGAGTGTATTTCTCCACTAATGGATAATAGTTAACATTTCTATACCATCCTTCAAGGAGTTCACAATACTCTAAGGGATGGGTGTCAACACACAATGTAAATTCCTTGTCCAAGTAGGGGAATTTAATACACTGGTGGTATGTAGATGGGATGAACTTCATGACATGAATCCATGGTCGACTAAGGAGAATATTACATGTGGAAATTCTACATCTACCACATGACATAGGGTGTCTAAGGTGACTGGTCCAACTATGAGTGACAATGTGATTGTGATTGTGATTGTGATTGTGGACTATCTTTCATTATTATCATATCCACGAATGGTTATGATATCATTTTGTAAGTATTCTTTGGTATAACCTAGAAATCGTAGTAGTTTCATGGAGAAAATATTCAATGTTGCTTAATTATTGACTAGTACATGCTTAATCTTGTGATTGGTGATAAAATATTGTACATATAAGGACCAATTGTTAACAAGGTTGAGGTTAAGAAGGTTAGTGGGACCGAATGATAAGATAGGATTAGGAGTTGAAATATTTGCAATTATATCTTGAAATTTCCATGAGTTGATGTCATGTGGGACATGGGATTCATTCAATTCTGGTGTAAGAATATAATGTAATGTGGGAGAATATTTTAGTTATTCCATGATAGAAATCTGTGCTGCATTCTTTTCCAACTGCTTGACAATATTGAATGAAGATGTAGGCTAGGAAGTGGAAGTGGTTGTGGAATTAGATGTTGGATGAGGAGGTGGTATGGGATAAGAAGTAGAAGATTGTTATGTGGTAGGGACCCAAAATTTCTTCTATCTAGTTATTACCATGTAGTTGACTTTAAATTTATCGTAGCAATTAGGTCCTTATCATAATTTTAGTTGAGATTACTGATTCATAATCAATATTGTTTGATGATTGGCCCTTGTCCTTTGAATTGTCATCGTGTTTAGGGAAGGGTTTTTTGAAAAAAATTAGTTTTTCATTAGGGGCTTTAGAATCAAAGGTATTTTTAATCTCTATATCTACCCGTTCAATTAATTCTTATACAGAATGACAGAGTTACATGCATTGATCTGTATGATGACACTTGATGTGATGGTATTCACAATATTCATTGTCTCTATACCAGTTTGGCTTAGGATACCATTTTTCAAAGGGTTTTATGATGGGATATGTGATCATATTAGCACTTACCAAGTGGCGGAAGATGCTATATAAAATTTATCCAAGTGGAGTGAACTGTCTTTGCCATAATTCCCAAGGAGAAACCTCCTTACTAGGAATAATGATTGGTTGTTTTTTGGGTTTATCAATTTTGGGGTTGACTATTTTGGATATTTCAAACGTACCGAGAATTGGTAATGCCATCATTGACTACATTTCTATTTTGACTGAATAATTTATATTTGTCTTGATTTTGAGGGGATTTATGAGGGGGTTGGTCCCTAAAGGGTGTTTTAAGTAAGACCTTAGAAATAAGGGTTTTCTCAATTTGTGTTGTTTTTAAATAAATTCTTTAAATTGGTTAAATAATGCATATGCCTATGAGATGATAATCCACGTTGAGGTTTGGGATGAAGATGTCAACCAATTTTCTTTTTGGTATGCAGCAAGGGAATCTACTTGTAATCCTCACCAACATTGTAAAAAGGATGGGAAGTTTTTTGGCCTTTGCTTGGTATTAAAAATTTCGAGTGTGGTCACCTCAGAGTCTAAGTTAAAGGAGAAATGTTTAAAAAATTTCTTCGATAAATCTGTGAAATTCGTGATGGAACCTTTTGGAAGATGGAGGAACTAGTCTAAAGCCCATCCTCCTAAGATCTTAGGGAAATAAACACAAAATATATACATTGTGGTAAGCTACTTCTTGAAATTACATGAAGAATTATTTTACATGTTTGCGTGAGTCAGCTTTTCCTTTGTATTTGTCAAATTTGGGAGTTTCAAAGGAAAACGGGAATGGTAATCATAACATTTATTTTTCGAATGGGTAGGGGTAGAGTTTTTAAAAATTGAATTGTTTTGACTGTTTTTGTATCCCCTAAATAGTTTCTTTCACACTTTTCCATTCTTGTATGAATGGAGAGTCATGTGGCAGAGTATCGAGGACTTCAATAGTAGGTTTCTCTAGATTGTGATCACATGGATTTTCAATTATAGAAGTTACTTTCGCGAGTTGTTTTGTCAACTCTTGGATTTTTTTGTATAATTATTCATTTGAAGTGTTATTTGGGTCATTTGGTGTTTCTTTTTGGTGATTTGATTCACCATTTTCTATGCGTTTGGTTAATTTTTCTGTCTCAAAATTAGGAGGTAGCTTTGCTTCCATGGCTAGGATGCGAAGTAGGTACTCATTTTTGTTTTGTTCTAATAGTTTATCTACTTGCTCATGTTTTTATTGACTAAGTTTGGGTTGTGTAACCTATTCATCATCATTCTCATGATCCAAGTGACTAGTTAGAGGGTCTCTTTGATGGTGTGTGACTACTATGACTAGATAGGTATGTGTATGATTAAGCTTAAAAGAAGCTAGGAAGTTTGGGAAAATGTGATTTAGTGTAAGCTAGCACAAGTTTGTTTTAGATTTGGGTTGGAAAAGATATTAAGTTTTGATGGAAACAGTAAACTCAAACAAGCTAACTCAATACGGTTGTGATATAGTTCCAAACAAGCTATGAGGGGCTTCACGTCAGATATAGTTTAATTAAACTTGACAGTTGATGACATACAAAGTGAGATCAAACAAGTCACTCGATCTAAGTTAGATATAGCTCAAACAAGCTATGAGGGATTCATTTTTGGTGTAGCTTAAATAAGCTATATAATTGATGACATATGGAGTGAGATAAAACAAGTCACTCGGTGAAAGTTGGATATAGCTCAAAATAAGCTGAGGGATTTGTTTGTGGAGGGAGCTTAAGTAAGCTCACTAATTGATGACATAAAAAGTGATCTCAAACAAGTCACTTGATATAGGTTTGATATAGCTTAAAATAAGCTATTATGACTTTGTTTCTTAGATAATGAGTTGACATCAATGTAAGGTTTTTCATTGTCCTATTGATTCAATCATTTGTTCAATATTGAGGTGGTTTTGAAATGTTTTGTGGAACACACTAGGATTTGAAATATACAACAAACAAATTTGTATCATCTGATTTTAATGATAAACTAAATTGTTTACAAGTAATAAAAAACCATGGCATCCTAAACCAAATTTGGCTCAAAAGGTAGATGCATAAGGATTAATCATTGTTTTATAGATCATGCAACATGTAGTATGCTGTGAAATGGGTAGATGCAAGAACTTATCACTTCCTATAGACGAGTCTTCCGATATAGCCTATTCCTGATATACCCAAATTTGTATGAGGAAAACATTGGTATGGGGAACCCTTAGGATACTGGAAGAAACTCACTATTTCTTACTAACCTACTTTGGAGTGAATCACCATGTCCAAGGCAATATTTGTGAAAAGGTGGAAGGTGATGGGGGAATGAAAGTGTGTATGTTTTCCTTATTAATCCTCAAATATTTATGGGGACGACACCCAAACTTCGTTGTTACAACTATTTTAGGTGTTACTTGTAGTAGTCTCAATCACGACAACATTACTTATAAGCTAGGACTAGAGGCGAGGTATATACCGAACACTGTCTTGAGACTAGATCTTAATGTGAAATGTAAATGAAAATTTTGGTGGTGTGTGGTAATGAAGTCCACATCACCGGTGTAGTGTAGGTGGTGATGAAATCCACTTCCACTATGTGCAAATACAAATGATGATTGGTGGTTAATAGAAATTTTTTATTCCAACTTGAAATAAAATCACTAGCAGAAAATGAAAGTGTACCTGAGTGTAATTATTTTTGTTTTTAATAGTTTCAACAATTGTTATTTGACTGAGGTAATTTTATTGGAAGGTTTTAAGAGTTTTTTTATCGGAAAAATTCCAAGTGTTGTGGTCTTGTGTAAAACAAATTAGTAGTTGTCCTGCATTATAAACATTAGAAGAAAATAAACGATCATGGCCATTTTTGATTTTCTAGATCGCTTGAAGGCGTAGGAAAAGAGAATTCATGGTTGCAATCAAAACATAAATTTTTATAAATGCAACGGAAATCTAGCAATGATCGAGCAAAGGAAACTAAATATGGAATAATGTAGTGATTTAATTAAGTTTACTGTGACAAATGAATTTGTGAATAGAAGATGTCAATTTGAGTTTTGTAATGTGTCTTTGGCCAAGGAGTTCTGCAAATAGTTGTTAGTAGTTTCCCAAGGAAAACAAAGAGAAAAAATGAAAAACAACACAATCACATTTCTAATTCTCAAGATTGCTTGTAATAAGTGTGAGAAAAGAGCATGTGTGCGAAGTTTTGTGATTAGTTTCACAAAAAGAAAAAATGACAACAACACTTTGAAAAAATGATTAAAAAGTGTTAGTTGATGTCCCAAAGTGATTACACAATGACGAAAGGGCTAAAAATCAATAAAAAGTGGACACAAACAATCAAGAGCCCTAGATTCGTAATTTGCACAATTGAAGAAATGTTAGAAAAAGTAAGTGAGAAAAAGGTCTCGATTGAGTATATGTTTGATAAAAAGTATTTGACTATAGAAGAAATTGACCGAACGGTCCTATAGTCTTGCAAGCTCAAGTAGCACCATTAGTTCAAGTGACTAAAAATATGATGAAAATAATTTAAAGGTCGTAATTGCTTTTGTTTTTGAAAAAAAAGCCTAATTAGAGAAGTAATAAAACTAATTAGGAGAATTTTCCTTTCGAAAAAGGCCTAATGAGTTTTTGATTGATTGTTTTTTGAAATGATTTTGTGTTGATTAAGAAATTTAATTACTGGATTAACCTAAATAAAGACGAAAATAATAAGAAGTTAATGGTCCTAGGTTGAATGAAAAAGAACTAACGTTAATGAATTAAACTATGTAATGAAGTGAAAATAACCTAATTAACAAACAAACTAACTAACTATTATGTGAATTAAATCAAATTAGAATTAATTAGGAAAACAAGAGTCAAACTAAATCTAGGGACAATTATCACACTTAAGGTAAGACCTAAAGAAATGAAATAAAATAACAAAACTAAGTTATTAACTATCGGTTGTCCTACTATGATAAAATAAACCTAAAGCGATAATGCAAACCCTAAATATGAAATAAAAATAACAGAGTGATTATGTGCATTGGTGGCTATAGTTAGGTGTGGAGCAATATGGGTTTGTGTTGTAGGGGCTCGATGCTTTGGGGAGAGCTTGGTGGTCTAAGCGAGGGGATGGTTTTGCAGTGGATGACTGATGTGGGATTCAAAGGGAGGGCAGGGAGGTTCGTGTTGACGTGTTGTAGGGACGGGGGTCACGGAGAAGGGATTTGAGGGGTATGTGTGATGTATGGCTGAGGGAGAGCTCAATGTTGAGGGGGAGGATGGATCTGATTGCTAGGGGGTGACTACAGAGTGGATGGATAGTTGATCTTGCAGAGCGGTGGGTAGAAGTTAGGGTGGATTGGGATTGGGGATGCTGGTTGTGTGGAGGGATGGCTCAGTGAGTGGGTCACCAATTCAGGGGTGGTGAGATAGGTGTAAGTTCAGGTTGGGTTGGGTCGAGCTATTGACATGTTGGGGTGTCAAGGGGTGGAGTAGCTTGGCAAGAAGAATGCTGAGTTGTGAGCCAAGCTAGTGGGTTGGGGTAGGTTTAGGATCTTCAAAAGTTTATTTATTTAATTTTTTTTTGTAATTTTACCCTAAGTAAAAGAAGCCCTTAAAAATAGAGGAATGTAACAAGGAAATGAAAAATAACCCCCCAAACTAATACAAACTACAACATATTAGTTGTAACTAAGTAACCCATTACACTTAGTGAAGAAAAGACTAATTTTTTTGTTCTTGTAATGCACATGTATACCTATTGGTGAGTAAATTTTTCGGGTGGACAAATATATGGATTTCTTGCCAACACTCTGGGAATTGAAGTCCCTCTGCTTAAACAGTGCAACTTTTGTATATGCATGCACAAGTAAGGTGAGTTTTATCCTAGGTTGGCCTTGCGGTTGGGGATCCAATAGGGCCACTCCACTTACCTTGCGAAAAAGTTAGCAATCTCTTGCTAGGGAGGAATTTGTCAAGAGAGTAGAGAAAGAGAAGTGACAATACGAGGTAGGGAAAAACTAATGCTGCAAGTAGGAAATCAGATGCTTACAAACACTAGTTAGAATTTTCATCACATGCATTCAAATTAAGAGGAAACAACTCTACAAGTAGTAATAAGACCAAATAGAATTTACGATCACAAAGTATCAAGAAATCCCTTAGTCAAAGAGAGATAGAAACTCCTTCTTGTATTGCTTGCTCAAACAAAACTTGTACATAGTGGAGAAATGAAGAAATTTGAAAGGAAAAATGGCTAACTCTTTTCACTCACAAGTAAGTAAAAGCTCTCTCATGAACTTACAAGAATACAACCAGCTAGAAGAATTTCAGAATTAGAATCCATGTGAATGAGGATCTCATTACAATTTATAGAATTCTGGAAGTCTCTTCACCTATCCCCCACTAACCCTTCATATGCCTTGAAACTTTTCACATTCATAGGAAAACATTAATTTCCCCTTTTATAACTTAAGGGTGACTTATTACATTGAAAATGAGAGTCATTAAGGCATTATGAAAAAGTGTAACCCCCAACGCAAAATTAGAACATTGAAAAGAGCAACCCCAACGAGAGAGAGGAGAGAGGAGAGAAGAGAGAGAGAGAGAGAGAGAGAGAGAGAGAGAGAGAGAGAGAGAGGAGAGAGAGAGAGAGAGAGAGAGAGAAACGAAGAAGAAGGAAGAATGACGCTGACGACAAAAGACTCTGCCTCTAATAAAGTCCGATTGATCCTTCCAGATGACTCGATGGAATGATCCAAATGTGATGAAACTATGAATCTCTGAACTCCTTGTACACCCTAAGAAACTCCTTCAAATCTTGGCTCAAAGACACTTACCAATGTTGAATGAATTATTTCGTACTGATGACCGCAACTTCTCACCCTGCGTATGATATACCTATGAACCCGAACAATGTAGTGAGTGTCGAAAGACTCTGTCAAGGTCTCCTTGGGATGTATCCTGAATGCCCTATGATAATTTCCCATGAGATGATCCCAAATGATGATCCCCTTATGCAACGTTGTACGATATTCTATGGATATATGTCTTGGTAGAATGATACATTTTTCTGTGACAAGTGCTAAGTACCGATGAACATACTACTGAAACTATGACTGGATCTCTCAACACTTGTTATTCTTGGGATGGAGCAAGCTTATTATTTTTAGTAAGTGTTGAAAATTCTTCCTCTATGACCTTCAACTGGTGACTACCAATTTGGATTTGTTCAACTCTCAGAATGCCCCTTTTGCGAAATTCAGCTCTCTAGAATGACTTACTATTTTTAGTGAGTTCCGAAAAGACCACTTAATATTTTTAGTAAATGTGAAAAATTGACTCTTTCAAACCTTGAATGGATGTGGAAAATTGAATTCTTTCTTCTCCATGTGTTCCCCTCGCCTTCTAGACCAGTTTCCTATTTTTAGCAGGTGCTCGTGAGACCACTTACTATTTTTAGTAAGTGTCAATTCTAGACCAAGATGACCATCTCGATGATTTTCGATCCTCCAATACCTCTTTTGTGTTCACTGCCTCCTTCATAGGTTCTTCAGTTGGTGACTTTCCTGAAATTGTAGTCCCCTATGCAGAAGACCTACTATTTTTAGAAAGTGAGCTTCCAGTGGTCGGATCACACTCGAACAAAGTTTTCTGATATGGGTTTTTGTCCTAATGTCGCCCCTCTGAAATTTTAGACTTACCCGATCACCAATTTGGTGAGATTTTAAAAATTCAAATTTTTGATCTAAGGGAGGCAACTCTGGACACGAAAACCATTAATGGAGATTGAAAGTTGCAGGTATGGTTTTCTTATCCATTTGCGATAAAAATAACATTTTTGTTGTGGGTTTTTGTTTCTTTTTCTTCTGGTGAAATTTCTCTTTGAACCGACTGTCAGTTTAACAGGAAATCAAGTTTTTGTCCTCATTAGGACCTGAAAGGAAGATTAATCTTCGCTGCAAGCAATTTCTGTAGTGGAAATAGGGGATTCATTTGTAAGTGATATTTTCATGGCCTCTGGAAGAATGAAGAACACAGCATATAAAATGTTTCTTTTTTTCATGCACCGGTTTACAAGATATGTTCTAGATCTTTGTCTCACAGCAATGGGGATTTTCAGATGGATTTCTTCATTTTTGTGACTCTTCCGATCAACCTATTCTTTGAATTTTTTTTTATTTTCATGGAGTGAAGGGTTTTATGGCAATGGTGGAGCTGGTTCAGAGCAACAATGGTGGACTAAGTGTTCTCTGCAACTTTCTTTTGGTAATGGAGAAGCAATAAGAAACAACAAGAAGCGACAAAGGAGATCAAATTTTTCAAATTTTGAAGTAGGGGTTGGGCACAATATTGTGTCCCTAATATTAATTAAGCATTACAAGAAAAAGGGGACATCAGTTTGTACATTGCACCTCAAAAGAAGTGGTGCGGAAATAAACGCTGAGAGTTTAGATTTAACTAGCTCCTGGGGGCTTGTAAATTGCACTGGAGAGGGTCGCATGTGTGACATGAGGGATTCTTGAGGCTGGGAACATTTTCATGTCCCTCGTGTCCCTTTGGTAAAGGGGAAAAAGGTGACATCAATTTTCACATCACGCCTGGTTGTGCCACTTGTCACGATCTGAGTGATTGAGGGAATGAGCTCCGACTCACTTGAGAGCTGAACTGGCGATCCGAGGGGTTCTATGTGTGACTAGAGGGTTTATTGGGGGTTGGCACATTTTTTTGTCCCTCATGTACCTTATCTTGAGGTATGAAAGGGACATAAAATTACACCAGGATCCTGGAGCTGACATGTGTCCTCGTTGAAATTTGACTAACTCCCAAACTCCTTCCTTGAGGGCAACTTAAAATGGTGATATCTTGAGCTCCTGATGGATTTTTTTGGAATTTTTTTTATAATAGATTGACTGAAAATGGAATTATTAATCCAATGGTGGGGGTTTCAAATCTTTAATTTTCCATTTAATACTTGAAAAATCTAATTTTTGATCTGGCTCCCTAGTTGTGCATGGAAAAAACTAGTTATAAACCTATTTCGCCAAAGTGTTGTGAAAAATATGATTTTACCATCTTTTAGAGGTATGGGATTTTACCTTTCCATGAATATGTTTTGTTTTTCAGATCCTAACTACACCTAGAGCTCTTGGAATGACTTCCCGAAGGTTTAGAAGCTCTTCTGGCCTTGTGCAGTGCCTAGGCCTATGAACCCTGTTTTTTATCAAACTACCCTAGCTCCTCCAAATCCTTCCTGAATCTTTCAAAATAAATTTCATGATATTACTAGACCTTCAATTAACCACTTTTTTGGATTTGGATCCTCTGTTCTGACTCCAGGGGGTTGCATTATTCTTGAGAAGGTCAGTTGTAGCCCTTCCCAACACCACCCAAAAATAGTAGTTTTCAAGAGCTCCTAAAATCACCTAAGGGGGTTGAATTGAATTTCTTGAATTCACCTGGGGGACTGATTTAACATCATCTGGGAGGGTCATTGGACTGACTAGAGTAGTCTTGGGGTGCCTCTGAAGGGTAGGACATGAAAATTTTGGCACAGGGGTATCATTGTCATGCTTGAAAATTGTCAATTTTCTTGTTGCATATTTGCATGACAACATAGTGGCTCTATCTTAGGGGTATGGAATAAACACAGTGAATACATGACATGAATAATCCCATAATATCAAATTTACAATATAATGACTAGCTCCTTATCCATTGGGCCCTGTGGAGTGATGTACAACTGATAAGAGAGAGATAACAAGAAGAACACACACACACCAAAAACTACAAAAGGAAACATGCAATAAACACGGAAAGGAAAAGACACACACAAAATAAAGGGAAACAAACCTATCAATCACTTATGGTATAAAGCGGGGGACGACCTGCTTTCACTAAAGCAATTTTTATTTTCATCAGAGGTTACACCTGAGTGAGGAAACACTGAGTGATGTTGTTCTCGCGAAGCCAGTTGATTGGTTTGAGAAAGTATCCTCCTCTCCTTAGACTGTCTTATGAAAGTCATGTGCACTTTCATTATTGTTTGTGTACTTGGTAGGAGTGAGTCTACATGGGCTTCTTAATGCTTAGGCCTTTTCGATTAGAAATTCCATTGCCTTCATTCCCTTTGAAATTAGTTTCATAGTGTCAATTACATTCTGTGCATTTATCCACATAGTTGATTCTTCATTGAGCATGTCCCATCACTGCCCCAAGGATGATTTTCATTCCAATTGCTTGAATATTCAGAGTTATTTTCTTTCCCAGATCCATGCTTATTGACCTCTTTTTTGTGAGAAACCATCACACTTATCTTTTATCTTTACTCCACTATGAGGTGCTTGAAGATTGAATGGAGGATCAAGAAGTAACCTCGTACTTGTCCTGTATAGACATGGACATGAGCTAAGAGACCAAGAATTAGCTCAGGGTCTTCCATAGTTTCTACCACATCCAGGATTTCTTGCACGGAGTTATACTTTGTTGCTTCCTACTGTTCATCTTTGTATGTCTTTAAAGAATCTTCATTTTGAAGTTCAAGGCAACTATCTGGATGGATTAATTCATTGCACTTAAACTTATTACATTCCATTACTTCTATTTCAAGGGGATCTTCACCTTCAATGAATTCAACAACCATCTATTTTAGATTTTTCATCATGGAAAGAGTTTTCTTTTTCATATGGGAAAGAAAATACCTCTATTTCTTCGTTGTATCCATCAACTATTGGCTTGAGAGAGACATCGGATTTCTCATCTTTCTTTATTTCAACATGGCCAATCCTTCACACTGATTGAGGCTTCCAAATCAGATTCAAATGCTATGTCGTGCAGATTCATGGCTTTCATCAAGGAGTTCAAGACTAAGTTCAAGGATCTTTTGTCTCTTTAGCAGGCTCTTAGGATATCTTGCACATGATTGTTCTTTCTAGGACCCTTCGTGAGATCATCAAAAGCTGGTCTTGTACCCTCCGTGGATGGCATGATTGATATCATCTTCATATCTAAATGGGAATGAGAACATCTCCTCTTCATGGATAATCATACAAACTTGGTTTCTCCATTTGTAAACCATCAAGAACCACTTGGACTCTTCTTCCTGGCTCACATCTTCCATAAAATCAGGTATATCCTCTTAAAACTAAAATTTCCTCAACGCTTCTTCAAGAATCCATACTCCTTTAGGAAGGAATGTTTGGTCAACTATCATTAAGATTGGAATATCCTCTTCTTCTTCTTCAGTCATTATGAAAAGATTCATCTTCCTGCTGGTATTGGTACAAAATATTGGATTTTAGAATTTCCTACTTTTTGCACCAGTGTATCTCATCTTCTTTTCTAGAAGAAATTTTTCCATGTCTCCCTTAATCAGAAAGGTTGCGGAAATACCAATTCATCTAGATCTTAGCCCCCAACTACTGATATAAACTCCTACTTAGCAACATTCCAAATGAATCCGGAATGTTTTCTACCAAAATCATCATTGAAACCTTCTTGTCTTGAAATTTGGTGAGGGCCACCTATGCATTTTTTAACTTCCCTACAAGTGGGACCTCTTTTGAATCCAAGGAGTAACAAGAGCCACTAGGTGGAGTCATGGTCAGATTTTGATGAGCCTTGGTGACCTTTACAAGCATTACATTTTCAGAAGGCACCATAATCTACTATGTAGTTTTTTAATACATATTCTCCAATGAGAAGGGAGACATAGAAAGGTTCAACCTTATCAGTCTTGGATGGGCTCAAAGAAATCTTGTTTTTTGATGGAGGTGTAGGTGGTTTTGGTAGTATTACTTTATAAGTAGGAGTTACAACATTGGGTGTTAAACTACCACTTCTTAATATCTTGAACAAATATGTCAGATTATTCGGGTGAGTCTGTAAATATTTGGTCTTCAGTAATATGCACCTTGGCTCTGCTCACATATTCTATGAAGTCAAAGGGAGAAGATGTGGATAATGGGGATGAAGGGACTGATTTTGGATCTAGAATATATTTGGAAGAAGGGGCAAATGTTTAGGGAACAAAGAGCATTTTGAAAGGCACACTAGGAACTTTTGAAGCACTAGATCCTACAGGAATAGATTTAGTTTTAGAACTAGAAGAAACATTGGAAGACTTACTTGGAATAACATGTGACCTCATGCTTATTATAGGATCAGGTTTCTCTAGTGCAGACTCCATACAAGGTGGGAGTGGAGATCCTCGACTGATTATTTTGTTTTGTGGAGTCACCACAGGAGGATCATCAACCTTTTTTTTCTTTTCAGTAGTGGAGGGAGGTGCTCCTTTCTCAGAATGAGAATGAGTGAATATTGCACATGAGAAACTAGGTGCATCTTCTTTGTCATCTTCATCACCTTTCGAATACTCATAGAATCTAATTTTTGTATCGTTCTCAAGTTCATCAACTTCTAGGAAATTACCACATTCACTTTCTTGTTCAAGATCTTCTTCATTTTTGTGAATCCTACAACTTGCATTTATGGGCGAGGCCTCAAAGGCAAGCCTTCAAGGTTCTCCTACAATTTGATTTATGTTGTTTCTTTGAGAAGATACTTGTTCAAAAAATTCCCTCTTCAACGATGCCATTTCATTTACTAATTTTTTCAGCAACAAATTTCTTCTCTCATCTCTAGGATATGCTGAATCCTTAACCCTTGATGGATTCTTGATTTTTCCAGAGAGGATGAGATCGTCATCAAGTTCAATGGCCATCCTTTGTGCTTATGCAATGTTCATGTAGTTGAACTCTTTGTAGGAAAAATCCTACCTCGAGTGATTGAGCATTTATGAAGAACCTCTTGATGTTATTTTTCAAACAACGTGTATCTTCTTCTGGTATCCTACAGAGCAACCAATGGTCAAAACAAGCCACGAAGTCTCTCATAGTTTCATGTTCGCTTCCTTCTTTATTTGTGCAAACTGAAAAAGGAGATCTTGAAAATACTCATTAGATTTGAATATTTCCTCAAACCTAGTTTTAATATCATTCCAACAAGTTATTGATGTGGCGGATAAGAGATAGAACCATTCTACTACTTTTTCTTGGAGAGATTCTACAAAAACTCTTACTGCAACGTCCTCATGTGCAACTCCAAGAATTTCTCAAGATGTGGTGAAGATAAAAATGTGTTCTTTAGGATCTTAGTGTGCTCGTCACCTTTGAACTTTGGAAAGTTCTTGTGGGAACCTGTTGGTAGATTTTGAAGATGTGGTTCAAGAGCGAGTGGGTCTGTGTTTCTTCCCCATGGAATAATGGGTTGAGGTCTTTCTATTTCATCTATCCATTGTCATTTCTATTTTTGCTTCAGCACTTGCTTTCTACAAATTATTCTTCCTCCGGGAACTCAATGCTCAACATCGGTTGAAAAATGGGAGAATTTGAAGGGGGGGTATCAACAGGAGTTTGGATGAGATTACCAAGTGAGCTTCTTGAAGACTCGGATGGGGAAGAGGCTTGAGAAAAATAATAAGGGTTATCTATGATTTGATTTGATAGTTTTGGAAAGCTTCAAAAGTGGAATCAACAACACCTCTTAACCTGCTCAACTTGCTATATCTTTTTTCAGCCAACTCTGAGAAAATTTTATGATGGGAATATGAAAGGAAATTGCATAATGTGAAAAGTTACGTGTAGAAATCAACAGTGTGTCTTTTAGTAATGGATTTTTTGTTAACTCAAATTTTTAATGCTTTTTGTATTTTGGATTTTTTTGACCTTGCGGCCGTATTTTGGGTGCAGATACTGCTAAATCTGCCCTACCGTGGGCACCAAAAACTATTGGCAATAAAATTTATCGAGGGAAAAATTTGTGGGTTTCTTGTCAATGCTCTGAGAATATAAGTCCCTCTACTTAAACAATGTGACTTCTGTATATGCATGCATGAGTAAGGTGAGTTTTATCTGGGTTTTCCTTGTGGCCGGGGATCCAACAAGGGCACTCCACTGACCTTGCGGAAATTCTAGCAATCTCTTGCTAGGGAGGACTTTGTCAAGAGAGCAGGAAAATGAGTGAGGATATGAGGTAGGGGAAAACTAATGTTATAAGTAGGAAATTAGATGCTTAAAAACACTAGTTCAAAGTTTCATCACATGCATTCAAATTAAGAGGAAATAAATCTACAAGTAGCAACAAGACCAAATAGAATTTATGATCTCAAAGTATCAAGAAATTACTTAGTCAAAGAAAGCTAGAAACTCCTTATATTGATTGCTCAAACAAAACTTGTACATAGTGGAGAAATGATGGCTTATCTCTTTTCACTCATAAGTAAGTAATATCTCTCTCATGAACTTACAAGAATACAACCAGCTAGAAGAATTTCAGAATTAAAATCCCTGTGAATGAGGAGCTCATTACAATTTATAGAATTCTTGAAGTCTCTTTTCCTATCCCCTATTGACCCTTCATATGCCTTGAAAATTTTCACATTCCTAGGAAAAAATTAAGTCCTCTTTTATAAATTAAGGGGTGACTCATTACATTGAAAATAGAGTCATTTTTAATTACTTAAGGCATTATGATAAATTGCAACCCCCAATGCAATAATTAGAACATTGAGAAGAGAGAAATTTGGGGGGGAAGAGAAAAGAGAGAGAGAGAGAGAGAGAGCAAAAAGAAGAAGAAGGAAGATATGATGTCTTGACAATGAAAGACTTTGCCTCCAATAAAGTCTGTTGATCCTTCCAGATGACTAGATGGAATGCTCCAAATGTAGATGAAACTCTGAATCTATGAACTCTTTGCACCTTAAGAAACTCCCTTTATCTTAGGCTCACGGACGTTTTCCAAGTTGAATGAATAGTTTTTACCAATGACCACAACTTCCACCATGTGTATGATATACCTGTGACCCAAACTATGAAGTAAGTGTCAGAAAACACTGTTAGGGTCTCCTGAGATGAGTTCTAAAAGATCCATGAGAGAGGCCAAAGATGCTTCTTGTGAAAATGTTACGACCCATGGGCATTGAATCTTGATGAAGGTAATATTCAATGCTCATTCTAAAAGCTTGAATCCTTCCATATCTTGACACTTACTATACCTGGGAAGTACAGTTATTTTCAGAAAGTGTCGAAATGTTTCCTCTTTGGTCCCCAAATGGTGATGCTAACTTGGATGTTCAACTCTTGGTACACTCCTTTTGTGAAATTCACTCTCTAGAATGACTAACTATTTTTAGTAAGTGCCTACGAGACCATTTACTATTTATAGTAAGTTTGAAAATTTAACTCTCTTGAACCTTGACTGGATATGAAAACTTGAATTCCTTCTTCTCCTTGTGTTCCCCTCGCCTTTTGGACCAATTTGTTATTTTTAGCAGGTTCTCATGAGACCACTTACTATTTTCAGTAAGTGTTAATTTTGGACCGAGATGACCATTTCGATGAATTTTTGACTGTAATACCCCTTATGTGTTCACCGCATCCTTCGTAGTTTCTTCAGTTAGTGAATTTCCTGAAATAATAGTCCCATGTGTAGAAGACATGCTATTTTTAGAAAGTGAGCTTCTAGTGGTTAGATCATGGCAGATATAAGTTTTCTGATATGGTTTTTTCCCCAATATCACTCCTCTAAAATCTTAGGCTTACCTGATCTCACGAACCTGATCACCGCTTCGTGAGATTTTAAAATTTTAAAATTTTGACCTGGTGACAACTTTGGACACCACAACTATTAACAGAGCTTGAAAGTTAAAGGCCTGGTTTTATCCTCCTTTCGTGAAAAAATCATATTTTTGTTGTGGGTTTTTGTTTCTTGTTCCACCAGTGAAATTTCTCTTTGAACCAACTGTTGGTTTGACAAGAAATATAGTTTTTGTCTTTGTTGAGCCTATAGGGAGATTTATTTTATGCGAGTAATTTGTACTAAAAATAGGGGATTTTTATGAGGGTTTTATGGCCTCTAGAAAATAATAATGCAGCAAAAAATGGCTCTTTGTTTCATGTACTGGTTTGTAAGATATCTTCAAATCTTTGTCTGACAACAATGGGGGTTTTTAGATGGATTTCTTCATTTTTCTCCTTCATTCTTCATTTCTCTGACTCTTTCGATCAACCTATTTTTGGAAACTATGTATTTTCATGGAGTAGAGGGTTTTATGGCCATGATAGATCTTGTTTGGAGAAACAATGGTGGACTGAGTGTTCTCTGCAACTTTCTTCTGGTAATAGAGAAGCAATAAGAAGCAATAAGAAATGTCAAAAGAGATAGAAATTTTTGAATTTTAAAGTTTGGGTTGGGAAAAAATTTTGTGTGCTTGATGCTCCTTAAGAATTCAGGGACAAACGGGACATCATTTTTCACATAGCGCCTTAACGTGAAACTTGGCGGCAATCCGATGGCTAAATGTTTAGCTCTAACTAGTTCCTAGGGGCTTGACAATTTCATTAGAGAGGGTCACATGTGTGACCTGAATGCTTCTTAGGGATGGGAATATTTTCATGTCCCTCATGTCCCTTTGGAGAAGGGGATAAAGGGGACATCAATTTTCACATCATGCCTGATTGTGCCACTTGTCGCAATATGAGTGATTGAGGGAATGAGCTCTGACAAACACCTAAGAGCTGAACTGGTGATCCGAGAGGTTTTTAGTGTGATAGAGGGATTATTGGGGTTGGGAAATTTTTTGTGTCCCTCATGTACCTTATCTTGAGGGATGAAATTGACATCAAATTGCACTAGGCTCCTAAAGCTTATACGTGTCCTCACTGAAATTTGACTAACTCCCGAACTCCTTCCTTGAGGGCAACTTGAAACAACGATATCTTCAACTCCCGATGGAATTTTTTGGAAATTTTTTATATGAAAATGAACTTATGAATCCAATGGTGAGGGTATCATATCTTTATTCCTCCATTTAATCCCTAAAAAATATGAGTTTTGATCTGGATCCCTAGTTGTGCATGGAAAAAACTAGTTATAAACCTATTGTGCCAAAGTGTTGTGAAAACTATGATTTATCATCTTGTAGATCTTGGAATTAAATTTCTGATGATGTATTGCTTTTATTATAACTCTATTCATATCTCTCAAAATCACTTTCCGAATCTCAACATATCTTTTCACCCTGTGCACTACCTCCTGTGAACCCTACTTTTGGTGAAACTGTCCCAAATCCTACAAATATTTCCTAAATCTTCAAAAAAAATTCCATGATGTCTTTATACCTTTAATTCATCTCTTTTGGATTAGGCTCTTTCACTCCGCTCTAGGGCGTTGCGTCTGCCCTGGGGAGGCCAATGGTAACCCTTCCCAATACTGCCCAAAGATGGCATTGTTCAAGAACTCCTAAAATCACCTAAGGGGGGTGATTTGACTTTAATAATTCACCTAGGGGACTAATTTAACATTAGATGGGAGGTCATTGGACTTACTAGGTAGACCTAGGGTGCCTCAGAAGGGTAAAACTTGAAATTTTGACACAGGGGCATCGTTGTCATGCTTGAAAATGGCTAATTTTCCTGTTGCACATTTGCATGACAACAATACCATTGATATAAAATAGACTTATACCCCTATAAACAATTGTTAGAATATAATTGAAATACTCCAAAAAATGTCAAAATAATCAACAAATATTAATAAAATCATTTTTAAATTTTTTTTAGATATTATTAGGATACTTGCATGATTATAAAAATTAAAACAAAAAAACATAAATTTGTTATAAGTCGTTAGTAGTTGATTCTTGTTTTGGGTGCTCTCGATACTTGTACGAGATAGAAAAAAGTGAAAAAAAGGAACCAACTAGATGGAAATGTGAGACAAAACAAAATATGTATGCAAACATTAATGAGTGTTAAAAAATTACACAAAAAGATTACTAAGATGTGAAAAAAATGGAATGACAGATAAATGGATCTTATCAAAAAGGTTCACGACGGGGTAGGCAACACATCCATTGTTACTATAACATGCTTAGACACCATAAGATACCACTAAGAAAAATAACTTGCCACACTGTAAAAGTTACCTAGAGGATGCCATAATGTACAAAAAATGAAATGATAATAGAAGTTACCGGTAAGCACAAAATAGATAAGATGACTAGTCATGAAACCAAAGGTAACAGAGCATGGATAAGTCCCACCAAGTCTACCAAGATGCGAGCTCTAAAAATCACCAATAATAAAAAATTAATGAAACTAAACTCTACCTCTTTTCGTGTGTATCCTTTGTAAGCCTCAAAATGGGCAATGAATTGGATGGTCTTAGATTGCTTGAAGTGTAGGTGATTTATCCAACATGAGAAAGAAATTTGCTGAGATGAAAATCAATTCAAAAAATTTACACCAAGGGATGTGGGGATGGGGAAGTAGGATCATGCCGACATTAGAAATAGATTGTTGAGCAGATGAAGTATGACACCAAGGATAAGGTGCACAAAATATTTGCATGGGGTAACAAGACAAGTTTGAAGGCACATAAGGATAGGGAAGGAATTGTGCGTGAAATGTAGAATGAATCTGGACTTAGCCATTTTCATGGTTACGGGCTATTTTTGGAGATAGCGTGTGGGGCACACAACCAGATGGAAACTTGTGCGGTACACAAATGCTATTTTTGGAAGAGCGTATACTAAGCGCTTTGCATGAGTTTGAGTTAATAATAGGATTACCACTACTAGTTAACTAGAAGAGATCTATTATTAGCGCACTTACATGTGTGTCTATTATTGTAAAGGCGCATGGCTATTTTCAGCATGTGACCTATTTTGGGAATTATGTAAGTGGTGAAGGGAAAGTCCCCACCCTTATAAATATGTAGTAATCTATGTAGATTAGAGAGAGTGCTATGTATGAGCTAATATGGAGTTATGCTTCCAGATCTGATGCGCGCATGAACTTATGATACTAATTATTGTAAGAATCTTTTGTGTTTTTGTGTTTTAATATAATGGAGTGTATTGGGTGAATAATGGTGTTAAACATGACTAAAACTAGTTCTTACATGGTTAACTTCATATATCTATTGCTTAATTCATTATTCTTTAAGATCTAGATCTAGAATATGCTTTGTGGAAATTTTATATTGTTTATGGATCTAAATGCATTAACTCTTCATCATGTTCACATCCTACACAAGAAAACTCTAAGGAGGGGCCTGGTACCTTTGCATGCTTCAGGTGAGTGCTCAGTCTAGGCTGAGTGATGTGCCAGCACACCTGGGTTATTCTTGGTAAATTCTAGGCTGCATCATTGGTTCCATTTCCGGGACCTCTTTTTCAGTTGTTTTTAGGATGGTTCACGATGAAGACATATCAGTTGACCCTAGCAAGTGTTGAGGAGTGGATAAAATATCTAGAAGAAGAGTACACATGGAGGTTCAACACTGGATCTGAGTTTAATGCAAGTGCATGGGTGGAGCAAAATATGTATGACAATTTGTATGAGAGCTTCTTTGTTATTTTTATAGTATAACTGTACAAGTGGCTGGTTGCTTATGCGTCTAAAAGGAATTGGAGGTATCACACACTTGTCTGGATGCAGGAAGAATTTCAGGCCCTTTATGATGCTGATCTGATTTAGACACATGTTGTGGATACTTGGTTCCATGGTGTTCTGAACAACTATATTATGGAGTACTCAATTTCCACTTATTCTTTCCCAGAGGTAGCAGAATTCCATTTTTATGTTATCCCAGGGGAACTTACTTGCAAGGCATTCCACTGGTGATCAAAATCTTGATGGTGACCCTAAACTTGGAAAGAAAACCGATGGCTAACTAAACCCCACCACACGTGGGGGCAGGAGTAGGTTTGGTGAAAGATGGCGGACCTAGTGGCAGAGAGGTAAAGAGAAGAAAGGTAGCTTAAGTGCAATGAGGTGCATGTGAGAGGGAGATAGAGAGAAGCAATGTGACATTACAAGAGAAGATGGCATTGAGGAGAGAGATGGCTCATGAAGGATTTGGAGCTCATGCAGAAGGCATGGAGCCAGAGCATCAGGAACTCCCCCATTTGGGAAAGCATGAAAGGGAACCCTCTTTAGCCTCACATGGAAGTGTGCCAGTAGAGATGACCTGGGCCACAGGTGTGCATCTGAATCTACCTGGAAACCTAGCCCTTATGCTTGGTTTTCCAGTACTTAGTACATCCAATAGTCAGTAAGCTAATTTGGGAAGTAGGGAAGCAGGAGTAAGTCACATAGCAAGTACATCGATGGCAGGGAAAACATATTCATTGTTGTTTGGAGGTACCTTTTTAGGTGCATCATCTGCATAGAATTCGAGTGCACAGAATTTGGGACTCACTTCTAGGAGTAGTACCACCACATAGACTATAGGAGTTCAATACAGTACTATTATTAGGACACAAGGAAGTACATCTTCTGGTCCACTTTTGGCTTCGAGTGGAGGATCAGGGGATGTAAGTGGCTCTAGTTCTGGTGGATCTAGTGGTTCTAGAGGGAGAGGCAACACATGGGGTTCTGGATCAGGTGGGCAGGGTCCACACTAACCCTAAAATATTTACATGGAGATGTCTCTTCATCTTCCAGAGTATAGGGGCATAGAAGATGTTGTTGAACACGTGCACATGTGTGAGATATTGTGGCACGCAAAAGGGATCATGGCTTCTAAGCACAAGGAAAGTCAATTTGCAACTACATTGCAGGGACGTGCACATAGTTGGTACAGGAAGTTTGACCCTGATCAAACTTGCATAGATTATGTAGCATTCAAAGATGCATTCCTTAAAGAGTTCTATATCCCTAAATTTGAGTAGAAGAGTATAAGCGCACTCAAGGATATTAAACAAGGTACTACTGAAAGTGTCTGGGAGTATGATGCCCATTTCAAAACACTTTTATCTAAGATTTCTTATGATATTCACGCAAGCCAACATGCACAATGGTTTGTTAGAGGTCTGATCACACCTTTTAGAAGGACTTTGTCACATAAGACATACACTGATCCATGTGAAGCCCTTGGCATAACTTTACACGCTGAGGCAGTCAAGAGTATAGACACTGGAGTTAGCCCATTCTTGGAAGCACAAATTGCAGCAATGGAAAAATATTTGGAGAAACTATCGGTGAATTCGACACATGAGACACACACTGGGATTTGGTGTATAGACTGTGAAGTGGAGGGGCACACCAAAGATAGTTTTCCCCATAGAATAGTACGTTCATTATTGCTAGACTGTGAGATATGTCACCTAAACCATGATTCTAACCACTTCCCATTATTACAACACTCGATAAGAAAGAATGTATCCTGTTATTGTAATATTTTCCAGTCCATGACTCACGATACAAAGGACTGCAGGTTGATTGGTCAGATCCATGATGCAATAGATATTGGTGTGTGACAGACAAGAGTATCAACTCTAAAGGTAAGAATGAGCACTAGGATCAGGATCACAATCAAGTGCATTATGATCAAAATGAGGGGAATTTTGAAGGAGGTCATGGCAGGGGGTGTAGATACCATGGTGGATTTGGAGGTCGAGGCCGTGGTGGTGGACGAGGTGAGTTTCCTCATGGAACATGCTTTACATGTGGATCACCTAACCACTACAGGCACAAATGTCCCCAGAATATTACATGTTCTTTCTGTGGAAAGAATCATAGCTATGAGGAATTCCCAAACTTATATGAGCATCTTAGTAAGCAACATAAACAAGAGAACAAAGGTGCAGGGATGGTTAGGATACACCACATTGTGGAAAATCAGTGGATGCCAAATTTGGAACAGGAACCTAAGGTACATCTTGTAAAGATCACTACCCGCGCTGAAGTTGTGCGTGCTGGAGAGGCGTTAGCACAAAAGCCCAATATCACTAAAGAGGGGGTTTTACATGCCTGGTACCCAGATCCTGACCATCAGAAGGATGTTTATCAAGAGACCATGGAGGTACTTAGAAATCTTCAAGTGTAAATACAATTTTTAAAGGAGAAATCACGAAAGATGGAACTAACGAAGGAGGCAGAGACGGTCCAGTCAGATATTGATGACTTGAAGGAGGTATGTAGAATGTTGTGCCAGGAGAATATTATTCTATTGTTAGGGAATTGGCTGAAGGGAAACACTCCATGTGTATGTACTAAGAATGGACGTCAGAGATCCTGCATGCAAATCTTCCCCCCATAGCTTAGACTATGACAAGGAAATCACTCTGAATGTTGTTGTCGATGGATGGCTCTTGAGTAATATATTGATTGACACAGGTGTGGAAGTAAATGTGCTTACTTTAGATGCATGGGTACAGATGGGGAGACCTACATTGCAGCCATATTCTAATGTATTATTTATGGCTAATCAAACTAAGGCCACTCCTATTGGAGTTTTAAAAGATGCATCCATTACTATACAGGGGCCAAGTTCACTAGGGATTTTGAGGTTTTAGCACTTGCAGAAGTAGACAGTTTCCTAGCTCTCTGCTTGGATGCCCTTGGTGTTACGCAAATAATGTTGATCTTCAGTTCAACAAGGGATATATCAGTTTTGAGAACAAGGAGGAAAGATTTATTATCCCTTTAACAGATGGAAAATTTGTGCCCTATGTTGAGCCTTTGAGTGAGGAAGATCTGAATAGGATTTATGTATGCACCATTTGGGACCCAGAAGTGCTCGAGCCATCTAAAGAAGGAATCCTTCAGTGGGAAGATGCACAATCTATTAGTGATACTACAAGTATTGCTTGTGATAATTGGGCTCATGGTACTTATGAGATGATTGGGCATGAAGTAAGGAGCACATTTACATGGAAAATAAAACCTTGTTGCATCAGGAGAATAGGTAATAGCTATGAACCTTGGTACACTAGGGAAGGAGACCCTACAGTATTCTTGCACACCACAGAGGAACAATGGATAGACCAGTTGGAAAGAAGAAGTATGCTAGCATATACCCTGCATGGGACAACAAAACACTGGTGGGTGGTTCACAGGGATAATCTTGTAGAATGGAATGAAGTCAGGATTTCTCTTACAACTCAATTTTCTAGGAGCAATGCACCAACTCAAATCGACACATATCATGGTAATCAACTTGTTCAGCACCACATTCAGCAGTGTGAGAGGCTCTGGATAGAGGGGTAGGAAGCTTTACCACCTTCACTATGGGTGCACAAACTTTATTCCACTTTACAAGGTTGCACACGTGCTTGGTATGTATATGCAGAGCTACATAGAGAAACTGGAAATTGGCAGGATTTGATTATAGGTATGGTCCAAATTTTGACTACTTCTCTACTAAACCTCTAGTAGAAGAGGCATTAAGGGTTATAAAGAGGTTAACTATGGGAGACAGTGCAAAGGTGGAAGAACTCATTCAGGATTTATTTGATGGAAACAACTCAGGAGCATGTTTTGCTGAAGGAACAGAGACAAATGCCACACTACTTAAGCACTTGCTTTGAGAAAGAAAAAGGGAAGATGGTCTACATAGTGGATGATGAAGAAGTAGAAGAACTAGATATAGATCATTCAACAGGTGTGCATGAGGTCTTGGATAGTGCAGATAACAACACATGTGCCTATCATGAACCTATGAGGACCAAGAAAGTGAATATTGGTATGGATGTTGAACCTAAAGAGGCAATAATTGGAGATTATTGGTCTGAATCTGAAGTAGCAAAAATAGTGGAGTTGCTCCATGATTTTCAGGATTTATTTCCTAGGGGATACCATGAATTGAAAGGAGTGCATGAATCATTAGGAGAAATGAAGATAAATCTTAAGGAAGGTGTGCACCCAGTCAAGAAGAGACCTTACAGGATGAACCCAAACCTGTGTGTCAAAGTCAAGGAAGAAATTGAAAAAATGTTGAACTCTGGCATCATTAAGCCCTAGACAAATCAAAATGGGTTAGCCCAATGGTGATCAGTATAAAGAAAGATGGTCAGATTAGGATCTATGTGGACTACAGGGAGATGAATGTTGCATGTGTGATTGATCCCTTTCCTACACCTTTCATAGAGGATATATTAGAAGGCATTGCAGGGCGCAAGATCTATTCTTTTACAGATGGATTCTCTGGGTATCATCAGGTCTAGATTGCACTGGAGGATCAAGAAAAAACAAATTTCACCACTGAATGGGGAGTTTTTCATATACTGTGATGCCCTTTGGTCTGAAAAATGTGCCTGTTGTATTTTTGTGAATAGTTGTTCAAGCATTCCAGGATTTTATTCATCTTTTCTTGCAAGTTTACTTGGATGATTGGATGGTGTATGGGCTTGTTAAGGATCATTGTGAAAATTTGTGCTTAATGTTTGAAATATGTAGATAGTTAAGCATCTCTTTGAACATCAAAAAGTGTGTGTTTGCTACACCTTTTGGCACTCTGTTAGGGCATATTATCTGCAAGGAAGGTTTGTTGGTAGATCCAGCTAAGGTTGTAGTTATTGTCAGCCTGAAAGAACCTACCAGTCAGAGTGATATGCGTGGATTTATGGGTCACACTGGGTATTATAGAAAATTTATCAAAGGATATGCTAAGGTTGCCACACCATTGGAGGAGTTACTAGAAGGAAAAGAGACATTTTATTGGGAAGAAACGTAGTAGTGCACATTTGAGGTACTAAAGGAGAGACTTACTACAATTCCTATTCTACGTTTTCCCTCATGGGACCAACCATTTCATGTACATGTGGATGCCTCTGGCATGACCATTGGCGCATGGTGTTAGCTCAGCCTAGAGAAGGTATTATAGATCATCCTATCTATTTTTCTAGTAGAAAGTTGACCCCTACAGAGAAGAATTATACAACTACTGAGTGTGAAGCCTTGTCAATGATCTATGTGCTACATAAATTCATGCAATACCTACTATCAACACCATTTGTATTTTATACTCGATCACATGGCATTGAAATACTTGGTAAATAAGTCCCATCTTACAGGGGCACATATGTCGATGGGTGCTTTATTCCAAGAATTTGATTTTACAGTTGTGGTAAAACTAGGGAAAAGTAATTCTGGCCTAGACCATTTATCAAGGATACAGTCAGGAGAAGACATGCAAACAATTGAAGATACAATTCTAGATGCACAATTATACAGGTTACATCATGTGCCTTCAGACTTGGAGGATATTGTTGTTTTTCTACGCATAGGTGTGGCACTAGAAGGACTAAAATCCTTAGAGAAGAAACAACTTACAATTCATGCAACACCTTTTATGTTGATCAGTGGTGACCTATACAAGTTAGGTCGAGATGAAGTATTGCACCGATGTGTATTAGAGCATGAGTGCATAGATATCATGGAAGAGGCTCATGGTGGTATTGCAGGTGGGCACTATGTAGGTGATGCCACTGCATGCAAGATTCTACTCATTGGATTATGGTGGGAGACCCTCTACAAGGATTGTAAAGCATATTGTAAGGTGTGTGATCACTGTCAACACATTGGTAAACCTGGGCAAAGAGATGAAATGCCTTTAAGACCTATTCCTAGTGTAGAGCCATTTGAGAAATGGGCTATAGACTTTGTGGGTCCTATTTCACCAATTGCGCATAGGACTGGATCCCGCTACATCATCACTTGCAAAGATTATCTCACAAGGTGGGTAGAAGCAACACCTACCAAGGATTGTACAATAGCTACAACAACCAGGTTCTTATGGGAAAATGTTCTTACAAGGTATGGATGCCCATTGAGTTTGACCAGTGATAGGGGCACACACTTTTTGAATGAGACAATCAGAATTCTATTGGATGAGTTCATGATTGCACACCATAAGACTACACCATATCATCCTCAGGAAAATGGGACTGTTGAAGCTTTCAACAAGATTTTGAGCCAGACATTGACAAAAAATTGTGATGTTGGAAGGAAATATTGGGATGATAAAGTTTCTTCCATTCTTTGGGCATATAGAACAACATACAAGCGGTTGAATAAGGCCACACCCTTTCAATTGGTGTTTGGCACAAGAAGCAGTTCTTCCTATGGAATTCATGTTACCTTCTTTGCATATTGCACATGCTAGAGGTCTCGCTGATGAGAAAGCATTAGAAGAATGAATTGAAAAGTTGATCAAGATGGATGAGCGATGAGAAATAACACGATGGAGTCAGAAGCAAGAAAAGGCTAGGAAGAAAGCATGGCATGATAGGCACATCAGGGACAAAAAGTTTGAGATTCGATAGATGGTGCTTCTTTATGACTCTAAGTTTTTGCACCATCCAGGAAAACTTAAAGTACATTGGTTGGGACTGTATGTTATCACTCACATACTTGAAACAAGAACTTGTCAGTTAGAGACACTTGATGGAATACGGTTACCCGGTTACTTTAACGGGAGTAGGCTGAAGCCCTACTATAAATAAGTCTTCTTGGTGTTTGTAATAAGGTAGTGTTTCCATTTAGATTAGGTTTTCATTTATGTATTCCCTTAATGTATTTCCTTCTTCATCACTATGCTTTGTCATTTTAGTTGGTGTTTTGTGTAATAAGCATGTTTGCACAATGGAAGCTAATTACCATTTGAAGAATTTTTATGCGCAGAGGACTGCACATACCATTTGTGTGGGGTGGCTATTGAAAAATGGGTACACATAAAGGAACAAACTACTACAGTGTGCTATTCAAGTTTGGGGCATTGTTAGAAAGGAGATTGCTTCCAAACAAGGACCATAGATGGAGATAAATGAAGGAACAAGTATAACGTGAGGTAAGCAGAGGCCATGGAGACTACCAAGGGAAGGTGCAGTGGTGAGGTACTCAGGCGCATGGAAGCACACTGAAGAGAAGTCCATGGCCAGAAGGTAGGAAGGCGTGCTAGAAGGTTATAGCTTGGGTGTGAAGATGTACCATGCGGAAAGTGTGAAAATGGTCATTTAGTGAGAGGATTGTTGGTAGGTGAAGGAGCAATAAATGCACTAATTGCACTAAATTTTTGAAAAGCTATATAAGGATGTGATGTGAGTTCATTTTTACCATTGTAATCACAAGAATTTGAATGAGCTAAGTGTGAATGAGCTGAGAGAGTCATGTTAAGGTGTGGAGAGTGTGAAACCAGATGTGGAGAGTGGATTTGTGCATAGAAGAAGCTTGCGTCCCCATTGGTGAAGGGTTTGAGTGAAGCAGACATTGAGAAAGAGCTAGGGCATGTGGTTTCAAACTAGGGCACACAGATTCAAGCTAGGGTTTTGACTTTCTCACTACAGAGGACAAAAGTTGAGATTTTCATATGGCACCAAAGAAAGCACCTGCCATAGGAGCCAAAGGAAAGAAGAAAGTAGAAACAGAAGTTGAAATTTCTCCCAAGAGTAATTTATTAGAGATGTAGTATCCAAAAGATGTGATAATTGGGCAAGAGTGGGATTCCCACATCTGCAGCTACAAGGTGAGTGATTACAACCACTGTACTTCTGATAACAAGAAATAATTGGATGCATTGTTGAGTACAAAGACCAACAAGCACATGATGAAGGATATGCCAGTGTATGATGATGTTGGAGAGAAACTGTTGAAACAGGTAGGAGTCTATCAGTTGTATGAGCTCCCATATTTTGGAAAGTATGAACCTCTATACCAGTGGCTTATGAGAAGATTCCATGAGGAATTCTTCTATTTTTCTGGATGAAGGGTAAGGATTACAACAGCCCTGATTTTGACATTGACAGGATTAAAAGGCACAGGGGTAGACCTGGCTAGTGACCTGACTGATAAAGCAGCAATCATGGAGACACGGAAGGAGTTGGGGTACACAAAGGGTCCACGTGGAATGGACATTGATAAATTGAAGAAGTACCCAGTGGTACAAGTAGTTGCACATCTAGTGACCAAGTTGAATGATCAGGAGAGATGGTCGCAGGTGAATACAATGTGGCTCCATGTCACGAGGAAGATGTCTCAGGGAGTAGTCTATAACATAGCAGGCTACATTGTAGAAACCATCATCAAATAAGTGTGCATAGGTGATAAGATCAGTTTTGGTGCTATCTTAATTTCTTTAGTATTTATGGAAATTGGAGTGCCTGATGGGCCAAAGAACAAGATTTGGGAATATCCCATGGAAAACAAGTCCCTTGCGGAAAGGTTTGACAAGTATTTATGTGAAGGGTCAATGAGTGGGCCATTTAAACAAAGGGTGGAGATGTGGTACGATCGACTCCATGTGGCATTTGAAGAGGAGTGGCGCATCCCCAAGGAGCTACCTTCGGTAGTTGGCAAGGCAGTACAGTTCACAGTGTACCAGCACTTCTGCATCACACAATTCTCTATGAGGGATGGGACATGGAGCCCATGGTGCAAACTTCCATATGCCTTCATAGTGCACTACTTCTAGGCATCAGTCCACCATTTTACTGATGCATGCCACCTGAATTTTATTGTAGATAAGGTAGAATGTGACTACCACACTCTGAGGAAGACATATGTATATCCAGGTAGGACTGCCTATGTTGAGAGGCTCATTTCAGACGTTATAAGCATGAAGCCTATAAGCTTGGAAATTGGGGACATTGGAGTAGTGCTCATATACCTTCAGCTTAAGCCTAAGCTGGAGAATAAAAAATATGTGGAGAATGAGTTCGCACTCCCAGGGCCATCTAAGGGAAAGGATATAGTGGAGAACGTACCAGCTCAAAGCCCATAGAATCTATAGAGGTAGATGATGAGGAAGAAGAGTGAGGAAGATAGTGGTGGCTTAGAACATAGAGGCCAGAGACAGCCCACAGATAGAATGGAGACTGAGTGCACAGGTACCCCACCTTAGGTACAAGAAGAAGAAGAGGACTTGGAAGCAGTCCAAGGAGAGCACCATTTCAAGAGGGTGTTCAGAAGAACAAGGACACAAGGCACGGGAACTCCTTAGTCTGTTAGGAGGTCGCCATGACTCTCTCCTCAAAAAGAGACAACTGAGAGGAAAAGGAGGAAGCTGAAGCTGAATGAGGAGGTAGAGGAGTCTGTAGAGAGTGCGCCTGGATCCCCTATATAACCAGAAGAAGTGGAAGAACCCAGGGATGAAGATATAAAGGATAAAGAGGAAGGAGGGAAAGAGGCAGGAGAACCAGAACATGATACCACTCAGAACATCAAAGATCCAACTCCAAACCTTGGTGCTCAGGTACCTAAGGGGCCAAGAACAAAGTGAAACAAGTGGAGAATACAATGTTCCACATATGGGCTATGACAAGGACACATGTAAAATTTTCTATTCCCTGATTCCAGAATACAGTGGGCCTCAAGGAGTTGTATGGATGGGAGTTGATGGACCCAGACATGGAAACCACGCGCACAAGGAAACAATTATCCTGGTCGATGCAAAATCACATGGATGAGCCCAATTTTGATGTATGTGAAGAGTCATGTGTGTCAAGAAGAATGAAAAAGGCACCACAGAATAGGCACATAACTATCAAACCCATTGTTATGTTTGATGAGTAGGTGAGTAATTCCTTGGTTAAGGTATCTGCAGAAGTGGCATAGGAGGAACATAGATAAGGCTGCCACTATTAGAGTGCTACAAGAAGAAAACAAGGCCAAAGATGCCAAAAACGTGTCTAAAAGGAGAGAAGGACCTAGAGTAGAATAATAATGAGGCCTTCAAAAGTATGGCAGAAGAAATTGGAGACTATGTCCTGAAAGCAAGACCGCACCTAGAGTCAAAGGTACCTTAGAAGTTTCCTTCGGCTATGCATTATGTGCACACATTAGTTAATTTGGTGCTTGAGGATGGACCAATTTGGATGCCAGTGCCAAAGGACCCTGAGCAGGAAGTAGAGAGAGCAAGGGCTTCAGTGGTTAGAAAAATTTCATCTTACGAGGCATTGCTCTAGACCTTGTAGGAAGAGCTGAAGAAAGCAGACCAGGATTTGAATATTTGTGCAGCTCCAGAAGCAGTAATCAAAATCAAGATGATGGTAGAAGATAATGAAGTCCTGAAGGTGATGAAGGATGAGACTTTGGGGCATGCAGAGAGATTGGCACTAGTCAAGCAAAAGTGTGAGGCCCTTGTAGCAGCCCAAGACCCCCATAAGGAAAGGCTGGATGAAATTGGGAAGCTTATAGCACAGAAGATGGATCTTCTAGAAGGAAGGGTGACTACAATGTCCAACATTGTTCTAGTATTACAGAATGAGAAGGAAGAGATTGCACAAGATGAGTTAGATTCTATTGCATCAGATATTCTAGAAAAGACAGAAGCCACGCTAAGTGATTGGAAAACCTTAGAGGCTGAAATCAAAGAAGAATATCCAAGTTAATTCTTCCAGTTGAAACAGAGGATATTGCAGGGTAAAATTTCATTCTTTGTACAATAATTCTTTAATTTCCTTCCATTCCCATTATTTATTCTTTTAGATATCAAAAGGCAACCATTGTTGGGGCAAAAATGCAGTTTAGTGTGGGGTAATGTTGAGCAGACGAAGTATGACACTAAGGAGAAGGCACATAAAATATTCACGCACGGTAGCAAGGCAGATTTGAAGGCACATAAGGATAGGGAAGGAAGTGTGCATGAAAGACAAAAATGAATCTGGACTTAGCCATTTTCATGGTTACGGGCTATTTTTGGAGATAGCATGCGGGGCACACAACTAGATGGAAACTTGCACAACATGCAAATGCTATTTTTGGAAGAGCGTCTACTAAGCGCTTTGCATGAGTTCAAGTTAATAATAGGATTACCACTACCAGTTAACTAGAAGAGATCTATTATTAGTGCACTTGCATGTGTGTCTATTATTGTAAAGGCACATGGCTATTTTCAGCATGCGACCTATTTTGGGAATTATGTAAGTGGTGAAGGGAAAGTCCCCACCCTTATAAATATGTAGTAATTTGTGTAGATTAGAGAGAGTTGTGTATGAGCTAATATGGAGTTATGCTGCCAGAACTGATGCACGCATGAACTTATGATACTAATTATTGTAAGAAGCTTTTTTGTTTATTTGTTTTAATATAATGGAGTGTGTTGGGTGACTAATGGTGTTAACATGACTGTAACTAGTTCTTACATGGTTGAATTCATTATATCTATTGCTTAATTCATTATTCTTTTAGATCTAGATCTAGAATATGCTATGTGGAAATTTTATATTGTTTATGGATCTGAATGCATTAACTCTTCATCATGTTCACATCCTACACAAGAAACTCTAAGGAGGGGCCTGGTACCTTTGCACACTTCAGTGAGCACTCAGTCTAGGCTGAGTGATGTGCCAGTGCACCTAGGTTATTCTTGGTAAAGGGCCATGAAGAATGGAAAAGAATTAAACATGAATATATAATTCGTAAGTGGGGGGACATGGGGAATATTTGACATGTGAGGAGGATTAATTCAGAGATGACAATGTTTTATTAATTGAATGATGTCAATCAATTTCTCGTGGTTTTTATTGGGAAATGGAATGGGAAAATTAATTGATTTAGGAGAGGTGTTAAATTAGGGTGTCTACATTTTCCATTAAATTTTCTTTACGGATATTGTGAAGGGAATAGTGCTTTTTTGGAGGCCTTTATTGCATTTTAGGAGCTTGTTTGTGTTTCAGAGACAATTTTTTAACCTTTTTGACATCTTATTATTTCTTACAGGTTATTGAGCACGTCTACCACAACCTTGCAGCAAGGGATATAAAATGCAACATGAGACACTTTTCCTCGCACTCATCTTGTTTTTCCCTTCTTACTTATTTTTGACTTTGTTTTTTTGCTTGTTACGGTGTGGTTTTATTTTTGTATGTTTGAAACTTATTATGGTCTCCACACTTGCGTGATTTTTAACGAGTTTCAGGGTGAGTGGTCAACTGTTTCACATCACATGAATGCATCATATTATAATCAATGAACTAATTATAAAGTGCCATAAATAAGGGGTGTATAAATTTTTTGGTTCCTTCTTTTCACTTTTTTTCTTCTGTTAACTCATTCTAAATCTACCATGGATATAAACTTATTTGCTTTTCTTACTCCCGTAAACTATCACAAATGGAATAATTCTATGTCTCTCACCTTGTGAAACAAGAAGTTATATAAGATAAACATGGGTTTACAAACTCAAATAACAGATGCTGTAGAAAAAGAGAAATGGATTGACAAATGTGATGAAGCTTATGGGTTCTTGTGTCTTTTTGTATCACCAGATCCGAGATTTCATATAACTTTTGATAAAACACCTAGGGATTTTTGGGACACCTTAGAACAAATTTTTGGGAAAAATGATGAAATGAGAGGGCATGAACTGGAAAATGAGTTGATGAGTCTTATCCCTAGAAGTTTTGAAACACTTTAGGACTACTTCACCAAGTTCAAATATATGAGATTGAAATTGAAAGGATGTGGAATTGACAAAAAGGACTCACAAATTATTCTTTCTATGCTCAGTAAAATAGGTCCTGACTATTATGTTTTTGTCTCTACCTTCCATGTAACCAAAAGGGCACTTGGAGTACAGTGAAAAAATCCCTCATTTGATGTGTTTATTGTTGTCTTGTTTCGGGAAAAGGATAAAATAATTTAAATGGGTGCACTAAAATCAACTAAATCCCATTATCTACTTGTGGATCATTACAAATAGAAGGATTCAAAAGAGAAGAAACAAAACAACAAGGATCATGAGAATAAGAAGGAACAACCCACTACCAAACCAAATTGCACCACTTCCTCTTCCAGTTAATTTAATATAAATTAAATTAAATCTAATTACATAGTAATGACTGTAGTGTATGATATACAAATGCTAATGTATAGTAAATACACAAGAAAACAAACATGTTCAAATATACAACCCTAAGTAAGAGAGGGAGATAGAGAGACTTAGATGATTCTTGAGAAATCTAGAAGTGATATGGGCAGGTGAATAGATGAATAAGACTGAGAAGAGTGTCGCTAATGCTCATTGGAGGTTACGAAACTCAGGAATCTACTGGATAGGAGTGCCCATGGGAGGAAAAGAATGCTTGGATGCTAGTTTCCGTTTTGGGTGCTAATGTTTGTGTGAATGATTGGGATTTTATCTCTTCTGTGCAGGAGGAGCTTTGTTATTAGTCTCTACTTATCACTCTAATTTCTCTCCTTGATCGACGAATGTACCTGTAACTTTTCTTCATGTACATGTCCACAAACCACATCAAATATAATAAAAAATATGTAGAATGTGGAGTCAAAATGACCCCGACGGTCACCCAAAGAGTGAACTTACTAGCGAGTACTATAATATATTTCAATATCCATGTAGTTCTGTGTGAAAGTGTGTGTAATGATGCCCTAGGATGCCCTTGTGCAAGTTGCACTAAGATAACAAACTAGGTCTATAATGCTCTAGATGTAAATATGTTTAATGGAATAAAACATAATTCTCCTCCTATGCTGTGTATGTAGAAGTGAAGCAACCATTTTCCATTGAATGAGTGTGCTAGATGGATGCTTTGAAGTAATTTTATGCCTTTGAATGAAAGCTTATGTGATAATAAATAGTTCTAGTGTTTGGTCCCTTATTTGAGAGATATAACTATGTATATATTTGATTCCCTTGTTTGAATTTCATAATTGACAACTGAAAGGCCAAACCAAAAGTATAAAAGATTCCCAAAATGTAAAAGAGACCCAAAAAATTGAGAAAAGGGGAGAAATGGTCGGGAGATCCTAGAAGGGACATGAGTGTCTGGGTGCTAATGTCTGAGGCCATAAAAGATAAACCAGTCAAATATTGATAGGGTTGTAGGGTGTGTAAGGTCGATAAAATATAACAAGCAAATAAAAATTCCCAAAATACATTGTCAATTAATATTTTTCTTACTTAGGAATCACATATATATTATTATGTTCTAGGACCTAGAAATGTACCAAAGTGCATATATTTTGTGTCTTCATTTCCCCCCCACTTTATGCTATTACGTGAATAATCTAGCATAAACTAGATAGAAGATGCGTACCTTATGATCTTGTTGAGAAGAGTGTAGATGATAGTGTGCCGATTGGACACGTAAGGCATGAAATGATCGTAATATGAATAATGGAGACTAGGAAAGGGAAGTGGACCTTAGGGGTGAATTGTATATGTAAGAGTGTGTTGTGTTTACTGATGTGAGCTGCTTCTTGTTACATATTAAGGAAAAACATGCAAAAGAAGAGAAAGAGAGTAGTCAAAGTCGTGTATATGAGAAATAAAAGTAACATGTGTATAAGTAAGTACAACTATGAAAATATGTAAAAGGAAAGTGTGCATATGATGTATAAGAGAGTAAAAGATGAAAGTTGTCCTAATTTTCTTGGAGATGTTGGATTTGAATGTTGATGGTGAGGTTTTATGGCGATCTCATGCCAAGAGATAATTTTTTGGGTGATTTCAGGCCAAGAGAAGAGTGTTGGAGAGAGAGGTCTAGTTTTTCCCTCCTTCCACGACACTTCCTGAATACACACCACTACAGATTGTACATCTTGATTTGTTCTGATTAGTCCCAATTATTCCAATTGTAACTAAAATGTATTGATAAATTGAATTTTGTAACTGGAGGCAAGTTCATCCTATAGACTTCTATAATTTAGCTCAAGTAATTTAAATATTGAAATTGCGCTAATTATACCCTTTCTAGAAAATAGATGACATATCATCAATATCACTTTTTTTCTCTTCTATCACCATTAATTAGCTACATTACGCTAATTAATTAATTATTGTTTCCAAAAATGACGCCAATTAACGACCTTCCGTTAATTAGCTCCCCTTTCTATCTAGATTAATTAATTATTTCTAATTAATTGAGCTCCCCTTTCTAACTAGATTAATTAATTATTTCTAATTAATTAAGCTCCTCTTTCTATCTAGATTAATTAATTATTTCTAATTAATTAAGCTCCCCTTTCTATCTAGATTAATTAATTATTTCTAATTAATTAAGCTCCCCTTTCTATTTAGATTAATTAATTATTTCTAATTAATTAAGCTCCCCCTTCTACTAGATCAATAAATCGTCATTTATTTGATTAAATTCCCCCCATAGTCTAAATCATGCTAATTATTCCTCTAAAAATCTTTTATAGGCTTGCACATCTATTAATTAATCTCTTTGATCAATCAATAAACCCTCTCAACTCCCATGAGTCACTAGAGGACAAACTACACTCCCCTAATATAAACTCAACCACTTCTAAACTATCCTTATCCACAACTAACTCAACCTTGCTATCATCCCACATGTAAAGGGATGCACAACTTCTTTTATCCGTTGGGCTATATACGAATCTCTCCCCTTACCATTATACTTACACCTAAATGAGCATAAAGCCTAAGCTATAGCCATTTTATCATCTTATAGCATTCTTCATTGGAGGAACTAGCTATTTTCATTTCTTGCATTCATTCTTCCAAGTTTGAAGTCATATGGAGATATGTCAAATGGTGTTGTAGTCATGGATTGACAAGACTCCATTCTTGAAACCTTGAGATTCAAGCATACAATCAACTCTTTTGATTTCTAAGGATATAAATAGGTTCATTTCACTAGAATTCAATTAGAGATAGAGATTAATTTTTTTAGCATGTTAGTTTGAATCTTCATTTCATGTTCTGATGCAAATATGTTAATAGACTAGGTTTGATTAAGCTCTAAACATGATGGTATATTTATCTAGTTAGCATTGTATTGAAACTATTAGGTGTTATATTTTATTTCCTTTGCATTGTTAACTAATTCATATACACATTTGGAATGCCCAGTGGGACTTACTCCATTGTCCTTTGCACTTAATTTCAATTTTTTGTAGTTATGTTTCAATTTTGGTTACTAACCCTCTTTTGCACATGTTGATCTAACTTGTTTTTCTTAACTTGTTTTGTTGAGTTTACAGGTGTTAAGTCTTATTTGTAGGTATAAAGGAGGTAAATTTTTGTCAAAATTGGATCCTGATGGGAAAATTTCAAGATTTCTCCATGTTTTCATGTTTAGAGCTTCATTTTTCAATATTCTACATGCTAGTTTTGTCAATTTCTTGAAAATATTAAATTATTAAGCATGTAGGTTAGTGTTTGATAGTGCCGACTCTTCTATTTACATATTATTGTGGTGGGTTTCTGTCAAAATTGAATCTTGGTAAGAAAATTTCAAGATTTCTCCATGTTTTCATTTTTAGAGCTTACTTTTTCAACATTCTACATGCTAGTTTTGTCAATTTCTTGAAAATGTTAAGTTTTTGATCGTGAATGTTAATGTTTGATAACGTTAAGTCTTCTATTTATATATTAGTGTGATGGGTTATTATCAAAATGGAATCTTGGTTGGAAAATTTTGACCTTTTTATAGATTGAGGGACATTTTTTTGACATTTTTTTTGTAGGTGTTAAGTGCATACCCGTGAGCATAAGAGCATATATGTAACCCATCTTCTGGAAGCCATAAATATTTATCCTGAAATCAAAATGACTCCATTTTTTTTGCATTGGAAAGGTATTGAAGTGAAATATGAAATGAAAATATAAATTTTAGATTTATACTTATAATTTTTTTAGGTTTTTCCTTTATTTTAAAACTGGTCATTTTCTAACATGTCTATGGTTTTGATGAATGTTGTATTTCCATGCTTTACTTGATTTAGAACAAAGATTGTGTATGCTCTTGTATGTAACTTTTGATGATATTGAGAATAAAAAACAACTGTGACATCTATCTTTTTAACCTTTGGATTAACTTGGAAATTTGATTATTCATTTTTCTTAAGGTAATGAACCTTTTACAAAACATTTTTTTATGGTCATTTGATTTGAATTTTTCCATTTCTATCTAGTTGGGATAATGTTTTTATATGCTCTTATCTAACACCTTAGGGTGATCTTGATAATCAAAAGCAACTTTAGTCTTCATTTTCTAACATTTGGTTAATTTGAAACTTCATCTTTCATTTTTGGCTTAAGAGAATAAACACTTATCAATATTTTTGTATGGTTTATTAATTGCAAGGATTTCCTTTACTTTTTAGTTAGATTATTTTTGTGTATGCTCTTCTCTTGCATCCTTGGATGATCTCAAGAATCAAAGTAAACTCTTAATCCTCTTTCAAATAATGTGATTTTCTTGGAGAACTACTAAAATTTGAATGCAGGACCTAAATATGCTTGCGAAAGAATCAGGATCGAAACAAAATACTAATGAAATTTGATGCAGGTTGCCAAATGGTGTACAAATAAACTGCATTAATAATAAAAGATAAAAAACACACCACATTCATAACACTGTATCTGCAGGTTCGGATAAGGGTACGCCCCATCTACTTAACTAAGACAACCCCTTTAGCATAAGCCTTAAGCTACAACAATGGGGGTGGTCCTAGGAACCCTAAAGAAGTCCACGCAAGAGGGAATCTTGTGGATGAAATGGGAAATGATCCTCACACCTACTTGACTAGTATACACGTGAGATTTAGTCTCAAAGTTATCCGTATAACAAACCCAGTGAGAGTACACGATGGAGGAAATTTATTGCCCATTGTGCTTGAAGGGGGTAAAGTAAAGTCAGGATAATCCTTGGGAAACCTTGGCAAAATGAGATCACTCTTAGATAACTTTTGAAACCTAGTTGAGTGAACCACCTAGGAAGCTATCTTTGACTAGGAACCAAATTTGAGCCATTTCAAAACCAATTTGAGTTAAGAGCCATTATTCATCACGAAACATGTGAAGCATTACTTTTTGCTTAGTTTTTCACTCATCCCAAGGTGAGATGAAAATATGTCCGAAAGTGAGGCCAACATTTTTCACCCCCAATTGATATAATTCCTTCACTTTCTTTTGACACTTTGTTGATAAGAAGAAGAATGACTACCCTTGTGTTGGTAATTAATTGTATTCACCACATTTGCATGTCCGTTTACACTCATCCATGTTTGCGGCTAAGTTGTTAAACATCTAAAGTGTGTGAAGATGTTTTCATATCATTGGTAGCCTTTTTTATCTTGATACGCAAGTCAAGATCGTCATCGTAGTTAGGCTTGACTCATCACCTTGATTCTCCTTTGAACTATTATTTTGTTTATTATCATGTCGCTACAATTTTTGTATTTATGTCTTTTTTCTCGTAATCTTGGCCTAAATATCTATATTGTGACGTTACACTATACCCACTCTAAAAAATTCCTTAGTATACTCTAGCCCTAGTTTGATTTCAATTACTACCTCGATTTTGAAAAGTGTTGAGTGTTACCATTTTTGTGCGTGTTATATCAATATCATCTTGATATTAATACCTTACTTTTTCATGAAGTTTGGTTAACATATGTTGGTAGTATTGTTGTGTCGTTGACAATCGTAACTGTCACTTTTTGGGATATAGGTCTTGATTGGATTCAAGCTTGACTTTTATTATACTTTGTTTGGGATCACATTAACTTCGTTGTTATTTCTTATGCCTTGTTCATTTCTTTGAACTTGACATAAGTGGTGACATTTTGTTAATCATCTTGAAACACCAACTACCATTTGGAAATAGACTTAGGAAGTACATCATTTGATTGATTGGTCTAGAACTAAACATTGTGTGATTGTATCTTATTTGTCATATTGACTTATTCCTTTAGGACGATCCTTTTGATCCCTTTTTATCCTTTACACTCGCAACTTATCATCCAAACCTTGTTGGATTGTCGAAATTGCATTATCATGATGTATGTTTTTCTTAGATCCCTTTTAGAAAATCACACAAACATCCCATCTTTATGAAATTTCTAGTTGGTTTTCGTTATGCTACCCAAATCGACATGAAACCTTCTTCATTTTTGAAGAATTTTGATCATATAATCTAGGTCTAGGCCTTTGAACCAAACACATGCCAATAAGTATTGATTATTATAAGGTCGCTTATACATACGATAATAAGGAATCAAACTTTTGGCGTTCACATCAAAATATACCCATCATGACTAAACCTCATTTGGTTCTTCACGCTAGAGAGCCCATCCGGGTAACCCATTCCCCACCTTCATCTCATAGTTGGTGGTATGGTTTAGACACTTCTGATCCAAATTATTATTCCGGTTCCCCCCACTCTTCTTCTGATTCTAATCCAAACATTTCCTCTTCTTCTGAGGATTCCAATCCAAATATTTCCTTCGATTCTTCTGATGATTTGGATCCAAACTACTATTTAGATTCATCTAATTTGACTCCTAAGTCATGGTCCTCCCCTTCTTCGTAGGACCTCTATTATCAGTCACCTAAACGAATCTCTCCTCCTCTAAATATTTGTGTCACCGTAAATTCTCTTCATCATTCATCTAATGTGACTCCTACGTAGTGGTCCTCTCTATATTCATAGGACCATCTTCATCATCCATTTAATATGACTCCTATGTCGTCGTCCTCCCTTTCTTCACATGACCCATTTTATCATTCGCCTCAATGACATCTTCTTCCTTTGAAGATACACACAACTCCAAATCCCTCTAATCAAACATCTAATATGATTTTTGAATTTTGGTTCTCTATTTCTTTGCAAGACCACTTTTATTATTCATCTAATGTGATTCTTGAATCACTTTCCTCCACTTCTTCGTAGGACCTTCTTAATTAATCATCCCCATGAATTCTTCCTTCTTTGAAAATTCATGCGACTCAAATTCCTTCTAGTCAAACATCTGAATCATATCATTTGTCACAATCTGTAGACTTTAGACTTAATCCTACTAGTTTACAGATGATATACCATCATATAGGTAGGTCCACACCGCCTTCTTCTACTCCCAAGACATCTATCTCCATGTCTACTTTGTCCCCTATGCCACCTTCTTCTATCAATCATCATTAACAATATTCTCAATATTTCACACCAGTTGGCCCTTTTTTCATCCAATCAAACCCTCATGGTCAATCGGCAACCCATACTAATTGATTTCTTTCAGAATGAAGGAGTGATCATGGCCTTTATAGGGGCACACAAATATATCCCTCTAACAAATTATGAGCAAGGATTCTCTTTAGACTTTGATGCGTTTGCGTATTGTGAGGAAAAATTTGATTCCTTTTATCAAGAAATGGAGGAAGATCCCTAGATCATACAACTTTATCCTCCCCTTATTCTTCCATCTTCACATTCTTCATTACATGATGAAATGCCTAGGTCTTGCATTGATCCATGGCCCATCTTTTCATCACCCAATCACTCTTTCTCTATCACAATTCCTCAATCACAATCTCTTATGGGGTCAACGCCAAGTAGCCCTTCATTTTCATCTAAGTGTGGGTCACCTTTGAGTATCCATCCCTCTGTTATTTATGGGACATTTTCGAGTAGTCCACTATCTTCTATTCTTTGGGAATGTCCAACTAGCCCCTTGTTTCCTATATATGGGTCACCCCCAAGTATTCCATCATCTTCTATTCTTGGACCACATCTTAGTAGCCCATCATCTTCCAGCTATGGGTTGCGCCCTAGTAGCCCTTCTCCTTCTATTCTGGGGCCACATCCTAGTATCCCTTTATCTTCTGTCTGTGGCTCACCTCCCGGTAGCCCATATTATTCAATTCTTGGACCATATCCTTTTCATCCATCACATTATTCTTCTACCAAATATTGTGGCAATCCCACTATCATTTCTCACATCAATTCTAAACATCCACATTCTTCTCCCATTTCTCGGGATCACACAAGTCACGCATTAGCTTATAATAAACCCAGACAAGTTCTTTATCAAGCTAAGATCAAAACTCCAAAGAGCTCCAAAGCTCCCAACAACTCAAACAATTATAAAATTCGAAATCAAACGCAATTCCAGAATGCACACCAATGTACCCATCAAGTATGGCGCAAAGTGCAAAAACCTATGGATAGGGAACTCAAGCTCCCACATACGAAACCCATGTTTCAAAAAAAATCACAATCATTTGTTGAGTGTGAGCTCACCACGATCATTGAGATTGGGGATAATATTACACTTGATAAGTAAACACGCTTAGTCTCTCTTATCAAATTAATTGCAAACATCGTTGTTGGATCCTATCACACAGAGTGACATGTTTCGTTTTGATAACCATAAAAAATTTTAAAAAATCATAAAATATTTTTAAAATACAAAAAAATGAAATAACATTAAAACATTACAAAAACAAAATCAAAGGTACAAAGATCAAACATTGCAATTAGGTATTGCATACACATGGATGTTCTTTCTTCCCTTTCTTTCATATTCCTCTATAAGTCATCCACCATTTTCATGCCTTCAGATGTTCTTGTGGTTAGCCTATTCACACGCATTTTGTGACATTTATCTCTATGGTATCTATTTAACCCTAGTCTTTTATCACCTTGGTAAATTAAAGAATGACTAACCTCTTAGATGATCCTATCACAATTCACATTTAATAAACTTGTTGCAAAAAAATTGGATATATTTGTTGACACTAGTCAATGTCATCATCGCAATCACTTTCATATCCTTCCATCAAGCCATTAGTGGTTCTTAACCCCTTGTCAAACAAGAGAGCTGAAATAAGTTTTTAGAAAGCAAAAGAATCAAAATCAATCAATCAAAAAGCAAAAGTAAATTGATATATAACTCTCTCTTGGGGTATTTCCAATAATCTCTACCAGGGCTATGGATGCCTTACTGACATTAGAGAAATGTTGTGATTAGAATCAAATGCATCTCCATCAGAGCTATGGACATCTGGCTGGTAACGAAGTAATGTACAGATCTCCTTCCACAATCCATTCACAAATCACCTTTCAAACTAAATCATTCCTACACATTGGCTAGTGTCTTCACTTAATATCTATCAACTCTTTCTTTCAAGAGGTGATTCATTTCCACGTACACACACATGATCTCGATGAGTAAACATGATTAGTATGTTACCAAGTGTTACTTTTTGGACCTTGTTCAAACTCTTGCTTTAGCGCATGTCTTGTCTCATGATTTTTTCCTTGGGCTAATCACTTTTTCATCGACCACCTTCTAAATATTTTCATAGCATCCTCTTGTTCTTTGAAAATCATTTAAAACATCCATGTGTTTTAGATGTCCTCTTTACCATGTTTGCAGAAAATTTTGTCCCCTTTTAATAAGATAATTTTCTACTTCCTTTCTCTCATGTGTTTATTGGCCAGCTTATGCTGGGGGAATCTTTTCTCTCTCATGATTGAACCTATTTTATATTGGCCTTGATCCCCTTTTTGCGAATGAAGAGTTTACCTTTGAATACTCCCACCTAATCACTGGGGAATTTTCAACATAAATTCACTTTCTTGCACATACACGCATGGCATTCTACCCTTGTACATCCCATCTATCGTTGGGGGAATCCATGCTTCTTTGTCTTCCTGTACATAGTTTCAAAAAACTTTCAAAATAAAAAACATTCAAATATGTTTCTAAAAAATAAAAAATAATAAAAATCATCCTACAAAACATCGCTCTTTGGTTCTCGCTTATTCTTGTGCATGACTCGCGGATCATCTTGATCTACCTCCATCAACAAAGTTGATTTTCTTACTATGTCTGTACTCTGGGGAAAAATGAGTTGTTTGGTACTGTTTCATAGTGCACAATTTCTTTTCATAGGACCAAAGTGTCCTCATTTATTCCCCTTGCATGTATCATTGCTTAGGGCACCATATTTTAACCCTTGTCGGTTAATTCAAATTTCATAGGTCTAGATCTCAAAGCTTGATAACAAAAACATTGCATTATATTTCTCATTAGTTAGGTTAGCTTGTTTAATTTCTTGTATTGCATTGCATTATCTATGTTGCAAGGAGTTAGGCATCATTTACTTTCTCGTATTGCATTGCATTTTTTATGTTGCATGGAGTTGGTATTTTCAGCAATGGAAAATTGTTCGTATTATGGCTTTTCATGTCATTCTACACTTTTTTCGTATGCGTATATTTTAATAAGGATCGATGATGTAGATCCTTAGCAATATGATGACACAAAATTTATTTTTAATACAATGGATGAAAGATCATTCCTTTCTTTACATCGTCTTCATTTTTCCTCTATATCATTCTCCTGTCATCCTGCCCCTACCCATTATCCATTTCTCTCACCTTTGTTCTGATTAGTCCCCTTCTTCCATCACCTCATAACACTAAAATGTATTCTAATAATTTTTCTTCTACCCCTTCAAAATTCTGTACTATCTGGCGTCACTTACGCCACCCTAGTTCATGCTATAGACACCTATAATTTATCTTGAGTAATTTAAATACTTAAATTGTGCTAATTATACCCTTTTTAACAAATTGATGACATATTGTTAATATCGCTCTTTCTCTCTTCTATCATCATTAATTAGTTACATTACGCTAATTAATTAATCCTTCTATCCAAAAACGACACCAATTAACAACCTTCCATTAATCAACTCCCCTTTCTATCTAGATTAATTAATTATTTCTAATTAATTGAGGTCCCATTTCTATCTAGATTAATTAATTATTTCTAATTAATTAAGCTCCTTTTTATATCTAGATTAATTAATTTTTTATAATTAATTACACTCCCCTTTCTATTTAGATTAATTAATTATTTCTAATTAATTAAGCTTCTCCTTCTACTAGATCAATAAATTGTCATTTATTTGATTAAATTCCTCTCATAGTCTAAATCATGCTAATTGTTCCTCTAAAAAACATTTATAAGCTTGCATATATATTAATTAATCTTTTATTAATCAATAAACCCTCTCAACTCCCATGAGTCACTAGAGGACAAACTAAACTCTCCTAAAGTAAACTCAACCACTTCTAAACCATCCTTATCCACAACTAACTCAACCTTGCTATTATCCCACATGTAAAGGGATGTAAAGCTTCTTTTATCCATTGGGCTATACAAGAATCCCTCCTCTTACCATTCTACTTACACCTAAATGAGCATAAAGCCTAAGCTATAGTCATTTTATCATCTTAGAGCATTCTTCATTGGAGGAACTAGCTATTTTCATTTCTTGCATTCATTCTTCCAAGTTTGAAGTCATATGGAGATATGTAAAATGGTCTTGTAGCCATGGATTGACAATACTCCATTCTTGAAACCTTGGGATTCAAGCATACAATCAACCCTTTTGATTTCTAAGGATCTAAATAGGTTCATTTCATTAGCATTCAAATAGAGATAGAGGTTAATTTATTTAACATGTTAGTTTTAATCTTTATTTCATGTTCCAATGCAAATATGTTAATAGACTAGCTTTGATTAAGCTCTAAGCATGATGGTATATTGATCTAGTTAGCATTGTATTGAAGCTATTAGGTGTTAGCTTTGATTTCATTTGCATTGTTAACTAGTTCATATACACACATGTCACTGTAGAATTATTCTGAAAGCTTCTATAAATTATGTTGATATGAGAAAATAATTATGTTTTCCCTAGGATACAAGTTCCTAGGGGACACAAGGGCCCACCGCTATTGTTCAGGTTTGGGTGCTAAGGTTTTCTCTATATTTTGGGCCCAAGTATGATTCCTAGTGAATATGTAACCGTGTTCCTGTGTTATTTCTATATTGTAGCTTTTAGATGTTGTAGGAGTAATTTATTCACCCAATAAATGCCCCCCTTATTTGGGGTGCATGCAACGATTATAGGAGAATGTGGTCTAAAGGAGAGGACCCTTATATGATACACACATGTTAAATGGATACTTGTAGGGGGTAGTAGATGTGCATGGTAAAAACCAAGGTACAAGCAAACAAAGATAGGATAGTAACATGTGTTAGTAGTAAAAAATAATATGCAATAGAAGAAAATGTAACAAATAATATGGAAGAAAATATGGACCACGAAAAGTAGGTTTCAAGCATGGGACATAACTCACGATGTCACAAGATAATCAGGGCCAAAGTACATATAAAAGCATACAATGATCAAATAAGACATAGGGCATAACAAAAAATCAATAAAAAATAATAGTAAGCAATTCGTAAGAAAAAGGTGACAGGTAACCATGGTTGTATTGATCGTGCAAGACAAATACTACACATGAAGCACTCCTTAGAATGTTAAAGATAGAAATAGTATGCCAAAGTGTGTATAAATATGTGAAAATTAAAGTGACTATAATGTGAAGTAGTAAATAATGTGACAATAGAACTTGTGATGTATGAAGTATAAGAGTAGCAAAGTTAGATGCCCCCAGGAGCATCGGTGGGATTGGTAAAGAGATGTGTCAAACATCATGCATCGTATATGAATCTGTGATAGGTCCTACATTCACCTAAAGATACCAAGTGAATGTGTATGTGTACATAAAAAAATATAATGACATATTAAGAATCTGGCTAGCATAGTAAGTAAAGTGAAACATGTAAATATTATAAGTAAACAAGAGTAAATGCAACCAAGATATGCAAATGTTGTGTGAGTGTGATATGTAAGATGTGAAGATGGTAGGAGAAACATTTCCCATTAACAGAAGTGTAGGAGATGAGGTTCATTTATAAATGCTCCCTTAATAGTCAAGAATGAACCATAGAACAAGATTGTGTCATCAGGAAATGAGTGTGTTGCGTGAGAGTAGATGATATAAAAGATGTATCGTGTGTTAGGAATTAGAGAACAAATATGCAGAAACAATTCCTCAAACCACAGCAGTAGGAAACTATATAGCAGAATTATACTTGCAGAAATATAATAGTATAAATAAATAATGCACAAAAGAAGACAAGAAAAGATTTAACATGGTTCACCCAATGTGGGCTACGTCCACCAAGAACTTGCTCAGATTTTATTATCAACAAGAGTAAAACAACTCTCACAGTCTTCTCTCAGTTATGAACTCACAACAGAATTCCAAAGATGCTAAACCACAATTGACACCCAATTGCATAACCTTGATCACTCTTGATCACCTCTTGATCATTAAGACTCAAGACCTCTTGAACACTCAAGATATCTTTAAGATACCCCAAAACCTCTATTTATAGGATTAAAATCCTTTTAATAAGCCATAAAGCCGACCCTAGAAGTTTGAAAGTCACGATCTTTCAACTTCCCACGGCTGGAAAAATAGTCCCGACGTTAACAGCCAATTAACAACATGTTAACAGCAACATCACAGCTACGACACAACAACTGCACAACAACGTCACAACAAACGACTGCAAAATGCTCCTGAAGTCTCCAAACTTAACCATTCGAGCTCCAGCACTTCAACACGGATTCAAGAAGACCAAAAATAGGCTCCACACCCCAAAAATCTCCCACTTGGAGATTGTTTCCACTGAGAAAAGTTCTTAACCCTTCATTATCAACCATGAAGGCCAATCAAAGTTGAACACAGCTTCAACTTCTCCCTTGTGACCACCTTGGTCATCATATCCATAGGATTCTGACTGGTATGAATCTTTTCCAGCTTCAACTTATCTTCTTCCAAAGCTATCCTGATGAAATGATATCTCAGCTGAATGTGCTTCATCCTAGAGTGGAAAGTGGTGTTCTTCACCAAAAGAATAGCACTTTGACTATCACTGTGTAGTCTCCCAACTTCCTGCTTATGCCCCAACTCATCAATAAACTGCTGTAACCAAATCATCTCCTTGCTTGCCTCTGTGGCAGCAACATACCTAGCCTCTGTGGTTGACAAAGCCACAACCTTTTGTAACCGTGAAATTCAACTCACCATTGTATCACCAACCGTAAATACATAACCTGTCGTGCTCCTCCTACTGTCCAAATCTCCTGCCATGTCCGAATCTACATATCCATGTAATGTAGTGTCTGATCCACCAAAACACAATACTACTCCCATGGTCCCTCTCAAATACCAAAGGATCCACTTTACTGCCTGCCAGTGCTCTCTACCTGGATCACTCATAAACATGCTCACTGCTCCCACTGCATGGGAAATGTCAGGCCTAGTGCACACCATAACATACATCAAGCTACCAACTGCTGATGAGTATAGTACCCTAGACATCTGGATTCTATCCTCCTCAATCTTGGGACTCTGCTCCTTTGATAATTTAAAGTGACCTGCCAAAGGAGTACCAACCGGTTTAGCATCCTGCATACTAAACCTCTCCAAAACCTTCTTTATGTACTCTTCTTGAGATAATACCAGCTTTCTCTCCTTCATGTTCTGAGTTATTCTCATACCAAGGATTTGTTTTGCTGCCCCCAAATCCTTCATAGCAAAGGAGTCACCTAGCTGTTTCTTGATTACCTTTATTTCTTGCATGTTCTTCCCTGCAACAAACATATCATCTACATAAACACATAGAATAATATAACTACCATCAAGAAACTTCTTGATGTACATGCAATGGTCTGAGTGACACCTAGAGTAACCCTTCTCCTGCATAAAACTATCAAACTTCATGTACCATTGCCGTGGAGCTTGTTTCAGGCCATACAAGCTCTTCTTCAATTTACACACTAACCTCTCCTTCCCTTTGACCTCATAACCCTGTGGCTGCTGCATGTACAATTCCTCCTCCAACTCACCATGAAGGAATGCAGTCTTCACATCTAACTGTTCTAAGTGCAGGTCTTCTACTGGAACTAAACCAAGAACAATCCTAATAGAAGTCATTTTAACAACCGGAGAAACAATTTCATCAAACTCTATACCTTTCTTCTGTGCAAATCCTTTGACCACCAACCGGGCCTTGTATCATTTCTTGCCTCCATCTTCCTCTTTGATTCTATACACCCACTTGTTCTGTAATGCTCTCTTTCCCTCGGGTAGCTCCACTAGATCCCAAGTTTGGTTTTCCATAAGAGATATATGCTCTTGATCCATGGCCTACTCCCACTTCTTCCTGGAATCCACCTGTACTACTTCCTCAAAGCACTCTGGCTCTCCACTACCAGTGAACAATAAATAATTAAAATATGGAGTAAATCATTCAGGTTCCCTTCTTACCCTAGAAGACCTTCTTACCTTAGGAGTTTGGGGTTCCTAATGAGTAGGTACCTGAACTGGCTATGCTGGAACATGCTGAACCTGAACTGGCCCCTTGGACACCTTGTTGTCTGCAATGTCCTCTAACACTATGTATTCTTTCTTTGATTTCTCTTTCTGTTCCTACAAATGATCTTTATACATGATTTTTTTTTATTAAAGAAAATATCTCTAGACTGAAATATTTTCTTGTCTTTAAGACTCCAAACACAGAAAGTAAAACCATCTTCACCATATCCAACAAAGCTGCATTTCTCAAACATAACCTCTAGCTTGGTCCTATCATCTTTATCAATGTGAACAAATACCTCACATCTAAATACTCTAAGAAATGAGTAATCAATTTTCTTACTAGACCAAGCCTCCTCAGGTATATCTCCATCCAAGGCCATAGAGGGTCATCTGTTAATCAAATAAATAGTCCATGCTTACCACTTTTTCCCAAAACATGAGTGCCAACCCCGCATGTAACCTCATGCACCTAACACACTCCATGATTGTCCTATTCATTCTCTTTGAAACTCAATTTTCCTATGGATTATTTGGAACCGTTCTTTGCCTGTGGATCCCATTTACCGAAATAGTTATCAAGGAATTCATTGCTGCAATATTCCCCTCCATTATTCGACCTGAGACATTTCAACTTGAGACCTGTTTCATTCTCAACCAAGGCTTTCCATCTTTTGAAAGTTTCAAACACATCATATTTCTTTCTAATACAATATTCCCAAACTTTTCTAGTTGCATAATCAATGAAAGTGACGTAATAACATGAACCACCAATAGATTTTACCTTAACTAGCCCCCATACATATATATACACTAACTCCAACTTACCCTCCTTTCTAGTAGGTCCAACCTTGAGGAATCTCACCCACTTCTATTTCCCATAAACATAATCCTCACAGAAGTCCAAATCTAAATCCTTTAATCCAGGAAACCTTTCCTTTATAATTTGCATGCCCTTATGACTCATATGAACTAGTCTCTGGTGCCACAAAGTTACATCTCCATCTATCAACAACTAAATTGCAATAATCAGCACCACTAGTTAAATACAAAGTACCATTTTTCTTACCTCTTGCAACCACAAGAGCTCCCTTTGTAACCTTCCAAGAATCTGCTGTAAAACTAACCGTACAGCAATCACTACCCAAATATCCCACTGATATCAAATTCCACCTCAACTAAGGCACATTCCTGACGTCCTTAAGTAGCCATGTGTTCCTGATTCTACATTTTCACTCTAAACATAACCTTTCTCTACTATGCTGCATGGTTCATCATCACCAAGATATACATGTCCAAAATCACCTTAAACAAAATCAGTAAAGTAATGTCTATGTGGGGTGGCATTGAAAGAAGCCCTTGAATCTAATACCCAAGATTCAACAATATTATCTAAAGAAAGAATTAAGGCATCTTGACAAACATCACCTGTTACAAAATTTACCTCTTTAGTTTCCTCCTCCTTGTTCTTCTTATCCCAAAGAGCCCAGTAATCTTTCTTAGAATGACCAACCTTCCCATAGTGTTAACATTCTAACTTACTCTTGGACTTTGACCTTCCATGATCATTTGACTTCCCATGGTTACATTTCCCTCTGTTATTTTGTCTCCCTTTGCTCTCCATCATCAAAACATTTCCAAAAGTAGAAGAATCTCCAATGCTCTTCCTTCGCATTTCCTCACATAAGATCACACCTATTACATCCTCAAACTTCAATTTTGAATTATAAGAGATTGAATTACTTATAGACATAACCAAGCTATCCCAGCTATCTGGTAAGGAGCGATAACTAGATCATACAAAGCCATGACCTCAGATGCTAATCAAAGTCCACTTTTTGACAAGTTTAAAGATACTCACAACCGTATTAAATTTACATTCAAACCTGATTAGCAACAGAACCATTCTCAAACATCTATCATATATTAATATGGAACTTTTTCAATGCAAAAATATTTTATTAGAGGCATGAGATTTGCTTCAATAGGAACTTCCCCAACACATCTCATGAGACCTTATGTCAAGGTCTTAGATCCTGCTATATGTTGAAAGAAACTGACTAGTCATGCAAGGAACTAGTCAAGACCATAGATTTTTCCGAGCACCTAGACTATCCAGCAACTAGTCAATACCATAGATCCAGGAAAGAACTATGGCTAACAACTAGGTAATATCTCTTACTTTCTAAATAAGCCAAAGGAACATGGATCGTCACTTCTTAAGTGGGTAAGGATAATCCTCCATAATACATCTTCCACAAACCAAAGTTCTACCCAGGTGAACTTGAGCTCAACCCTCAATCTTCCCTACATCTACCATAGCTCCCACTCAAGCTAAAATTAGGGGCCAAAATAGATTTGGCAACTGTCCACAGTAAAAAACCCAACAACTAGAGCCTGATGAGGTACTCAATGTACATATGAATTAGAGAACAAATATGTGGAAACAATAAGGTACCTCAAAACCAATAGCAGTAGGAAACTATATAGCAGAATTAGTACTTGCAGAAAGGCATAACATAAATAAATAATGCTACAAAAGATAGTACAATGACTGAAGAATTTAACGTGGTGTCACCCAATGTGGGCTTACGTCCACCAAGAACTTGCTCATATTTTATTATCAACAACTCAGTAAAACAACCCTGACACTAGATATCCTCTCAGATTATGAACTCACATACAAGGAGACTGTCTAAAGGAGTGATGTCGAAAGTTCACATCTAACACCAAACATAATTGAATCACCTGCTGCAATTAGCATGTGCCTTGATCCACTCTTGATCACCTCTTGCATCAAGGAAAGGACTCAAGACTCTCAGTGTGTCACGATCTCAAGATAATCTTCAAGATACCCTAACACCTCTATTTATAGGACGTAAAATACTCTTAGAAGCAAGATCCTAACAGCTGACCCTCCCATAGTTGCTGAAAGGGTGGAGTGATGCTTTCAAATCTGTCCCACGAGCTGCCCAAAATCAAGTCCTGAAACGTTAACAAAATCAACATTGTAATGGACCAAAATAGATCACAACATATAGATAATGTCAACATGCCAAACGATGTACAGAATGCTCCTGAAGTATCCAAATCTCTCAACCATTCAAGCTCCATACACTTCAACATTGATTCAAGAAGAATTCTCAAATACATAGAAGCATCACAAACCCCATACAGGTGTTTAAAGTGTAGCAAGAGGCCGAATTCTTCCCATGGAGCCATTCATGTAGAGTCCTCTCTTTGAATTCCTATTGTCACGTGTAGGAGTGTTTAGATGATCCACCCCAACATTGAACATGAATGGATTGAAGAAGATGCCTGCATAAAACTAGATGAGAGGCACACCATAGTATGATGGAGTTGCATGAAGAAAGAAAAATCTAGAATGTAGAAGTCATGTTGATCACGACTAATAGCTACAATCTTAGGGAAAAGAAGCTTGAGGTTGAAGGTGCAGATAGTAATGTCTTGCTCATGATCCTCAGAAAGTTTAGTCGCGCCACCTAGGAAATGGAGCTCTATCAATGTGTGATCCCAATGAAGTATGGGACTCGTATTGGTTTGAAAATCTATAGGGTGGATAGATCTATGGATAGATGAGCTAATAGTGTGCAGGGCATCACCCCTCTTTGAGTCAACAAAGTGAAACTAGTTTATTGTTATTCTACCAGCAGGAATTTGTGCAAGTCTCACAATATTCTACCTTCAGGGGTTGGGATCTCATCCCGATAGAGGTACTTCCAACTGTAAAAAGAAGGGAAATAAACGAGGTGGGGAGATAGGAAATATCTGAAGAGAGAAAAGAAAAGAATTCCAAAGCAGAAAGGTTAGAGGGTCTATGTTTTGGGCTAGTAGTAAACAGAGCCGAACTTACTTGCATAGACGAACAAAGCAATACTGATGAATAAATGACAAAAGAGTAGAGAGTAGATTCAACAAAATAAATACACTAAATCTAACATAAGAAATATTAATATGCTCATAACACACGATATTCAGCAAAAATTCTTAATATTTGCATTAATATCTTCTTTTGTTACAAAAAGCTCAAAGTCTTTTCTTCTTACTTCTATTTTTCATCTAAAAGGTATCCACACCTTTGAATATAACAAGTATCCAAGTATATATAGAAGAAGGAGAAGAGAGGAGACAAAAAGGCAACCAACAACTAACTAAAAAATATCTACAAAATATCTAAAAGTCAATGTTGACTTTGGACAACTTGGTGGATGACAACATCTCATGGTGCAACATGGATGAGGTCATTGTTTGTATCGAACATACTATTAGATATTTACAAAAAGAGAAGCCAAGAGGAAGAGAGCTATTCATCATCGTCTCGTGGCTGAAGGGGAGTATCTTGCTTCTGACTGTTGTTCGGCGAGAAGTGATGTGGAACTGAGTCTGATATTCCATGAATTTAGTGATCATGGGCTGAAAGTTAATCCTGAGCAGAACCCTTCGTGTGATCACCAATGACCTCACAATTCTCCCGCTCATCTCTGAGTTTTTAAGGAAGCTTGAAATAATCATTACCTGCCTCCATCAGGGACCCCACAAAATCACGGCAAGCTAGAAGGTTGTTGATGCATTCGGTGTCGAAAGTGGCTTCCGGCCCTAACCCTTGTGAGATGATCTCTTTAAAGATCTGGATAGTCTTGTCTGCCTTCCTCAAGGTGAAAGAAGGAGTAAGCAAGCCTGGAGACATCCTCAGGACAATTTTCTCCATTTGGTGCATTGCATCTAGGGATTCCTCCTTGACTTTTTCAATTTTCTCCAGGACGAACTCCATCTGATCGACCCAGTAATCCAACACAGTAAGAGTTTTGCTGGGTACCTTGGGGTGATCGAAAATTCTGAATTTCACCAAATCATCAACTGAGCAGTTGAGCATTTTTTGGAAAGTCTTATGTTGCAACCTTGCATGATCCAACTCTTCAGAGATAGGTCCTGCGATTGCTTGGAGATCTTTGTTTGCCTGACTAATGTTCTGATACAATTTGGTGAACTTGAATATTACCTCCTTACTATCTTTGAGGATTTGATCTCTCTATACAGAAACTGCCATACCTTGTTCACCAATTTTGGCGTACTCATTTATCTTATCCTGGCTTAGGACCTCAAGAGTTTCAGTGGCAGTTGTAGGAGGTGCACTGCCCATTTTCTGCAGGGCATGGAGAAGATGTTTGTTTTGTTCTTTTAGTAACCTCTTCTCCTCCTTTACTTCTTGCAGTTTCTTGCAAAGGGAATCCACCGCAGATAGGGCCTCTTCTTGAAGACTTTTAGAAGACGTTCCCATCGTGACTTGGGTCACTGTATAATCTGTCGAGAGACAGATCTTTTTTACGCTTTGAAGGATCGGGGTAGGCAATCTCCATCACTCTTTCCCCCAACACACTCTGAGAGAAGTAGGTTATAGGATTTTGCTTCTTAGCCCCCTTTACTAGGATGACGGAGAATTCCATCGGTGCGATAGGGACTTTCCTCTTTTTTTGGCTCAGATGCTGAGAGATCCACGCTAGACTTATGGGAACGAGGACCAGAGGTAGAAGAAGGAGCAAGCTGCAGTGAATGAGGGGAAATGGGTAGAGACACTTGGTGGTGGCATCGAGAGGGAGGTCGATAAAGTGCTCACAGGTGGAAGGGACACTGCAGGGGAGGAAGACGTGGGAAAGGAAGGGAGCTGAGAGATGAGAGAAGAAATGGTGGGGGACAACTCTCGTGAGAGAAGAGAAGATGGATGAAGAGGAAGGGGGAACAGTAGAAGATGGGGGAGATGACATGATAAAAGGAATGGTTACTTGGGTCACGCGAGGAGGAGAAGGAGGATGAGGGAGAAGGGATAGAAGGGACTTCAGCAGTTGTAGTAGTGGTGACACCCTGAGTGGATGTGCCCGTTAGAAACACTCTTCCGCTGCTTCTTTTTCTGGGGATGCCAGAGTTACAACTTGTTCTCGTGCGACAGTGGAAGGAGGAATTTTAGGAGCTCCTTCTTGAGTAGAGCTTGATTCACCCTCTTTATCCTTGCCTTTGACCTTTAGGCAGATGCTTTGGCTTAACAGGTGCATTTCCCAATGGGGATGTAGTGAAATCTACCCCAAGGTAGATAAGGCCATTCATTCTGCACTAGTGTTCTGTCCTCCGCAATGTCTCCTTTGACCCTTTCTTCAATGGTCTAGGGTGCACTTTTGTTCTATCGATTGCAGAAAAAAGCCAGTTGTCCCCATTTATATCTAGATATACCTGATCAACTTCTTGATCAGTCAGTTTGATATCCCTTTAGAACAATGGCCACACCGTATTGAATAATTTCTACCAAGGCCAAGCGAGAGTGGTCCTTCCTTCTAAGTTTGACCTCATGGTACAGGTTGATATAGATGTCCTTGATCTGTGGAACATGGATTAGATCAAGTTTTTCCTTGAGAAGGCAATTCCTTGGATTGAAAGTGGGCCTTTCCGGGAAGTTGTGCTTCAGATTGAGTAGTTCTAGCTGCGGCAAACCATTTCCCAGGATTTGTGGTGAGAGATGTATGTGTATCTGCCCACTATGAGGGGGAAAGGGGTTCCACCCTTCTTTCTCTTTAAAAACTTCTCGTGGTAGGTTATGAGCTGTCTCAATAGCTCCAACATGATCAACTTGGGGCTAGAATATCTCGGCAATTTGGTGGGCTCCCCCAAGAAGTTTTCCGCTCTGAGATAGGTGAAGGTGGGGAATTAGGTAAACAGTGCTCCCCACTTCTCAGTTGCTGTCACAATATTCTTGGTTGTCTCGACTGTGAGTCATGTTTGGCCTCAAAAGGTAGATGATGCCATAGAAGAAAGTATTGTTGATCTTAGTAAACTGCGGGATATTGTTCTCCAGCTTCAGCTCTGGGTAGTATTCATATATCTTTACTCTGGGGCCAAACCCCGCATTGGCTTAGTGCCGGATAATTGCTCTCCGAGGCCACAATGTAAACTATGTAGGAGTTCATGTAGAACCTCCCCGTTGTGGTGAGTTGTTGGAGCTGCTCGGATATAGTGCTGCTTATGATCTCCACCCACTCAAAGTGTTGATCTGGAACATTTTTGTTCATAGTCTCAAGGTACATGAAGCATCCATTTGTGAAAGTAATGGGCATCAGAAAGCCCAAAAACTCTACTAAGGAACATGATAGTGTCACTCAATTCCTCAGAGAAGTCACTACGGTGAATAACCTATGGCCATCTGGTTATCACCTTCTTGCTTCTTTAGGTACACCTCATTCATCAGTTTCATGCACTGGTCTTCATTGTCCTCCCAAGCCTTGATGCAATCCTCTTGGTTTACAGCCACAAAGTGTCGGTGGTGAGGGATGCCTAACATGATTTCAAAGTGCCAAGAAGTGAGGTTGATCACGACTTCGCCCTTTTCATTTTGGACACACCTTGTGTCTTTGTTGTAGCAGTGGGCCACTGCCATCATGAATTCATTATTTACTGCACTGACAGGGATCCCCCTAGAAAAATGTAGGCCACTGCCTACCAGTTTGTCCATCCAGGGACTCCCTGTGACTCTCCTAGTTCTGGCCCAGAAATCTTCCATATCGATGTGATCCGAGTTTTGAGTGTCTTAATGTCCAGGTCACATTCTACTTGGGACTACAGGCATCCTAACCCTCTGGTATTTATACTTCATTTCTTCTTTCGTAAGCTTAGCCTTGCCCTTTAACTCAGTTGGCTTCTTGCTTGATGTAGCACACCATATGGATCTGAGTTCAGTTGTTGATCTATAAGAAGAAGAAGATAAGTCCAACGCCAAAGAGCGCATATTAGCTATCAATTCTTCCATTAAAGCACTATAGACATAGAACAAGGATTTAGAAATTTTAAGGCCTCTGGGCGTAGGGCATATGAACACTGTAGGCTGTAGAGTTAATAGAATGGCACACTGAATCAAAGTGTTATAAGGAATAAATCAACGCCAAAGGGTGCAAGGCATAAGGATTTTTCAAATAACATCATGTTATTGTAAGTGGGGATGCGCTTGCGCCGTTATGTAATTTTATACTTTAGCACATGAAATTTTGGTGTTTCATGGTGGCAGGGTGCACCTATGGCGCAAGTATTTTTTATGCAACATGGAAATTTTGGTGCACCAAAGGGTGCAGGTTTATTACGCGTATAGCACTAACTTCATGTGCGCGCACAAGGGGGACTTTGGTGCAGCGTGCAGGGAAAGCTTGCATAACACTATTGTTGTGGTGAGTGAGGATTGCGCCTGGTGCCATTTAGACGATTCACTTGGTCTATCTTATAGCAAGCAGGGTGGCTTATGTGTTGCAAGTAGAATTAGTGCGCCTTTGCGTGCAACTGTGCTTCCTATGTAGCAGGAGTGGTGATTGTGCCAAAGGAGTAAAAACGTAGCTTGGAAACATTTTTTTCAAATTTTCTGATCTCTCTGATAGATTTTTGATCTTTTAAGCTTAACTCCACATCGATTTTGACAGTGGTGAAAGGAACAAAAGCAAAGAGGTTTTGATCCATTTTTAAGGCAGAGCCCTCTTGGCCAGTAGATCTAGAAAGAGGGTGCAAACAACTTGGGAAGAGAGTTTTGAGAGTTTTGCAAGAACGGTAAAAAGGGGGGGGGGGGGGGCTAAGCCTCAGATCCATTGTCATCCTACCATCACAAATGATCAAAACAAAACATCAGGAGGAGTAAAAACCACCTACCCGGAATATATATAATGTGAGAGACGAAACGAGGTCCACGAACAGTGATACGAGGAGGATGGGCGTGCTAACAGGTGCAGAGGAATAAAGTTTATCATGTGTTTTCAATTGTGAAAGTGACAGGGCGGGTGCGCCTATATATAGGTAAAGGTGCAATAAATGTGCCAACCACTTTTTCAAGAGGGCGCACCAAAACATGTGTCGACATGTAAAACTGGTGCACCCTTTGTCGCGGATAAACGTGTGTCAACACAGGAATTACTTGCGCCCTTTGGTGTAATTTTAAGTACTGTCAACACTTCATTCCTTGCGCGGCTTTGGCACACCAAAACATGGCACAAAAATTTAGTTTTTGACATGAAGGTGCATGTGCCTTGGTGCACGCAAGGAAGGCGCATCACAGGAAGGCACAACAATTGATGTGCTAACACGTTCAATCTGTGCGCTAAAGGAAATGAAGGGGTCACAAATTTATTCTGTGTAACACGAGATAAAAGGTGCACCCAACCAAAAAAAAGGACCAAAATGACTAAGTTCAGAGAACTAGATTTCCCAGAGAGGGATTTTATAACATTTTGAACACTGAGGGGTCCCTGACGAGGGACCAGGACAAAATTTGGTATGGCTACCTGCAAAGTTGTCCTTGCCAATTTTACAGGATAACAACTCAAAAACCGATGTCATGACCAGAATTCCACTTAACATGTGGAAAGAGGAAACAATACCATGTGAATGATTGTCAATGACCCCTCTAGTGAGACCCATAGAACAGAGCATACGAGAACTAAATGCAATGGTATGCTTCTTAAAAAAGCCATGTAGCTGAGCAGAAGTAGGATAAACAACATGTGGTACTGTAATAGGCACAGATGTGGAAGAGCATGTAGTAAAAAGCCTCACAGGTTTAGAAGCATCAAAAGAAGGTTCAGGCTCAAATACTGGTAGATCAATGTTAGTGGGTACAAGAGCAACAAGTGTAAGTGGACTAGGAGCATGGATATGGTTGTGCACAATATGATGGTGATGTTGTAGGCAAGCAAGTTTGTTCTGCAGTGAATGTATTATTGTATCCTTATTGTGAATGAGTGATTGTATAAGAGAATTTCACTTCTTGAGCGATCTATTTTCTTCCACAAATTTTACAATATCCTCTAGAAGTCCACATACTTCAGAGAAAAGCATATCATTCTCAGAATCCATGTTAGGTACAAACTGCAACTCCCAAAAAATTTGGGACGTCGGGCTCATCTGAAATTACATCCACAATTGATTACAACACTCCTCCATATTTGACACTTTATAATTATAGTGCAAGTCTAAAAATAAATAATTCCAATGGAAAGAGCATGAAAAACAATAACTTTTGCCAAAAACGGCAGTCAAAACTGAGTTACTGATCAAAAGTGACAAGTTTTTTACTATTTTGCTCTGTTATTTATTGTAGTTGCCACTAAAACAAAATAATTTGTTGTTACCTTCACCACACAAATAAAATTAAAGGGGGCTAAAGCTAAGCACCTACTAGTGGGAATCACAAGCTTTAAGCCCTTATATGACCATACCATATGACCAAGGGCTAAGGATTTTAAACGACAAAGTTCTGCCCATTGAACTTCTCAACCCTCGATCAGCCCTCATCTACGATAGCTCCCACTCAAGCTAAATGTTCCCTATGATTTACATCTTCGGCAAAAAACCACCAAAGCTCTGATACCAATTGTTAGGAAATAGATTACAAATATGCGGAAACAATTCCTCAAACCATAGTAGTAGGAAACTATATAGTAGATCTATACTTGCAGAAATATAACAACATAAACAAATAATGCACAAAAGAAGACAAGACAAGATTTAACGTGGTTCACCCAATGTGGGCTATGTCCACCAAGAACTTGCTCAGATTTTATTATCAACAAGAGTAAAAAAACTCTCACAATCTTCTCTCAGTTATGAACTCACAACAAAATTCCAAAGATGCTAAACCACATCTAAACCACAATTGACACCCAATTGCATAACCTTGATCACTCTTGATCATCAAGACTCAAGACCTCTTGAAAACTTAAGATATCTTCAAGATACCATAACACCTCTATTTATATGATTACAATCCTTTTAAGAAGCCATAAAGCTGACCCTAGAAGTTTGAAAGTCATGATCTTTCAACTTCCCACAGCTGGAAAAATAGTCCCTACGTTAACAACCAATTAACAGCAACATCTCAGCAACAACACATCGACTGCACAACAACGTCATATTAAACGACTACAGAATGCTCTTGAAGTCTCCAAACTTAATCGTTCAAGCTCCAACACTTCAACACTGATTCAAAAAGACCAAAAACAGGCTCCACACCCCAACATTGTGAAGCACTGAACATGAAATGTATATGATGTGAAGTTGATTGATGAAGTGTGCCCTCAACGATTAAGTTTGAACCGTATCACTAGAGTGCATCATCATGTAATGAATAAGGAAATTTATTTAAGAATAATATCATTTGAGATGCAAGCCATTAAGGGGATTATTGAGTGGCTTTCCAATAAGAGTGGTGAGAAGGTACATACCATAACCTAACTTGTTTATTATTACATAAGGGCCAATCCAATCAGGTTTGAACTTTCCTTTAAATTAGACATCTACATTAGTATTCTTATTATTTTCTTTAAGAAAAAGATCGTCAATATTGAATTCACGTGGATGTATTTTGTTATTATAATCTTGTACAATGCATTCCTGATATACCCAAATATTCTCCAAGTCTTGCACATGGTGAAATTCAAACATTTCAAGCTCATATAAGCAGTTGTCACAGTATTCATTATCTTTTAGAATTCCTTTAAGAGACACCCGTAATAAGGGAATTTCAAATTCCAAAGGAATGATGACCTTGGTGTCATAGACAAGTGAAAAGGGGTAACTGTAAGTGGGAATGTGAATGCTCGTGTGGTAAGCCCAAAGAGAATATAAAATTTGATTATGTCAGTCACTCCCAGAAGTATCAACAATTTTGCATAAGATCTTGACAATGGCTTTATTTGTATCTTCAACTTGGCCATTGCCCTATGGACAATAAGGAGTAGAAAAAGTTTGTTTAATTTTTAACTTAGCACAAAGTAATTTAATATCCTTGTTTTTTAAAGGAGATCCATTATCAGTGATAATAGTAGATGGTACACCAAAGCATGTGATTATGTGAGTAGTAATGATTCGGTTGATATCAACACTAGTAGTGGTTTACAAGGGCACCACTTTGACCAATTTAGTAAAGTATTTAGTAGTGGTAATAATGAACTTTTGGCCATTAATTGATTCTGGATTGAATTTTCCAATGAGGTCAAAACCCCATAGGGAAAATGACCATGAGGAGGTAATGGGTTGAAGCTCATATGCAAGCACGGGGTGGAGATTTCCATTCTTTTGACATTTGTCATAACAAGTGGCATATTTGAAACAATATTTCTCCATGGTGGGAAAATAATACCCTAGTCGTAATAGTTTTTGAGACATTGCTTTGTCCGAGAAGTGTCTACCATAGAGGCTATCATGGATTTGGTAAATAACTAAAGGAATATCATTGACACCTAAACAACATAATAAATGACTATCGAATTCCCTTTTAAAAAGTGAGTCTCCAATGATTTTTTAGCATACGGCTTCCCTCTATAATTGACAAGCTTCATGAGGTTGTAAGTCGTAAGGGATGGTATGTCGATATAGGAAATTAAAGATCAGGGTAAACCATTCAGGATTTTCATGACAACATGTAATGACACAGGATTCCAAAACCATAATATTGGTGGAGGTATGGTGTAGGTGGCAGATTATAAAAGTGTCTTGATCATTAGTGATATATTTTGGGATGAGAGGTGGCATTTGCCATGAAATCAACATGACGATTATCTTTTCGAGGGATGGCAGTGAGAGAATAGGATTTGAATGTGGCCAATATAGATTTGATAAGGTCATTGTAGGGGATGATTCACTCCTCTTTAGTTTGGTATGTGTCATTGAATTGATCAAAAATTAGTTGAAAATCGCTACGAATATACATATTACAAATAAATAACTTGCGAGTGACAATGAGGCCAAGGATAAGAGATTTGTATCTAATGATATTATTTGTACATGAAAATCCTAAGTGGTAGGAAAAAGGGAGATAATCACCATGAGGGATGATAAATAAAATACCAGCTTTGAAACTTGAGGCATAATGAGATCCATTAAAATACATGGTACATGTGTCATTATAAATTGTATAAGTAGTCAAGTGATTACAGAAAGAGTCGCAAATAGGAGAAGGATCATGCAGAGGAGAATCAACTAACTGATTGGTGATGAGTTATCCCTTGAAGGATTTTTGTCGGATAAACATTAAATCAAATTTTGTGAGTAACATGACCCATTGAGAAAGGCAACCAGAAAGATGTGTTAAAGATATTAAATATCGTAAAGCATCAAATTTGGTGATAATATGGATCTCATGGTTGAGAAGATAGTGATGCAATTTATCCATGACAAAGACAAGGACAAGGAATAATTTATCAATATAACTATAGTTGCATTCATAAGGGAGTAATGTATATATAATGTAATAGACAAGCCATTCACGATTAACATCATCATGTTACGCAAGAAGTGATCCCAAAGCATAAAATGTAGTGGAGATATATAAGAGGAAGGGATGATCAGCTGTGGGAGCTACAAGAATTCGAGGATTAAGTAGATAAGTTTTGATGTCCTTAAAAGCATGGTGAAAATGATCATCCCAAAAAAATTTAGTGTCCTTTTTCATGAGGTGTGTGAAAGGATGGGTTTTGTCAAGTAATTGAGTAATGAAGCGACATATAGCCTGTATTTTTCCTTGGAATGAACGTAGTTGATGAATATTTTGTGGGGGAGGCATGTCAACTATGGCACATATCTTCTTAGAATCAATATCAATTATTTGTTGAGAAATGATATTACTAAGGATTTTTCTAGTCATAACCCCAAAAACACATTTTTAGGATTTAAGCATACATTGTATTTCCACAAGCTTGTAAACATTATGCATAGATCAAAATCATGAGTAACATGATTGCGATATATTGAAAGTATATCATCAATGCAATCTTTAAGGATTTTATGGATATGCTTGTGAAATATGTGAGTCATAACACATTGATAGGTGGCGCCAACGTTATTAAGGCCAAATGGCATAACATTATAACAAAAGGTACCCCATGGCGTAGTAACTGATGCTTTTACTTGATCAATGAGGTTAATTTTAATTTTGTTGTATCCAACGAAGCCATCCATAAAAGAAAGAATGCCATATCTGGATGTGGAATTAACTATATCATGTATGTCTGATAAAGGGAAACTATCCTTGGGGCAAGCCTTTTTAAGATCGTGAACGTCAGTACATCAACGAATTTTTTTGTCTGGTTTCATAGAGGGAAAAATAGCAGAGACCCATTCGGGGTAGTCCATAGCAAAGATGAAACATGCATAGAATAGCCATTGCATTTCTTCTTTGACTAATAGTGTACCTTTAGGATGCATTTTTCTAATTTTCTACTAAATTGGTTTGGCTCCAGGGTTAAAGACTAGGTTATGCATGGCGATAGAAGGATATATACTTTTCATATCACTATAATCCCATGTGAATACACATGAGAAATTATGAAGCACTTGTTTGATGATAGCTTGCTTCAAAGGGGTAAAAGAAGTGGCCAAGAGAAAAATATAGGGTTTGTCTTTGGTACCAAGTTTATATTGAATAGTTTCTTCATTTAAAAGTGCAGAGTGATCTTCGGTATAGGAATCGATAGGAATAGTATCAAGAGTATCGGTATTGGTAGTGGGAGGAGCTGAGTCACCAAACTAAGTTGAAGTGTTAAGTAAAAATGGAGATAATTTTTATGATGGTAAGGGGGAGGTGGTCATAAGTACCTATGTGTTATAATAAAGCATCATCACTGCAAAATGTATATAATGCAGGATAAGTGGAAGAAACAAAATCATAAATGAGCTCATGGTATAATAAAGTGAGGTGAGGAGTGTGTGAAATATTGTAGAATTTAGGGGGAGATGAGGTGGTATAGCCGATGTCCAGCTTGGTGGAATGTGTGGGGATGGAAAGAGGTTCTACGATTCCATTTCCATCCTTTTCAACCCAGTGCCAATGAAGCCATAATAAAGCATATATTGATATCCAGGACCATATTTTTAAAAAGTGGGAAAAGAAGTGATGGAAGGAGGGGTAGCAAGTGAGTGATCTATGATGTTCCAGAAGGAAAATGGGGAGGTATCAACTAAGAATTCATAGACCACACCTTGATACAATAATTTAAGCTGTGAAAGAAGGGTTGAGGGAACCACATGTATAACATGGATCCAAGAACATCTGAGGAGAATGTTATAATTAAGATTATTGGGCATGATGTGACATGATATGGGAAAAGTGCATGGTCCAATAGTAACGATAAAGGTGATTGTTCCTAAGACCTATTTAGGAATGTTATCAAATCCATAGATAGAAACAAATGAGGGAAGTAAGGAGGCTTCAGAAAGGACAACTTGGTGGAGAAATGCTAGATTACAGATATTGAGACCTGATCCATTATCAACTAAAGCTCACTTAACCCCTACGTCATTGATATAAAATTGAATATAAAGATGAGCATCATTATCTAAAATATATTGAGAAGGAATTTTTGTAAATGTAAAAGTAATATTTTCTTCCTTAAAATATAATGTTGTAGTAAATTTATGATATAAATAATCAGGAGAAGTATGAGGATGAATATAAGTGTTGGAAAAAATCTTGAATTTTATTTTGACATTCAAGATTGGCTCATAAAAAGGTAGGGATGGAGATACTCATGGTGACAAGATCTTAGGGCATTAAATTTGGAAATAAATAAGGAAATAATAGTGTTTGAATGAGGGTACGGGTTCATCGAATCATTTAATATAAATTGAATTAAATCTAATTGTAGAGTAACTACTTTAGCGTATGATATAAAAATGCTAATGTATAATAAAGACACAAGCAACAAAACATGTACAAATATAAAACTCTAATCAAGAGATGGAGATAAAGAGACTTATATGATTCCTAAGCAATCTGGAAGTGATCTGGGTAGGTGAATAGTTGAAACAGACTGAGAAGAGTGTTTTCAATCCTCACAAGAGGTTCTTAAACTTAGGAATGTGCCAGAGAGGAGTGTCTACAAGAGGATAGGAGTGCTTAGGCACTAATGTACATTATGGGTGCTAGTTTATGTATGAATGATTAGGATCTGGTCTCTTTTGTGCAGGAGTTTTACTATTAATTTCTATTTGTCGCAATGATTTCACTCCTTGATTGCTGAATGTACTTGTAACCTCTATAACAAACTATCCACCTACACATGTCCACAAACCACGTCAAATATAATAAAAAAAATGTAGATTGTGGAGTCATACTGACCCTGAAAGTCACTTGAAGAGTGAAATTAGTACCAAGTGTTGCAGTACATTTCAGAATCTATGTAGTTATGTGTGAAAGTGTGTGGAATGATGCCCTTGTGAAATTTTTACTAAGATAGTAGGAAATTATCTAGATGTAAATGTGTGTAATGGAATAGAATAAAATTCCCCTCCTATATTGTGTATGTAGAAGTGATGCAACCCTTGTCCCTTGAATGAGAGTTCTAGATGGATGCTTTGAAATGTTTTTTCGCCTTTTAATGAAAGCTTAGGTGATAGTAGATAATGCTAGTGCTTGGCCCCTTATTTGAGAGTTATAACTATGAATATATATGATTCCCTTGTTTTAATTTTGTAATTGACAATTGAAAGACCAACCCAAGAGTATAAAATATGCCCAAGATGTAAAAGAGACCCAAAAGAGTGAGAAAAGGGGAGAAAGGGTCAGAAGTGCCCAAAAGGGACATGAGCACACAAGCACTAGTGTCCTAACTGGAATCTAGTGTCTAAGGCCATAAAAGATAAATCAGTTAAATACCAATAGGGCTGTAGGGTGTGCAAGGTCAATAAAAGTATAACAAAAAAAGCAAAAGTCCCAAAAGACATTATCAATTACTATTTTTCTTCCTTAGGAATTACATATATATTAGTATGTTCTATGACCTAGAATTGTACCCAAGTGCATATATTTTGTGTCTACACCAGTGTTAAACCTACGAAAGAGAAGATCAAATGTGGGTATTACACATGTAGGCATGATGAAAGTAAATTTTTGAAGAGGCATATTTCCCTCCTCACGAGTTTTTTTGAGAAGAACAACATAGGTGTACCTAAGTTTATCATACCATCTTCATCAACCCATGAATCCTCCAAGGTAAATGACAATGGAAAATGGAAAGAGAAATAATTGGGAAAGAAGAAAATAAAGGGAAGATATCTAGTTATATTTATGCCATCGACTCCTACATGGTTCATTTATTCTAGTGCCTCACATCATATGGCATCTTCATACATGAAGTTCAATTCATTAAAGCCATGTGACATGTATTTTATTTGATTAGGTGACAATACTTATACTCATATTTTTGGGAGTGGATATGTTAAAGTGATTGGTGGAACATTTAACAATGTTCTTAGTATTCCATCACTATCAACCAATCTCCCACCAGTCTATTAGATTACTCACCTTGACTAGGGCATATAGGTTGAGTTCACTCTATATTCCATATATGTCAGAGAGTTTCACAATGACACTATCATTACAATGGGTTTAATTGATAATCAAACTCGAATATATTCCTTCTCCCACTCTATCCTATTGGTGTGTGTATTTTCCACATCATCAGGTGAGTCATCTCACTTAGGTGAGATCATAGGTCCATGTGTCATTTAGGGGTCATTATGAGATTCCCTTACGCGTCAGTGCATCAGCGCGTCAGCACGTCAGTGCGTCAGTGCGTCATATGCGTCATTGGGAGTTACACTTCTATTCTGGGAATGTAACTCCCCCTCTCTACTCGAGTTGTCATGATTGCAGCACTGGGGGTTACTCAAATCCTCTTATATGTACACGCCTTTTGATCTATGAGATGGAGGAGAGTTTTATGGCTTAACCAGGTTCTGCCCATTTGTCGAATCTTTGCATGCACATTCAGTTGATGCTCGCTCCTCCTGAGATCTCTTCACGCTACCGTTTGCACATCCGTTGATGTGCATGTCGTCCCTCGTGATCCTCACTTGTGGGTTTTCAAACCCTCTTTCATGGTATCAGAGCGGATCTTGTGGATCCGTGCACTCCTCGGCGTTGCTCATGCGTTTTCCGGCTTTCGGTGTGATATCCAGTTCTCGTTGCGTGTGTCATAATGGATATTCTGTTTGTGCTCTTCTTGCACTGATCTTGGGGTTCATACCTCTGGTTGCTTGCTCGTGTTCATGGGTTTCACCTTCTTGTTCGGGTTTGTTCGTGTTTGTGGTTTTTCGAGTTTTTAGCTTTTGCATGCGGTCTTCAAAGGTTGCAGTGTTGTTTTGTATCGGGTTTGCATTATCCATTGCTGAGTTCGTGATTGCTTCTATTTGCATGTGCTCATTTTTTGGCTTGGCATGGACCTATGGGTTATTGTTGTGATCTGGCTTTACATTGATTCGGTCAACTCTACATTGGCTCTTATTGTCTACTTGCTGCCCGTGCATGGTTCGTGGTTTGATCATTTCAGCATTGGAAAAGTTGTTGACTCTCTTCATGGCACTCGGTTCACTCATCCTTTGCACTCATTTCATACTGGCCGCTGCAATCCCCAGTTTGATTCCTCTCACGTAGGAATGGCATTCAACTAGACTGTGTAGCTTCATTGACCAGCTCGGGTTTGTTTATTAGTTATTTGTTGTATTGGTCCAACCTTGGCTCGAAGAAGTTTAATCTTGTACAACCCGTTCTTGCTCTTCAACTATTTTTGAATCGTGAGGCTCGTGCTTTAGCTGCTGGATCGTGGTCTACCTTTTTCTTTGTTCAAGGTTCCCAGCCTGCGTTTTCACCTACAGCGTGGCTTTTTGGTTGCATTGAAAAACGTTTTTTGGTTGCTGAGGTGCTTTGAAAAATGTTTTTGGTTGAAAAACATTTTGGTTGCATTGGAAAATTGTTTCAAACCTGCGCCACAACAAAAAACAATGCCCTCCAACGTTTCTCAGCTCCCTCTAGCTCAAACCTGCAGCATCTCCAACAAACTGCGTTTTTTTTGCATTGCAAAAACGTTTTTTGATTTGCTATTTTTTGGTTGCTTCAACCTGCTCCACCTGTAGCACCACCAGCACCTCCAACAACTCACCACGTGGCTTCCAACTTGCTGCAACACTCCAACAACCTGCCTTTGGTTCAAACCTACTCTTGTTGTACCGTTATATGCACAGCCAGCCACCTATTGGCTCAAACAAGGAGCTCACCTCTCGCTGACATGTGGCATTGACCACTTCCAAACGTGGCCTCCCTCCTTCCACCTCCTTTTAAAAATGTTTTAAGGTGTTTTAAAAAAAAAAACATTTCATTCCATGGCATTGTAATAAATTTTGGGCTGCATTTTTTCTTGTATTATGTCCTTCATTCGCGCGTCGAAGACGGAGGGCGAGGTCTGGGGTTGGCAGGAGGCTAATCCCCCCTTGCACTCAAAACAAACTATGCCTAAAATTTGATGCCATTTCCAACAAGTAGTCACACGATACCCTTTGCACCCATATCGTGTACTTTTTTAATGTGTTTACAGTATCTAGTGCATTTTTCCTTCAGTTGCGGGAATCGTTTTAATGCGATAACTTTTGACTCGCTGCTCCTTTCTGAGTGCTTCCTTGGTCAAAGTTGCATGATTTTTTGCACACTATGTGATGGAATTGCCAATTTTGTTAACGCACTACTTTTATAAAGTGCCGCATTCTGGGGGGGTTACTTGTACTCTTGGGCCTACACACGCAGACGCATTATCGGCCGAGTCCGATGTCTTGCTTTTGTGCATCTTGTTTTTTTCATCATGGAGAGTGCTCTTTCCAGATGTGAGAATCGTAGGATCGCCTTATAGCCTCCGCCACTTCTCACCGGGAGAGAGACCTATTCAGCTTGGCGTGCTTCTATGGAACATTACTTTGCCCACGAGGATCTTTTACCCTTCTTGCTTGGGCCAGTTCCTGCACCCGCTGATCATCATCATCTAGAGGAATTCCTTGACACTTGTGACCATGTCTTTGGTCACATGATGATGCATGTCTCTCATTCTCTCTGGTTTCACGTGGCAGACTCAGATCCACCTCACCGTGTCTGGAGCATTCTTCAGTCCTTGTATGGAGACCCTTCACATACTGCTACCATTGTTGCTGCTGCTGATTCAGTTGTCTCCTCCATTTCTTCGTGTGATGACAGTTCCACTGACACAGGCTCGCTTGGTTCTACTTCTGATGACGAGGATTGTGCATCCAGTTCTGATGTCGAGAGTACTACAGAGGACTCTTCTCCTCTTTCTCTCACTATTCTAGACATTGTTGTCACCCCCCCACATCTCATCAGACATTGAGTAGTCTCATACTCAGTCTCACACCGTCATTACACCAACCTCCTTTCCACCTTCAGTGTGCGAGGCCCCTTTCACTCCTTTACCTTCATTGGATGACTCATACCTATCTGACATCGCTCTTTTGTTTGTTGAGCCCCCTCATTGGGATGAGTATTTGCCTGACCTTGGTCATCTTTTCGCAAAGTCTACTTGTGATGCACTACAGGTCCCTCATCCATCTACAGGTATTTTAGAGGAGTTCATCATCTCTGTTGTTGGGAGTGCCCCTTCCAGGAATCATGTCACTTCCACTTTTCTGGAGACCTTCATTGATCCACCCTTAGCTGTGGATCCCTTTTCTGTTGTGGAGGATGTTTTGTTCCCTTCACATCACTTGGACATTCTTTCTGTGGGTGTTCCTCTTCACTCTGACAGTTCTACGCACGTGGCATTACCTTCAGTTCCTTGGCACTCACTCACTAGACCTATGTAACACTTCAGTGCACCAGACTCAGAGTTCTTCATGTTGCTGCCTTCAGTTTCCTTTGTGGATTGGGCGGACTTCCAACACGTCATTTCTGTCCTTCCTAAGGGCAGGCACATAGTTCGTTGTGGGTGGCTCTTCTTCAGTCCAGAGGCAGACGATCTCGTCATCAACATTCTTCTGGGAGACCTCCTAGAGCTACATAGTTCAGATCCGTCCATGGCATCTTCTGCATTCTTCTTGTCTCCCTCTTCTTCTCTCTTCTTCTTCTTTCCGAGAGATTGCCTCTTTGTACATGAGTACCCTTTCAAGCTCGTCTATGGCTGGGACCCATTTTTGGCAACTTTCTTAGATTAGAGAGTGTTTTGTTCTCTTGTGGTGTATGTTTTTCCCACTGGGTTTTCCTTCACTGCTTGGGACTTCTTTCTTGTACATGGGACCTCATCAGGATTTGTCCTAGGACCCATTTCTTGTTTCTGACTTGCCACCTCATCCTAAGTTATGATGAAGGGGGGGTGTTGGTGTGTGTATTTTCCACATCATCAGGTGAGTCATCTCACTTAGGTGAGATCATAGGTCCATGTGTCATTTAGGGGTCATTATGAGATTCCCTTACGCGTCAGCAACACGTCAGTGCGTCAGTGCATCATATGCATCATTGAGAGTTACACTTCTATTCTGGGAGTGTAACTCCCCCTCTCTACTCGAGTTGTCATGATTGCAACACTGGGGGTTACTCAACACCTCCTATATGTACACGCCTTTTGATCTATGAGATAGAGGAGAGTTTATGGCTTTACCAGGTTCTGCCCATTTGTCGAATCTTTGCATGCACATTCGGTTGATGCTCGCTCCTCCTGAGATCTCTTCACGCTACCATTCGCATGTCCGTTGATGTGCACGTCATCCCTCGTGATCCTCGCTTGCAGGTTTTCAAACCCTCTTTCATATCCCTCCTTCAGATTCTTCATCATATTCATCTGTACTTGATTACAATTTTGAGCTTGAGCACATTTATGATGATGAGGAATTATCTTCTAGTACAAATGACTGCAATAGTAATGGGGACCCACCTCCACTATTCACTAGTCACCCTACAAACTTTGAGGAGTTACTTCTTGATTCACCTACTTCTAGTCCACCATAGACTTTTCAGGGAGTAGGAAATTTGATTCATGACTCTTCTAACATCAGATAGTATTCTACACAACTACATGACAGTCAACCTTCCTCCTTTGTTGCTTATTTGGATTCACCATTCCCTCATGGAGATGTTGGAACTTCTACCTTACTTGTGGACCAAAATTCCTTGGATAGGAACCACACCTTATTACTCTACGAGGCTTCTTTGTAGGACACATGATGTCTTCCGACAGTTATATCTTATGGAAATGTTGGATAGTTTTCTTCCTCTTCTCCTCCTCTTCTTCTTCTAGAAAGATTGTAGTTTTTACATAGGTACCTCATCAGACATTTTTTTTGTCAGGACCCATATGACGTATATTTCGTAGTGGTTTAGGGGCGTCTTCTATCTCTTATAAGTGGATATTTTTCCCATTGGGTTTTCTTCCATTACTTGATATCCTTATTATACATGGGTACCTCATCAGGCATAACTGTCATGACCCATTTATCTTTCTTATTTCCATGCCTCACCCTAAGCTTTGATGAAGGGGGGTGTTGGTGTGAGAGATATTTTTCATGTTTTATTTATTAAATAGGTTAATTTCCCTCACCTATGGTGATTCATCTCACTTAGGTGAGTCGTCATATGTATTTAGGTGTGTCATTAGGAGTTATATGACGTATGACATATTCTGCCATATAATTTTTCATATACGTCATAATGTTTTTTTATTAGGGGTAAATATTTTTGAAGGGACTATACCCTATTACGAAAAAGTCTCCATAACAAGATAATGCTGTAAATACATCAAGTTTAGATCAACATCCAGATTAAACATGAAAATAAAACTATAATTATCCAAGAAACTATACAAAAGGATCAAAATAATGATAAAACTACAACAAAGAAGCATGAAAAAAACATCCTGATAATAACAAAACAAAAAACCAGAAGTAAGGACAATCCTCTTCACTTCTCTTATTTGTCAATCTTTGCCCTTACCTTATACATAGAGGTTAAGAGTGCCAGGGAAGTGACATGGGAGGGATCATTCTTGTGTAACTATGAGAGAATAAAGTTCTGTATTGGTCCCAGCTCCCAAATGGCAACATGAATGTCACTGAGCACACATACACATTTGACATGTTACTCCATGAATTTATAGATAGACTTAAGAATATAAATGGTGTAGTCATGTCTTCCTTTTGAATTTCCTAGTATGTTATCCAGTGAGTTAAGCTTCTTGTATATTTCAAGAATCTAATCATTATCCTATTCAGGGTCATTTTGGATCTTCACTTCACCTTCTCTCTTACAGACCTGCTTGATCTCTTCTTTCAAAACCCCAACCTCCTTTTCCAGGTTGATAATTTTGTTGAGAAAGAATTCCTCCCTATCCGTAGTAGAAGCACCAGCTGGATTGCTAATATGAAGAAAATTTTTAGCAGACTCAATTTCTTTGCTGCTACACATAATTCTTTGGGAGGGGAAGGAATGATTAAGGGGGTAAAGCGGGTTTTTGGTTCTAATTTTCCTTCTACCAGAAGCAGTGATGGGGGTAGTGGAGTTAGGGTAATGGGGGGCATGGGAAGTGGGGATTGGATGATGTTGGGAAAGGAAATGGTGTTGAAGCAAAAAATGAGACCTTGGTGAAGGGGGTGGCATGAGTGTGGTTTTTGAACTTAAGAACAAAGTGTTCCAGGGAGTTTAAAAGATAATAAGGAAAGCTAACATGAAAATTCCTTCTAAAATGATTTAGGAAAACCAAATGTTTAAGAGGAACCATCACGTATATGCCTTTAAAAATGACATACCCAACAATCATCCTTACAATTTCATCAAAGGGCTCTAGAATGGAGGTCACTTTTATGCATGCAGTGACAAACTTGAGATTTATTTGTCTGACAAGAATTTCTTGGGTATCAATTTTCTTGTCCATCCACTTATTGAAGAATATGGCACATTCTAAGATAAGCCCCATGTCATCTCAACAATAAGTTCTTCAGTGATTTTAATGTTGATCTCACCATATTTTATTGTTATTTTCTTCCATCCAGTCATGAATTGAAGAGAAATGTCTTGATCATGACCCTGCATTTTTTCAATAAGGTTTGAAACCCCACCCATTTGCAAATAGGTCCAAAGTGTCACATCATCCTTCCAAGTCGATGTTGTAGGTGGGTTTAGTTTGGCATGGATCTCTACCCATTTTTTCTACTATTGTTTCTTTAGTTCCCAATGGTAATGTTTCTTCCCCAAAGCCACTTCTTAATAGTGCCTTTGCATACCTAGAAAGTTGTGAAGGCTGAGTGATATTATTAGCCTTGTGTAAGGAGATAATCAATCTAAAAATAGCAAAGGATTTCTTAATGATGGTTTTTTATTTCATATTTATCCTTGATGATTTCATTATGTACCTTGTTAGGGAGAATGACATCACTAAACCAATTTTGCATTTTATTACTAACTGTATAGTTAGCAAGACTATCCGCCACTTTATTGCCTTCATGATAGGAGTGGATGATTTGGTAGTTTTTAAAGGATTTACAAATCTCAATAAATTCATAAATGAAATCCCTAATGTTCCAACTAGGGGGTTTTTCTTGATGTAAAAGATTTATTATGTTCAAAGAGTCCCCTTCAATTATAATATTAGAGATATTGCAATCTCTTGTGAGCATGATCACCGCATAATGTTGCTAAGGATTCAAAATAGTGGTTTGATTGGTGGCCCATTTTTCTAGAAAATGCAGCAATAAGATAGCCTTTGTGATCCCTGATCACACCACCTCCTCCTAGATGCCCCTATGGATTTCCTTTAGATGCTCCATCAAAATTCAACTTGTACCATAAGTTGGGTGGCTGAATCCAATCAACTAATGATCTATCAATGTTATTTTGAACATTCCTATGTGAATTTCCAATATCAATATTCCAAGCAACAAGTATAGGTTCTTCTTCCTTGGGGTATGGTCTATTTTTTGGACACCTAAACCTTTCAATGTTATCTTTAACAAATATAATAATTTTCTTAAATATATTTTTGCATACTTGTTTGTTGTTCCTGAAGATTATTCCATTCCTGGTTTCCCACAATCTCCAAATGGTGTGAGGTAGAACCAAATTCCATAATCTTCTTATCATGCAATGTGTATATGGTGGATCCCATTTCTCCCAAGTCTCCAAGAAGGTATTAGGAAGAGTCCATTGTAGATTAAAATTGGAAAATATGAGACTCCAAACCTTTGAGGCATATTCACAATGTAAAAGTAGATGTTTGATGTCTTCAACCTATTTTTTGCACATGCAACACATGTTAGACATAATGAAACCCTTTTTAATTGGGTTATCATTAGTGAGAATATTTACTTTTAATACTATCCAAAGAAATAAATTAACCTTTGGTGTTAACTCAAGCATCCAATTTTTACTCTAGTTTATATCACATTGAGTATTTTCAAAAAATACATTGTAGCCCAATTAGACAGTATAGTCCCCATTAAAAGAATCAATCCGTATAAGATCATCCTTGGAATCCTTTTGATTAAGAGGAATGAGTGAAATCTCTTGTTGTAGAGAGGAGACAACAGGTTTTAAATTTTCCTTAGCCACTTTGAGCTTCTTCCAAGTTCTCTTGCTTTCACCCAACTCTATGTAATCTTTTACTTTAGTCCCATATCTCTCACTTAGACTATCTTTTATTGAGCAAAATTTGTCACTCAGCCTAAAATCAGTCCAATTTTCTTGCCAAAAATGTATATCCTGACCATTTCCTACTTTCCATATATAACCTTTAGCAAGGATGTGCCTGATTTGAAGAAATTTGTTCCAAAAAATGGATCCATTGACAAGATGTTCTTCAAAAAGAAAATAATTCATATTGCGTTGAGCCAAGTACTTGATCCTAATGAGTTCCGTCTAAGGATATTTTTCCTTTAGTAGTCTCCAACTAAGTTTGGAAAATAAAGCTACATTCATCTTCCTGATATCCTTTATACCAAGGCCACAAATATTTTTGGGTGTACAAACCTAATCCCAAGTAACTAAATGGTACATGAACCTTTCTTCAATTCCATGCCATAGAAATTTTTTTTGAATTCTTTCAATGTTAAAAATAATTGCTGCTAGGATGCTTTACATAGACATTATATATATGGGCAAGTTATGTAGTGTGCTTTTGATTAACAAGCATTTTCCGGCACTAGATAGAACAACACCTTTCCACCCAGCCAATTTTTTTTTGAAATCTATCTAACAAGGCATTCCAAACAACATTAGAGACTTTATTAATGCCGAAAGGTAAGCCTAAATAGGTAGTGGGTAGAGAGCTTATTTTACACCCCAAAATGGGTGCAATTATTTTTTGTCTATCTGAAGGAGTATTAAAAAAATACACTGAAATTTTGTCAAAGTTGACTTTCTAGCCATAATCTTCTTCATAGAATTTGAGAATAGTGTTTATAGCTTTAGCCTCAAGAATTGAAGCCATCAATAGTAAAATTGTGTCATCAAAAAATTGCTGATGTGAAGTTGTATGGTTGGTGGAAGTAGGTTTGAACCCTTTTAGCATGCTAGTATTCACAGTCTTAGTTATGGATCTACTAAGGTTGTTTGCCATTATTATAAAAAGTAAGTGGGTATGGGATCCCCTTGTCTTATACTCCTGCTGCTGGAAAATAATCCCACTAGAGTACCATTAATAACAACTAAAAATATTTAAGTGGTGATGCAAGCTTGAATGATTTTTCTAAATTTGTTCTAAAAACCAAATGTTGACAAGACCTTATCTAAAAAAATCCAAGACACTCTATCAAAGGCCTTATACATATCCAATTTTATTTCCATACCCAATTTTTTGCTTTTATCCATGGAGTGTATGGTTTCATGAACCATGATTACTCCATCTTGAAAAATCATTCCTTTTATAAATCCACTTTGTTGTTTACAGAATAAATCAGCTAAAAAAGGTTGTAATCTAGTAGCAAGAATCTTAGTAAAAGTTCTATAAACAACATTTACTAGGATGATAGGCCAGAAATCCTTGAAGTCTTTAGAATCTAACATATTTGGGGCTAGCACAATATGAGTATTATTCATCTCCTTCATCAGATTTCATATTTTATAAAATTCATTTACAACTTTTAACAGATTTACTGAGCAGATATCTTAGCATTTTTGGAAGAAATCTACAAAGAAGCCATTAGGTGCAAAAACAACCTTCTTCTGCTCCTCAATGGTTACAGATTTTGTAAGGATTTTGAACTCTCATAAGAAATACTATTACTTGGGATGTCATCTAGAAGGAAAGAAGTTGCTTCGTCATTAAAAATATTACTTTTCATCAACAAATTTTCATAAAACTTGAGAGCTTATTCTTTTATATCATTTTGATCCTTGGTGACAAAGCCATTTCTTTTAGATACCTCAGTGATTCTATTATAGGCCATGTGTTTAAGGGTGGTCATGTGAATTTTTTTGGTGTTTCCATCACTAGCTTTCAGCTGCAGAGCCCGAGATTTCATTCTCCAAAACTTGTCTTCTCTATTATTGATGTTATTTAAATTAGAAAGTAAGTTCTTTTCAAGTTGTTGATCTTCATAATTCATACCTTTGGTGGATATTATCATCTCAAGTCCTTAAATATGTTGTTTTATCTCTTTCTTATGTTAAAAAATATTGCCAAAAACCTCTTTGTTCCAGGTTCTAACTTGCTTTACATTTTTCAATTTCTAAACTAACTTGAATTGCGTTGTTCCTTCTCCATCGCAATGCCACCATTCTTTAATCCTATACAAAATGTCTTCATGATCCAACACATTTTTTTTAATATGAAAGAGCTACACGATGGCTTGGACCAATTGAAAATATTAAGTGCAATAGGGTTATGGTATGAGCCAATCCTAGGTAACGAAGAGAGGTGAAAATCTTGATTCATAATCCAATTAGTAGAGATGAGAGATCTATCTAATCTTACCTGTATCAAACTCTCACTAATATACGTCATAATGTTATATGTCATATGGGAATAACATTCTATCCTTGGATTATAAATCCCTTCTATTTTTTGATTATGATAAGTCCAGGCATGGGAGTTACACATCACTCCTATATGTACTTTTTTTTATCAACGAGAATGAGTAGACCCTTTCTTTTTGAATACACAATTTTTTGTGCGATTAATAAATTTCTTGTTACATGGAGATTTCTTGTGTTTATGTTCAAGTACAACTACATTAATGTGCACACATTTCATTGATTCTCATGTTATGACTCTCTCATATTGATATAATAATACAGATATAGATATATCTCATTTTGAGGGAGAAGAGATATCAATATAATACATTGGTTGTGTCACTCCAGGACTGAGATTTTGTATGTCCTAGGTGTTAGGAGGTAGTGTGAAACTGTTCATGATTTATTAGTATTTCTTCCATTGTTTAAGATGTAATTATCTGTAGTGCCCACATTTTACACACACAATTACACCAGTAAAATACCAGGATAATTTTTTTTGACTTACATTGCTCACTACACACAACACAACATGGGCTTCAAGTACAAAAACTTGACTCGCATACAACAATCACATAATTCATCGACTCACATAGACACATGAAAACACCATATACATGTCGATGCCACACTTTTCCCCAATGAACGAATGCTAGAAATAACACAACCACAATAAACAGGGACTTAAGGATTGACGAACCCACAACACATCATTACTTTAAATGGTTACATCTAGTTATACGTTAACATTCCAATAACATTATTGATGCAAGCATAATTTTCTCCCTCTTTTCCACCTACATATTCTGAAAATTATCTCGCGGTTCACATTTCAAAAAACTTGTTGTTCAACCATCTTAAGTTGGCTTCTTATACCCTTATGAAAATCTTCCATAACTTACATACAGTATTTTCCATATTTCAAATTGCCTACAAAGTATTTAATTCTCTCATTCTTATGTTGAGTATTTTCTTCTTCAAACATTTATTTGATGTTTAAAATTTAACCCTTGCTACACAAGTGAACCTAACTTGATATCGAGATGACAATCTTGGGATTTGAGGGAGACTTAGATTCAATATAGCTTTTTACCCAAAAACATTCCTTTGATCACGGTATAGTTATTTCCCTACCATTATTATTATAGTTCAATAACTTGTTGAATTCCAATAAGATTTATATATATATATATATATATATATATATATATTTTCTCAAAGTTTGATCACACCATTTGACAATTCATATTCTTTGTAACACAAGAAGATGTTTAAATTAAGTTATAAGGACTCCAAGAGGGACAGTATCCCTAACCTCAAATCTCATTTTACTTTTTCTCTTATGACTTTACTTTTACATCACATTATGGTCACATTATTACCATCGTTTTATAACAAAAGAGTTACGAAAGTACTTGTCTAACATCTTAAAGAAGCACATGGTTATAAGCATTATAAACCCCACATGAACCACAAGTGATTTGTGTTCAAGGTAAGATCCCATGTTTCTGCATCTCATGATTCTGCATGTAAAATACCCTTTATTTCTTAATGTCATAAAAAGAACATATCAAGGGATTACGGGACACGATTTTGGTTTCTTGGGTTCTCTAAAGTCAACACCTTTCAAAACAAATTTGTTTTGAAAAGAGTTACTTATGATTTTCTATACACATGTTAACCCCCAAAACAACTAAGGTTAAGCTTAATTCCAATTTTCACCCAGGGCTTTAATCCCTATTACAGATTTGACTAAGGTTAAAATGTATTTACTCTATAAACCCTTCATGAGAGTTCAAGGCACTATATTGTCACAAGCCAAAGATAAGACATTTATCTATGAGGAACTAAAGAGTTCACTAACAAGAATGCAAGACATAGAACAACTATATCACAATCTCTAATTATATCATTTGGATCCAACAGGGATTTCATTCGATGGGGGAAATAATTTACTTTGAAAATCTACCTTCGGATGAACAAGGTAGTCCACTGGGCTACGAAGGAAGAGCTTAGTTCATACACACTCCAATGAAAAGTTTGACTGTGTCGCTCCTGTCTACCAGGTTTATGACAAAGTCACTAACCATACTGACTAAGACGATAAGTCCAATCTTGAGCTCTGATTTTCCTAAATTAGGACATTCCATCGAGAGCAAAGATTAAGTTCATCCTACGGTTTTCAATGTCTTCTAGGGTAAGGAGTAACACACCTGTAAAACAAGTTATGTCCCGATATTGAACAAGGGTAGAGTGTTTCGATTTAATCCTCTTTATTTCATTTACAAGTATGAATGCACAAAATGACACATTAATCATTTATTGAACACTAAATATACACTATAAGGTATCACTTCAATTTCATTTACCTTATATCAGATATCAAACCTTTTTTTGCCATGTGTACTATAAATCAAATTCGAACCTATGATTAAATGCACATTTCCTAGATGTCCTTGAAACTAGCATCTCATACATTTCAACAGATTATCAAATATAACCTTCTGTAACATGATATTAAATTATACATTTATTCATTTAACAATGAACTATATAAATCACAATGATAATAATTAAATTACACATCACCTTTTTCGTCGTCATTCTTCCATCCTGCAAAAACCCACTTGAGCATGATATCAGCAATAAATCGCTTGCATGGCATCCAACCTAATCTAACATGAGTACCATTTTTTAGTTTCCCATTTACATATGATAATAATTACAATTTTCAATCGAAATAAAATGGTCTCGAGACATGTATTCATTACATTTCATTTTACTTCATTTTGTAACACAGGAGATAGAAAGAGAAGGGAAGAGAGAGAAAACATCATTTTGCCAAAATTTCTATTACACACAACAAGTTACAATATAGTGTTTGAAACATGTTATTTACATGTGTTTAAAGTTTCCAGGGTGGTTTGACAACCCTACGAGGGTCCCGCAACTTTCTATTTTTACATTTTCTTACTAGCTACAAAATGTTCAAAACGGGCTCGAAGGCTAAGAAACCACTTCCAAAATTTATCTTCTGATGAGAACGCACACCATGATTAAATTTATATGTATTCCCAGATATACCAAGAGTTCATAGCAACTAACGGAATTGGAAAAAAGTGAACAGTTTACGTTTGGAGGCTAGTTCTCCAGGGCCACTGGTCGTAGTTGACCCAGTTGCAAATGAACAAAATTTAGCTCGAGGGCCCAGAAAAATGCATCCATAACTGACGTTCGATGGATGAGCACGCAACGAGACACTTCCTACAAGTTCCCCTATATGAGGAGAATTCATCAGAGTCGATGGGACTGAGAACTAGAAAACCACTTTCAAATGGTGACTAGTTTTTTGGAGCGACAAGTCACAATTGGTCCAGTTGAACCTCATCAAACTGCGACCGGAGGCCTACAAAATGGCTTTGCCAAACTATCCAGAAAAGTGTTTTTCCCTAGACTGAATGTTCCATGCAATTTTCTAGTATAAACACTAGAGGTTTGTGAAGACGGGAATTAATTTCTCTATCCAGGTTTCAAATGGCAGTTCAAAATGAAAGCCAACTTTCTAGATTTGACAGTTTTCTACTGCTGTAAACCAGTGTAACAGGGCTCCTATGAGAGCGTCAAAAAGATCACATATGTTTGTTTGGGGTAAAACCATATTTTGTGGTGACTCCTCACATAACAAGGTACACAAATGAAACCTAACATCTCGTTTTCAGAGTTATGAAGGGTACTTAATGAGTCTCCAAAAAATGTAAAAATTAACTATTTAACAGGAAGAAGGTCAACAATATTACTGGGAAGTCATACTCGTCTTGTCGATATACCAATATTGTAGTGATCTAACTAGGTAGGAAGCTTTCTAAATCACCTCAGAATGAGGGCGGAAGTTCATGTTTTAATGTAATGAGTTATTTTGACATCGTGAGTAACGACAAGACATTTCATTGTTTTTGCACGAGTTGAAATAAACAATTAACTGTATTAAGATCTTGATATTTTAAAATTATTTTAAGTTGTAAACGAAAACTAAAATACGAGAGTTATGAAAGATGAGGGAAGGTGAACCATGCCTGGAAGGGAGCTGAGTCGAGTCACAAGTCGAGGAGTTGACGGTCGCACCGATTGATCTCACTTGGCACTTGTCAACCACACGAGCCTGGAAACCTCCACCAATAGCATCCACAATAATGTCCAAATCAACAGCCAATTCATCCAATACAGGGTAAGCCTCTCTTCGATATCTGCAACATTTGAATCCATATATGTACAATACCACCTCTAGAGCAATTTCTTTGCACATGGAACTCAAACGGAAGCTCATGTTACAACCCATCTGCTAAGCTTCTGGGACAATTTGCCAGTGTTTAAGGGAACTTGTAGAAGAAGTAATAGGATTTTCATATCATCAATAAACTTGGCAGCCCACATGACACTAGTGATGAGAAGCTCCCATGTACGTTGAGGGAGGTGATGAGAAAAACTTGAATATTCTCCCCAAATACTGCTTTATACTCATCTCTGGGATTCTCCTTCCATCAAATATCTCCAACCTTTTCACACCCACTTTAGCCCCTTGTCTCTCATACCATCAATATCATACAAAAATCCATTTCATTTGAGGCATTCTGATCAAACAGTCCACACTGCTTTTTCAACAAATCCATTTGGCATAGGCTGGGAGAATGCTGGCAAAGGTTGTTAAATTTGGCTTGGGACTCCTGCTATTTGCATTTGGTTGAAAGATTCTAAAGCCTTTTCAACAAATCCATTTTGTGCAGATCCTTATGAGGGAAAACCCATGTCTTCTGTACGCTGCAATATAATATTCCATAAGAGTTGTCTCGTTCTTTCTTTTGGTCAACACATAAATAACGCCCCCAAGTATTACAACTACAACATCTGACAAAAATTCCTATCTTTTGTACTTCGAAACAAATGTCCACGTGGGAAGACAAATCTAAGTTTGGCACAAGCTGGGAGGATGATGGCGCCGGATGGGAGGCTGGGAGGAGGCCACAAACCACCATGGCATTTCATGAGTTGACATTTGGCACTGTTTCTGCTCTAAATAAAACAAGCCCACAAATCTGACCTGGGTTTGCATTGCCGCCGCCCTTCCCAACTCACCCAACACCAAAAACCAAAGCATTGCAGATCTACTTTTACAACCAAGGGAAAGATTTTGCCCTAATCCGCCCCTTTACGGGATTTTCTCTATTTTTGTTTTAATGTTTTTATTTATCTCCATTTATTAATTAATTTATATATACATATATATATATATATATATATCATATTTTTCTTTTTCTTTTCAGTCCATTTTATTATCCTTTTACATCACTTGATTTGAAATATGAAGAATGGTCATATGGTTGGTCCAAAAACTGCATATAAAACTGGAAGACTCCAAAGAGTCCAAACCCACCAAAGTAAACAAGGAACGGGCATTACATTCTCCTCCCCTTAAGAAAGCATCGTCTTCGATGCAACATATGATGAAGAAAGAGAAATGGTAAGCAACAAGGAACAAAAATGGCAAAGGTATGCTCTAAGGTTAAGATTTTAGATCCAAAATCACGGTCACGGGGTGGCCTTAGGAACATTTGGAAGAAATTTTAACTTTCAAGGTTCTGTGAAGATTGGTAGTTCCCTCTTATTCGTTATTTCATTAAACTCTTTCTATTAACATTGTTCTAAATTTAAGTCCTTTAAAATTTCATTTTTGTAGAATTTTAGTTATATTAATTCCTGTGGGTTCCCATCATGAACTACAGTCACAACACCCTACCAGGGTCATACACAACACTAAAATTTCACAAGCATACTTTTACATACTTTCACAACAGTATCACATCACAAGGGTTTCACCAAACCATGGAATGACAACAAGTAGACCACATAGCAAATAATTTCCAACAATTACGTCCTATACATAGATCTAGTACACTTATATGACTGAACAAACTGGAATCAACACGCTGATACATATACAATGGGTATCACATGACCTCAAAAAAATCCATGACTATAACAACATAGTTCCAATCCAATATCCAATAGTCCATACCAACCAAGGGAAGAGTCACGCCACCAATCATCACAAGGTCTAACAAAAGGGCTCACAAGGGTACACATAACTCACTATACCAACTCCACACATAACAAGACATCATGAAACAAACCCCAGATATCTCCAAAAGTAGAGGGTAAAACTCCATATATCTCCTAGAGCATCATAAAACAACTCCATACACCTCAAACAACTCCATATACCTCCCAAAGAGAAAGAAACATAGTGCCAGAACCAAGTCGGGTCACTCAACCGTAGAGCCCCATCAAGAATATCCGGTCACTCCACCATAGAGTGCCATAAAGAATAACATGTCACTCAACCATAGAGGTCCATCTCCTTTCTCCTTTTAATGATTCCGGGTCACCCTATTTCCTTGGGAAAATAGATCCCATCACCCCCCAACCCAAGTGACATAATAACTCGTGGTTCAACAACCCGCTAGTTATCTGTAACTCCTTGGGGCGTACCCCCATACAATGAAGTGGGTCCATAGGTTCAACCACTCCATGGTTAATCCCATGACCCTAACCCAACACATTACGACATTAGAACCAACATAACAATCCATTCAAATGCCAAGTGGCAAAATCAAAAGCCTTGAGCTAGGCTATAAAACTTTTAAATATGAAAAGAAAGTTTTAAAACTAAGAAAAAAAAGGCTAATTAGCCATGGTTAGTGAAAAATCCAACTATTAATGCAACAATCAAATAAATTCCCAAAATATAAGAACATGTCAATCAAGAAAACGGCTGGTTCTAGCGAAAAGAGATAATGATCAATTTACAAATAAAAATACGTATAGAGGAATAACACATTACAATCACTATGTGGCCTCATATCACCACCAAAGGGGTACTCATCGAGTTGCTAGCACTCGGACATCGAGCCTCAGCTCGTAAAAATATACATGTAACCATAAACGAGTATATCAAATAATGTAATTGTCATCATCTCTTCCTGAACCATTCCTCCATACTCCCACAAGGATCAACATAGTCAAAATCACATAGGATTATTCAATGAACAATCCAATAGGAAAGAGCAGGGAACTCTAGTTGCATAAGTTGAGCCTAAGGTGGTGTGCACCCACAATATACTGAGCAAGCTCGAAGTATACTAAACAAATAGAAGTGGGTTTTCAATCTATATAAGACTCCACTTCCTCACTCATACTCGGCTCAAGATTATGAAAAATAGGTCCACGCCTCCTCTCTCCACACATACACTCTTGACAATTTCCTCCCCTTAGGGTCGTCTAGTGTAAGGTTCACAACATAGACATACTACATCACTATCATAATGGTGATTCACACAACGTAACCATATCATCTTACGCATGGTATTTATATATAGGGTATAGCACAATCATTACTTCTTGGGTCATGATACATCACATTAACACATCCTGCACCCAAAGTGTAATCACTGTACACTAGGGATCATACTCACCATATCCCCTAAATCACGACATGAACCATCACATATTACATGAATTATGCGTATGAAGAACACAATGTCTAACATTACAACATATAGTCAATTGCAATACAACATGTCAATGCACACAACTAATCACAATGTGGTAATGACATCACGATAAAATGTGATTCACTTTACATCAATTTTGTCATGCAATACCTCAATACACCTTCATATCACATAAAGCCAAAATGTTTTAACCCTTAGCAATCCACAATAACATTTCATTCACAAACAACAAGACAGTACATTACACTGAATTCCCCATTGAATCAACAACATCGAGAGTGAACACCCTCATCGCAAGTACATCAATATGACAACAAATACGCACTAAATGACATACACAACATGTGCGTTCACAATTACGACATAGTTCACATCATGCATATATCACATTACTCTTCCAATATCCACCACCATCATACAAAATCATCACAACTCCAATCCATCCCAGAGGTTCGAGAGAATGAACCTTCGCTCTGATACCATATGTAATGCCCACATTGTACATACACAATTACAACAGTAAAATACCAAGATAATTTTTTTTTTACTTACATTGCTCACTACACACAACAAAGCATGGGCTTCAAGTACATAAAATTGACTCGCATATGACAATCACATAATTCGTTGACTCACATAGACACATGAAAACACATAGGCATGTCGATGCCACACTTTTCCCAACGAACGAATACTAGCAATGACCCAACCACAAGAAACATGACTTCAGGAACGACGAACCCACAACACATCATTTCTTTAAATGTATTTTAGTTACGGTTAACATTCCAAGAACATTATTGAGCAAGGATAAATTTCTTGTTTGTCCACCCACATATTCTTAAGTTTATCCCGCGGTTGAAAAAAAAAAAAAAATTTGACCATCTTAAGTTGGCTTCTTATACTTTATAAAAATTTCCATAACTAACATACATATTTGGCATAAACCAACTTGCATACAAAGTACTTAATTATCTTATTTTTATGTTAAGTATATTCTTCTCCAACATTTATTTGATGTCTACTGTTTTACCCTTACAACACAAGTGAAAGTGACTTGATATCCATAACACAATAAAAGGATTTGACGGAGATTTAGATACAAGGTAGCTTTTTACCAAAAACATTCCTCGATCACACTATAGTTATTTCCCTACCATTGTTATTATAGTTCAAAAACTTGTTGAATTCCAATAAGATTTACATATATATATCTTTTTTTTTCTCAAAGTTTGATCACACCATTTGATAATTCATATTCTTTGTAACACATGAAGATGTTTAAATTAAGTTATAAGGACTCCAAGTGTGACATTATTCCTAACCTCAAATTGATTTTACTCTCATATGATTTACTATTGCATCGCACTAAGGTCTCATTATTACCATCGATTTATAACATAAGAGTTACGAAAGTACTTGTCTGACATCTTAAAGAAGCACATGGTTATAAGCATTATAAACCACACATGAACCACAAGTGATTTGTGTTCAAGGTAAGATCCCATGTTTCTGCATCTCATGATTCCGCATGTGAAATACCCTTTATTTCTTAATGTCATAAAAGGACATAACAATGGCTTACAAGACAAGATTTTGGTTTCTTGGTTTCTCTAAAGTCAACACCTTTCAAAACAACATTGTTTTGCAAAGAGTTACTTATGATTTTCTATACACATGTTAACCCCCAAAACAACTAAGGTTAAGCTTAATTCCAATTTTCACCCAGGGATTTAATCCCTATTACAGATTTGACTAAGGTTAAAATGTATTTACTCTATAAACCCTTCGTGAGAGTTCAAGGCACTATATTGTCACAAGCCAAAGATAAGACATTTATCTATGAGGAACTAAAGAGTTCACTAACAAGAATGCAAGACATAGAACAACTATATCACGATCTCTAATTATGTCATTTGGATCCAACAGGGATTTCATTCGATGGGGGAAATAATTTACTTTTAAATCTATCTTCGGAAAAAAAAAGGTAATCCACTAGGATACAGAGGAAGGGTTAGTTCATCTTACTCCAATGAAGCTTGATTGTATCGCTCCTATCTACCAGGTTTATGATAATGTCACTAACCATACTGACTAAGACGATAAACCCATTCTTGAGATTTGATTTTCCTAAATTAGGAAATTCCATCAAGAGCAAAGATTAAGTTCATACTACAGTTTTCAATTTCTTCTACGATAAGGAGTATCACACCTGAAAAACAATTTATGTCCCAATGTTGCACAAGGGTAGTGTGTTTCGATTTAATTCTCTTTATTTCATTTACAAGTATGAATGCACAAAATGACACATAATCATTTATTGAACCCTAAATATGCACTACAAGGTATTACCTCAATTTCATTTACCTTATATAAATATCAACCCTTTTTTTTGCCATGTGTACTATAAATCAAAATTGAACCTAAGATTAAATGCACATTTCCTAGATGTCCTTGAAACTAGCATCTCATACATTTCAACAAATTATCAAATATAACCTTCTGTAACATGATATTAAATTATACATTTATTCATTTCACAATGAAGTATATAAATCACAATGATAATAATTAAATTACACATCACCTTTTTCGTCGTCATTCTTCCATCCTACAAAATCCACGTGAGCATGATATCAACGATAAATCACTGGCATGGCATCCACCCTAATCTAACATAAGTATCATTTTTCAGTTTCCCATTTACATATGATAATAATTACAATTTGCAATCAAAATAAAATGGTCTAGAGACATGTATTCATTACATTTCATTTTACTTCATTTTGTAACACAAGAGATAGAAAGAGAAGGGAAGAGAGAGAAAACATCATTTTGTCAAAAGTTCTAATGCACACAACAAGTTACACTATAGTGTTTTAAACGGTTATTTACATGTGTTTAAAGTTTCCAGGGTGGTTTGGCAACCCTACGAGGGTCCTGCAGCTTTCTATTTTTATATTTTCTTACTAGCTACAAAACGTTCAAAATGGGCTCAAAGGCTAAGAAACCACTTCCAAAAGTTATCTTCCGATGAGAACACACACCAAGATGAAATTTCTATGTATTCCCAGATATACCAAGAGTTCATAGCAACTGACAGAATTGGAAAAAAGTGAACAGTTTACGTTTGGCGGCTAGTTCTCTGGGGCCACTGGTCGTAGTTGACCCAGTTGTAAATGAACAAAATTTAGCTCAAGGGCCCAGAAAAATGCATCCATAACTGACGTTCGATGGATGAGCACACAACGAGACACTTCCTACAAGTTCCCCTATATGAGGAGAATTCATCAGATTCGACGGGACTGAGAACTAGAAAACCACTTTCAAACGGTGACAAGTTTTCTGGAGCAACAAGTCACAATTGGTCCAGTTGAACCTCGTCAAACTATGACCAGAGGCCTACAAAATGGCTTTGCCAAACTATCTAGAAAAGTGTTTTTCCCTAGACTGAATGTTCCATGCAATTGTCTAGTATAAACACTAGAGGTTTGCGAAGACGGGAATTAATTTCTCTATCCAGGTTTCAAATGGCGGTTCAAAACGAAAGCCAACTTTCTAGATTTGACAGCTTTCTACTGCTGTAAACCAGTGTAACAGGGCTCCTATGAGAGCATCAAAAAGATCACGTATGTTTGTTTGGGGTAAAACCAGATTTCGTGGTGACTCCTCACATAACAAGGTACACAAATGAAACCTAACATCTCATTTTCAGAGTTATGAAGGGTACTAAAAGAGTCTCTGAAAAATGTAAAAATTAACTATTTAATAGGAAGAAGGTCAACAATATTACTGGGAAGTCATACTCGTCTTGTCGATATACCAATATTGTAGTGATCTAACTAGGTAGGAAGCTTTCTAAATCACCTCAGAATGAGTGTGGAAGTTCAGGTTTTAATGTAACGAGTTATTTTGACATCATGAGTAACGACAAGACATTTCATTTTTTTTGCACGAGTTGAAATAAACAATTAACTGTATTAAGATCTTGATATTTTAAAATTATTTTAAGTTGTAAACGAAAACTAAAATACGAGAGTTATGAAAGTTGAGGGAAGGTGAACCATGCCTGGAAAGGAGCTGGCGAGGCACAAGTCGAGGAGTTGACATCGCACCGATTGATTTCACTTGCTTGTAGCCACAGAAGGAAAACCCCAAAAATAGCATCCACAATAATGTCCAAATTAACAGCCAGTTCATCCAATACAGGGTAAGCCTCTCACTCGAGATCTGCAACATTTGAATCCATATATGTACAAACCACCTCTAGAGCAATTTCCAGCACACGGAACTCAAACGGAAGCTCATGTTGCAGCCCATCTGCTGCTTCTGGGACAGGTTGCCAGCGTTTAGGGGAACTTGTAGAAGAAGTAATAGGATTTTCATATCATCAATAAACTTGGCAGCCCACATGACACTAGTGATGAGAATCCTGTGTATGTTGAGGGAGGTGATGAGAAAACTTGAATATTCTCCCCAAATACTGCTTTATGCTCATCTCTGGGATTCTCCTTCCATCAAATATCTCCAACTTCACACCCACTTTAGCCCCTTGTCTCTCATACAAACAATATCATACAAAAATCCCTCCATTTTGCTTTGATGGACGTCCATACTCTTTTTCAAGAGCTCCATTTGGCACAGGCAGTGAGAATGCTGGCAAAGGTTGTTAAATTTGGCTTTACTCCTGCTATTTGCATTTGGTTGAAAGATTCTAAAGCCTTTTCAACAAATCCATTTTGTGCAGATCCTTATGAGGGAAAACCTGTGTCTTTTGTACGCTGCAATAGAATATTCCATGAGAGTTGTCTCGTTCTTTCTTTTGGTCAACACATAAATAACGCCCCCAAGTATTGTAACTACAACATCTGACAAAAATTCCTATCTTTTGTACTTTGAAACAAATGTCCACACGGGAAGACAAATCCGAGTTTCGTGCGGGCTGGGAGGATGATGGCGCCGGCTGGGAGGAGGCCACAAACCACCATGGCATTTCATGAGCTAACATTTGGCACTAGTTCTGCTCTACCTCCACCCATAAATCTGACCTCGGTTTGCATTGCTGCCGCCCTCCCCAACTCGCCCAACACCAAAAACCAAAGCATTGCAGATCTACTTTTACAACCAAGGGAAAGATTTTTCCCTAATCCGCCCCTTTACGAGCTTTTCTCTATTTTTGTTTTAATGTTTTGATTTATGTCCATTTATGAAATTTTAGCTTTATATATATATATATATATTTCTTTTTCTTTTCAGTCCATTTTATTATCCTTTCACATCACTTGATTTGAAATATGAAGAATGGTCATGTGGTTGGTCCAAAAATTGTGTATAAAACTGGAATACTCCAAAGAGTCCAAACCCACCAAAGTAAACAAGGAACGGGCATTACATTCAATGAGAGTGGATTTTCCAAAGGAAAATTTCATTTTATTCTCTTTGTGAGTATATGAATCTTATTGTATATCCAAAGGTGTATCATTCAATATTGTAGTATGATAATCAGATATAATTTCTATAGATTTTGGAACCCATTATTATTTTAGGAATTGAGATGATTTTAGAGCATAATGTCATGTCTCAAAGGAAAAAAATCCCTTACACTAAAGTTTTTGGATTCTTTGTTGTAAAGTGTAACAATCATTGCCATGACATCTGTTAATTTCATGATAATTGCAAAATGGTTGACCTTTGATTTTTCAAGGTGATACTGGGGATAGTAATGAGTCGGTAAAAAAGTGATTAATTACTTATCAAGTAGCTCATTTAGGATATCATGTTTTCTAGCATTATTTTCAAACCAAATAGATTTCTTCTATTTTGGCTACCTTATTATTCAATTATGATCTTGTGGAACATACACATTGTTTCCATTATGTAGAAATTGTAATTCACTCATATGAGCACATGTATCATGCATAAAATTTGTATAAAAATAATTTAAGTAGCTTGGGAGCTACATTGATCATGATGCATACAAACATTAGTGGCATGGGCATTAGAAGAATCCTTTAGATGCACGATCTTATCCTTGAGAGAATTTATTTAAGTAATCATATCTTGAAATTGGGATAGAAAATCATGTTGTAACACATGAATATACTCTAGGATATGTTTATGAAAGATTTCATCATTATTAATTAAAGGAATTGGAATACGTCTCGAAATTGAAGCCACATGGAAGTTTTCGTATAAACAAGGAGCATTGTTTTTTGGAATACTTATAAGATAATATGTTTACATGTGGAATAACATTGAAGTAAATCATGTAAGATAACTTGGGAATTTTTAGCATGGTCTATGATGGCAAAAAAATTATAGAATAGACTCCAAGTAGGTAAGAAACAATAAGAATCAACACATGGAGGGTCGATTGTCAAGAGACCATAGAGGAGAAGATCCAAAAATAATGTTGGTAAAAAACCAAGCATCATAAAACTATTAAAACAACCATAAATACAAATAATTAGTAAATTGAATGGGATAAAAGGTATTTTAAAATATGATTACTTGGAAGACAAAACATCCAAGGAATTTTTAAAAAAGTGTATATGTTTTTTTATCATGCCATAATTACTAAAAATAGTAATTTTGAATTTCTGAAAATTTTGCCAATCATTAAGGGAAAAAAGAGGATTTCATTAAATATATAACAATATAAAAAAATTGAAAAAAATGTTGAAAATAGAGCCCTTATGATTGACATATGTGATGAAAGGTGATTTAGCAATTAGAAAGCCCTATAATGAGACCCAAAGGGTAGGATCCACTATGAGACCCTAGGGAAAATTATACAAACCAGATTTGGATTTGAATATACAATATAGGAATGAAAAGCTAGGGTCCCCTTGGTTTGTAATAGGTGCAAGATATAATCAAGTGTTATGTTCACCAAATGTTTACACCCTTTTTATGATTTATAATATTGTTTCAAAATACACAAATAAAAAGGAATATAAGGCTCATTACCAAGGGTTATTCTGATCAATTAACTTCACATTAATCATACAATATCATAATAGTGTATTGGTACTTGTAACTAGCATTTACAATATACTTCAAACTTGGAAACCTAAGTGAATATATGTACTTATCTATATATATTTCTACATGAGAGGTTTGGGTACACAAATTGGATAAATTAGGAATAATAAAGATGTAGGTGCTTCATTATGGAAATAGTGACTTGAAACTTCATTGGTATGTAAACATAGAGGTATTCTAGGGACTGATTTCACTTTTTAAAGAAGAAAATATTTCATTTATTTTTAAGTTTTCGAATGTTTCTAATTAACTTGCATAAAAAGGCTGAAATATGTTTTAGGTGGATATTCTGATTTAATTAACTTCCAACATTAATTGAAAAAATCAGAATAACACTCTCCAAAATGACTATTGATAGAATAATTGCCAAAATAAGATGGAAAAATTACACTTATTTGATTCTGTGTGGATCTGGGAGATTCTAGATGGTCTAAGTGAAAGAATAGGAAAATATAGAACTGAAAGTGCTTCGTTGCTGAAACAATGACCTGAAACTAAGCCTAGTCAAAACCGTACAACTCAGTTGAAATCGTTTTTATAGTCCTGACCCCTCTGTAAAGTCTTGGACCTACTTGGAATCTGAATCTACAAATTCCTAATTGTTTTACCTTCCTAGAAATGTGTTCCATTGTGTGTCAGTATTCTTTTCTCACCTTCAAAATGGCTCTATAAAATTTTCTCAAACCCTAAAACCCTTGTAGTACAAAAGGAGTTCTTGTAAAATAAATTTAGGTGGGTTGTTTTAACCATTTTGCACGACCAATGTTTCTACTAATATAAAGAGAGATCAAACTATGCATCATTATCCTATCATTTGATATCTACTGTAGTGCAATCAAACTTGAAAATCATGCTTTGATAATACTTTGCTTGAGTTTCACACTTTCTCAAATACTTGGGAATTGTCACTTTTCTTTCTTGTAGAATGAAGATGGAGACTCCTAGACATGGAAGGATATTTTAGACATATAGAGGGTGCTTCCCTAATGGATGTGCATGAGTTATTTCAAATTTTGGGGAGCTTAGAGTTCCTTTTGTGCTTTCTTTTGCATGAGGAGTTCGTAAAGTGATAGGTTACCAAATGAGGTATGATTTACTTACTTGTATAAGCTTCAAAAGGTTTTTTATGTCATAAAATTTTGACCTAGGGGATATATTTTCTCATAATAATGTGATGGGATAGAAATAATTAGCTCAACACTTGTCGGTCCAAAACCATACAATAGGGAAAAGACTGATATTCTCCAATTCTGACTGAAACCTATAATTTTAAACAGAAGGGAAAAATCATAACGTGAATTTCTAATCCTAAGCATGGATGTTTCTACATGTGTTTTAAGTATTTAAACTTTGGATACTAACAATAGAGATGTGTGCAAAGATAAGCAAGTGTGTGAAGTGTTATAAGAAAGAGAGGAGAGTGCATTTGTCCATGCAAGTGTGCAATGTTAAGATTAACAATGTCAAAGGATAGATTGTCAAATTTGAGTGTCTACATTTCCTGTCCTTTAAGTATGAAATAAAATTACACGTTTAAAGTAAAATATACTTGAGTGTGTAGACACACTTTTTATTTTCTCATGATAATTTTTTTGCAATATCCTATTGTGTTGGTGTTGACATGCTCCAAAATGAATCCTACAACACAGAGTGTAGTCAATGCCCAAGATAGGAAATAGAAATATAACTTAAAAATGTAATGAAAGTATTGTAAATAAATGTACAACAAGAAATTCCAAAAGAGTTGAAAAACATAAAAGGAAGACACCTATTTTTTGTGGAGGGAATGTGCTCCAATTCTTGTTACTTGGATATTCTAGATTTTTTGAAATTTGATGAAAAATTGGGCGTGATCGCTCCCCAATTTTTGTTGAGGATATGTCAATGTGTTAATTTTATCAAGCCAACACACAAATGGTGAAGAGGATAACCAAAAATATGAGGATCCAAAGCACCCTGTCAAGGAAGAAGACCATGTATCAAATTCATTCAACAACTCTGATATCTTCCCATTAAGTGCAAGAGGATAGGAAAGTCTACCTATGAAGAACTTAGTGGATTTGATACCTTCCATAAACCCACAGAACATACCACTATATATTTTCATAAGCCCAATTTTATAAAGTAGGAAACACATTAGAAAAGAGAATAAAGTGACCCCAAACTCTTCCCATGTGCTGCAAACTAAGTAGAACGGATGTATCCTAAAATATGAGTGGATAAAGGAGAAAAATGCCCCCAATACATCCAAAAATGGAAGTGAAACTGAGTACCATGGATAAAGAGAGAATTAAATACTTCATGGCCCCCCAACTCTATGCCAAACTGAGAATGAAACCATATAAAAATATTGTACCTTTGATGAGGAACCTGAGAAGTTTGAAAGATCTAGATAAAATTCCCTTGAGAAAAACCATATAATAGGGCTAGAACCATCCCTATGGTCTTGAAGAGGATGTATATTTTTTACCCATATAAATTATGCTGATTTAATATGCTTGAGTCCAATTCTGAGGTATTTTTGTCTTCCTCTGCATATGTTTGTGCCCATAAAAAATTATTATGTCTGCTGGAAATCTAGAATAAACTTTAGATGCTTGCCCCTTATTTTTAAGCACGTATAATAAATAATTTGAGTGTGCAGATCAAAAGAAAATATGTCTACCCATGTATGAGATGATGAAAACTTGTGTACAACCTTTGAAAATATAGTGTGGTGGCCACCAAGAAGAAAATTTACCTGTCAGAGGAAGTGCATGGTAAAAACCATGGTGCAAATTAAGAGAAAAAAAAACAAGAAACTGTAGACACTAAATGTTTTCAATCTATCCTTTGATCCTATTTTTTTTTACATTGCACACTTGCATGTACAAATGCACTCTCCTCACTCTTGATTAACACACTCTGATAGCTATTTGAATTATTTCTTATCTTTACAAACCTCTATGTCATCAATTTGTAAATTCTAACAACATAAAACACATTTAGAAACATCCATCCTCTGGCCCATGAATTTAAAGCATGTTATTTGCCTCTTGATCAAAACCAAAATTTTTGGATTGTTTGTCTAAATTTGAGTCTACCATACACTTTTGGACTGACGTATTGTGCACTAAAAATTTCAATTCTATCCTATTCATATGGATTATAATTCCCCTTGGTCAGCCTTTCATGACATAATGACCTTCAGAATCATATATAAGCAAGTAAATCATAGCTCATGTAAAAGAAAGAACAAAAGACACTCTAAGCTCCCTAAACTATGAAATAACACATGCACATCCATTATAGAAGCATCCTCTACAGGTATGAAGTTTCCTTCCAAGTTTAGGGGTCTCCATATTCATTCCATAACCAAGTAAAGCGACCCTTACCAAGTATTTTATCAAGTGTGAAACTCAAGTTGAAGCATTGTCAAAGTATTATTTTCAAATTTTGATTGCACTACAATATATATATATAACATGTTATGAGAATGAAGTGCAATTTGAGCCCTCTTCAAAGTAGTGGGGATGTTGGTAGTTCACAAGGGTGTCCACAACCCACCTAACCTTTTTTTTTCAAGAAATTATTCTGGAAATAGAATGGTTATAGGGTTTGAGCTGAGTTTACAAAGGCATTTTGAAGGTGAGAGAAGAATACCGTCACATAGCGACACTCAATTCTAGGCAGGAGAAACACTCTGAAAGTTGTAGAACCATATTCCAAGGAGGCCCAAGACATTATAGATGATTTGGACCTAGTTTTAAGGTTTTGAGTAGGTGTAGGTTTAGATTCCAGTTTCTATAATGAAGCATATTTAGTCTCATATCAACCTATTCCCGCATTCATATCACTCAGACTCTCCTAGATTCATACAAAATAAGCTAAGTGTAATCATCCGTTTTGTTTCTTATAATTTCTAGATCAATAGTCACTTTGAAAATTGATATTATGATTTGTGTAATTAATGTTAGAAGTTAATTAATTCAGAATATCCACATGATGTATTATTTCATCCTTTTTATGTATGTTAATTAAAACACATTAAAAATTAAAAGGTAATGAAATAGAGTTTCACAAAAATTGAAATAATTTAGTGAACCCAATCTCTAATCAAACATCATAACCCTAACCATAGTTTCCCTAGGATTTATTTTCAAAAGCATCAATTATTATTTTATGTCATTAATTTCATCACTTTTCAGTTTCTATATGCTTTCCTTAGATTCCCTATTGGCATAGTGATCAACTTTCTGATCAATCTATTGAACATTCCGATATTTCAAATCCCACTCGAAAGAATCATAGTGCAATGGATTATTCTATTCCTACTTCTAGTTTTGTTCTTGATCCTCCTATATATGAGGTTCCCTTGTATGACTTTGAGACCAATAGTGAACACTCATATGATAATGACCATAATGAGGACACCAATGTAGATCAAAACCAAGTGGACATCCTATCTCATTTTCGTGATCAAATTTATGTTAATCCATATCATATTGAGTATATTGTCAAGATTCTACTTGCTACCAAGATTGCTCATGATTAAAAATCTAATGACACATATTTTAGAGATAGATATCATCCCACATCTACTATACCCACATTTGTTGTGTTTATCCTGAAGGGAACCTAATATTCCTATGCAAACTATGTCTATTCTTATTCATGTAGCCATTGTTGCTACCATATATCCTATCTATCATCATAATTGATCACATGCATCTTAATCTAGCACACAAGATATTGAGTCCCTTTTTCATTAAAAGTACAAAATTTGCAACTATAATAAGGTGTCTCTCATAATTATAATATTATGGGATCTTATAAATTATTTCATAATCCACTCACACCGGAAGTTGTTTCATATCCTTTACCCATTGGTTTTGTTACACCTAAGCTTACTATATATGATGGAAAAGGTGATCCATAAGAGCATACTAGGTCATTCCATGTTGTTTTTTTTAATATGCACCTCATGATATATTGATTACTAATTTATTTCCTCAAATCCTTAAGGAATTTTATTTGCAATGGTTTAATGATCTCCCCACACATTCTATGCACTCTTTTACTACATTAGAAAATAAAATATAGAAAAATTCTCAATCAACATTGTGGAAAAGATATCTTATGCACAAATTTATAAACTCAAAGAATGATCTAATGAGAATATTAATTATTATGTCTTATTTTATAGAAAAATGTTTAATAATATGAAAAACATCTTAGTTGATAGTGAATTACAAGACCTTTTTGTTCAAAGTTTTCTTCCTCCATTTCAATAATTGGTCATTTTTTATAAGTTTCAATATTTTGACCATATATGTCATACACTTAAGGAGTGTGAAGTTAAGCTATTGCACATTAACATACTTACATATATTTCTAGCTCCCATAATCCATCCAATATCAAGTTTCAAAAAAAACCTAATGTCGAAGGAAAATCTAATGATCCTAGGGTTACTTCTAAAGATACTATCAACGTTGTTTCTCAACATAATAAAATTCAATTACAACCAACAAGATGACAATTTACACACTTACCTTATCATTCAAAAATGATCTTAAAGTAATTACTTGAGTGAAATATTGTGTATCTCCCTCCACCATTTGATGTTGATATGAGAAGTCCTCAAAGTAATAGCTTCGATGCTAATGCTTATTGTTATTATTATAGGTATATTAGCCACTCTGTGGATCGATGTATTAATTTATAAAACATCATTCAAGATATTATTGAATCTAATGAAATTGAATGGGATGATCCCGTGGAATATTATAAACATACCAATATCAATTCTAAATTAAAAACTTTCAATGATCCACTTTCTAAGAAAAATAATGACACATCTACTTTATAAGTTCATAACACTCATCGTGTCATGCCACCACCTCCCTCTTATGATCACCCACTTGATGCTATGATTGGTACCATTACTCACATACCCTCTTCTACACCAACCATTTATTTTGATGATTTTGATGTAGATGAATCACTTATCTCAGCCATATTATCCATTCCAAACTCTATTAATTAGATTCTATTCAAGGTGTCTTGATTACCCCACATTTCATAGAAAATGTTTTTGCATGGCTGTTAATTCAGTCTCTAGGCATTCTTTTTGAGCATCTTGCACTTGATTTTAATCCAAATTTTAGATACATTGCTCTACCAATCAAATTTGTATCCATCACCATAAAAAAATCATTCTTGATTGTTAAATCTATCCTACTATAGTATTGCATCTAGGTTTCCCTTTGCTATGTGCCCTTAGGATTGTTCCATCCATTTTTCATCTATGTATCAAGTTTATTACTCACCACCAAGTTTTCACTATTTGAGGTATTCCTTTTGAGGATTTATCTCCTATCATACTACATCCTTCTACAACTTCTAGTGCATCTATAGACATGCCTATTGTCCCATCTACCACTTCACATAACACTAGTAATCCCATTCATATTTTGGTTACACTAGTATATTCACATAATTATAGGTCTACTAATAGACCTTTAGCTACACATATTCCACCACATAGTCCTTGGGCCTCTTGGTTTTCTCATAGACATTATTTTATGTGCATTGTATCTAGTGGTTCACATTCTCAAAACACTTTACACATATATTCTATCTTTCCATCTCACTCCATAGTTTCTCATAGGTATTTTAGGAGCTCTTACTCTTCTAGTCAACCACATAAACATCACACATCACATGCTACAAAATTCTATGTTATTTTTAGTTCTTCTCATAAGCATTTCTTAGTACATATCACCATTATGGTTCCACTTTCACTTGAGTCACATTCTATGACACATTCAAGGCTTGACCCTTCATCATCTTCAAAAATTTTTTTACCTCCTTGTAAGGTTCTCTTGGGTTGTCTCTCGTGTTATTCTCCCCCTCACTTCTCAATGATGTGCTCTTTTTATAGGTTCAACTTGATTATTGACGGAGCAGCTCCACACTCAAACCTCATTTTTCACACACATGTGGGGGGATCTTGTTTCCCATCCTTTATAGTCATAATATCTATCTATTACCCTCCATGAAATCATTCTTGGATCACCATTCCTTCTATGTGAAGAATATCTTTTCATCTATACTCTCAAGGAGGGCCTTAAACATAAAAACATTCAAACATTTACAAAAATATAAAATGAGGACCTATTATTATAGCATACATTGTTTGCAATTTACATTATACATGTTGTTTATTCCTTTAGTTTGATAGATAAAATTTATTATTTACACACATGTTTTCACATGGTATATTGAGCATGATACAATACATACATAGAGCACTTCATGATGATAGGTATTGGCCTTCCCTTTTCTTAGAATGCTAACCTCTAGGGGCATCTACTTTTGCATACTACATATAAGTTTCATATCTCCATGTTTTCGTGATATTTTTTTTGGCATGAAAAATTGAGAATTTTGGTCATGACAACCAAGACCACCACTTGAAACCCCCTTTCCCAGTCATTGTGAACCTTCATCTAGCTATCCTATAAACTCACACAACCCCTTTGAGTATGTTTCATCCTCATTTTGGATGAGAGGGACATGCTAAAATGGATTTCAATGTGTTTCATGTACAAGGAGATTGATCCAAGTAAATTTCTTGAAGTTATTGATCTTTGAGGTGGAAAATTTCTCTCGAAAGCACTAAAATGGCTATTTTTAGCCATAGTGTAGCATGAAAACATCCTCCAAAAGCTATTGCAAAGATTCAACCCATCTAAAGGATATGTAGGGGAGAAATGAATAGATTCATATATGTTTCAAGGAAATATGTGGAGACATGCGTTGTTGGGATTAATCTGTGTAAGACTGGGTCATTACAAGTGCAAGGAAAAGTGAAAATTAGTCTCCCCATTGTCCCCTCACCTCAATTTTCTCATAGTTTCATGGGTGTAACGCACCCTCTAACCATTGACTGACCCAGGTTAAGCCATGTTGAGTTAAATGTGAGTTAAAGTGTACAAAGAGGATAAATGGAACATATTCAAATGAGATGTTTTCCCTCCCTAACTTCATTTCCATGTTGTTATGCTTCTAAAATTTTCCAAAAACCCCCATGCATGAAAATGAAGTTTTACTCATAATTAAAAAACCCCACCTCGAAATCTCATGAAACTTCATCAACACCATCCTTGCAAAAATTGCTTTCCTTTAGTACCACTCTTACCTCCATTCATGGTTTGAATAATTTTTGATAGCCATAAGAAAAGCGTAGCCATAAAAATTTGCTTTCCAGATCTATAAAAATTTGGTGATTGAAAACCCTTGAAATTTGGATCAAAGCATCCAAGATAAGGAAATAAACTTTTGAGAACAATCGCATCTCATTTTGACATCCAAAAGACCACTTAATAAAAATAGTAAGTTTTACTAGGTTCTCACATTCTAAAAATAGTAAGTTTTGTAAACGAGACTCTTTTTGAGTCACCATCACTCCTTTCATGTCAAGACCACTAAAAAGTGCTAATTTGAGAAACTTTGTAGAAAATATACATAAGGGGTAAGACCTGCTAAAAATAGTGAGTGTTGGGATTTTGGTCAAAAATTTGAAACTCGTCGATCTCCCATGCATTTCACTAGCTTTCATCACAATGAAGTTCAAATACTTAGGTTTAGAGCCAATTTCCACTTTAAACACCGAGTATCCTAATGTGGGTGATAGTGATGTGAAAAAGATGGATCTAGAGGACCTAAACATAAGGTTGCTGAGAGAATCATGTGAAGCTATGGAGGAAAAGATATTATTAAGTGGGATATTCAAAGATTACAGACATCCATTATTTTTTTAAATCACATATCTTTCCCTATTTTGTACCCAACACTATGACCCATATTCAAGGACTATTCCGGTAGATGATAATTCACCATTCCAGTTCTCACTCTAAAGGAAATATATTAATGCATGCAAATTCCCACTAGTAACAATATGGTGATCATAACTTGGGAATTTTCCTCTCAAGAATGGGTAAGAATGGATTGATATTTGTAAGTTTTAACAGTTGGATCAAGGTTCATATAGGGAAGGAAGCCCTCAAATATTCCCAAAACTTGGTCTCAAAGTGAATTCCATGAAGCATACTTAGATGTAATAGTCTTGCTTAATAGGATGATGGGGGAAGAAACTACAAAATAATTCTAAGAATGGATGGCTCAATTCATCCTAATGGTCATAGAAGGAGATTAGATGATTGAGTGGGGGAAAATTATAACAACATTCACTGGAAGCTGTTGTAGTTTCCTAAATTTAATAAGTTCATAATGAATTCTTATCTAGTTATTGTTGTTGCATACATGAGGCCTTTCCAAGGTCTCTCTTCTATACCAAATGTTCCAAAAAAGTCTTCTTCATATGAGAAATATCCACAACTAACATATCAAGAGAGTAACTCTTACTTCTTGAGGGTGAATGATGCATTCACCGTGTATGTCATAAGGTTACTTGAAGGTAATCCCGAGTAGAGAATTTCACCTCAAGAAGTTGGGTTGATTAAAAGATATAGAAATTACTACATCCATTTCCCCACATTCACCTATATTAGAGTTATAATATTTCATCTTATACCTCATAGGTTACCAATGTACCCAAATGACAATATCATTATGATTACGTTGTGCAGGGAGTTTTCTCACGTTAAACACTCCAAAGGAATCCATCTATAATCCATTAAAGGGATAAGGGATGAATACTTTTACATACATAACATAGGAAGGGAAATTTTATTCTATTCCATCCACGCATACTATTACATTGCTACATTCTAGCTACAACATGATATCACTGTGCAACTTGCACATGGGCATCCTAGGGCACCATTTCTACACACACACACACACACACATGAACTACATGGAGTATGAGATGTAGTGAAACAATTGGTTGTAATTTCACTCTTCACATGACTTCCAGGGTCAGTACAAATCCCCATTCTACATTTTACTTTTTAAGTTTGATGTAGTTTGTGGTTATGTGTAGGTGTATTTCTTTCTTATAGGTTACAGGCACCTTCGGTGATCAAGGAGTGAATATCAGGTGATCAACATGAACCAACAACAAAACCCTTGTGGCACGGAAGAAAGTAATTCCTGAGCTTTTGTAAAGTCACCAGCTACTAGACCTAGTCACTAGTGTCTAGGCGCCTCTACCCCCTTATGGGCACCCCTATCTGACTCTATTCCTAAGTTCCAAATTTTACAATGAGAAGTACCCACCCCATATGCACTCTATTAAGCACTCACACCTACCCAAATCACTTCATGTCCACTCAGAAATTAACTAAGTCTTCTTACCTCTTCTTTTTTCTTAGGGTTTCATATTGTACATGTTTGTTAACTTGTGTCATTACTGTATTTTAGCATTTTTATATCAGTTATTATAATAGTTACTTAGGGAAAATTTTAGTGGCACATATTTGTTAATTCACGAATATTCCAGTTTTTGAAATTTGAAATTTTTTAGGGTAGGAATTAAGAATGGTTTCCAAAATGTTTTGGGTGCAAGTTAATTTTAGGTGTCAATTTTCCATTCCTGTGAAATAGAAATTTGTGATATTCACCTTTATGTTGTTGGTTGATAGTATAATATCTACTGTTGGCTGGTAGTATAAAACATGTTACTGCCTGACAACATATTTTATGATACTTGTTAGTAGCATACAAAAAATATATTGACCGATAGTATGGGATTTTTTTTCTTACGCCATATTTTGGGAGGACAAGTTTCTCATTGAGATGATCATTTTAACTGCTAACATAAATTTTTTTTAAAAAAAAATCCCATACAAAAGTAGTGAAATCTAAAAATCATTTTTTTAATTTTTTACCTTTGCGCCATATTTATGAGGACATATTTCTCCTTGAGCCGGTCATTTTAATTGCTATTGTCAAAAAAATATTTTTCAAAAAATTACATATGTTTTTGGATGACATCATAAATTATCAAATAATAGCATAATATATGTTGTTGGCCGGTAACATAAAAAAATGCTACTGATTGACAACATATTTTCATTTTCTTCATATTCATCATTAGTGCAAAAGTCAATTTTCACAGATTTTCCAACGAGTTTCTACGATTTTGTTTTGGGGGGTCTTAAAATTTTCCATGTAGTTACTCTGTAATATAGATTTAATTAATTAAAATTATATTAAATAATTTGGTGAACCCATTCTTTACATGCCCATTATTGGATCTTTCATGGCTTCCCCATTGTATATCCATGTTTGGCTTCATAATTTCCTCATTAAGTGTGTCCTAGTTGATCCTAGCATTGATCTTAACATATGTACTTTGTCCTTTCTCCATCAAATAGTAATTTCTACTACTCATCTCAATTCATCTACTCTTTGTATCCATGGCCTTGATTCTATACTTAAGAAAGTGTTGGGAAAAATCTCTCTTCCCCTTTCTATGGGATCTGGTACTCTTAATGTTCTATGTCATGTTGTGTTTAATGATTTTTCTTATAATATCCTTCTAAGAAATCATTGGTTACATGTTATGCATACCCATGTCATATCACACAATTCATGTGCTATACCTTCTTCTATGGATACAATTATAGTAGATTCCACACCTCATGTTGCTACTCCTTGTGATATTCCTCTTACACATCATGTTAATGAAATTACCTACACTGTACATTCTTCTCCTCTTGCGATGCACCCTAGTGTTGCTGATTTACACGATCAATTCTATATTAGTACCCATGATACTCCTCCCATTTTGTCTCACTCTCAATACACTTCTATTGATAATATGATCAGTGCTTCCAATATTACATCTCTCTACGCATCTTCTTCATTACATGTTAGAACATTGTATGCTAGTTTTACACTAATTTCTAATCCTTGAACTTTCCATGATCATATGAATGATTCATTGACTATGTCTACACCTTATCTTGTTACATTCATGACAGCTATCCATTCCCCTATTTCTACATTTTTGAATATGATCATAGGGGCTAGTTCATACTACTTTGTTTCTTATAATATTCACAATTAACACTTATTACTTTTCATTACTACTGATGAGAATTATAACATTACATATGTTACACATATTTTGAATCGCATGCTATTCCCTATTCTTGGACTTACTTTTTCCACTATTTTCAATACACACAATTCTACAACTATTCTATTTTCCCCTCATGGGTATATTATTATTTCTCATACACTTCCTATTTCTTTGAATCTATTGGCTTTTCCCCTCACCATGTCGATGTTATTATTTAGTATATTTTATAATATAATACCACCACCATATGATGGTATCTCTTGCATCATCACACAGATCTACCTTACTTGAAAACTTGGGGGAATCGACCTCTCCCCTCCTTATAAGCACATGTTCTAATCAACAGTTGTCTATCCATGTTATTCACATACACATATATACATCACTCTTGCTTTTTAATTCATGTCAACCTTACTAGCACCACTTTATCATATCTATAGGCATACCTTCCTATATCTCTCTATGATCCTATACTACTGCATACACACTTTGTTACTCATGCTTACTTATGGATCGTTCTATTCATGGCACACATACTACCTCATATATACGATACACATCCTTTAATGCACTTTACATACTCTGGCTATTATTTCTCACAATGATCATATATATTTACTCACATCTCCTTATATACTCACTTGGGGGCATCACACTTCCCTCCCTCAAACACTATCAAGTTGTCTCTAGTCTCTACTACCACAATTCACGCTCTGTGATTTATGATTAATATTTCTCTGCACTCTTATATCTTTGGTACAAAAATTGTACCATCATCACCCTATAACGCACTCTAGTTCCAAGGTTCATACTCAATTGTTGAGGGTTCACTTTTGAAATGAACGTCACATCCACTACACATTTCACGCTTTGTGCTTCATGATACATCTTTCTAGCATCTATTCTCACACTGTAGACACCCATAATTACACCCGAGCAATTTAAAAACTTAAATTACGCTAATTATATCCCTTCTTGCAAATTGGTGACATATCGTCAAAAGCGCTCATCTTTGCTCTTATCATCGCTAATTAATTACACTACGCTAATTAATTAAGTCACCTATCTAAAAAATACCCTAATTAACGACCTTCCGTTAATTAATCCCCTCCCCTTCTATCTAGACTAATTAATTATTATTAATTAATTAGCATTTCCCTTTCATTTAACCAATAAATCAATATTTAATTGATTTAATCCCCTTCTATAGTCCTAAATCATACTAATATTCCTCTAATTAGCTTCTATAAGCTTACACATACCTATTAATTAAATCACCTTTGATTAAATTAATAGGCCCCCTTTACTCCACATGACTTGCTAATGTATAAATTAAATGCTTCTAAAGTTAAGGTTAACCCTATCTATAAAGCTCCCTTATCCATTCAACTAACTCTTGTTTTACCTATTATCCCACATGTAAAGGGATGAAGTGTTTCCTTTATCCATTGGGCTATATAAAGAGCCCTCCTTCTACCTTTATACTTACACCTAAACTTCTTGAGAAGAAAAAAGCAAAGCATATAGAAAAATAGACTAAAATCTTTCCTTTGTTTTCTTGAGAATTCACCACTTGGAGAGTTAAGCCCCTTTTCTAGCCTAAAGTGCTTAGGTCATATGGGAGGTGTCAAAAGGGTCTTGTAGCCCAACTTTGATAAGCCCCCATTCCTAAGTTCTTGGAAATATCAAGAACAACCACTTTGATTTTCCATGGAGCCTACATAGGTTTACCCATTTAATTTTTGTTGTTAATTTAGAGAATAGAGGATTTAGACAACTAGCATGTTAAGTTTCAATGTTTTAATATGATAAATGTTAGTGTCTAGCCTTGTTTAATTCGTATCTTGATGGTGCTTTGTATTTTGCTTAATTTTGTTAATTAAGACTACTGGGTGTTAGTCTTTATTTTCATTAGCTTAAATTAGCAAATCATGCACACATTTGGCACGCCCGGTGGGACCTAGTCCCTTGGCATTTTAGTTTAAATTCTATTATTTTGGCTAACTTTTGATATGCACATGTAGTAATTAATGTCCATTTTCTTGGAATTTTTGCTAATATTATATGTGTAGGTTCTTGTTCATAGCCATCATTTTAATGGGTTGTTGCCATTTTAAAACTAACTTGCTAAAAATTTGAAGTATTGTGAGTTTTTTTGTCTTTTTTGCCGTGTTTTGGTTGCAGTAGTGGCACAGGTGCACTAACAGGAGCGTAGGTACATTTATGGTGGCACATGCACCTCTCGGGTGGCGTAGATGCACTATCAAGTTTGGATTTCTATTTGTTGACCCCGGCGCACATACACTAACCCTGGCACACATGCCCTAACCAACGCACAGGCACACTAAACCAGGCGTATTGAAACATGTCATACTGTACCTTCACTGCAATATGAAACATGTCAGACTAGTGCATACACCCTAACCCAGGTGTAGGCGTTCCTCTGGGGGCACAGACACATTTCTGGTGGCAAAGGTGTTCTATCGGAATCTGATATTTTTTTAATTCGCGGTGGCACACATGCGGTGGTGGACACATGGCACACATGCTTTTCTGGTGGCGCACATGCTTTTATGGTACCGTAGACACGTTTTTGGTGGCACAAGCACTCTTTGTCAGAATCTAAGACTATTTTAATCTTCAGTGGTGCACACACTTTTATGGTAGCGCATGCACTTTTTTGGTGGCACAAGTGCTCTATCAAAATCTGAGATTGTTTTAATCTTCGGTGGTGCACACGCCTTTCAGGTGGCACACACACCTTTCTGATGGTGCACACATCTTTTTGGTGGCGCATACGCCTTTCTTGTGGCACACAGATCTTTTTGGTGGTGCATATGCCTTTCTGGTGGCACAGGTGTCTCTGTGGGGGGGACACACATGCATAAAAGGGGGTGCAGGTATATTTGTTTAATTCAGTTTTGGTTACAACTTTTTAGTGCTCCTTATTTTGATCATAACTTCTAACTTGTTAACCTGTTTTTGGAGTTTGAATAGGCGTCAGATAGATAACGAAGCGTAATTCGTGAGGGAAATTCCAAAAGTTAGATACCTTTGGTATATCAACTTCTATCACAAAACTCCCAAAATGCCCCGGAGACCTCTAAAAATGCAAATTACTAAAAATTGTTTAAAAAGTGCAAAAAATGGATTTCTAGAATTTTTTGATTTTCTTGGTTTTCTAACTCTTGCAGGGTTCTAACAAGTGGTTTACAGGTTTCCTTTGCATTAGGTTTATTTATACTAACTTAATAAAAAACATTTTCATCTTTATTTGTGAAGGTTTGAAACGCGTATGCTCTTCCCTCGCACCTTTCTAGGTGATCTTGGGAATCAGAAATGTTTCACCACTTTCTTCATACTTGCGAAATGGTTTAAATAGCATTTTAAATTGGTTAAAAGGAACTTAATTTCACATTGTACTTAGGAATTTTCCATTTATTACAAATTTGAGTGAGATACCTTGTTGCGTATGCTCTTTCCTTGTGTCTTATAATGATCTGGGAAATCAAAAACAACATCTTATCTCCTTTATATGACGTTTTGGAAAATTACTAACCTTGGTGTGGAGGACCAAAATTGCTTGTCAAAGAAAGGAGACATCAAAAACAAAACACAAAACCCTCTAATACACGTGTTTCTTGCAGGTTGCCAAATGGTGTGCCACTTAAAACCACATTTAATTTAAAAAGATAAAAAAACACACCATATTCAAAACATTGTATTGCAGGTTTCGGAAAAGGGTACGTCTCTATCCACTCAACTAGAACATAACCCCTTTGGCATAACACCTTAAGCTACAACAATGGGGGTGGTTCCAGGAACCCCAAAGTAGTCCACGCAAGAGGGAACCTTGTGGACGAAATGGGAAGTGCTCCGCACTACCTACTTGACTAGTGATTCCTTTGTGAGATAGCATTACCAGTTGTCCATATGGCGACCCCAGTGATAGTACACGTAGATGCAATAGTTTCCTATTGTTGTTCTTGAAGGGGGCAAAGTAAAGCTGAGATACTCCTAAAATAGTCATTGTGACTTTTTGGGTAAATCACGCTCGCTTAAGATAGCTTTATAACACCTAGGATGAGAGAACCACCTAGAAAGATATTCTTTGGCCAAGAGCCCACTTTGACCACTCTAAAAACAATTGTTGAGTTGTGAGCCATATTTTCATCACAAAACGTGTGACATGTTACTTTCACTTAGTTTTTTACTTGCCTTAGGGCGAGGCAAAACTCTGCCGAAGTGAAGCTAGCATTTTTCATCCCCATTTTTTATCTACTTCCTTCACATCCTTTTGACACTTTGTTGATCAAAAGAGGGGTGACTACCTTTGCGTTATCAATTGATTGTTTCACCACTTTTTTTCCGTTTACGCCCATCCATGTTTACGGCTAGGTTGGTTAAACGTCTAAAGTGTGTGGAGACACGTATTTATATCATTGGTAGCCTTTGTGATCTTGATACCCATGTCAGGATTGTCATCATAGTTAGGATTGATTCATCATTTTATCTCCCTTTGACATCTTACCTCGTTTGCATTGTCTCGAGATAATTAAGATACTTATTTCATGTTTCTCGTAAACATGATCTAAGTATCCACATTGTGGCATTATGCTACCCACGTTTTAAAACATCCTTAGTATACTTGGACTTAGTTTTATTTCAAACATTGTCCCAAATCTTGAAAGGTGTTGATTACTTTGTTTGTGTCATTTCGATACCACTTTGACACTAATATATCACTTCTCCATGAAGCTTGATAGACGTGTCCAATTGGTGTGCTTACGTGGCTTACATTTGTAAACCTCACCCTTTAACATTTAGGTCTTGTTGGTTGTTAAACTTGTCATGGTATCCTTTGATTGAGAGTCACATCTAACCTTTGTTAATATCTACACCTTGTTCATTTCAAGCTTAACGTAAATATTGACATTGTGTTGATCACCTTTGCATCAAACTGTCACTTTGCACACGCATTTTCATATGGTGTATTTCCTTGTTGATTGGCTTTGTGTTTCACACTTGCATGATTGTTCCTTTTGATTATTCATTCAGAAAAATTATTTTCTAGGACAATCCCTTTTTATCTCATCGATATTACATCATCATGATGTCTATTTTCCTTAGACCTTCTTCGAAAAATCATGCATGCATATCAATACTTACAAAATGTCTAGCTGGTTGTCCTTATGCTACCCAAATTGACATGTCACTTCCTTCCCTTTGAAGGAGTTCCATCACACTATCTAGATCTAGACATTTGTGCTTAAAACAATGCCAAAAATGACTGACTATCACACGGTTCCCCATACTTACAAAAATACAGAACCTAGGTTTAGCAATTCAAATCAAAAGATTCCCATTACAACTAAACCTTGTTTGGTTCTTCGTGCTAGAGAGCCCATACAGGTAACTCGTTCCCCACCTTCATCTCATAGTCGGTGGTATGATTTGGACGCTTCTGATCCAAATTATTATTTGAGTTCCCCCCACTCTTCTTCTAATTCTAATCCAAACATTTTCTTTTCTTCTAAGGATTCCAATCCAAATATTTCCTCTGACTCTTCTGATGATTCAGATCCAAACTACTATTTAGATTCATCTAATTTGAATCCTAAGTCATCTAATGCAACTCCTATGTCATGGTCCTCCCTATCTTTACAGGAACCTCTTCATCATACATTTAATATGAATCCTACGTCGCGGTCCTCCCTTTCTTCGCAGGACCCCTTTTATCAGTCACCTCAACGACGTCTTCTTCCTTTGAAGATACGTGTGGCTCCAAATCCCTCCAATCAAACATATAATACAATTCTTGAATCGTGGTCCTCTCTTTCTTTGCAGGACCCTTGTTATTATTCATCTGATGTGATTCTTGAATCACGGTCCTCCCCTTCTTCACAGGACCTTCTTCATCAATCACCCCCAATAAGTCTTCCTTCTTTGAAGATTCGTGTGACTCAAAGTCCTTCGAGTCAAACGTCTGAATCAACCCATGCGTCGCAATCTACAGACTTTGGACTTAATCCTACTAGTTTACAGATGATATACCATCGTATAGGTAGGTCCACACCACCTTCTTTTACTCCTGAGACATCTAGCTACACATCTTCTTCGTCCCACACATCATCTTCTTCTATCAATCATCATCAAACATCTTCTAAGTCTTCCACACCGAGTGAACCTCTTTCTTCCAATCAACCCCTAGTGGTCGATCAACAACTCATACCGATTGATCTCTTTCAAAATGAAGAAACAATCAAGGCATTTATAGGGGCATATGAAGATATTCCTTTAGCAGATTACGAAAAAAGGATTCTCTTTAGACTTTGATGCGTTTACATATTGTGAGGAAAAGGTTGATTCCTTTTATCAAGAAATGGAGGAAGAGCCTCAGATCATGCAACTTGATCCTCCTCTTATTCTTCCATCTTCACATTCTTCATTATATGATGAAACTCCTTTGTCTTGCATTGATCCATGGCCTATCTTCTCATCACCCAATAACTCTTTGTCTATCATAATTCCTCAATCACAATCTCTTATGGGGTCAATGCCAAGTAGCCCTTCATCTTCATCTAGGTGTGGGTCACCTTCTAGTAGCCCTCCCTCTGCTATTTGTGGGACATTTTTGAGTAGTCCACTATCTTCTATTCTTGGGGCATGCCCAACTAGCCCCTTGTCTTCTAGGTATGGATCACCCCCGGGTAGTCCATCATCTTCTATTCTTGGGCCACATCCTAGTAGCCCATCATCTTACATCTATGGGTCACGTCCTAGTAGCCCTTCTTCTTCTATTCTTGGGCCACATCTTAGTAGCCCTTCATCTTCTATCTATGGGTCATGTCCTAGTAGCCCTTCTTCTTCTATTCTTGGGCCACATCCTAGCAGCCCTTCGTCTTCTATCTATGGCTCACCCCCCAGTAGCCCATATTCTTCAATCCTTGGACTGTATCCTTTTCATCCATCACATTATTCTTCTACCAAAGGCTGTGGCAAGCCCACTACCATTCCTCTCATCAATTCTAAATGTCCACGTTCTTCCCCCACTTCTTGGGATCAGACAAGTCAAGCATTAGCTTATAAGAAACCTAGATAGGTTCTTATCAAGCCAAGATACAAAATCCAAAGAGATTCAAAGCTACCAACAACTCAAATGATTATAAAATCCAAAATCAAATGTGATTCCAGAATGCACACCAACATACCCATCAAGTATGGCGCAAAGTGAAGAAACCTATGGATAGGGAACTCAAACTCCCACATACAAAACCCATGTTTCAAAACAAATCACAATCATTTGTTGAGTGTGAACTCACCACGATCATCAAGATCGGGGATCATATCACTCTTGATAAACAAACACGCTTAGTCTCCCTTATCAAGGAATTCACACACATCATTTTTGAATCCTATCACACGGAGTGATTTTTTCAGTCCCACCTTTCCAAAAAACTATCAAAAATCTAAAAATCAAAACAATGCAAAAAAAAGAGAGAAAAAACAACAAAAATCAAAGGTACAAGGATCAAACATTGCAATTAGGTATTTACGTGTACACATGGATGTTTCTTTCTTCCCTTCCTTGTTATTCTTCTACAAGTCTTCCTACCATTTTCATCCCTTCGGTGATATTTTGGTTAGCTTATTCACACGCATTTTGTGACATTTATCTCTATGGTATCCATTTGACCCTGGTCTTTTATCACCTTGGTAAATTAAAGAATGACTGACCTCTTAGAGATCCTATCACATTCAAAATCTAATAAACTTGTTGCAAAGAAATTTTGGACATATTTGTTTACACTAGCCAATGTCTTCATCACAATCACTTCCACCTCCTTCCATCAAGCCATCTGTGGTTCTTAACCCCTTGTCAAACAAGAGAGCTAAAATAAGTTTTCAGAAAGAAAAAAATCAAAATCAATCAAAAAAATCAAAAGCTAAAAGATAAAATCAAAAGCAAATTGATATATAACTCTCTCTTGGGGTATTTCCAATAATCTCTATTGGGGCTATAGACAATTAACTGGCAGTAGAACAATGTTGTGATTAGAATCAAATACATATCTTCATCAGGGCTATGGATGCCTGACTGGTAGCAATGGAGCAATGTATGGCTATCCTTTCCACAATCCATTCACAAAATCACCTTTCAAACTAAATCATTCCTACACATTGGCTAGTGTGTATTCACTTTTTGTCTATTAAATCTTCCCTTCAAGAGGTAATAAATTCCACGTGCACACATTGGATCTCTATGAGCAAATAGGAATAGTATGTTACCAAGTGTTTTTTTTGGACCTTGTTCAGACTCTTACTCTAGTTTGTATCTTGTCTCATGATTTGTTCCTTTGGCTAATTGCTTCTTCATCGCGAGGCTTCTATGCTACATTCATATCATTCACATCATTCTCCTACTTCATTCAGAACATCCATGTGTATAAGATTACTTATTTTCCATGTTTGCAGACACGTTTGTGACCTTTCACAAAAACAATCGTTCTCCTTCCTTTCTATCATGTGATTTTAGGCCAAATTACGTTGGGGGCATCCTTGCTCCTTCCTAGCAATTCATTGGTTTACATTCATCATCATCATGTTGAACCTATCAATAATGGCCTTGGGTCCCACTTCTACCCGTGAAGAGTTTTCCTTTGAATACTCCCACCTAATTGTTGGGGCATTTTTGTATCTTCACCTTTCTCATACGCACGTGGCCTTATGCCCTTGTACATCCCATCTATCGCTAGGGGCATCCATGCTTCCTCGTCTTCCTGTACATAGTTTCATAAAACTTTCAAAAATAAAAAACATTCAAATATGTTAGAAAAATCACAAAAACATTCAAATATGTTTAAGAAAACATCAAAAATAATATAAATCATCCTACAAAAATGTCACTCTTTGGTTCTCACCTGTTCATGTGTGTAACTCGTTGATCATCTTGATCTACTCCCATTAAAAATTGCTAGGTTGTTTACTTCATCTGTACTCTGGGGCATAATGAGTTGTCTGGTACTATTTTGTAGTGCACATTGCTTTTCCATCGGAACCAAGTGTCCTTCGTTATTCCCCTCACATGTATCCTTTCTTGGGGCACCATCATCAACCTTTGTCGTTAATTCACACAGGTCGTAACTGAAGCTCGATAATAAAAACATTATATTATGTTTCTCTGTTAGTTTAGCTTGTTTACTTTCTCGTATTGCATTGCATTTTGTATGTTGCATGGAGTTAGGCATCTTTCACTTTCTCATATTGCATTGCATTTTGTATGTTGCATGGAGTTGGTATTTTCAACAATGGACAATTGTTCGTAGTATGGCTTTTCATGTCATTCTACTTTTTTCGTATGCTTATATTTTTCATAAGGACTGATGACGTAGATCTCTTGGAAATATGATGACACCGAAATTTTTCCAATACAGAGGCTAGAGGCTAAGATCTTCTCTCCACTCCTCCATATTTCTTCTACATCACTTTCCTCTCACCACTTTCCTTCGGCTTCAACTGGGGCATTCTGCCCCTCCCCATTCTTCTATCTATTTCTCACCATTTTCGATCGTCGATCGTCTTCCTTCATCACCCCATTGACACTCGAGGGGACATCTCTCCCTCCTACTCATTTTTCTTCTACCTCTTCAAAATTTCATCCATCTACTATCTTTGAAGTGGCGTCACTTACACCACCCCAAAGAGGGGAAAATGTAGACACCCATGATTACGCCTGAGTAATTTAAATACTTAAATTGTGCTAATTATCTCCCTTCTTGCAAATTGGTGACATATCGTCAAAAGCGCTCATCTTCGCTCTTATCATCGTTAATTAATTACAGTATGCTAATTAATTAAGTCACCTATCCAACAAATATCCTAATTAACCCCCTCCCCTTTTTCCTAGACTAATTAATTATTATTAATTAATTAGCATTCCCTTTCATTTAACCAATAAATCAATATTCAATTGATTTAATCCCCTTCTATAGTCTAAATCATGCTAATATTCCTCTAAAATCTTTTATAAGCTTGCACATGTATTAATTAAATCACCTTGATCAAATTAATAGGCCCCCTTTATCCACTTGAGTCACTAATGGACAAACTAAACGCTCCTAAAGTTAACCCAACCCTATCTAAACCTCCCTTATCCACAACTAACTCAACATTCCTATTATCCCACATGCAAAGGGATGTAGTGTTTCCTTTATCCACTGGGCTATAAAAAGATCCCTCCTTCTACCTTTACACTTACACCTAAACTTCTTGAGAAGAAAAAAGCAAAGCATATAGAAAAATAGACTAAAAGCTTTCCTTTGTTTTCTTGAGAATTCACCACTTGGAGAGTTAATCCCCTTTTCTAGCCTAAAGTGCTTAGGTCATATGGGAGGTGTCAAAAGGGTCTTGTAGCCCAACTTTGATAAGCCCCCATTCCTAAGTTCTTGGAAATATCAAGAACAACCACTTTGATTTTCCATGGAGCCTACATAGGTTTACCCATTTAATTTTTGTTGTTAATTTAGAGAATAGAGGATTTAGACAACTAGCATGTTAAGTTTCAATGTTTTAATATGATAAATGTTAGTGTCTAGCCTTGTTTAATTTGTATCTTGATGGTGCTTTGTATTTTGCTTAATTTTGTTAGTTAAGACTACTGGGTGTTAGTCTTTATTTTCATTAGCTTAAATTAGCAAATCATGCACACACACACAACACATTACCCGATGACACACTCTTATTCTATGGTTCATTCTTGACTATTAATGGTCCCTATAAATGAGCCTCATCTCATACACATTCGCTGGGGGAACAATACTCCTATCATCTTCACATTATGCATACAACACCATCATATTCATACGTAACATTTGCATATCTTGATTGTATATACTCTTGCTACCTTATTCTATTTACAAGTTACACTTCATTTTCCATGCTAGATGGATTATTAGTATGTCAGCATCTTTCTATACATACACATGCACGTTCACTTGATATTTTGAGGTGGATGTAGATCTCTTACAATTTTTTACAAGTTGCAACGATGCTTGGAATTGCACCCATTTACAGTCTCAGTGAGGCTACTGGGGGCATATACCTTTTCCATTTACATACTTCATATATCACATTTTCTATTTTTACAATATTTACTCCCTCTTGGCACGATTTCTCTACTTTTCATTGATATATACGTGATTTGACATACTATTTATCTTTCTAACATGCTAACGGGTGCTTTATGTGTAGCATTTACTTTGTAGGACTATATGCCACCATGGTTATCTAATACACTTTTCTTGACATTATTTTCTATTATATACTATTGTTTGTGGTTTGTGCCCTATTTCTTGTGTGATCATAGTATGATTTTTTCCACTTCATCCTTGATTGTCTTGTGACATTGTGAGTACATTCCCTACATGTTTGAATTGACTTGTATTTTCGGGACGTTTATATTTATTTACACACTTGTTTGTTACATTTTTTTCTATTATATGTTTTTCTTGCACTAACACATGTTACTATCCTCTCTTATTTTCATGTTCCTTGGTTTCTACCATGCACATCCCCTACCCCCTGCAGGTATCCCTTATCAAATATTCATATCACTCTCCAATCCTCTCCTTTGGTACACATTCTCCTATTATCATTGCATGCACCCCAAACAAGGGGGGAATACATTGGGTGAACAAATCACCCCTAAAGTATCTCAAAGATATAGTTCATATCGACACGATACCAAAAAAACCATAGGAACACAGTTACAAAATGGTCTAGAAACATACTTGGACCTCACACATAGAGTAAATATTCATCTATCCCTGCATGAGGACCTTTCATGCCTTATTCCATTTGTCATCTTTTCATGTCACGGGGTAGGTTAGTGATCTAAATAATTCAGTACAATCATATTGAGTCATAATATTCACAAAGGCTTGTACTATCTTGCACAAACTTAACATTGCAGGCTTGCTTACATAGATGCATCACATTTTCTTCACATGATTGGCAATTGTGTATCTCTTATGTCCTATAATGTTATTACAATCACATTGAATCAATTAAGGGGGAGCATGACATGTGAAGATTAAGGGTGTTTTTCCTCATGATTATGTTGTGCATTTGTGTTATTGAAGCATGGATGGATGATCCAAAATCCGATCTTCTAGTCACCATGCATGTGTCACTTGCATACAATGTGAATGAGATGTTTAAGAACACTTTTGGTCATGAGGTCACTGGCTGATGCAATTTTAAGCACTTGATCGTATAGGGTTCACAAATGATTTGTGCATGATTTACTTGATATCACCCAACAGACACTGACCTTCACTTTTTACTCCTAGAATGCTTTGGTAGCAACTATGACTGCCAATGGTCCTATCATGCTTACAACTCTATCAGGTGCTAAACTATTGATAGTTTTTCACACTTTTACTTACTTATACACATAGCTAGTTCATTTATCAATATGACAAAGGACTTTGACAACTTGAACTAGATATTATTAACAAGTTTTTCCTGGATAAGTAAAACATCATTTGAGGAGATGGCCAAACAACATGCTAAAACACATACATTTTGAGCCCTAGGTAATAAATAACGCTATCCAAGTATGCCATGCATCAACCATGCTAATACAACTCCATGCTTCACTTGTCCACTCCACACGCTATTCTCTGCACTCTCTACAAGATCATCTCCAGGTACACATATTCTATCTAATTTATGTTATCAATTATTCACTCAACAACATAAATTGGCGAAAAATGTAGACACAAAAGCACACACTTGGGTACATTTCTAGGTCCTAAAAGCGTCTTATCAATTACATGATTCCTAAGCAAGAAAACTAGTGGTTGACAACTATCTTTGGCCTCTTTTATTTGTATTTTTCTTTCTATTTGATCTTATACACCCTACAACCCAATTAGAACTTAACTTATTTATCTTTTATGGCTTCAAACATTAGTGCTCAACCAGGATGACAAAACCTAGGTGCTCTTGTCCCTCCTGGGTGCCCCTAACTGTTTCTTACCTTACTCACTCTTTTTAGGCCTCTTTTATCTATTATGTTAGAAATTTGAACCTTGGTAAATCAGAAACTATATGAGAAAATCATTGGTTTTGAATTCTTTTAAATAAATTTACAATTATTCAATTAACCATGGTGAGCATGCACATTCAACCAAGTGAGAGAAGGATAAAAAAGTACACATGAACACATAAAAGAGACCAGATTTAATGTGGGAAACCCATAAGGGAAAAAAACCACTGAAAGGAGAAATCAAAGCAATATAAAGGTCTATTGTCTAGAAAGGATTACAATTATCTCACCAAGTGGTGAGGACCCAATCACTATAAATCTCTAACTCCAGTTTTGAAACACCCACTTGAATATTGTTATGCAAGAACTTACTTGCAAGGAAGCTCACTCCAAATTTTTGAGCTACAATTCAAATTTTGAACATAGTAAATTTTGATCACCTTCTTCTCTTGGTTGCTTACACCAACCTAATGTGGTCTCTGTTTCATCTCACTACTTCATTTTCACTCCTCTCTCAACATATCAATCTGCTCTTTAATCATACAACTGATATTAGGTCTTCAAAATGTGGTTTTGCACTCTGAATTTTATCTCAAAAGAATCCCCTTAACAACATCTATATGTTCAATATGCTCATCTCTCTTCTACATACATCTCCAACCTCCCAAGCTTCAACATTTATCAACAAGCATTTTCAGTCTCATTAAAGTACCTATATACATGACTAACTCTTCACATATATATTTTCACTTCATATTCCTTTTAATCTTCAAGTTTCTCACTTGATAATTCGTACTAGACATTTCAACTTCAACTCCAATGGATTTTTCTCTTCACTTTCCTTATCCCTTCACCTAACTCCCTTAATTGCTCATACAAGAGCATAAATACATTTTAAAACACTTTCTATGTCAGTTATAGGTTTGCCAAGTTCTCATAATTTGTAGGTATAATCATGATTATTTAAGACGAAAATATGACACATGGATTCTTCTAAACCTTGTTTATAACCGACCTTAACTAATGAAGAAATTTTCTGACCTCTCTCTTTTAACCTTGTAATTTACTTTCATGTCCTATGATATTCTTAGAATTTGTCATCTGCTGTAAAGTATAAAGTTTATTTCTGTAACTTCAACAAAGCTCTTTCAATTTGAATCATTAAGAAGACATGTTGTAAATCCTCCAAGGAATCCTTTTAATTCCTAATATTACTTCATTCTTCACCATTTAATGAACTTGAAAACATTATTATGCACTTGATCACTGTAATAAACTTGAAATCATTGTTATGCACTTGCAAACCGTCAAGAGTTTAAAGAAGAGAGAATTCAATCTCTCAGTTTAATAAGATGAGGCTGAAAGTACTTAGTTGCATATTTTATCAAGGAGATAAACTTCATCCATTCTTTATAAGACATATACTTAGAACAAGGTATATTCAAATTGTTGGTATATAGATGATCTTCAGGGATTCAAAAATTTCAAACTATTTTTTAGTTAGCCAAATCTGTAGAAGCATACAACACGAAGGAAAGACATTTAAGTATCTCCCAAGAATTATAGATATCTTGGAATCATTTCAGCAAGATAAAACCTTTTTGTTCTTTAGGAATTGTGCATAACGAGGGTTTTGGGGTTCAAACCCTAGCTCATTATTTGAAATATTTTAGTACCTCATGCTTCACTTTCATGTCTCTTTACCTTGATAACTACTTCAAACAATGTCCTTTATATAAGTTTTAAGCCTCACTTTTTACTTGACAAAGAGAAATCTTAAATATTTTGACTAAGGAAGTTTACCAGTTTGATTGCCATAGAAAGATGGAAATAGTCTTAAAAACTGAAAAAAAAAATGCATATGAATAACCTTGTCCTTGGTATCTAGGAAACATCTTGAGATGCTCCATGCATAATATAACTTCCTTCATCAATTTTACTCACAAGACCAATATATAATACATGCAGAACAAGTACATCTCAGACTACATGAATTTATGTTCAAAATGCTACTAGATTGTCCTGATTTTGTAGCCTTTTACTAGCATACCTTCATTTTCATGATAAACTATGAGAGGATAAATTCAAAGAATGATTATTATTTCTAAGTATTCACCTATAGGAGAGAATTATGCTTTTAGATCAAGTGTACTTATCACCTTGATTGTCCCTAGAAGGACAAACCTAGTTTTGAGCATTTGATGTTTTACTAAAGAAAGAATATACCCAAAACATTTGAGATACATCTATGAAATTCCCTTCATCACTAAATTTTTTTATCAATGTCATGAATTTCACTTCAATGAGATGTCAATACACCACTGTATGATGGAAAAGTGATAAGAGAGCATGGGAATCTACAAGTAACTCTTCCTCACACCTGACCTCCTAAGGTTGTGCCGAGACAGCCGGTGTGGATGGAATATATGTGGGATGCAGACAAGCTAGTTAGGCAATCTTATGTCTTTGACGTGCACTAATGGAATCTGAAAATCTAAGGTAAAGAAGGCCCTCCTAACATGAACTGGCGTGATAGATCGGTTGGCGAGGATGACTGGTTGAAGGCTCCAATCAATATCGAGCTCTGGCATGATTTGATCTATAGGTTGTGGGATATGGGGAAAATGACCTGGAATTGTTTCGTGTATTTCTCCAGACATGGTCATAAGATGGATGATGGGTATAGTGGATTCTATGGTCAATTCTCCAGTCTAGTCTAGAAATCCTTAGCTTCGTTAGCTGCTATATCTAACAAGGATAACTGTGTGATAATGGTTGGTGGAAGTGGTGTGGATCTAAATACTAATGTGCGTAAGCCAACATCTACGTCTGATTGATCTATGGACCCGTTGGGTTGTGGGGATTTGTGGATCACAACCGTAGATTTGTGGTTGTTGTGGACCTGCTATGGTCATATGTAGAATCAATCCCTAATCCCTAATATCCAGTAGTCATATGCCTTTTCGGCCTCTATATTTAGAACTGTAAGTTGTGAAATCTTCTCAGAGTACCTTACAGGTGTTCTGGCAACCTGAATTCTTAAGCTAGTGTCTATGTCAGTGAAAATGTCTCTTGTGTCTGGCTATGGGACCAAAGGGTCACAACCGAATGTTTTCTCTCTGTCAAGCCCTTCTATAGTCATGTGGATATTTATCTAGGGTAATTTGTAGTTTGGCTGGTTTGACCAAAACGTGTGTGCTTGGTCGTCTTCTATGTTTAACCCTCTTAACTGTGAGCTGATCTGTTGTAAGTCTACTGTTGTTCGGAAGACTTGGATTCTAAGATTCTGATCTATATCAGTTATTGCCGTAACGAGATTGGGCTGAGGCACTATTGGCTCAAACACGTATTCTCTGGGCTCCCTAGGTCTCGTGATTGTCATGCAAAAGGAAATGATATAATTCTAACTAATGACAGAATAAGCTAACTACGCAAGATATATCTATGTATATTCCTCTATTTTGTATTTTTGATAAACTATTTTGAATGAACTTGAAAGAGTAACTATTTAAGATATCTAGAAATTGACAGCTAAACTAATAACGAAATTAAAAAAAACAAAGCAGCTGAGTATAGCTACTTGCTTGTGCAGTTGTGAATCTAATCTAAATAACCAGATAACTGATCTAATCTATTTGAAAGACTCTCGATCCTACCTCAGAAGTGAGAATTGAATCATAGTTTCTCAGAAACTATCAATCCCCATAGCTTCCCCGGCAATATCTAAAGTGAGATTAACTGAAATGAAATGATTCACTATTCTATTTGATATATTTTAACTAAAACTTTGAAATCTTGAACCTGGATTTTACAGAACAGTGGCGAATCCGGTTGTCTGTGGCTTTTTCCCCTCAGTGTGATCTCCTCGTTCCTTCGTGTGCACATGGATCTAGAAAAGTCTGTAATGCTAGCATCAAAAAAGGTAGATATAAGAAACAAGGACAAACTAGTGTGTAATGCTAGCATCATTGAGAAGGCACTACTAATAAACCTTCATGTCCCTTATTGATCCTCACTTCACCATTCACTACTTTTCAATAAATTATATTTGACATCAATGACAACACCAATGACTAAGGCATAACTTTTTGGGCATCTTTTTCACTTATCGGCTGGTCTTTCAGTTTTTCATTACGAATTCACAAAAGGGAATCCTATAAATACATAGTTATGTTTTGAAAATGAAGGACCAAACGCTAAGAATTACTATCATCACCTAAGTTTTCATTCTAAAGGCACTAAAACACTCCAAAGGAATCCATATAGCATTCATTCAAGGGACAAGGGAAACATACTTCTTCATACACAACATAGGAAGGGGAATTTTATTCTATTTCATCCATACATACTAGTACATTTCTACATTCTAGCTACAACCCGTTATCACTATGTAACTTGCATAATGGCATCCTATGGCACCATTTCTACACACATACACACACCAGAACTACATAGATTTTAAGATGTAGTGCAACATTTAGTCATAAGTACACTCTTTGGGTGACCTTCGAGGTCAGTATGACTCCCCATTTTGCATTTTCCTTTTTAGGTTTGATGTAGTTTGTGGGTATGTGTAGGTGAGATTATTTCTTGTAGGTTACATATACCTTCGGCGATCAATAAGTGAATAACAGGTGATCAATATGAACCAATAATGAAACCCTTGTGACAAAAAAAGAAATCAATTCTTGAGCTTTTACACAATCACCAACACCCAAATCCAGTCACAAGTGCCTAGATGCCTCTACCCCCTTGTGGGAACCCATGTTCATATTTTTTCTTGAGTTCTATATTTTACACTAAGTAGTAACGACCCTATGTATAGTCTGTTTAGCACTCACACCTACTTAGATCACATCTTGTCCACTAAAAAATAAGTTAACTCTTCTTACCTCTTCTTCTTTCTTAGGGTTTCACATTGTACATGTTTGTTTTCTTGTGTCATTACTATATTTTAGTATTTTTATGTTAGTTATTATAATAGTTACTCTTAAATAAAGATTTAATTAATTCAAATTAAATTAAAACACAAGGGTACACTATGTAGGGGAAAGCCGATGATAAATGTGTGGAGATGATCATTGAAAAAGGGAAGTTATTATTTCTTAAGGTCCTCACTCTATACATTTTTTCCCTTGCCACTATTTCCAAGGTGAAGATGATAAAGATTGAGATTGAAAAATAAAGAGACCATTGGGATAGTGTTTTCCCATTGATATTTGAGATGAGTTGCCTTGATTCTCACTCCTTGGTGAGAAAAAATGTGTTTGCATTTGTATCTGATAATTTTTCCATTTTTTTTCTCGCACAATGAAATCTAGGTGTGAAATGATAAACGTTGTAATTTTAGAGGTTGATTCTTTTGATGAGCACATATAAAAAATCTTGGAAGGAATCGGTAAAAGTGTGTAGAAATTGGATCACCTTAATCCTTGGAAGGAATCCTAAATTCCTTCCAAGAGTTGGTCTAGAAATAAGTTGGAGATCCTTTCTCCTTCAATGAGGATACATTGGAATCCCTCACAGAGATTAGAGGTTTCATCTCTAATGCCATGAGATATCATAAGGTGTGGTTCACACAATGCAAGTCCCTTGGTGGTATTCCTGAGACTTGGATCATCTCTTTAGGGTATGTGTGCATCACAATAGAAAAGGAATTTTCAGTCATAGAAGATCGGTTAAGTAAAGAGGTTAAGGGAAAATATTTCATCCCTAGGGCATTTCCATAGAGTCCATTGAGAGAAAATTAATTTTCATCATAAGCTTCTTCACTTTCAAATTAATCACTTCTCTCTTATTCTCTCTCCTCTTCCTTCTCTCTCTACATTCTAATTCTTCATTGGGAATGCACTTTTTGACTATTTTGTAATAATCACTTAAGTGGTCTTTTTAATTTGCATTGTAAAATTTATTTTTCGTAAATAAGAAAAAAACCTTATTTTTATTTCTATAGGAATATGAAAGATCACAAGTGGTAGGAATGTGAAAAGTCACTTGGGGGGAGATGAAGGGACATTTTGTAAGGTTATATATTGGGATGGCTTGTCCATTCCAAAGGTGTTAGATTTTTCTCTCCTATTACTACAAGTAAGAAGATAATTTTTTCTATCTCCTTGTATATGTTCTTTTACTTCCTACTTTATAACTACGCAAGCTTTTTAATCTTAGACAACCAAGAAATAACTATCTTTGAGGAATAAATCAATACAACTTTGTGTCTTTGATTTTTAATCTTGTTGTTTCTTACACAATTGTTTCTCTTCATATTGAATGTGGGCCTACTCTAGTTAACGTTTGGGAAATTTTCAAGTGCTTATTCACAACCTTATCCCTCTTCTCATTTTCCTATCTCAGCTTTACCTCTTTTCAAGAAAATTCATCCCTTGTATTCCATACAAATCATTTGTCACATGTTTAATGGAGTATTCCTATGTGATCCCTAGCCTAAGGTCCACCCACAAATTTTATCATTTCATGCATTCAATAAATGGGACCCTCCTTGTTCCCAAGAGGAGGGACCTATTCACGGAGCATTGATGAAAATCACTAATTTTTCCCACAAAAAATTATTTCGCCAACACTTCATTATAGTTATTTTCTTTCCTAGTTACATTTGGTTACATATCTATATTGTGAATTTATTATCTTTTGGAATAAAAGGAATAACACATGTGTTTTGTGCAATGTCTACAGTTATTGCTAGCTCTTGTTATATCATATGTTCTTAATTTTTCACATTTAGATACACTTATTTTTCATACATGATTTTTATTTGTGTGTGTATGCTTATTCTCTACTCTGATTATGGCCTAAACGCCTTGATTATATTACAACACCATGGGTGTCCCATGTTTGTAATAATTTTTGCCTTTTGTGTGACACTGCTCGACATGTTTTCACTTACTTCTGCATTGTATGCACTTTGTTTCTACTAACACATAATTTTATGTTGTTATTTCTATTTTTTCATTGACATTGTGTTTGTTATCAATCTTCTTGTTCTTGTTTCTATTATTTTCTACCATGAGGTGCATCCCCTTTTTCAATTACAGTTTCTTCTTATTGTCCACTACATCAGTCATTTAAGAGGCTATCTACAAATTTTCAAACACTCTACTATGAGTGTGCATTTTTTCTTTTGAGTTAAGAGATCAAATTTTTCATGGTACATGCCTCAAAAGAGGGGGTAAAAATCTTAGGTTTTATTCTACATTTCCAATAGACATAGGAATATTTCCAGAAACATACATATATAGGGGTAGACGAAAATGCCTCAGAATTAGGCTTACGAACATGAATTTAGCAAAATATATAGTGGCCAAAATTGTACATCCTGGTTATGATCCTATCATATATTTTTTCCATGGGGTAATTTTATGTAGATCTGATAGTGTCATTAGGTTTTTCATCTTTGGTACAACATTTGCACATGGTTTTATAATAATATTGACTCAATTTGGCACATATTTAGGGGGCATGAAGTATTTTATTATCTCTTTATCCATGGTACTTAGTTTTTGTAGACAAAAAACCACGCACTTTGGGTATTATTTAGTCCCAGTCTCATACTACTATTCATATGGTTTTTGAGTGAAGAAAGTACAAATTAAACTCAGTCCTTTGACAATTTTACTTTTATTTTTATCTTCATTTCCAACCTACCGCATAAACATGGCCATTTTTTTATCACTTTTCATTATTCTACCCCTCAGTTGGTGCACACTGATCCTTTTCCTAATTTATCTCCAACTTTTTGGCACTTTCTATCCATTTGAGATTTCTATCTTTTTGGCGGTCAGCCTCTTTGGGGTTAATTAAAAAATTATATCAAGAGAACCATATAAATATAAAGTTATGAGACCATAATGAGGGACCAAACACTAAGAACTACTACCATCCACCTAAGGTTGAATCCATCCAAGGCATCTAGAGTTTCATTTGCATCCATATAACTCCATCACAAGGGAAAAATCTAGTTCATCTATATCACACTTCATAGGAGGGGAGTTTATTGTATTCCATCCACCATCTATTTAAATTCCTACATCTAGTTATTACTCGCTAATTCACAAAGTGCGATTGGCACAAGAGCACCTAGGGAATGATTTACACACACACACACACACACACACACACACACCTAGAACTACATTTAGTTCTAAAATGTAGTGCAACGCTCAGATAGTAAGTCCACCATTATGGCCACTAAGGACAATCTGACCCTTTCATATGCATCTTCAATTTTTTTAGGTTTTGATGTTTGGTTTGGGTTTTTGTAGGTCTTATCTTCATCTTTGATTACCAGGGACATCCAACGCAGTGTATTGACATATGCGTGACAGGTAGTGAAGGCTTCACATCACTTGGCAACCCTTTAAGTTTTGTTTTTGGGCCTTTTGCACAAACTAGGGCACCCAAAACTCATACTAGGGCACCCTAAGCACCCTCCTCCCTCTTTGGGTGTCCCAGTCTAGATAGATATCTCGGTTCTGTACACTCTAGAGTTCATGTGTGATTGTATTTGCATTCTTTTCATCATTTTTATTTTGTGACAGAGTCCCAAGGCATTGTCAAATCAGCTAATCTCTTTCCAACCCTCCTTTATCACCAGGGTTTCATATTTCTATGTACTTAGTTACTTGGATCACCTTCTTTATTTAGTTAGTGGTTTATTTACTGTTGTGTATAACATTTAGATTAAACTAAATTAGGTCTCCCATATTTCCATTTTAGTTTAATATAGTTGGGTTTTGTACCTTATGGAGCTCTTGTGTGACCACATCTACATTTTGTTCATTTGGTTTATTCTGCAAAACAGTCCCAAGGCATCGTCAAATTAGCTAAACTCTTTCCATCCCTCCTTGCTCATTAGGCTTTCATATTTATATGTACTTAGTTTCTTAGATCACCTTCTTTATTTAGTTACATGTTTATTTATTATTGTGCATAACATTTAGATTAAACTAAATTAGGTATCCCATATTTCCATTTTAGTTTAATCAGTTTTCTAAACCCGATGTCTTCACACTTAGGATCCTCATTTTCCTCTATCATGGGTCAAATTTATTTATCTGATTTACTTAATATGCATCCCAATTTCTAGTCCATTCTATAAAAATCCTTAGACACCATGTATCTTCCTAAATATACCCTGCCACACAAAATAAGCTCTATTTTCAATAATCGATTTGACAACCGTAGTCCTTGTGATATTTCATCTAATCAATATATGTTGTACTCAATTCAATTTTTACATTCTTTATTTCAGTACAAGTTTAAGGATATAGAATCCATGATTAGATCTCTCAAATCTGAAATCCAACATCTTAAAGACGCTTCTTAAGCTCATGTTTGTTCACCTTATACATCGCATCCTCATTTTATGTCTACTAAATGTGATCATATCAGTGAACCTCATGCCATACCATTACCAGATCCTCTCACCTTTTATCATTATACTAATCAACATGAACTTCTTAGTGAGCTGTTTAGTTTTCTATTGATCACTTTACCACCTACTCATTATTATCCTCCTTATCATCAAGAAAAATATCAAGGGCATCCATATTGCAATTATCATCGACACAATGGCCATAATGAAAATGACTATTACACTTTACAAAAAAGAATAAAACATCTTGAGTGTCAAATATTTATCTCATTTGCTGCACAACATTCTGTTGCATGGCCATCTACCAATGCTACATCTCAGTGGGTTCCTAAATATGATTTTGTAGTGTTCCTTCTTCCATCAATCAAGTTTCACCTACGCAATCTACTCAAGTCAAGCAACCACCTCTCCAACTTAGTCCAACTCTTCCTCCTACTAATTCACCTACAGTATTACAAAGCCACACTAAGCAATCCCCTTTAAATATCAATGTAATTCCTCCACCTTTGAAGTCATCTGCATTCAACAAGTAACCACTCGTTATACAAGGTAAGCACACTATAGCTGGAAATTTTCAACTCTCACAATTTGAGAACCCTATCTAGTCCTCGCTTCGACGTCCAATAAATTTTGTAAAAGAAACTACTCCTTAAATTGATCCACTTAGTGTCTTTTGACTCAATATCCATCACTTACATGCTTGGGGGGCATGACACATTCATCCCCTCCCTCTTCTAAACAACAAACATGCATATTAAATATTCATCACATTTTAATCACACACACTTGAGAGGTATAAATCTCACATAATCCCACCCCTATCTTAGCATCCACACATATCTTATCTTTGTGTAGTCATACATCACACTCCTCACATAGGTATATCCATCTACACTATACTTGTTGCCACACTCTTGTGCTTCAGTTCACACTTGACTATTGAGGGCATACTACACATGGACCCCACACACTACACAATAGGTATTACACATTACGTATCTTCAAACATCTTGTGTCATATGTCTTGAATCATACATTATACATTTAGAATACATCATTTTGACCATTGCACATCTACACATCCTACATCGTATTATAATTCATCATACATGTGTCACAATCCTATTATGTACGAGTCTAACATCATATAATACTCATCCTATATCCTGCATAGCACACATCTTCACATCACTAGTCTTATTACACATAATACATTGCACACTATACATCACATTTTACACATTTTTACTCATCACATGGTCATCTCTCATCATTGCATATAATACATCTTCTATGTGTTGCACTCACTACCCTATGACATAATCTAGTTCTTCAGTTAATACTCAACTATCGAGGGTTTACAAATCAAATGGACCTTATCATACTTACATGTTCATCATTCAAACATTCTATCATGCGACATTCCTAGGTTAGTGATATGCTTTAGGCTAAATAGTCACTTCTTCCTTCATCTTGTAGTGGTATACACTTTAGGCTACATCACCACTCCCTCTATTCATCTTGTCGTGATATACATTTTGGTTATAGGGTCACACACACATCATCTCTAGTTCGCATATCATCACCATTTGTTAGACACACCATACACACTATTCCTAGTGACGCACTCTCGTTTATGGTTCATTCTTGACTGCTGAGGGGAAAAACTAAATGAACCTCACTGTATACACTTCAATTCACTTGGGGGCACGTGGATCCTATCATCCATCTTTCATTCCATTCCATCCATCCAAAATATATTGCATATCTTGGTTGCTTTTACTCTTTCTTGCATTTGCTTATATGTGGTCACATTATTACACATGCCGAATTGATCTCTTGTATGTTGTTATATTTATCATACACACATGTGTGTTCACATATTTGTCTAGTTATGATCCTAGATACATGTCTCTTACACGTAACATGGATTCTCGCATCCTACTAGTTCTACAACGATTGCTGGGGGCATCCACATTTGTCTCTTACAGGTATTATTGTTTCATTTTGTTTCATAGAAAACTACTTTATTTGGTTATACACACTTTTGAAATTTAGGTTATCTTTTTATCATGCTAACGAGTACTTCATGTGTAGCATTTGTTTTGTAGGATTACTTGTTACCATGGCTATCTATTGTTTGTACTTGCTTGTTATTGTTTGCTCTTGTATACAACTTGTATCTAGGCCTTACCCTTAGTTTTGTGTGCACACTTATTTGTTTGTATGTGGCCACTATGGTCTTTAGTGTCTTGTGACATCGTGATTAGTGTCCCATGTTTGTAACCCGCTTTGGCAATATATGATTTGCTTCTTGCGTGTTTACTTGCTTTCGAGCTTCTACATTGTTCAGTAGCTTACATTTTTCTTCTACATGCATGTTTGTTCATACTAACTCTTGTTTTCTATCCATTTGTTTATTTGTGCCTTGGTTTCTACCAAGTGCATTCCCTTCCCCATGTAGGGTATAGTTTATGTGGTCAGTCCACTTTTGGGGCCGAATCCTCCTATCCATGACATCACATGCACCCCCAAAGAGGGGGGTATAATTTGGAGTTTTACATGTTATACATCACTCTCTACCGGTACAGTTCACTTCAGTTTCCGTCCTTGACATTGTGGGTTATACAGGAAGTGGGTTCAGAAAAATCTATGAATTCTATACACAATGAATTTTACAGGATAGGTTATCCTTAACATTCTAGGGAGTAGTTACAGGTTGGAGGATATAATGGATTTCCTCCCTACACTACTTTGGCCAGTGGCATCAGATCACACAAAAAACTAGGAAGTACAAATATTTTTTCATACATTATTAGGGAAGCAGTTATAGATTGGATAATAATGCAGATTTCTCCCTACACTCCTTTGGCCAAGGTGGTGTGAGATCACCCAAAAAACTCGTAGTTATAGGATATCCTCTTCTACACAATGCATGTAGTTTTTACACATATACATGTGTATTTGACTACTTGATCATCTTCTCCTTTGCAGGCCCATCCGTATGAGAAGCAAATGGTCAACAAGAATAAGGAAATCTACAAAAACATCATCATGCGGAAACACACACACACCATATACTAACATACATGTACATTACACATCGACAATTGCACGTGTGTTTCTGCCTTAGGTTCACTTTTTGCTCTTTTACATCTTTAGTTTTCATGATCCACCATTTTGTTACTCCACACTTTGTCTATTCATTCGGCGTGCTTTATACATCTCTCTACATGGACATTAAGTACATATCTCTATCTAATTTATGTTACCAAGCTTTACGCTAACAAACATAAAGTGGGAGGAAATGTAGACACAAAATCATGCACTTTTGGTATTATTTAGTCGTGGTCTCATACTACTATTCATATGGTTATTGAGTGAAAAAATTACTAATTAACCCATGTCCTTTGGACATTTTACTTTTATTTCTATCGTCATGACTGACCTCTCGCAAAAACATGCCTAGTCTATTTTTATCACTTTGTGTTATTCTACCCCTGACTGGGGCACCCCAGGCACCTTGGTCCCATTTGGGGTGCCCTGATCCTTTCCCTACTTTATCTCCATATTTTGGGCACTTTCTATTCATTTGATCTTTCTATATTTTTAGTTGTTAGCCTCTTTGGGGTTAATTACGAAATTAGATCAAGAGAACCATATAAATATAAAGTTATGAGACCATAATGAGGGACCAAGCACTAAGCACTACTATCTGTTACGATTTATCATCACACCAAATGCTCGAACTAGTAGTGGAGAGGATATCATCATGTTAACCAGTTGTTATGCCAACACACCCCCACATGATGGAGCTAGATACAACCACCTGAGCACTGGGCCCATCATGTATTCACAAAATTAGGCCCGACGACATTAGGAGGCAATGACATCATAATTTCCTGGGAGGTCACCCATCCTAGTACTACTTCAGGTCGGGTGCATTTAGCTGCTTCGTATCAGAGTTGCACAACTTGTCGTCACACCAAAAGCTCTAACTTTCAATGGAGAGGGATCTCATCGTGTTAACCAGATACTACGCCAACACACTCCCACATGATGGAGCTAGATGCAACCACGTGAGCCCTAAGCCCACCATGTATTCACCAAATTAGGTCCAATAACATTAGGAGGCAATGACATCATAACTTCCTAGGAGGTCACCCATCCCAATACTACTCTAGGTCAAGCACGCTTGACTTCCTAGATCTGATACCATGTTACGATTTGCCATCACACCAAAATCTCAAACTGGTAGTGGAGAGGATCTCATCGTGTTAAACATCTGCTATGCCAACACTATCATCCACCTAAGGTTGCATCCATCCAAGGAATATAGAGTTTTATTTGCATCCATCTATCTCTTTCACAAGGGACAAGGTTGGTTCATCTACATCACAATTCATAGGAGGGGAGTTTATTCTATTCCATCCACTATCTATTTACATTTCTACATCTAGTTATTTCTCACTACTTCACAAAGTACGACTGGAACAAGAGCACCTAGGGCATGATTTACTCACACAAACACACACCTAGAACTACATTTGGGTCTAAAATGTAGTGCAACACTCAGTTAGTAAGTCCACCATTGTGGCCGTTGAGGACAATCTGACCCCTTCATATTCATCTTTATTTTTTTAGGGTTTTAATGCTTGGTTTGGGGTTTAACAGGTCTTCTCTTCGTCTTTGATTACAAGTGACATCCGAAACACTGTAACGACATACATGTGATATGCACCAAAGGCTTCACATCACTTGAAATCCTTGCAAGTTTTTTTTTTGGACCTCTTACATAGACCAGGGTGCCCCAGGTGCTCTCATCCCTCTCTAGGTTCCCCAGTCTAGTCAGATATCTTATTTTTGTACCTTCTGGAGATCATGTGTGATCACATTTGCATTTTGATCATCTGGTTTATTCTGCAACATATTCTTGAGGCATCATCGAATCTTCTAAGCTCTTTCCAACCCTCCTTGCACACTAGGGTTTCATATTTCTATGTACTTAGTTTCTTGGATCACCTTATTTATTTAGTTAACTATTTTATTTTATTTTGCATAACATTTAGATTAAAATAAATTAGGTCTCCCATATTTCCATTTTAGTTTAATATATCTCAGTTTTGTACCTTCTAGAGCTACTGTGTGATCGAATCTACATTTTCTTCATCTGGTTTATTTTGTGACACAATCCCGAGGCATCATCAAATCAACTAAGATATTACCAGCCCTCCTTTCTCACTAGATGTTCATGTTTCTATGTACTTAGTTGCTTGGATTACCTTCTTTATTTAGTTATTTAGTTATTTATTTATTTACTATTGTTCATAACATTTAGATTAAACTAAATTAGATATCCTATATTTCCATTTTAGTTTAATTGGTTTCACTTAAAATTTTGGACACATTGGGGGAATGAGTCTACTTAATCCACTCAAATTTCATCATACAATTAATTCTATTTAGTTTCTATTTAGTTTTGCGGCACATGGGAAAGTAATGGGGGAACTTATAAATATTTTCTACTATGTGTCCTAGTTTACAAAATTTGGCTTATATCCATTTCCAGTGGTATGGTTTGTGGGGTTATGGAAGGTAGAAAAGTAGATAAGTTATTCATGGGTAAATTTTCCTATCCTCTTTTCACCTAAGGGGAAGATATCAGAGTTTCTGAATGGCTTTGATACATGGTATTCCTCCTTGGTAGGGGTGTTTCTACCCCTCTTTTTGGTTCTCTCTTTGGAATTCATGCATTGGGTTGGTACACCTAATGCATCGACCTATCCTCGACATAAATTGGGGACTGATCACTAAGGCACAAGATTGGTAGCACATACTCGCAACAAAACAAACAAGTGTGTTCCTTCCATATTTTACATATATTTTGGAATTTCTTATTACACATTTATTTACAGTACTTTTATTACATATTGATTTAAAGTTTACTATAATATTTCAGGAATTTACTACATGTTGTGTTGCAAGTTTCATTTTAGAGTATGCAAACACCAACACAGCGAGATAGTGTAAAACAAAGTTATTACGAGAAAAGAAAAAGTGTGTCTACACACTCAAGTATCTTTTCCTTTAAGCATGTAATTTCATTTCATACTTAAGGGGGGGAATGTAGACACAAAAATTTGTCAATCTATCCTTTGACATTATTGATATTGATATTGAAATTACACACTTGCATATACAAATCCACTCTCCTCACTCTTTCTCAGCACACCCTGATAGCTCTTTGATTGCTTGTTTATATTTTCACACCTCTATGTATTCATTTTCTAAAGCTTAATAACATAAAACACATTTATAAATATCCATACTCTTACTCATGACGTCAAAACATGATTTTTCCCCCTTGGTCCAAACCACCATTTTTGGTCAATTTGTACAAATATACAAGTTGACCCTACCATATAGTTTTCGAATGACATATTGTGTAATAAAAAATTCAATTCCATCATCTTCATATGGACTAATATTCCCCATTGGTCAAAATTTCATGACATAATAACCTTCAAAAGCATAAATAAGCAAGTAAATCATACCTCATTTGGTAACCTGGCATTTTAAGAGCTCATACAAAAGCAAGCATTAAAGGAACTCTAGGATCTCCAAACTACAAAATAAATAATGCACATACATTAGGGAAGAATCCTCTATAGATCTAAAGTCTCCTTCTAGGTTTAGGATTTTCCATCTTCCTTTCCATGTATTTGAGAAAGTATGTAACTCAAGTTGAAGAATTGTTAAAGCACAATTAAAATTTTCTTATTGTACTATGATACATATCAAATGATAGGAGAATGACGTTTGGTTTGATCCATCTTTGGTGATATTTATAGTACAAAGGGAATCCCATAACCCACCTAACTTTGTTTTGCAGGAACTCCTTCTTGAACTACAATTGTTCTAGGGTTTGACCAGAGTTTATAAAGCCATTTTGAAGGTGAGTGAAGAAGACTGACAGATAGTGATACTCAGTTATAAGAAGGAAAATCACTAATAAATTTATATACCCATATTCCAAGTAGATATAATTGTACAGAAATATTAGGACCATGTAGATACTTTGGACCTAGTTTAATGCTTTTACCCAGGTATAGTTTCAAGTTCCAATTTCTGTAAAAAAAACATCTTTAGTCTCATATCATCATATTCTTGCATCCAGATCACTTAAAATCTCCTAGATTCATATAGAATTAGCTAAGTGCAATCCTCCCTTATGTTTTTGAGAATTTTTATATCAATATTCACTTAGAAAAGTGTTATTCTGATTTGTGCAATTAATTTTGAAATTTAATTAAATTAGAATATCCATGCATTACATTAATTCATCCTTTTTTCTTTACGTTAATTAGAAACACATTAAAAATTAAAAGGGAATGAAATAGAGTTTCAAAAAAAGTGAAATTTGAAGCATAATAACCATAACAGTGTTAATGCCACAAAATAGTAGTAACAACGATAGAAAACCATGTGTTAGTAGAAAAAAAGTGATACAATTTAGAAACAAGTAAAAACATGTCAAACAGTGTCACACAAAGGAAAAAACCTACAAATATGGGACACCCAAAATGCTGCAAGAAAATCAAGGCCCTTGAGCATGAAAATAAGAGATACAAAACTACACACCTTGCCACAAACATGGGACACCCACGGTGTCACAATACAATCAAGGCCCTTAGGCCACATTTAAATTAGGAGAAAGAACACACATACACACACAACTAGCAATCATGTATGAAAAGAAAGTGTATCCAAATAAGATGAAAGACACATAACATATGATATATAAGAGCTAGTGAAGAAATTATTGTAAGCATTGCACAAGGCACATGTATTAGTCATGTTAGTCCAAAAGATAACAAATACGCAATAGATATATGTAGCCAAGCGTAATAAGGAAAGAAAGGAACTATAATGGAAATATACCCCTAGATTTAGTATGTTAAAGTAAATGCCCGCAAAGTTTAGTAGTATGGGAAAAGAAAAGGCCAACGTATGTCATCATGTATCACTTTTTGTATGTCTTGCATCATGATCAATATACCATGTGAACGCATGTGTGTAAATAATAAATACATTATCTATTGAACCAAAGGAATAAACAAAATGTATACTGTAAAGTGCAAATAATGTATTCTATAAAAATAGGTCTTGGGTTTGTATTTTGTAAATATTTTATTTTTTGTATTTTAAAAATATTTTAGTGTCATTATAGAGTATATAACTAAATATGAGAATACATATTTCCCCATGTTTGTGTGTATAAAGATAGGTTTGGGTGTAGAACCACTCACTCAATAGTCAAGTTGAACCTATGAACAAAGTGCATCATTGGGAAATGGGGGGATAACATGTAAGCTACAAAATATTGTCAAAGAGATCATCAATGGTGGGTTGAAACCAAATGGGTCCCAAATCCACTATATTAGTAAGTTTGTGGAAGGACTTGATAAATAATATTTTCTCATGGAAATTCTTAAGTTACATAATGTATTCCTCATCAGTGTAAGGGGGACCTCGTTCTTGCATAGCATGAGTCCAATGTGTCATGTTGGAATAATAATCAGGAAGGGAACAATTGTGAATAATGAGCATGATAGTATTAAGTGGGAAAGTGATACTAGTATTTTGCTCATCAACAGTACTAGAAATACACTACAATGCAGATCCACCAAAATCTAAAGGGTTAGGTTCGGGTTCAAGAGCAACCTATTTTTTTTGGAATTAATACAAAACCCAAAGGATACCATGAGCATAATATATCCTTGATACTTGATACCGAGATTGAGAGGAGGTGTAATGTTAGAAGGTGTAAGACCTAGCGTAGTCAAGGGTTCATAACTGCAAGTGTTTTTGTATTGGTTAAGATGAAGAGGCACATCATCTAATATCACTCATGAATATACATAGTGCTAGTAAATGTATAAAAGTGATGAACCCCATCAGTAGTTGATGAATCATGTGAGATAGTAAGAGTGACATTATTCTTGAGAGTGTTGATTTCATTAGTTAACGCTTGACAATTATTGGTGTCGTGACTTGTTACATGGTGGTAATAACAAAAATGAAAAATGGGATATATAGAAATCTTGTGAGTAGAACGATGACACTTAGAAGGTAATGTGATGAGACTTTGATCAAGAAAATATAAATAAATTCATGTGGTACATCAAGATGAGCTAGAATTGCAATAGATGTGACATGAGGTGAACCATCTTGAGTATTAATTGTATTAGTCGTATGATCACTAGGGACAATATGATCAGAAGAAGGTGAACAACTAGCACTAGAGGAAGTGTACTTAAGCTGATGATGTCCAATTCTAGTGGATACAAAGAGATAATTAAACATAGATTAATCTTCATCCATAGGATTAAAATCAAGTTTGTGTAAATTATCATCCATGAGTACATGAGTACCATCATCACTGTCAGTAGCATACTTAAGTGTATCAAGACATTGTGTAACACCATATCATATATTAATAGTATCAAGTGGTGGTGTGATAGGGATAGAAGATTCTGGTGGATTCATAAAAGGAATTTTTATATGTTACTCAACATGTGGATGTATCTATGATAAATTCTTAGTATAAAAACTAGTCTCACCAACAACATATGTATCTAACTTTTCCATAGGAATAGTTTGTGGTGGAGTGACCAAAGGTGCATGTGGATTAAACATATCTAGTTTTAAATATTGATAAGGATCAGAATTAACATGTATAGTATACTTAATTCCATGATGTAAAAATTTAATGTAGCGATTGAATGTAGAGGAGACAAACTACATGTCATGAAGCCAAGGATGACTTAATAGTACATTGTATTACAAATCAGTGTCCATGATGCTAAATGTAGTAGGTGATGTCTTAGGAACAACAAGTACATCAAAATTAATAGTGTTAAGTGTAAAATTTGTGTACTATCAAAGCCTCACACAATAGTGGGAGAATGATTGATTGTAAGAGTATAAATTCCCATATTTGTAAGAAATGGTTTAGGACACATGTTGAGACCAAATCCATTGTCTATTAAAACCATTTTGAGAAAGAATCCTTGAATGCATATAATGATGAATAAAGTTGTATATTGATTCATAACAACATTAGGTGGGATATCATATGGAGTAAAAGTAACAAACTTATCAAGTTCCTTAAATGTATCCATGAGATAAGTGAAGATAACGTGATGGGTATCAGTAGCAATTGTGAAAGAGAAAAAGTGTCTTGAAATATGTCTTTATAGATAGGGGATCTTTGGAGTAATTGAATTTTAAATATCTTAGTGAGGTTAATGTTGATTTGTTCAATTAAGTCATCCCCTTTAGAAGAAACAACGACTTTATCCACAGGAGTAGAAGGTGGGGGAGGAAACAATGGATTTCCCTCAATTGGTTATTTATTGCAGTGTGGTTAACTCATTGACTATAGTAGAACATGTAGACACCCTAAAATATCACATTACACATTTTAAGCCTCTGAAATCACTCTGTGATTACTTCACAGTACATTACGAGCATTTTTTACCACTTTTTGATATATTTTGCTATTTTACGATCTTTAATGACATTTTACGACATTATTATGTAACTCTACTAATCATTTATTTTTCTCACACATGGTCTTGAATTATTAAATATTCATCCTATGGACCTTATTACACTCAAATCTCATCCCTAGGATTAATTAATTAATCCTATCACTCTTATTATTTTATCTCCCTATCCCATTAGTTAATTTACACATCAAATAATTAAATAAATCCTACACATTATCCATTTAAACCTCACTTATTATCCAATTAATTAATATCACTTTACTAATTAACATCTAAATTTAACTAGATTAAAAATAATTAATTAAAGATTAAATCATTAAATATATGCAAGAGGACAAAAATAGATTAAAGAAAATAATGCATTTGAGTTAAATAAATATATCTCTCCATACTAAATGTCATGTCACTTTTTTGAGTGAATAAAACAAAATACATGGTATTATTATTTAATTCTAAATATATAAAATCATGTGCAAACTTGCCCAACTCAAAAATAATTCATCTATACAAACTCAAATAAGTGGTTTAACTCCTCAAATAGATTGGAAAATCAATTAAATAATTCAATCTTTCTTTAATTAATTTTAGATCAAACAAGTTAGTTATACAAATCAAAGATTCATCCTTCATCTATAAATAATCACTCATTATTCTCCAATTATCATATTTGGAAGCTTTGAGATTTACATAATTATTATGTTGGATTTCCATTCTATCTTACACATTGTTACATAGTCCAATTAATCACGAATCTACTATAAAATTAGTTATTCGATCACTTTACTCATAGCTTAATTCTACTTCCATTCGGAACATATTTAGAGCATCCAAAAATAAATTTGATCAAGAGATTAAAAAAGCTCGATGTTTAATTCCAAGCTTCAACAATCTCATCTGAGGTTGTAAAGAGATACAAAGGAAGGATCTGGTTTTCTTTTATTTGTATTGGTTATTTTTTTAATGTATTTTTTCTTTGTATATAGAATGAAACCAAGGTAGATGATCAGTAGTAGCAGGATTGATTTTAGATTGAATGTCTATGGAAGTAGGAGATACATAATCCATATAACAATTGGGATAAACATAAGGGACTTATTTCAAATGCATAGTATGAGCATGGACGTGGCTAGAGGGATAGTAGCCCCTAATAGCATATGTACTACATACCATGGGTTCGATATAAATATCATAAAATTTAGCTGGAAGGGGTGTGATGAATAAACGAGATTGAAGATCACAACTAAATAATGAAACCCTAAGGCCACTAGGGTTAGGGCTATGCTAGTTTATTTTTCAGGTTCATCAAATGATTTCACCTTTTTAAGAAGTGAATATTTAATTAATTTTTAAGTTTTATAATGTTTCTAATTAACATGCACAAAAAGGATGGACTATGTTACATGGGGATATTATAATTTAATTAACATCCAATATTAATTACAAAAATCATAATAATACTTTCTAAAGTGGCTATTAATATAACAAGTGCAAAAACAAGAGGGAAATATTTCACTTATATGATTCTATGTGCATCTCGGAGAGTTTAGATGGTCTAAGTGAAAAATATGTAGATCTGAAACTGAGATTTCTTCATTGCTGAAATTGTGACCTAAAACTAAGCCTAGTCAAAACCATACAACTCTATCAAAAGCGTTTGTACAGTCCTAACCCTTCTATACAATCTTGGACCTCCTTGGAATGTGGGTCTACAAATTCTTGAGTTCTTTTCCTACCTGTAATTTTTTGTCATGTGTCATTCTTCTTTGCTCACCTCTATAATGGATTTGTAAACTCTTCTCAAACCCTAGAACCCTTATAGTATAAAGAGTTCTTGTAAAAAAACATTAGGTGGGTTCTAGACATCCCTGTGCACCACTAACATCACCATTACTATGAAGATGGCTCAAACCATATGCCATTCTCCTAGTATGTGATATTTACCATAGTGCAATCAGAATCGACAATCATGCTTCTAATTCACGAATATTTACATCTTTTAAATTTTCATTTGGTGATTTTGAGGAGTCATCTGGAGCAACATTTCACCTAAAATTTCCAGGTGCAAGTTACTTTTACAGGTTAGCTCACCTAGTGTTAATAATAAATTTCATATGTATGCATATATATTGCCAATGCTTCAAAACATAAATTGGTTACATTTGCCACTATATACATCTTGAGCATCGACATCTGCTCTTTCACCAATAGCATAGGCTAGAAACATGACCCAACAGCATAGTCCAAATGCCTGGTTTCTTACTCCAGACACCCAGTTGCATTTTACAGATGTCATGCTACACCACATATGCTTGGTTGTATTTTCTTGACACCCGGTTGCTTTCTTCATATGCCTGACTAGTAGGCTACTAGCAGACGCCTAGATGCACTTAGACATTTGGCAGCATATTCCATATGCCCACCTCGATTTCTATATTTCATATTATGCACTTCAGATGTACGATAATTCAAATGCCTAACTTTCCATCCAAACGGTTGGCAATGCCTCGCTAGGGATCCTCTGGTGTTCAAAATGTTGAAGTCCAATCATCAAACAAAGGGAATATTTTATCTTATTTTAGCCATCCAAAAAAGGTATCAAGTAGGTGCAACCCCCATACACACCAAATATATGTAGTGTATGAACTAAATAGTTAAGCCTTATTTATTTTCAAATTACAAATTTTAATAATATACTTAATAATACAAATTTCAAAATCCCCTTTTTTGTAGATGCAGCATATCCCATTGATGATGACATGTCTCCACATGAGGACAATCCTCATTATTGCCTACATTAGACATGACAACAAGCAGAAGATGTGCAACAAGATGAATATATGCCTCCACTTGAGGACAATATTTTTTATGATATGCAATAAAGAGAAGACATTTCTAGTCATCAAACACCAACTTCAGCTAGAAACCATACTCTGAAATATTTGAAAAGGAAGAGAATACAATACAATCCCATTGATGTTGATGATACCCAAAAAACTGAATATATTTCTACACAGTGTGATCAAACACCTATTACAAGTGATAATACAACCCAAAACTTTGTGCGAAGAAAGAGAAGCACATGGACCATTAGAAGTACTTTTAATTTCAAATGGGCATCTAAGTATCCATTGATTGAACCAGTAGATCCAGAAAAAGGTAATGATACTCCAACTGAATGTAAATGTATTATTTGTAGATGGAAACTCAGAAAGGATCACAAAATGCAACTCAAGCTAGACATAATTGAGAAATATTGTGGTAAAATATATGTAGCAGTTAAACAAGTAGATGGTCAAACAAAATGAACACATAGAAGGAAAAGTGCAAAAGAATGCATGCATGTCAGATATGCAGAAGACTATGAAAATGAACAGAAACACCTAGAAAATCTTGTTGAGAAAGGAGGAACAATTACAGCTCAGTGAGGAAAAGTTTTTCAGTCTAATCTGCGAGCCAAAAATATGTAGTACTCAACGATTTACCATATTCTAAAAAAGGGTAGACATGTTTCTAATTTTTAGGATTATAAAATTTTATTTCAACTTAATGGATTTCCTAATATTCCACAATCACATTGGTCAGAAAATAGTGATTGGGAAATTGGCAAATTTCTAGCAATGATTGAGAAGGAGGATTTGAAAAAAAAGTAAAAAATGCATGATTTTTTAAACTATCTATTGATGAGGTCACATCATTTGACAACACATCATGGGTTTGTATTCATGTCTATACTTTTTAGAACCATCTAAGGACACCATATTTATTAATTATCCATAAAATGAGATAAAACTACAATGCAGAGAACATTTACAAGCTGGTTATTTCAAGTTTGAGGAATATAGTGGGAATGGATTATTATAGTACCACCGCTAAATTGATGTGTGTTGGTACAAATGGTGCATTAGTAATGTAGGGGAACATAAATGGTCTTTTCATTTGACTAAAAACCTATGATTCACCTTACATGATTCCAATCCATTGCATGATTCAAAGAATGAATCTTTCGTACAAAATAGTTAGCACATTTGAAATTGTTACAAAATTCGAAGATTTGATTCGCAACCTACATGCATATATGTCCAACAATCCCAAAAGATTCCTAGAGAACCAAAAAATTGTAATTGGTGTGACTGATGGTAAAAATACTATAAAATATGTTGATACACGGTGGATTTCCATGCATGAATATTCTTGCAAAAATTTTGAATAATATCCATCGTTAGTAGATTTTATGTACAAATATCTTAAATAAGTTAACAAGGAAAAAGATTTGTTGTACCATTTAAAATATTTTGAAACATTAGTAACATTAAGTGGAATTCTCCCGATGTTGAAGGAAATCAACTGTTTTAGTAAACATGCTCAAGAGAGGTCCATATATATTGTTGATTTCATATAGTTGAGGAAATGTGTAGGTCAAACTCTAGATATTTTATACGTGTCCCAAGATGGTTTTAAAGGGTTTGTATTTGAGAATTGGAAAATGTTAACAAACATCAAGGATCCTAACTTCTATTTTAAATTCAATATTAAGAATTATCTTTGTATAGTTATAAATGGGAAGGAGATACCAATGCGTACGTTTTAACAAAGAGTTGATTTGGTTGGAGTAGAAATTGAATTTCCTGTAACGTGCATTTTATATGACACGTTTATTTCTTATACACAGATGAAATTGAAAAATATTTCACAAAGTTTATCTGTATAAATTCATGATCAATTTAAAATGGATGATCTTCTACAGGCTATGGGAGTAGTGAATCCCATATTTTGGAACATCATTGATGGTCATAGTGAATAACTTGTAAGTAGTTTATTTCACAATTATATGTATGTTCTGGTAAAGAGTTTTAGCAAGAGTGTACAGATAAATGGTGTTGAGATTAAAGTTATTTTGCAAAAATATTCACTTAAATCTCAGTCAACACATTTTGTAATTATCATGCTTGATCAATATCGGCATCTAAATGAACCAATAGAAAATGGATCTATAACAAGATTATGGAAAAAATGTATCTAAGCACTGTCCTGCAAGAAAATATTAGTGAATATTTTTGGTTGTATGATATTTTCCAAATGATGATTTTAGGATTAGTAGAAGATGAACTTGTCTTTAGTTCATTATATTTTGTGAAATCAAAGCTTCAAAACAGGTTAGATAAGAATTTAGAGACATGTTTGAGATTATATATTTCACATTATCCAATGGATGCATTTCCTTATGAAAGGGAAATTGTGACTTGGAATTCACTTACTAAAAGAAGAGGATTCATTAACACAATAAGAAAAAAATATGATCTTAGTTCTGACCCAGGAGGTGGATGCTCTGTTGACACATTAGATGTAAATGTCTCTAAGGAAAATGAGATTACTCAAACATTGTTTCAACTACCTAATTTTTAGGATTTTACCTTGGTAAGAGGCATGTTTTATAAATAGTATCCTATCCATATACTTCATATGAAATTTTTACACTTACAGTTATTTTTGTTTTGAATAAACAATTTTAGTATCTTTATTCCTTTTAATTTTTTTATGCAATGCAGTAATAAGATACGAAAACATTAATTGTGAATGGAACACATATATTATATCATACATTTTTATACTTTACATTTTTGTGAAAAACAAAACACCAAAGATGTTATGAAAACATTAACAATATAATAAAGTGTTGATTCATATTGTTTCAAAACAATTTACAAAGGTAAAAAAAAAATCTCAATTGATATTTGAGACTTTTATTTCAATTATCAGCATTACAATGTCATACAATATAACAAAATATTGTCTCATATTATGATGTTCCCTTTGGTCTTGTATCATATTTTAGCATTCCTGATTTAATTATATCTTTGGTCACGGCATTGATACTAGCAAGATTTTCAAGGTCTTGTTTTGTCACATCACCAAATAAAGTAAACTAGGATTTGCATCAGATTTCTACTTGAACAATATATCTCAATCCATGTCATGCTCCTTAATAATTTTCTTCAACGTATTGTTCTTTTTATTAAGGACCACAAGTTTTTCCTTCAGTGAAATAGCAATATTTTTAAAAAATTGTGCATTTTTCAGATAAAGATCCATGACCAACACTTCATTCTTTAAATTTTCATATTTTGACTACATTTTTAAACATAAATATTATTATTTAAAAATTTAAATATGTACAACTATAATTTCAATGTAAAGAAAGATCAAAACTTATAACTTTATCTTTTTCCGCATTTGCAATGACAACCAGGTTTTTTTCTCTAGCCCATTTCTTATAGTAAGCTTGGGATTTACTATTTAAATTTTTGACTTGTTTAATATTATATCCAAAACTTTATCATTATATCCATTGTCTACAATAATGGCACCTGAAAGATCCTTATTCAGCAATACATAAATATTTCCTAGCTCATCTTGAACTAAATAAAATAATCAATTTCTTTGGGAATGCTTGTGATAACTAGCATTTATTTCCCTCATCAAATATTTTTCTCAGAATTCCCATGTTTTCAATATGTCTATATCAGGCATAACAACATCTTTAATATTAGCATAACATCTATCTACTAGCAAAGTATGCAACGGAAAAAAATTTAATTGATCATCATATTGTGGTACTATATGAGTCAGAGAGGGTGTTTCGTCTGGCGAACTAGAAGTTTTTGTTTGTAAAATAGGATCTATTTAGGTCTTCCCCTAAATCATATTATGGGGATTAAAGGTAGTTGGATCATGAGTACCACTCTCAATACCCAAGAAATCATTCTCAAGATAATTTTTTTGTAAAATGGTGGTGCCCATTGCATTAGGGAGACCACCAAAGGAGAAAGTTGGAAACTTTGTTCCTATCAAATGAATTTTGCCACAACTTTGAGATGTAAAATATTTTTTTCCCTTGTATGAACTTGTCTTTACGTCGGTGGAGGTGGCATATTTTTCATTTGAGAAGTGTGAAAAGGAAATACAAAATTTAAATGTGAAAAAACACAAGAATTTGATATTTAGTAAATGTAGCAAAAAAAATAAAGTTTGAAGTGACTGATAATAATGATGTACATTATACCTACCCTGCAGAGTATGTCTAGGGGTATTAGTTTCTTCCATTGTTAGTGGTTAAATCCTTGTTGATTTTGTTGGTTCAAATTCATGTCGGGATGTTTCATGAATACTATTAGATGAATTTGTAAATATGTAGTAATGTTTAAAAATACGCATAGTCGATAATCGATTAATTAAAAATAATGTATGTTTTGTTTCTTTATAGCTTGACAGACCGGTAGTAATAATTGATGTAGTTGCTTGAAGTGCTTATAATTGAATGGGTGTAATATAATTCCTCATGTATTTTTGTCTCAAAACTAGAGGATTCAGAGATACTTGTACATCCATGTATGAATCTGCAGAATCCTCAGGAGGTTGATGACCTCTTACTACAGCTTTTCTTCTTGTATGCAATAAAATTTCTTTCTTATAAAAGAAAATTGAAAATTAGCTAAATTTTCCAAATAAATTCATGAAAATAATTTACACAAATTAAAACTTTAAACTTACCTCTTGCTCATCATTTGAAAAGTAATTTACTCTCATTTTTTCATCAAGTGCGGTAGGAATATTAGAATTTTGTGAGTTCAAATCAAGAAAAGCTTCATAAGATAATGCAAGTATATAATTACATCATGAAAATGTTGCAGCCTCATTACAAATACTATATGTCAAATCATGTTGTATTATGTTGGATATATTTGTACACCAATCAAATTATTAGCAACTTATGGATGTAAATAAAAACCAGTACATTTAATTGTCTACCCTACAAGACTATCCAGTAAATCGGTATCATGGCCTACAGATTGTGGTGAACAACTTGCAAGATTATCCCCATCTTGATTTAGAGGTGTTAAAATATCACATTTGTCATTTAGAAAAGGAAAATTCATGTTATTAACTTATTGTGATAATAAAAAACAAAAAATTTAAAAAGAAGATTATTACCTTCAACCTGTATGTCGAAGTGGGACTCCGGATACTTTTTATATGCATCTTAGAGTAATTCTTTTGTTGTCACAAGGTTAACATTTGTGTATAGAAGCTTTATTAAGCACTGGATATCTTCTGGAGATGTCCCAAAAGAAAATTCTCGTGATGGAATTTTGACTTTGAAAACATATGTGGATTTGTCAAAATTGGATAAAAGAAATTGCACTAACCAGTGTTAGTGTGGTATTGTGGCATGTAAATTATCCCTCAAAAGAAACATTTATCTACCCAATCACTGAATGTGTCCTTTAGGTTGAGCAATTTGAAATTTTGGGGGCACATAAGGTTTTTGTATTGAATTTTGGGTCTATCTTATGAACAAGTCTAATAGGATGTCAAATGGGCAGCCATTTTTGGATTGGAGATACAGACGTGTGTCGTAGAAGCCTGTATCCTGAAACCTGAAACCTGATTCAATAGCCTATACTACTTTGTATTTTGTAGCTGGAGGTAGAGACTGAGAGCAGATCTTGGATTTAGAGTGAGGATAAATAGGAGAATGAAACAGGGATCGAAGGCTATAAATAGGTGAGGGATGGGTAGGGCATGTGACAAAAAAATGGTTTATACAACTAGGTGGGAAGGGAAATAGGGAAGACCGTCAGTTACTAGAGAAAACGATTTCCGAAGCAGGCACCCAGGTGCACTTGTATGTGCAACCAGGAGGCTACATATGTAGATGTTTGGATTTATATACAACCAGGAAACACCAAAAATGCTTACAATAATTTTGGTGGATGTATATGCAGATTCCTGGTTGCATGTATGTAGACAGGAATCTGCATATACAAGCGCCTAACTGCATGTGCAACTGAGCATGTTGCATATGCATCTACCTAGTTCCAAATGTAGTCATGAGTCTACATATATCAATGCTTGGTTGCATATGTATTCAGGCATCCATATATGTCGTTACTCAATTACATATGTAGTAGGGCATCTGTATATGTAGACATACCCAGTTGCATACTTGATATTTATGCAGACATCCATCTATATGTGTGTGACACTATGCAGCCAGGCATTTTTACGATCACATGAATTTTTTACTTTTGTTCCCTTCACCTGTACACTTGTAGCATCAGCCCCATTCCCACCTCCCCTTTTCCCAGATATATTATTCACCTTCATCACTATATACATTTTTCCCATATTCGCCATCAACATGAAACTCATTTTTTACAATTCACCAAAGAAATTATAGGTTGGATTTTAGTAAGGGGTCTTAAGATGAACCTTGTTTTGGACAGGAGGGAAAAAGGAGAATTTTAAGTTCTAGGCCTAGGTATGGATGTTTTCATATGTTTTTTTTATGTAGTTAAACTCTAAATAGTGATGAAAGAGAGGTGCAAAAAAAAAGTGTATGAAATGTTATAAGGGTGTGCTAAGCAAGAGTGAGGAGACTGTATTTTTCCATGCAATTGTGTAATGTCAAGATCAACAATGTCAAATGATAGATTTCTAAATTTTAGTTTCTACAAGAACATCTATATGGTCCCAGACCTTATGTATGATTTTAGATCTATTTGGAATGAGGTTTTGCATTTTTTTTCCCCTTTGTTGATCTCGAAATATGCTTCACTGTCAAACCCTAAGTGTCACACAATACCAAAACTATCTGAAATAAGATGAATGGAACTCAATTCCTAACCATGGGTGGAAGACCCTACAAGAAGGTTAATGTTTGGGTTGAATTTTAGACCATGCACTACCTATGTCAATAGTAATTTGAATATGTCTCAAACCACATGTATTTCTCCACCTAGCATGTGACATCAAGATGAATGTAACTAGCTAACATCTTGAATCACTTTGAACATGTTTGAGATGGTTTTTTATATTTATAAGGCATTGAGTAGGGATATTTTAGTTATTGGAAATGAGGTAAGTTGAACTATTTGACCATGTTGAGTGCTTTAGAACTATATAGGTGGGTATCATAATGGATTTTCATAAGATTTGGGAATATTTAGGGAGCCTCAGGTTCCTTTTCCATGTAAATTCAATGAGTGTGCCAAATAATTGTCTATATTATATCTAGGTGAGAAAATGAGGTGATGTTAACTTTCTTATATAAGGATCTGATGGTAATTTGTCATGTAAATCCCAACCCAAGAGGATAAAAAGAAACAAAAATATAGTGCAATTGAAATTAAATTTAGAAGATGTGTTGTTCCAAGACAGTACATGTCATCCAAGACTAGAAACTACATCTTGACCTTATTATACAGTTTTGGACAGGGAGATGTTGTATAAAATCTGGAAGTTACATCATGATGGGCATAAGTTAAGAATTTATTTTATATATTTATATTTAGAATGTAACAACACATTAATATATAGTAATAAGCAATTTAGGAGAGAGATAAAAAGGTATATTAAGTGAAGATAGGATTAGAATGTTTGTCTTAACCACAAATCACCTTCATAACTAGTAGTTTCAAAATGAAAAATTTCCAAATTTGAGTTTCTACACCAACCAAAATATCGTAGGCTTTCCCATAAACTAAAAGGCTAGAAAATTTGGCATAAATTTTGACCTTTAATTGAAAAGGAGTCAGTGCATACTTTTTATTTTCCACGTTGAAGAGAAAAATAATGTCTTGAGCATATTTGGAATGATGGATAAAATTATATTTATTAGAATGTGAAATCTAAAGTCTTGGGAAGATATGTAGAAAAACCAAATCATTCATCTCAAAATAATTCTTCAAGTTTGATTTTACATCATGAAATTTATGTAGAAGCTCTTATGATGATTAAATCATAAACATAGAGGGCCAAAATTAGGATCTTTCCATATAATTTATTAGGGTATACTTTAGGGTCAAAGAAACACTGTGTAAAACTAGAATTGATAAAAAAAAATATGTCGATATTTTCATACAAATATTGAGGATCCTATTTCAATCCATACAATGAATTGTTGAATCTACATACATAATTAAAGTTCTTGTTGGGGTTAGTAAACTGGTTGTACAGATAATATATCAGATCTAAACATACATGTAAATAAAAGAGGATATTCTAATAGAATAAATATACAAAACAAGCGATATAAATCAACACAAAATTTAACGTGGTTCACCCAGTGTGGGATGCATCCACCAAGAAAAAAGACAATCTATTATCCAAATCTTTGACAAGATATACAATCTTCCACACCTCTCAGATGTACAATACTTTCTTTCACTGAAGATTTTTCTTCTTCTCTAAGACTTTTCTCTCTCTCACGATTATTCTCACAATAATCATCAAATTTTTCAAGTTCTTCTTAATTATTACTTCTAAACCTTAGCTTTCATGCTTATATAGGTGTATACAAACTTAGGGCACTTAGCTATGCAATTACAATCAATAGATATACTTTAATACTAAAAATAGATCTAATTCCTGTGAGTTAATTTAAACACTCACACACAGGTAACCGATGTCGGTTAGCCCTAACCGATGATGGTTCCTCCTTTCTTAACCAATGCCGGTCATAGGTGACCGATATTGGTCCCTCCATAACCGATGTCAGTTACTATGTTTTTTAGAAATTTTGATATTAAATGCTAATCTGAAGTAATTGAGCTCCATAACTTAACAATCTCCCACTTGGAGATAAATTACTACACTATACCTATATAACGTCATTCTTGGATCCTTTCCGTAGCTTTGTTTCTTCATCTTCAAGTCTCAAACTCAAAGATCAATAGAAGTGGAGTGTAGCTCCAACTTCTCATTTTCTAACGGCTTCGTTAGCATATCCACAGGGTTCTCACTCATATAAATCTTTTCGAGATTCAACTTCCCATCCTCCATTACCTGTTGTATGAAGTGATACCTCAACTGAATGTGTTTTGTTCTTGAATGAAACACTGATTTCTTTACCAAATGAATTACACTCTGACTTTCACTGAATAATTTGTAATCATCTTACTCCTTTTCCAACTCTTTCATGAACCTACTCATCCATATCATCTCCTTGCTAGCCTCTATATCTACAACATACTCTGCCTCCGTAGTAGACAAAAACACAACTTTCTGTAATCTTGAAAATCTAGCTAACTATCATCCCACCTACTGTGAAAATATATCCAGTAGTTCTCCTCCTTCCAACTAGTTCTCTAGCCATATACAAATCAACATAGCCACATAAATAAATATTTTAACCTCCATAGCATAATTACATGTTATATGTCCCTCTCAAATACTTGAGTATCCATTGGACTGCTTTCCAATGCTATTTACCTTGATTGGCCATATATCTACTCACAACTCCCGTTACCTGCGCAATGTCTAGTCTGGTACAAACCATAACATACATGAGACTCCTAACTGCTGAAGTATATGGCACTCATGTCATGTATTTGACCTCCGTGTGTGATGATGGACACTAATATTTACTCAATTGTAAGTGTCCTACCATAGGTGTACTTACAAATTTTGCATTATGCATCTTGAACCTTTCTAACACCCTATAGATATAATCCTCTTGAGACAAATACAATTTCTTGTTCTTCCTGTCTTTGTGTATTTGCATGCCAAGGATTCTTTTTGCAGCTCCTAAATCCTTCATATCAAATGTGTGAGCTAGCTTTCCCTAAGCTCACCAATGTTCTACATACTAGATCATGCAATAAGCATATCATCCACATATAGTAACAAAATAATATAGCTTCCATTTTTAAGCTTCTTGAAATAAATACAATGGTTAGATTCACATCTTAAGTAACCATGCTCATGCATAAAACTATCAAACCTCATGTACCATTTCCTTGGAGCTTTCTTGAGCCCATATAGGCTCTTTTTCAACCTGCACACTAATTTCTCCTTACCCTTGACTTCGTACCCAAGTGGTTGCTGCCTATAAATATCTTCATCCAAATCACCATGAAGGAAATTCGTCTTCACATCTAATTTCTCTAAATGCAAATCATGTACTACAAATAAAATCAATACAGTATGAATAGAAGTCATCTTTACAATAGGAGAAAATATTTCACCAAATTCAATACATGCTTTCTATGCAAATCCCTTTACTACAAGCCTTGCCTTGTATATTTTATGTCCACCCTCTTCTTCCTTGATCCTATAAACCCAATTATTCTACAATGTCCTCTTACCTACTAGCAACTTAACCAAATCCAAAGTCTGGTTCTATTCCAAGGAGTCCATCTCCTCATCCATGACATGCTCCCACTAATACGTGAGTCTTATCCTGTATTGCTTCTTCAAAACTTTCTAGTTCACCATTATTATTCAATAATAAAAAATATAGAGAAGATGTAAATCTTTCCAAAGGTTTACTTACCCTTTATGACCTTCTCACAGGAGTTTGGGGTACCAGAAGCTCATTCTGGACCTCCTAGAAATTTGTTTCCAAATCTCTCAGTGACCAATGTCGGTCACCTGTAACTGACATCGGCTCTACTAAATGATGCCAATTGGGATTTTCTGTAACTAATACCAATTCTATTGACCGATTTTGGTTAGGGGTCAACCGACACCGGTTACTATGTAACCATGTCGGTATTACTTTTAAATCCAAGAGTTCATTTTCATTAACAAACTTCTCAATTGTTTCATCCTTGAGTACCAAAATTTGATCCCTGTACATTTTATTTTCATTCCATTCAATGTCATGACTCCTAATAATTTTAGAATTCTCTAAATCCCAAAAATGGAATCTGAAATCACCAGATCCATAACCAATGAAAGTGCATCTCTTGGATTTTGCATCCAATTGTTTCCTATTTTCCTTATCAATATGCACAAAAGCTTCTGAACCAAAAAATTTAAGAAAATATAGATCTACCTCTTTTCTGTTCCAAGCTTCCTCTGGTATTCCTCCATCTAGTAAACTTGAAGGCCCACGCTTAATCAAATAAACCCATGTATTAACTACTTCTACGCAAAATTGCAAGGGCAATCTAGAATGTATCCTCATACTTCTAGCATGTTCCATGATTGTCATATTCATTGTTTTTACAACACCATTCTCTTGTGGTGTTCTTGGAACCATTATTTCTCTACGTATTCCATTCACTAAACAGTAATCATTGAAAGCTTTACTATAGTATTCACCACCATTGTCAGATCTAAGGCACTTTAACTTTGAATTTGATTCATTCTCAACAAGGTATTTCCATCTTTTAAAAGTCTCAAAAACATCATATTTACGTTTAATACAATAAACCCATACCTTTATTGTATCATCATTAATGAAAGTAACATAATATTAGGATTCTCCATGAGAAACTACCTGAGTCAATCCCCACACATCTGAGTGTACAAGCTCTAATTTTTGCTCCTTCTTATTTTCCCTAACTTTGAGAATTTTCACTCTCTTTTTCTTTCTAAAAACACAATGCTAACATAAATCAAGATCTAAATATTTCAAATATGATAACTTACCCTTAGCCTTTAAGATTTGCATTCATTTTTAACTCATATGGCCCAACTGATTATGCCACATATATGCATCTAAATCTGAAGTAGATAATGTAGAAAAGGAATCAGTAACACAGGTAGATAAATATAACATTCCTACCTTCTTACCTTTGGTGAATTTCTAAGAGTCTCATGTAAATGTAACCATGAAACCAACTTCACCTAGTTTCCCTACAGAAATAAGATTCCTCTTGAGGCTTGGTACATGCTTCACATCTTTTAATAACCATGTATTTCCATTCTACAATTTTAGATGAACTTCCCCTTTACCAGTAATATTGCATGGTTTATCATCACCCAAATAAAAATTCCCAAAATTGCCCTGAACATAATTTATAAAATAACCCTTATTAGGGGTTGCATGGAAATAATCTCTTGAATCTAAAACCAATTATTCAATTATACTATCTAAATAAAGAATAAGAGCATCTTGCATTACCTCTGCAGCAATAATATTTGCTTCTTTACCTTTGTCTAGTTGTTGGTTCTTTGTATCCTTTAACCAACAATATTTCTTTGCATGTCCTTTGTTTCCACATTTCCAACAAGTAATTCCCTTACCTCTGGATTTAGATCTGTTATCCCTTGACTTTGATTTCCCATTACTCTTACTCTTAGATCTCTTCTTCTGCATGCCCCTACTTTCCACATTCAAAGCATTCCTAGATGACGATTCCTCTGTACTCTTCCTGCAAATTTCTCCATTCAAGATTATATTAACCACATCATTAAACTTAAAAATATTATTAGTAGATGTTGTATTACTAACAACCATTACCAAGTTATCCCAACTATTAGGCAAAGAACATAAGAATAAAATTGCTTTCAATTCATCATCAAACGGTATATCAACCGATTTTAATTGATTTACAATAGATATGAAATCATTCAAATGACTAGATGCAGATCCACCTTCATGCATCTTAGAACTAAATAGTTTCTTCATCAAATAAACTTTATTTAAAGCACTAGGTTTTTCATATAAATTAGCAAGAGATTTCATTAACTCTACCATAGAAGTCACTTTTGTAATATTGGAAGCCACGGATATTGTCAGGCTCAATCTTTTATATCCCAAAGCCTTTTTGTCAAGAATCTTCCATTCTTCATCATTCATTTTCGTAGGTCTAGAATTTTCATCCAACGGTAAGTATAAATCTCTTTGATACATATAATCATCAATCTACATCTTCCATAATTGAAAATTTTGGTCGTCAAACTTCTCTACCTTGTATTTGTTTTCTTCTGCCATTGTTGTAGCTCCCACTCAATCATAAAACCCTCTATGAGTAAATATGTCAACACATAAAACCCTCAAAAAAAGCTCTGATAGCTTTTGTTGGGGTTAGCACACCGGTTTTATAAATAATATATCAGATCTAAACATACATGTAAATAAAAGTAGATATTCTACCAGAAGAAATATACAAAACAAGAGATATAAATTAGCACTATATTTAACGTGGTTCACCCAGTGTGGACTACATCCACAAAAAAACAAGCCAATCTATTATCAAAATCTTTGACAAGTTATACAATTGAAGATCTACAATCTTCCACATCTCTCATATGTACAATACTTTCTTTCACTCAAGCTTTTGCTTCTTCTCCAAGAATTCTCTCTCTCACAATTATTCCCACAATAATTATCAAATTTTTTAAGTTCTTCTTAATTCTTACTTTTAAACCCTATATGTCATGCTTATATAGGTGTAAACAAACTTAGGGAACTTAGCCATGCAATTACAATCAATAGATCTTCTTTAATACTAAAAATAAATCTAATTCTTGTGAGTTAATTAAAACACTCACACATAGGTAACCGATGATGGTTATCCCTAACCGATGACAGTTCCTCCTTTCCTGACCGATGCCAGTCATAGTTGACCAATGTCGGTCCCTCCATAATCGATGTCGATTACTGTGTTTTCTGGAAATTTTGATAGTGCATGCTAATCTGAATTAATTGAGCTCCAAAACTCAATAGTTCTCACTATCAACATAACCTAGAAGTTGTGATATGTAGATTTCTTCCTATAAATAACCATACAAAAAGTAACTTTTAACATCCATCTATTAGAATTCCCATCCGTGTATCACAACCAAGGAGAGCACTATCTCATTATAGTTCATTTTTGTGATTGGAGAAAAGGTTTAACAGTAATCAACACCTTCAAATTACAATTATTTTTGTGACAAGTCAGAATTTGTATCTATCAATGGACCTATTTATTACATACTTAGGTTGGTACACCCACTTATACCTCACTATTTTTCATCCTTTGGAAGTGGAATCAAATAACAAGTGTTTTTTTAAGAAATATGTTTTTATTCTATAGATTCCCACTATTTAGGATGCTTAGAATATTTATGATAAGCCTTGGGATCTTGTATTACTTCCAATTGTGTCAAATTTGTAACACCGTACAGACATCGGGATGTTTCCCTACTTGAATCTATAGGATCTCCTAGTAAGGCACCAATTAATCATTTTGATTAAGGAAAAATCCTAAATTTAAAAACACGATGCCTAACACTAGAACATTTTTCTTTTGGTGTCATATCAAGCATTGTTGAGTAGAAGTGTGATTTTGAATGTAGTTTGTGCATATGATATCCTCTACCCAAAATTGAGGAGGAAAATATTTGGAATGTATCATATTATTAGCCATTTCCATGAGTGTGTTATTTTTTCCTCAGCTACACCATTTTGGTAGGGTGTGTAAGAAATAGTCTATTTAAATTGAATGTTTTCTTTCTTATAAAATGTAACCATCTTTTTATTAAGAAAATATCCTCTATTATCAATTCTCAAATGCTTTATATTACACTTAAATAAATTTTCTGAAAGGGCCTTGAATTTTTTTAATTTCTCAAAGACTTCACTTTTCTTTTTTTAGAAAGAGATCCAAGTTCTGCACAATAAATCATCAATGAATGTGAGAACATAATTATTTTTCTGTAGACATCAATTTTTCACCCCTAGGTGATCCAACACATATTAATCACATTATCATTATTTACACTATTACCACTATCTTATGTCCATTATCCCTATAGTCTAATTTACCATCATAAACACCCATTTACCCACGTAAAATCTTATTTACCCTCCCTTACTACCTAAAAAACTATATGTAAATTACCCTAACCATCCTAACCTCTTTCTACCCAGATTATTAACCTCTCACATTCCTCAAAAAACCTTAATCCTCGGATGGTAAGTGGTTTCAACTATTTTCCATCCTTTCATTGTTTGTTTCTAACCTCTTTGACCATATTGATGATGATCCGCAATTGCCGAAGATCTTTACAAATTTCTTCGATCCTATTTAAACACCAACCTTCCTCATTACTTAGCTAGACAAAGATTGGATTCATGTATAAATTTTTGAGACCTTGCATGACCTCACGATGTAGAAATATCTTTCATAGTCTGTTGCGATCCCTTAGGAGTCCTTATCCAACATTTATTCTACCATTTCGATCTCTATCAACATCATCGACATTTGAAAAGGTATAGTGCTTTTATTTCAATTATTTTCAATCATATCTTACATCATTTATATGTTACAAACACTCATCTTAATACCATGTCTATTCATCATACCTTTTGTCTTTTGTTTACTCTTTTGTTCAACTTTCTAGTATATTTACCAAACTACCTGGGATCGTCGTCGATCCCCAATCATCTTTGATTGGAGTCACAATCCCATTAAAATTTATTTATCTCCTTATACACATTGCAATCTCAAAATTTTGCATCCACTTTATCTTCTCAACCCCTATGCTTCATCCTAGCATTTCCAATACCATAACCTACATCCAAAACAATCTATTTTATCAACCTTTATTAAAATAGATAATTTTTCCTCTGATCATCGTCGATCCCTTTCATTTCATCTTATATTGATATATTATCATATGATTTTGCTAATACACTAATTTCCAATCATGTCTTGTCTTTAGATGACTGTTCAGGGTAGGTACATGATGTTACCAACATATGCAACCTCTCAATTGTGAAATAGCCATTTGTGTGGGAGCAGTTTGATACATGCCATGAAATTAGCTTGTGTGTCACTGACTTGACACTTAAGATTGATGAAATTGAAGAGAAAATAGAAATCATATGTAAAATATAGGATGCAGCAGAATATGTTTGGTTCAAGTATTTCTTGGAATTCAAGCTTGTTAAAGTCCTTTCCTGGGCCACTTATCAAGAAGAAGAAAATCTCTCTATCCCTCTGGAATTAGAGTCATATTTTCATTATCTTATTTTTATATCATATCAATTAATTATAAACATGATTTGAAATCCCTCTAGGAAGCCCATTGGTTCATGAGATTGGATGTTGCCAAGCAACACATTCAATCCTTATCTAATTTTTGTTTTTCCAATTGTTTTTGTATGCAGGTTCTCTCGTTTAGTAAAAGGAGGAGAATTATACATCATTTGTGTACCCACTCATCCTAACATTGTGTTTTTTAATGAAGGAATTGCTAAACCTTTCTTTATTTATATTTTTTGTATTTCAACATACTAGTAACAAACCAAAATTCACCATAAACATCCTTGTACGCCCGATGGGACCTTTAGTCCCTTTTTTATTAGATTTTATATATTTTTCTCTTTTTTTGTCAAATTCTCTAACCTTTCATCTCAGATTGCTTCTCTTTATCTTCTTCAAAAACGTGTTAAAATATTAGAATTTAAAATAAAAAAATATGAGTAATGATCATAGGTATGCCTTCTTTATTTCATTCATTCTTTCAGCATTGCATTTTTATTGCCTTATTTTCATTAAAGTAAACTTTCCCTTTTGGATCATAAAATAAACTTTCACATCTTCTTACTCATATAGTTTAATTAGGACTTAAATGAATTACATTCACAAAAATCCCTTCACATACAAACAAATCACATATCACATCAAATTTGCATCTAAACAATCCCTCTTAGGAGGACCTACTTATATTTCATCGCCAAGGGGAAAATCTAACTCGGTGTTTTAGATGAGCATAGAAAATATGTTTCGTGGTATAAAAGTTAAGAACCCGACACCCTTATCATTGTGGGACCGTGAAGTGAGGGGGTAGGCCCCAATATCATGCCTCGTACCGACACAAACACATATCTGGGCCTCATGTACCTTCAAGTTTATAAGGAATATAGCCTTAAAATCACTTGAAACCAGCCTTAGCTTACCTTCCCTTAGTACCTTTTTAGCCATTTTCTCATTTCACACTTTTCTTAAATTAATTAATATAATCAAAATTATTTGTGTCTTGCTTTCAGTTGTTGTAAAACAACCATTGTTTAATTTTTCTTCATTTATTGTTTAATTACTTCACGGTTTTAACCAGACAACAATCTCATCTTCAAAAAAATGACAATATGACAAGCTCTCTTAAACAGTCTTTTGACTCCTTTGATTCTTGCATTCAAAATATTCCAAGCATAATAGATTAATTTTGACAAACTTTAGAGAATGATCAAGAACCCCTGCATTCTGCTAGTACTTAATCAATTACATAAAATATTATAGATCCATCTAGCCCATGGTTATTGAATAGTGGTGATAAAATCCTTACAAAAATTCTAGACTCTAACCCAGTGGCCCTTAATGCTTACATTGCCTCCAGGGGTGTCCTCCTCCAACAACCAAAGATATAACAATAACCTCCCAGTACCACTGTCACCATCGATTATTCCCTACTCATTAACCCCGATCATGATCTTGTTATCCAAAAAATTAGCCACTATTCCACTCCTGATGAATTGGGAAAATCAATCCCCACTTCATCCACTCTTATCACTAGTTTCAATCTCAACACCATTTCATCACAAAACATGACTAGTCAACAAAAACCTCAATCTTCATCTTCATCACCTGGTCCTCAGAACACACATATACATACCACTACCTCACCACTTGCAACTACTCATGTGACCTCTACAACTCTTACCCTCATATATGTCATCTATTTCCCTCTCACTTCTAGTCCCTTGATCACATCATAATCAGTATGGTCACAACAACCTAATCCTTCTATTCAGAGTTTAGTTATGTCCATACCAACATCCATGCAACTCATAAATACAAGTGTCATCACTACTCTCCATCCACTTTCACAACCAACATCTATAGTTCCTATCTTACAATATAACATTTTTTCTTCTTAATACATACCACATTAAACATAGCCTCTCATCCACACATCTATTCCTCATACTTATCAATATATTCAATACCCTTCACAGTTGCTGATATCTCAATAGGATCACAACATCTAAGGGAGCCTCCATCTCTTCCAACATCATACTCCACTATATCAACAATCCAATTCACATATCTATAATCAAACTAGTTCATCATCTTCAAACCTTCAATAACCATCTAAAAATGATCTTATATAAGCACACATGAATAGGATTGCAAGAATTGAAGTTGTTACCATGGGTCCTAAGGGAACCTTGTCATACGAAAAAAATTTCAATGAACTCATACACCCATCATTACCTTATAAGGCCTATCCCCCACACTAAGAACTATAGAAGTTAATTAAATTATACAGTAAGGAGGACCCGCAATAGACCATTAGGTAATTTCCTCATGTGTGTTGTCTCATCTCCCATGACCAAGATCTCATGTTGATGACATTTACTATGTCCTTACCAGGGCCTGCCCTTGACTGGTATAACAATATTATGCAAATTATCCCTCTTCTCTTTCACACAACTCACATAGTTGTTCTTAGATCATTATCCATCAATATTTATTGTAAGATATCCATTACTGGTCTCATGCTATTAAACAATTTGAATAATAATATGTTACAGATTTCGTTGCAAGATGGCTTGGGATTATCAATCAATTATCCTTCTCTATTCTACAAACTGAATTGATCGAGTTATTTTATTGATCGTGTGCTAAACACATATTGTCAACCCTCTAGATCTAATTCTTCTAAACATTCGACAAATAATTTAACATGGCCTGAAAAATAGAACTTTGCGCCTTTGAAGATGGTAAAGTCATATTCAGGTCTAAGAAACCCAAACCTGAGTCTAAATTTAAAACTTCCTCTATCAATGATAATTCCATAGGCTTGGAAAACACAGTTCTTGTAAAATCCACATCCAAAGGTCTCTTCAACTCCAAATGAACCTGACCTCAACATAATTACACACCTATTGGGGAGTCTTATAGTGCAGTTTTTGACCAACTTCCAGTAGCTTGCATGATCAAACTCCCTCCCACATGTCCTATTGACACATCCACGTCTAAAACCTCATGGTATTGATACAAAAATTATTGTAAGTACCATAAAGTTGGAGGGAATGACATCAAAAGGTGTCATTCATTTAGAAACGTCCTTCAGGATCTTATTGACCAAGGTGACTTGTAACTTGATAATCCAAACACACCTTCAAATCAAAACTTGGATCTTTTTAAATAGAATTTTCTAAATCATCACCCAGCTACTAGTCAAACCCAATCCAACACCATCAATTCTCATCACACTATTAATAGTATCAAATATATCCCACTTACGCCCTTAACACCTAGTGTTTTTGCAATAGAGACACCATCTGAATCATTTGAATCTTCTAGTCTTTTCACTGCAAAGATCACGAGTCCTCCTACATCTATCACATCCTCTTCAAAATCTTGATAAAAGAAACATGTCATAGAGATATTAAAAAATATCTTTCAAATACCATGTCACTTGACAGCACATCAAGAATCTTAATAAATCCACTACACAATCCATAAATCATTCATCCAAAAAAATAGAAATTGTACCACAAAATGGTCAAACAACCTTATCATAAAATAGGAAGCCATTTCCTTTTATCTTAGGGCCTCATCCCTCCTTTAAGATTCTGATTACCATTATAAAACCTATGGTAGTTCCTCGACTGAAACCTAAATGTGCCACACTGAACATGACCCTGTTATCTCAAACCTATAAATTATAAAACAATATACAAATCCCTTCACCATCACCATTATCCTAGACAACCACGACATGATACTATACTAGAATCCTCAAAAATCTTATCCAATCATCTACCATAACATTACCCCCTATTAAGTCATCTAACTCCTGAGGGTGGAAGCCATTTTGGTATAATTATGAAGCATTCTATGCATACCATCAGACATCAGGACATTCCACCGAGGACTATAAATCCCTCCATGATATGATTGGTAGCCTTGCTAGAAAAGGGATTATTCCTGCAGATCCAAATCATCCAAAAGTAATCAATACTAACCATGAAAGTAAACCAAATCATCAAACCTTTAAAGACACTCCTTATGAACCATCACCCAACACCACATCTACATCCAAGAACCTATGGCTTCCATCAGTAAGACCCCACTCCATCAGATAGATGTCATTTGTATAACTACAAGAGCACATGCACAAGACTTGAAGGCCTCAAAACAAAATGGGACCAAAGTATCTATCTCACTTACTCCTGATAAATCATCTAACCCATCATATTCCAAGGCTAAGGTGTATATCCTTTCTGACCCATACACCCAACCTACCACGTATTTATAAAACAATGTCATTAAATGATTCCACCAAGATCATGTAAATATGTATCTCTACAACCTTGTTCAAACTTCTCCATATCACCAAAACATAATGATTGAGGATATCCAATCCATCTTAGCACCATCAGATGACCCTCAACCATTTGCCAACCTTGTTGGCACTCTTAAAATGTATGTTGTTATCACTTTTGATGATTATGAAATTCCAACCTTACAACCTGAAAACCATGACCTTCCACTCTTTGTCACCACCCAAATCAATGATACTCTTGTCAATAAACTTATGATTCAAAATAGCTCCAATATGAAGATCATATCCTCTCACGCCTTCAAGCATCTTGAATTACTTGACACCATTGTCTCTCAGTCACCTGTCATGTAACGTGCCTTTAACATTATTATTTCCCCTATATTAGGCATGGTCATTTTACCCATCAAAGTAAACGTTAAAATCCTTCATGAGTTATTCTATCTTATAGAGGGAGAGCTACAGTATAATATGTTGTTGGGATGAACTTGGATACATGTTATGTGTTTTATCCCATAAACATTACATCATTTTCTAAAGTAGGAATATGAAGGAAAAACCATTATTGTTCTCACCAACCTAAATCCTTTCAAATCTAGTCCCATGACCTACCAGCCTAATGATGTGTTCATTTCTAGGTAAAACTCAAGCTCTCTTGATGAGGCCTCTACCAGAACCTCCATTCCTACATCTAAGTTACTTTGTGATTAAAATTTTGAAGAAGTGATGCAATGTCTCTCACTAGGGGAGTACCACCTTCTAGCCCTCAAATTGATCCCTACACCTAAAACATAAAGGATACCTGAAAAAAGACCTATGTATGAACTAAAATTCAGAGATATAATTCCCTTCTTTCCTCCCCATATGAGAACTAACCTCATTTACGGAGGGATTTATCATCTTTCCTCATACCACAACAATCAATATCATGTTAAACCCTTTATATATGATTTATCGTTCTTATACAACCAATAATTTGCACAAATGTATCTTCATCACTACACAAAGAAAGTTTTTGGTTTAGGATGTTATGAACAAGGAATACATGACTTGTTCTTTGACCAATCTCAAAATCCTCATAAGAGATTGAAACTAGGCTTTAACAAGCCTTCCTTAAACAGTTTTGTAATTGCTACACCCAAATCTGTTACAGAAATAGATCCATCCCTTTCATCTCCGCTTGATAACTCGATGGACACATATGACACTATATAAATTCCTCCTAACTCTTTTTTAATCAATACGATCACTTTGGGACCACTCACTTATCAAAATAATGATGGGACTAATACCCTTCACATATTATGACCAAAAATAGTAGAGGAATACTCCCATACCATAAACATTCTTCAATGCCACATCAATGAATCCATTCTATCCTATATGGGGGCAGAGTACCATTACCTCCAAAGGACCCTACCACCTTACACGTCTACACTCCTTAATGAATCCACTATCAATGTCAACATAAGGAATTCACAAGAACCTCACATAGTCAAAGGTGTCTAGTCTTTTGATTTGAAAGAATTAAAGGACTTCACTACCTTTTTTTCTAAACATAGTCAGACCTTTGCATGGTCATACAATGACATGATATGTATTGACCTTAATATCATTTTTAAAAATATTGTCACAATTCCTAATGTCAAGCCCATCAAGAAAAATATACGTAAGATGCATTGTCATGTATCCCTACTCATAAAATAAGAATTACAACATATTTTCTATGTTAATTTCATCTTACCCATTGACTACCCATAATGGGTATCTAATATCGTACCCATAACCAAAGCCACTAGAAATTTATGTATCTACACAGACTTCCGAGATCTCAATCTCAATTTTCCTAAAGATGACTTCCCTCTTCCTAACATCAATCAGCTTTTTGACCTCATGACATGGCATGAGATGATATCTCTTATGGATGGTTTTTCTGGTTATAATCATATCCTAATCTCACGAGAGGAAAAACATAAGACATCTTTTATTACCCCTTGGGGGACCCTTTACTACCGAGTCATTCCCTTTGAACTGAAGAATGTGGGGGGAACTTATCAATGCACCATGACTTATATCTTCCATGACCTCATCCATAAAACCATATAAGACTATGTTGATGATCTCTTGGGTAAATGAAAATGTTGAAGGGACTCATCATCCTCAACATCATCTTCTTCGGCCTTATTCAATACTTCCTCTTCCATAACCTAGATAAGTGTGTATTTGGTGTTCTCACTGGAAAGCTTTTCAAGTTTATCATATCTATAAGGGGCATTGAATTATACCCTTCAAAAATTAAATACATCATTAAGATGCATACTCCTTCCAATATCAAACAAATTCATAGTCTCCAAGGTAGATTCTAATCAGTCTGTTCCTTTATTTCTTAGATTTTAGATCATTATCAGCCTTTTCATCATCTCCTCTGAAAGGATGTCCATTTCAAGTGGGATGATAACTACTAAATGAATTTTAAAGAGCTCAAAAAATACCTCCTATCACTACCTATGATCACAGCTCCATGTGAGGGGGAGCCATTTTATCTATATATATCTACCACTAACCATGCCTTAGGTGTTATGCTAGCACATCAAGATGAGAATGGTAGAGAGAAAGCCATCTATTATGTAAGTTGAACTCTTCACAAATACAAAACTCATTACACCAAAGAAAAAAAATTGTGTTGTGCCTTATACTTCACAAATTTTAAGATTTGTAGTTATCTCTTTAATCATAAGATTTATGTCATCACTAGCTTTAACCCTCTCAAATATATGAATTATAATCCATATCACAGTGATCACATTACCCAGTGGCTCATGCTTATTACTGAATTTGATCTATAATTCATGTCACAGAAATCTATCAAGGGGAAATCCATCGCTAACCAACTTATGGAAGCTCCCCTCCCTAATAATCAACCACCTCATGAACAATTTCTCGAAGAATCCATCAACACCATCGATCAAGAAGATAGTCCACTCAGAATGAAACTCTTCTTAGATGGTTCTAAGTGTCAGTAGGGGGAGGTGCCAACATCATCATCATACCTACTTGGGGGACTCTTATTCCTATATCTTTCAAACTAAATTTTGATTGCACCAACAACATGTCCAAATATGAAGGCCTTATTATGGGTCTCCAAACCACTGTCATGCTTAGGGTTCAAATCCTTGAAATATATGGGGATTCTTATCTTATCATCAATCAAATCAAAGGAACTTATCAATGTAAGAATAAAATTTTACAAAAATACAAAAAAATTGTTGACTTCCTCTTAGAAGCCTTTGATCAGTATAAAATCCAAACAGTTCCCATCTCATCCAATAAATCCGTAGACAACATGGCCTCTCTCTTGCATCACTCATACCATTATCAACTGAGGATTCTAATTTTTGCTGTTGTTGTGCATAGACTCAATCAACCATATCATATCGACAAACTCCTTTATGCTAATCTTATCGAATACAATCAATCAGATCTTTGGTACACTCAATTTTATGGATATCTTTCTCAGTTAAAAATTCCCTCTGATCTATCTAAGAATGATAAGAGATCCTTTTTACAATGATCTAACCACTATGTCATCCTAGGGTGTCCTTTATAAATGCGGGTTTGATTGTCTCCTACTTCAATGCCTCAAATCTCATGAATCAACCAAATTTATCCACGAATTTCACGAAGACATATGTGATGGACACTTCAGTAGTTTTCTTGTTTCCAAACACATCCTGCAGATGGGATATTAATGGCCTAACCTTAATCAATATTGTTGCAATTATTTTAAGAAATGTATCAAATGTAAACAACACCCCAACCTCACTCACATCCCAAGTAAGGATCTACAACTCGCTCAAGATTTATGGCCTTTTTCACAATGAGGACTTCACCTCATTGGCCTCATCAACCCTCATTCATCACTACGACATCATTTTACCATCACTACTGCCAAATAATTCACATAATAGGTGGAATCTATTCCCCTCATCTCAATTAAGGCTAATAATATTGTCAACTTCATCCACCATCAAATTATTTTTCACTTTGGCATTCCTAACAAAATTATTATTAGCTCCTCTGCTCGCGCCTGTCCACACCCCTGTGTGCGCATCTACTCACTCCCCATCCCGCGCCGTTGTCCAAGCCTCTATCCGCGCCCCTGCGCGTGCCTCTGCGCGCGCCTCTGCTCATGCCCTCGTGCCCTTTGCTCGTGCCCTGCACTCACGCTCAGTCTGAAGAATAAATACTCCACCTGCTCTCGCACCTGCCCTCGCGCCCCCTTCACATGCACATCCTCGCACCCTGCCCTACCCTAATGGTATCTACGCGTGCCCTTGCTCTCACTACACGCAAGCCTACGAACCCTGTAGATCTGCGAGATCAGACTGGAGCTCTTCAGCCAGACGGTGGGGGCTCGAATCTTGTTTCAGGGGTTTCTCCTTGGTCATGGATCGACCTCACCTTTACCAATGCTGTGATTGTTTCAGATAGTTCTGTAAACCCTATCCATATTCAATCACCATCTGGGGGTGTTCTTGGGAAAGGTGAGGTTCGTGGTGAGCTGAAATAAGGAGATCTACCTGTTATTCCATTGCTGGATAAAGAGATTAGGCACATGTCTCTTGAAACCTCCTTCAAGGATGTCTTAAAAAGCAAGGAATCCTCCATGAAACCTTCAGACATCACCCCATGTATTACTTTTGGTGAGGATGTCATTTCATCTGATATCTACTACAAAGAGCATGCTCTGACTTGTAGATTCGGGGGTTTATGGCCCAGCCTTCCCGTTCTTCACGCGTGGATCTCCAAGCATTGGACTCCATCTTTAACTGGTAAGATAGACTTATATCCATGTGCTAAAGGCATTTTCATTATGGTTTTCTCTTCAATAGCTGATAAATACATCATTGCTTCCAAGCTCTATACCTGCGAGTCAAAATATTCGATCATGAAACCTTGGTTCCCATCCTTTAACCCACACACAGAGACATTCTCATGGAAACCTGTTTGGATCAGGCTGCCCCATTTACCTCTCCAATTTTGGAGTCATGAATGTCTGACAACCATTGGCAATACCTTGGGTACTACACTCCACATAGATTCTCAAACAACTAATTACACCCATGCTACTTATGCCCGGATCCTGGTGGAGCTTGACACTGATAAAAATCTTCCTGCTACAATAGACCTTAGAGTGCAAAATAGAACTTGGTCACAAACTCTTGATTATGAAGGTCTACCTTTCTGATGTAGAAGGTGCTTTGGATTAGGGCACACCTCTACTGTTTGTGGGATGGAAAAATGTCAACATGAGAAGCGCAACTGGTGGAAAGATGCACTCCTGGAGCACCTGATTTTTGTGGATAGAAAGGATCTTGAATCTAAAGTAGTAGATGAACTAGAGTCAAGGAAAACCCCTTTATCCGAAACTCAAGTTGTTAGCAACATAAAAAATACACAAGCTGTTGAGGGAAGCATGGAAAATGATAAATATCTCTCTCTGGATAACAACATGGATGTTCCAAATGGGACAAATGTGACTAAGGAAAATACTCCTCCCTTGTCTTCTTCTCCAACTGCGAAGGTTCCATCAGGGTGGATTACGGTCAACAAAAATAAAAAATATACCACTCTGAAGGGTAACTCTTCACCTTGATGATTCTCATCTCTACTATTGGCTGGCTGGGTTTCATTGGTCTCATTTTTTTTAGCCGGATAGCAGATTACTTCCAATGGTGTTGATAGGCTATTGTTGTTTGATTGTTGTACATCAGTTATTTTTTTGTTGTTGTTTTGTCGGTTGTTGGTTTTTGCTTTGTAGTCTGTTTTCTGCAGTCGGGCTTGATTTTTCTATCGGGATTTTTATCCTTCTCTTGTGCTTTAACTTTCAATTCTGGCTTCTGAGCCTTAGTGTACAAGGGTATAGTCCCTTTCAAAAAACTATTTGCCAATAATAAAAAAAAAACAAAATTATCATAGATAATGGAAAATATTTCAAAAACAAAAATATTCAAAATATTTATGACACCTATAACATCAATATCAGTTGTTCATCTCCTTACTATCCACAATAAAATGGTCAAGCAAGAGCCTATAACAAATAACTCAATAAAATCTGCATGAAAACTATTAATCAAGCAAGAAAAAATTGGCATCTCCAAATTATGTTTGCTCTTTACGCCTATCAGACTAACATCCATAATCCTATAGGTGCTAATCCATTTTATTTATTTTACAGCTCCAAGTTTTTCCTACCTCTTTAAGTCCAAATTCCATCCCTCTACGTGTCCCTTAGATATTTCATCTTTGATGAGGATTATCATCAGGAGTGCTTAACATATCTTGAATTGTTATATGAACGATACCTAACATCTCTTGAACATCATGATGTCTATCAATAATGTGTCAAAAGAGCATACAAAAAACATGTCAAAGAAAGTAACTTCAACATTAGTTATGTTTTCCTAAAAATTAATTAAATGTCACTACTCTTTAAAGGAGTAAACATGGCAAGTTTTCTCCAAACTAGATTGGTCCATATATCATCACTCATAAATAAGGGTCTAAAGCTTATTGCTTAGTCTCCCTTGATGGCAAACCTGAAAAGGATCCCCTAAATGACATTAACTTGCATCATTTCTATTATTAACACATCCAATTTCATGACATTTGTCGCATCAAAAATATCATTCCATCACCAACCCATCACTTAATTTTGTAATTATTTGGAATTTTGTGGTCTTTTGTCAGTATCCTATATTTAGACCTTAAAGATGAGCACCACAAATATGACATCACATTTTCCACACGGAAAATTTCCTCTTGGAGAGGGATGATGGCACCTAGAGAGGGATGAGGGCACCTGGGGCACCCTAGTTTGAATTCTAAGCACCTTGGTATGTGCAGGAGGTACATAAGCCAATTTCATAGGGTCTTCAGATGATGTAAAACCCTCGTTATTTGTTGCTATTGTGTCTTTGAACTCCACCAAGTGTCGTTGTAGATCTAGAATGAATGAATCACTTATACAACCCCAAGAAAAGCATCAAAACCATAAAAATGAAATATACATATAAAGGGGTCAGATTGTCCTTAGTTTCCAAAATGATGGACTTATCACTAAGTGTTGCACTACATCTTAGACCTAATGTATTTCTCTTTGTGTGTGTGTACGGAATTGTTCCCTAGGTTTCTCTTGTGTGTGTCACACTTGAAGTAGCGAGCAAGTATCTAGATGTAGAATGTAAATAATGTGTGCATGGAATAGAATAAAATCCACTCCTATGAAGTTTGATGCAGATTGACCAACCTTTTTCCTTTGTTATGGAGCTAGATGGATGCAAATGGAGATATAGATTCCTTGATGGATGAAACCTTAGATGATGTTAGATATTTCTTAGTGTTTGGTCCCTTATTATGACCACATACCTTTATAATTATATGATTCCTTCACTTGAATTTCGTAATTAACCCTAAAAAGGCCGAATACCAAAAATATAATATGCTCAAATAGCTATAAAGCACCCAAAATTTTTGAGTAAAGTGTAAAGAGGACATGGGCACCCAAAGGGGATGAGGGTGCCTGATGCTGGTGTCTTGGCTAGGTGCCCTAGTCCAGAAAGGGTAAAGTTGAAGTATGAAAATACTGACTGGGCCAATAAAGGTGCAAGACTGAAAGTAGCAACAGAAAGTAATGAAATGTGGCCAAAGACATGTGTTAATCAATTCTTTTATTGTTTAGCAATCATATGAATAGTAGCATGCAATCGACACTAGATAATTATCCAAAGTGTGTGATTTTGTGTCTACACCCCACAATCATTACTTCCATATTTCCATTATTTTACCAGCTAAAAACATGCTAGGATTACACGTGTAGTTTATACACACATTGTTTCCCTTCCCCAAATGGTCTATTAGGCCCCCCCTCATCTTAAACAAAGTCAAAAATATATGTATGGATGTATACTATACAAAATATAGATTGATCTCTTAAAGGACAACTATTAATAACATATTACATAAAAAATGTAGACTCGTCCTTCGAAGGTCAACTATTCATAAAATATTACATCAAAATATGGTCATCTAAAATCAAAAATAAAAAAATTGTAGAACACTCCCATGAAGGATGGCTATCCAATACTGACTATAAAAGGCTTCCCGCATTTCTCAGCCATCACATCAAAATCAAAATAATAAAAAGTATTCTAGGAAATATTCCCACATCGATCAATTTTCCCATCAAAAAGTAAACTAGTCGAATTGATCAATTTACATAATAAAAATATAGCTGGGGCACAAGCCTATAAATCAAAGGAGAACCTAGTTCCACCAAACAAAATGCATATGAGCCCTTCCCATGTTGTAAGAAGGAATATAAGGTTATTGCATGTATATCCATGATCCTACATGTGACTAACTAATGTTAGTTATATGTTAACAATTGTTACAAGGCCTCAAGTGAATTTTCATACATATTAAATTTACCATCAGATCATATATATCAAATTCAACTTGAAATAAAACATTTCACATTTACTCTAGACCTTGATAAAGTGCATTAAAAACATACAAATATCACTATACTTAAGTCACATCACATCACAATCTAACATTATATAAATACATATAATATATTCAAATTTCTTAAAATCACATCACAAACTCATCAATAACATAAAAAAAATCATATATATATATATATATATATATATATATATCATCAATTTTTTATACAAAAGCCTAAAAAGGGCTCTATACATCCAAGTCATATATAAAATCTACCAACTAAGCGGTAAACTGAAAATTAGATACTTTATCACTACCCTGACCTCCCTCTGGTCCTCCCTCATGTCCTAGATTTCTCTAAGGTTGTGTAACACTACAAGTGATCAATGAGGTGGCATGTCAATTTGATCTACCCTCACTTGCTCTATACTCCATGTAGCGAGGTGTTTTTAGGAGGTGTTATGTCACAAGCTACTCAACATATCGCATCTCATCTCTTAAGGCATGATATTACCTACAGTCACAAAACATGGAGGTCTCATTTGACCTCCACCTAGCACCAGCATTACTCTTGTAGGAACTATGACATGCCCCACATCTGGCCATGCTCCATGTCCTCCACCTACCTAGGCATCTAATTTAGTGCATGTCTCCCCATACTTCACTCGTAGTGCCTCCCATTGTCGGTGATATTTGTCTCTCTAAATATTAATTCCTCCATTCAGTATATCTTATATATGGGGCATCATCACCATACAATCACCTCGTATTATCTAGATGGGCCTCCCATTTAATAGGAACTATCCTCACCTAATGAATAAGAAATCTCAAAATACAATACACATCCTCTAATGTGATTGACATCTCTCTAGTACGAAACCAAATTTTCCCTATACTCGGTGCCCACCTATCCAACAAAGCCACCATCTATCCGACCTCTCTTGAAATCCATTGGTAGTGGTGGAATCCCATAAACCAATGACTATTAAATGATCCCATTCGGCATCTATCACGTCACCACAAATATCCTCTAATATGTTTAGGATCCTATAACGGAGGTATATAGTATCTCTCTCCTTCAAAAACAAGAAAAAATCATATCCATTAATAATTTTGTCCAATAAAAACACAAATCACCACCGAATTTTAATCGAAAATGATTTTCACATGTTGGTCAACTAACCTAAATGAAAACTTTAAAAAATTAAAACACAAAAATTAAAACTACAAATACAAACTCAAATCTACTTACCCCTCTCCTCATATGTTGCCTCTTCCAACCACTCCCTCTCACCTCCATCTCTAAAAAAAATCAAAATCATTTGTTAAGAGCTCTTACTTAACAATTCAAACACATGCAAATGAGTCATCCACATGCCCAAATCAGTTTATATAATCCTATTTATAGGATCACCGCCAATTATGTCCATAACCACCAACGATCAATAATCATTGTTGATCCCACCCCTCTTATGCATCTTATAAAAAAAATTCTACTAGACCTTTTTCAAATACACTTTGACACCACCTAAATCTCATATTCCTTCACTTTGATTTTCAACACCTTTTCAAAACTCTTTTTTTTACCAAACACAGATTGTGGATATTTGCCTCAGCCCCTTTGTCCCACGGCTTCACACATCCACACGAAGTTCTCCCATTAGACCACCTCCTTGTATTAATCTTATCAAAGAAAGTGTTTGTAGGATTCCCACATTAGCGTCGTCCCCCTTGAGTTTGTATAATGTCCCATACCAAGTGTTTCCAATACTACTACCATATCTATCTATATATTCCTTTGGCATGGTCATTTCATACTACAATCAAGCCTTAAAGCATCTTTAAGAAAACTTATTAAATCAATCTAACTCTTTTTAATCTAATGACCAACATAGTCAGCCATTGGATTGAGGGGGGAATAATATCCTTACCATAAAACTGGAGCATCTTTGCACTAGTTTTTTCCTTGTAGCATGCGCCTATAGACAACTCAACAAAAAGGGTCAAATGTAGACACCAATTTTTCACCACCAAGTGACCCAAAACATATTAATCACATTATCATTATTTACACTATTATCACTATCCTAAGTCTATCATCCCAATAGTCTAATTTACCATCGTAAAACACCCATTTATCCATGTAGGATCTTATTTATCCTCCCTTACTACCTAAAACAAAACAGATCTAAATAACCCTAACCATACTAACCCCCTAACCTCTTTCTACCTAGATTATTAACCTCCCACGTTCTTAAAAAACATCAATCCTTGAATGGTAAGTGGTTTCAACTATTTGGCATCCTTTCATAGTTTTTAACCTATATGACCAAATCGATGGGGATCCACAAGTTCTGACGATCTTTACAGATGTTGTCGATCCTATTTAAACACCATTCTTCCTCATTTATCAGTTAGACATAAATTGGATTCACGGATGAAATAGTAAGACCTTGCATGAGCTCACAACATAGGAAGATATTTCACAGTCTATTATCATTCCTTAGGAGTTCTTATCCAACATTCAATCTACCATTTGGAGATCTATCAACCTCATCAACATTCGACAAGGTATAGTGATTTTATTTCAAATATTTTCAGTCATATCTTACAAGAAATCATTTTCATACCATGTCTAGTAATTACACCTTCTGTAATTTGTTGTTTACCCCTTTATTTAGCTTTTTAGTATATCTACCAATCCATCAAGGATTGACACCGATCCCCAATCATTGTCGATTGGATACCCAGTCCCTTTACAATTTATTGATCTCCTTATGCACATTGAAATCTCAAATTTTTACATCCATTTTATCTTCTCATCCCCTGTGCTTCATCCTAGCATTGCCAATATCAAAAAATGCATCTGAAACCATATATTTTAACATCCTTTATTGAAATAGATCAATTTTCCTCCAATCACAACTAATTCCTAATCACCGTCAATCCCTATCATTTCATCTTATATTGATATATTATCATTTGATTTTTTTAATAAACAAATTTTCAATCATGTCTTGTCTTTAGATGACTTTTCCAAGATAGCTACACCCCGTTACCAACATATACAATCTCTTGATTATGTAGTAGCCCTTCGTGTGGGAGAAGTTTGATATCGCACATGAACTTATATTGTGTTTCATTTCCTTGACACCCGAGATAAAGGACACTGAAGAGAAATTGGAAATCATATGTGAAATATAGGACATAATAAAATAGGCTTGGTTCGAGTATTTCTTATACTTCAAGCTTGATGTAGCCCTTACTTGGGCCGCCTATAAACAGAACAACATCTCTTTATCCCTCTATAATTCTAATCATATTATCATTATCTTATGTTCATATCATATCACTTAATTGTAAACACAATTTGACATCCCTCTAGGAAGCGCATTGGTTCCTAGGATCAACTATTTCTGAGAAACTTGTTCAATCCTACTTTAAAATATGTTTGTCTAGTTAGATTTTATATGCAGGTTCTCTTGTTTGATAAAAGGATGAGTCTTCCACATCATTTGTGTACCCACTCATTTTGACATTGTGTTTGTCAACTCGGGTATTGTTAAACCCTATTTTATTTAGAGTTTTTGGTATTTCAGCATAATAGTAACAAACCAAAATTCACGATAAACACCTTCTAAAAGAAAACATGGGAAAATTACATGAGGTCACTATGGACCAACTCTAATTTTTCACTAGCTCTCAAGCTTTTCCTTTTGGAAATGGATCCCTGTGTTTTTTTCTAAGTGCACACCCTAAACAAACTCCATATTTGAAGGACACATTTAGAAACCCAAGAACCATATTATGTTTATTTAGTGTTTATAATTAACCATAGTTAAGATAAGAAACTCTCACTCCAAATTTTTCTTAAGTAATTTTCATGAACAAGTATGAATTATGAAGGTTTATTAAGCACAAAGTGATCAAAGTTGTACAATATGCTTTGATGATCAATATTTTTAGTAGTTACAAAATCATACTAGTATTTTAATTTTCTTATAACAACATTATTTGTGGTACATTCAATAGTTTTCCCTTCACCCAAATGAGGGATCTAATAAATGGATAATATGTTCATAGATAAAACTAGAACATGGAGACATTTATTGAACATGTCATTTATTATCTCAATGGACCCTTCACCATCAACATGTAGAGGATTTTTATTTCTCAATTTTTTTGTGCTACTATCCAAGAGAGTTTAAAATATAGAACCTTTCTTTTTCATGTGGTTTGAATCCATGAATCCAATATATATTCATTTATTATTAATCCAATAGTTGTTGCAAAAAGATAAAAACCTATCTTGGAGTAAGGATGCTACATTTTCATAATATTTTCTTCCAATTATTCCATTTTATTTAAACACCAATGTTTGGATTACCCTAGTTTACCACAATATTTATAACATTCATTTTCATCTTTTCCTTTTTTTCCTTTTCCTTTGCCTTTACTTTGGGTAGAGTTTTGCTTTGTTGATTGATTTCCCTTAGGTTTAGGCTATGATTTACCTTTTTCTTTGGAAGGTCCCTTTCATTTTATACTTTAATGAAGTGGACTCACACTAGATTCCCTTAATATCAGTAACTATTGATTAATACCTCTAGGTTAGATATTACTAATAAAGAATCAATTTTCTCAATTCTCTTTGATTTTTTTGACAAATCTTATCAAAAATTGGTGTCACATATGCAATGCTCAAAAAATCATGTTGTGTGTAGCAGTTAGAGATAAAAAAAAATTATAGATGACCCCATTTAGTTACAACAGTCATAATGATTTTTCATTTTACGTTTTTTCACCAAATTTAGAAAGTAGAAGCCTCTAGAGCTTCACTTGAGTGATGAAATCCTCAATCGGAGGATAATTATCTAGACTAAGAGAAGAGAGAACATTCTCTTATTTGCATGCTTGCATCTTATTGTGTGTTCCAAAATTATTTTTCAAGATATTCTAAAATTTATAAGGATCCATTTCATCATGAAAAGGAAACTTCAACTAAGCAATACTAAATTCCAATAATTTCTCTAGTTTTATCACAATAATTTTTCCAATTTTGATAGTTTTGTAAGGTCAGTAGTTGTTGTTTCTTGATTCAATGAAATGTGGAAAATTCCATGGCTAAGGAGGAAATTGGTAGCATATCTTTCCTAGCTGAAATAATTTTATCCTATGAGATTTACCTTTTTCTATTGTTATGATAACATATCAAAGTAGACTATACTCTCCATAATCATTGTAAACAACCATAAGACAAATACCCAGAAACATGCAAACATAATAAATCATTCATAACACATATTTATCAAGGGTAGCTTGACTACTACAATTTTATTAAGTATCTATTGCTTGAATTTTATAGAGTTAGAATAACTCTGTTTGATGATGTCTCCACTAATACGAGATCTCTATGATTTTATATAAATAATTAGAGAATATTGTTAGGGTTGAAGAGTAGTTTCTTACAAAGTAAGTCTTAGAAATCAAATAATTCAATAATTGGGTTGATAATATTCCCTATTAATTGATGTAATAATTTTGCACCAATGGTGAATTATCCAAATATTAAATTATAATTAATATTACAAGTATATCCTAAATCATATAGAAATTAAATACACTAAAAATAATAAGCAACCTTTGACATTTTTTGCGTCTTGGGTACACCCTATGTTTCTTAGTCTTGTAACCTTGTATGCGTGAGAAATATGGAAACACTAATACACTCTCTACATACACATCTAAAGCATAAGGCTCTTACAAAAACTCATGACCTCTGACTTATGTATCCACATGATAGTTATGTCAATATTTCAAGATATTATATTAAAATTGTCTCTAGTTAAAAGTCAAATGGTGGATATATTATATTGAGCACTTCTCCTTTGCATCCCATCCACACCATACCCATTGAGATATGAAATATATATGGTTATACCATTAATAAGATCGTAATATAACCTTTCTATTCATCTTTTACTCATGTATAAGAGCATAATAAATTATACATAGAACTTTATACACACATATGATTCTACTAATCATCCACTAAGGGAATTTTCTCAAGGAACACAATAAATTATTTTGATGCCTACTTTATAATCTATGGATAGCATGTTATGGGTTTGATGTAATTATTGGTTCCCAAATTTTTGAGTGCATGTCTTAAAAATTTAGGAAGTATGGTCGAGTAGACATGGGAAAATTTTTAAGCTAGATCCATAAAGTGCGTAATCTAGGCACCTATTACAAATATGCGATCCACATAAGTTGAGTGGCTTAAAAGGATAAAATAGTAACTAGTGGTGGGAATAGAATGAATCCGTTGTGTGGCGCTAAGTAGAAAAATTAGCAATAGAATAATGTGTTAGGAATATAACAATATTGTATGTAAGGTGAGGTTGAAATATCATCTTATCTATCAGTGCAAATCAAAGGAAATGACATTATTTCCATCATCCTAGGCAGTCCTTGTATTTAAGGAGGAACACGTACCAAAATTAATGACAAACACATAACGCCAATTTTTAATATGTTTTATGATGTATAACTACTTTTGAAATTCCCAAATTGAAGGGTTTGATGGTTATTCAATAGTGTTGGATGACTATTGATTGAGTGACTAAGTTAGCCCTTTTAGGAAGGTTCAAGTTATTAAGTGACTATAAGCCAAGATTTATGTATGTAACCACCATTGTTTACCACTTTGTAATTTGTATTATATTCAATAATAAATTATTGAATGTTATTGCTATCATGTGTACAATATATAATTCTTATATTGGTTTCATATGTGAGTGTTAGGTGGATATTTTCCCCATAGTGCAATAGTTCTTTGGGTATCTAATTTTATAACAAGAAAAGGAGTTAGGCCCCCAAGTATGAGTGTGTGTGCACTCCATTACATTAGAAAACAAGTATTTTGGAACATTTAGTGCACTTTGTGTGAGTGCATGGGGTAAACCCATGTGTGATATATCAATACACATAGTGGGTATTTAGGGTTTATAAGCTTAATGCCATAAGCCCTTCTATACTGACTAAGAAGGGTATGCTAGTAGGTACGGAAAAATACCGCATCATTTTATTTTCATTTTAAATACCATGCTCATTATGGGGATGGAATATGTATTAGAGAATCTCTATCAAGCTCGTTGAGGAGTGACTAGATGAACAAGAAAAGGATTACACATGCAAGATCCCAATTTGTGGAAGTTGAGATCAAAGGAAATGGATGAGGAAAATCTTTATGAACCTTTGTACTTAATATTATTCTATGAGTTTCCTCACTAATCATATGCATGGATCATGATATTATTTCTAGATAGATCAATAAAATTAAGAATAAAATACTCTTGGATGGAGGAATACATCATATTACTGAAGAAAAATGAAAAATTATAGATGTGTGAGATGATGTATGGTGTGAATTTTTTATAGGTATCTACCTATTAGAGTCATTAATCTCAATGCAGGTTAAGAACTATTGGATCTTCTCCAAAAATCTTGTTCTTTGGGAGAAGGTGCTTCCCCCTCCCAACTTCATTGGGGACACTCAGTTTTTTTATGACCTCAACTCGAAGTTAAAGAACATGAATATTCCTCTTTTCTAACAAAATGAGGACTCTATTATTTGGAAGGAAGAGGATTCTGGAAATTTCTCTGTTAAATATGCTTACCTCCTTAACTTCAATAATTCTATCCAAAAATATTACTGGAGTAAACTTTGGGTAAAAGACCTTATACCTAAAGTTAACATTTTCCTATGGTTGGCTTCTCAAAATTAAATCCTCACTATGGACAATTTGAGGAAACGTGGCATGCTCCTCCCCAACAGGTGTGTCCTTTGTAAAAAAGAGGAGGAAAGTGTCAACCACCTCCTCATCTCATGCCCCTTCTCTCAAGTGGTGTTGTCCAAGGTGTTGGAGATTTTTAAGGTCCAATGGGTCTTTCCAAAGTCCATTGAAGAATGTTGGTTATAATGGGATTTCCCTTTTAGGTATCCCTTTTTTATGGCTACCTGGAAAATGGCCCTGCCACACTTCTTCTGGAGCTTATGCAAGGAAAGAAATGTTCTCATCTTCAGAAATTAGAACCAATTTCAGAAAGGTCAGTGTTGGGCTGATTTCCTCAATTAAAGAGAACTCCAAAATAATTAAGGTGAAGTATAAAAAGGCCACTTCTAGTAGAGAGGAGGAAGTGCTCAAATAGTTTGCCTTCATTCCACCTCAAGTCAGTTTCCCGTCCACTAAAATTAAATGGTCCAAACCTGAAAAAGGGAAAAGTCAAACTTAATTTTGATGGGGCTTATAAAGGTAACCTTAGCCTAGCTGGTGGAGGAGGCATAATCAGGGATCATAATGGGGATTGGATCTTAGCCTATGTTGGTCCTTTAGGGACTCAGAGCAATAATTTGGTTGAATCTCATGCTCTTCTTTGGGGTGTTAGTATTGCAAAGGAGAAAGGAATTAAACATATCCTTATTGAGGGGGACTCTCTTCTCATTTTAAATGCAATATGTAAGACTAGCCATAATAATTGGATCTTGGGAAATATTATTAATGATACTAAATAACACCTTAAGTACTTTTATTCCCATATCATTACTCATATCCCTCACATAGGCAATGCTTGTGTAGAAAAATTAGCAAATGAGGGAGTTTAAAATAATGATTACAAGGTGTGGCAAAAAGGTGAGGTCATACCTGCGCATATTAATGATATTATCAATCATGAAAAGTTGTAAGCACTTCACCTTAAGCAGCGCGAGGGAGAATAATGGGTTCATTTTCCAATATTGCAAAAGCGTGTTTAGCTTAAGCTATTCTTGGAAAGACAAGTCTAATTTCAAAAATTGCATATCTCAAAGTGTTGTGCATTGTTTGGCTGCCATGGGTGGTGATAGAACCAGAGTTGAGCCATCCAACCATGGGCATATTATGGAGGATAAGTCTATGTGGCACCTTTTTCAAATTGGGGGTTTCAGGAACTTTATCACCAGACTCCAAGGGCATGATCCCTCGCTTACTATGGAGTTTGAACAAGCATAAAAGGAAGGGAAAGTGGTGATTTGTGGCATGGAAATAGAAATTTCGGAAAAAACCATAGCCCATGCTACTGGAATGGACATGGAAGGTCTGAAAATATTCAAGGATAGGAATCAGAGAGAGCATGAAATCAATACTTTCTTTGTCGGAAAGGAAACTACCCATTACTTCACTGATAGTATCACTCGTACATATATTCCTGGGGTTTGGAGAGAGGTCTTCCTGCACATCATGAAATATCTGACTCTGGAGGGTAAGTATCGCAAGATATATACCCACCACTTGTTGTTTCTGAACATGTTTAGACATAAGAAGTTACTCGGTATCCCCTTCTATCTTTTTATGTCTCTGACCACCTTGGTGAGGGATTTCCAATGGAGTAAGGTGGAGTCTCCCATCTATGAGGGCCTCATTCTTCTCTTGTTTTGTAATGTGAATCTGTCCCAGGATAAACAAATTCCCCCAATTGAAGAGGAGGAGGATATTACCCTAGTTGAGTGTCTGTCCAAAATGAGGGAAGGAAATATGGGTTCTAAGCAGATGGGTGATGGGAATAATGGGGAAGGGATGGAAAATTAGGAATTCATTCCATCGAAGGGGAAGGATAAAGTTACCTCATAAGGTGATCGTGGTATTGATATATGGAAGAACAAAGTTCAGTACTTGGAGACAGTTTTCCAGGTCCTGGAAGAGACTAACTCAGTGGTGAGAAAGGGCATGATTGACATTATCGAAGTCACCAAGAAAATATACTTGGCCCAGAAGAACATCCGTGGGGATATCAAGTAGTTGGATTCTCTGGTTTGAGATTTGGGCGTTCGTCTGGATGTTGTGGAAAAAGAGAAGCGGAAAAGGAGGTGAATCAGTTCTGATGAAGAGGAAGAGGAGGCGTCTAAGGAGAAGGAGGTGTATGAGGAGGACACTAAGGAGGACATCAAGGAAAACCCCTAGATGAAGTTGAATTTGGATTCTAGCACGAAAGAGGACACCAAGGGGGTTAATCCCTCAAAAAAAGTAAATCTAACTAGTGGAACTTCTTTCAAACTTTCTATGAAATTTTGGGAAAATTTCTCTATTTTTCTGATTTAATGGCTTAGTTCTCTTCTGATCGTTGTTTCTTGGACCCCCTTCTCTATTTTGGAGTTAAGTTTGTTTAACTCTGGGGGTCCTTTTCCTTTTTTTCTAGCTTTACTTCTATCACAATGTAATCTTTTATACTCGACCTTTGGGAGCCTATCCCTACTTTTTACCCTATCTAATAAAAAAATTAATCTTAATGCACACCTATATAGAAGAGGTAGATTTCCAATCCATGCACGAGATGAAGGGAACATACATCTATTTGTTACTGGTCAAAATTAATACATGTTTTTTTAAGTGGTGTGTTGAAACTATACCTGTGAGAAAAAAATTAATTTTTCATTGTTTTGTGATAGTGCATAGAGGAACTGCACAAAGGAAATTAACGTAGATGGTCGTCAAAAGAATCCAAGGATGGAATAATTGTATGAGAGATATCTCAAAAGACAGATATGACCATGGGAGGGACCTATTATTTTCTACCATGATGAGATAAAAAGGAAGTGAGGATGTTACGATGACCTCAACTAATGGAGGGAGGAACATGATTATTTATAGAACTGAATAATACTCGACACCACCTAAATAAATGGATTGGTACCCCATGAGAATAAAATCCCATAAAAGGAGAGCAAGGGAACTTCTTCTGCCACCACTGGATACCAAGAATTATGTCATCGTAGAAAAAAAAAAAAAAAGATGATCACATGGTGGACTATTAATGGAATAACATATCATCACCTTGGGAATTGGAATCAAATTTTTACTAAAGGACACCATCTCATACACATCCTTACCATGGACCAAAGTAAATAATAACCTTACAGGAACAATGCAATCGAGATTTAGAAGGGTGAGTGGAGTGTTGATTGTCTTATCAAATCAAAACCAAATACCCCCTCGTGAACCAAATTGTGGTGAACCAATCCTTGCATTATGTATAACCCATTATTTATAACCCCCATCTAGAAACCTCTTGTATAGAACCCACATGTGTAGAACCCACCCTTGCACCAAAAAAAAACTTTTGTATGACCAATTAATGAATCTCTCATAATACAAAGGAGATGAGAATGTATAATATCATGTTCATTCATATGAGATATTATGGAGGACCAATGAAATCACAATCCCATAGAAGAAATAAATTCATTTTTCCATAACACTTCTAGAATACATGCACATGTGGAACTAGAATTAAAACCCCATATAGAAACTAGTTTACTATGACTTACTGAAGAATTTTTTTTGGAGGAATTAAATATCCCATAGTTTGAAAACCAAATTTTGGTAATAATAAAATAAATAAAACAAGGCACCATTGAGAGAACACAAGTATATGACACAAGGTTTAAAAATTTGATCTCAAATGTGTCTTATGAACTCCATCCATTTTAGCACATGTAATAGTTATTAGGTTCCTTACATACACCTTTTTGGTGCACACTGTAAATGAACACATTTATGGACCCGCTCAAAGCTTTAGAGGTCACATTATGTGTAAAAGTAGTAGGAAGAGTGGATACTGGGGTGGGATCTTTTTTGAAGGTGTAAATATATTTAGCATGGATGAAAAGTTGTAGTTCCTCATATTTAATGGGGTTTATGATAATCATAAATGACTATGGTGCCTATATTTCTAGGTGGAGGGGCACACTAAAAACAATTACTGAAGAAACATTGTGTGCCTTATTGTTAAGGTGTGCAATATTTTTCAGGAGGATCATGATGTGTAATTTTGTCTAGTATTCTAGAGGTCGAAGAAAGTGAAGTTATCACTATGTTGTAGATTTTATGAGGCAAGCACTTGTGACAAAAAATATTTATGTGTGATTGAACAAAAAAAGGAAATGTGCATATCAGGAACACTCTAAGCCATTACTCGGCCATATTAAGGCTATGCTATAAGAAGAGGGGCAATAAATGGAGGGATATTTCTTAAGAAGTTTCTATAAGTGTGGTCAACCTAATCACTATAAATGAGACTTCCCCATATATCCAATTTATGGGTTTTGTAGGGATGCACATAAAACACAAGATTTACTAGATTTTAAAAAAATAACCCAAACGCATAAAGGCCCTACCAAGAGAATAAACATGATAAAACTTAGAGGATGGGTGTCCAAGAAGAACTAGGATTCTGAGGGGAAAGTAACATTATGTTTTACAATTCATAGTGGAGTGGGTGTTTAACCAAAAAGGGTGGAGATTATTAAGGATTCCACATAGGAGACACTTACCAAGGTCATAGACTACCCTAATGGAGATGGGAAAAAATTATACTACTAAGTTCCAAGAGATGATAATGGAACTCCAAGGTAATATTCAAACTATCTGGTAGGTTGATGTATGCATAATGGAATATACCTACAAAGGACCCACCGAAAAAGAGGTAAAATAAGTGACTGAGATCCTTGGTTTTTTGAAGACTAAAAAAATGCCACTACTCCTTAAGGAATGGTTACTAGAGCCTTTTGAGATGGATATCACATTAGAAGATAAAATAATAGGCAAAGAGTTTTGAACAATCAATCACATTTTGATATGTTGATGCTCGCATGACTTTCATAATCATAATGAATGGGGAAGAGGTGAATTGATAAGGATCGTATGATTTCAAGACACATCGAACACGCGATATAAAGGGGAGAGGAAGATGACCTGAATCTCAAAAGATTAATCCAATTAGGAGACATTAACTCCTTATCACCCTTGCTTGTGTAATGAATCCAAATTGATTCATATCATGTACGATGTACTTAATAAGATAGATAATGTAGTTCCCTTGTACTCTAGTGATGATACTATGATACCCTAGTGTTAGTGTGCCATTATTCTCAAGACCAACCACATTTCATGCCCCATTATTCCATTTTGAGATATAACATCTATGTAGAGGGGGAGGGGTGATTCCCACCTAAGATAAAATAAGATAAGATAAAAATATATAGTACATCATGAATATTTAGAGAGGGGGAATTGTAATAATTGAGTACCCCAAGGATTGATTCCAATAGTTTCATGAGTGCCCCATAAGGGCCCAAAGTCACCTTTAGATAATAAATAACATATGGGGTACGAGATGAGTGGAGCTATTATGTATGTAGTTGTGTGTGTGTGTGTGTGTGTGTGTGTGTGTGTGTGTGTGTGTGTGTGTGTGTGTGTGTGTGTGTGTGTGTGTGTGTGTGTGTGTTTATGTATGTATGTATGTATGTATTTTTTTCATGCAAAACAACTAGCACGAAAATTGAAATCTTTGAAGCATGACAATTATGCCCCTAATTAGAAGTTAGGCTCCCTAGTCATTGTGCATCCTTCCTCTGGCCAACCTACCTTCAGTTCAACCCTCACCTCGGCTTAGAGTAAATTCCTAACAAGGTTTTCAAGTTTGTGTCAGTGTGTAGGGATGATTACCCAAGGTGATAAATAAATTCAATAAGATTCAGTGAGAGATAACTTCCTTTGGAGGCATAAAAAAGGCCATTTTTGGCTATTTCACAGCTAATAAACACCCTCTAGGAACATTCAAGTAAATTATAAGGAATATGAGGGTGATTACATAGAGTATTGAAGATTTCAAAAGAGATTTAGGAATATTTAGGAAATAAAATTTCATTCAAGGATAGTTTTTTCAAGACCACGTTTTCAAGGTGTGGGAAATGAAGGCTCCTCAATGAAACCTAACTTCTCAGGATGATTTCAGGAGTTCAAGAATAAGTTAAAAAGTAAAAAAATAAAAATTAGAAATCTATGGTAATCCTATAAAATATGAAAATGTCATATTTTCTCTGAGGCTTAAGGACTCTCTAATTTATTTTAAAACTCTCCAACTGACCCTCTAAGTTCAAAATGAAATAGGACCAAAATTTTGATTTACAAGAAGAATCAAGTTTTTGTAATGATTCCATTGATCTTAAAATTTCATTTTGAGTCAAAATCATATAATATTTGACCTTAAATCATTTCCCTAATCCTCTAAGGTGAAAAAAGCAAGTTTACAGTCCAAATTTGGACATCAAAGGCAAAATTGGTTTTCCCATAATCGAAAAGTCACACTTTGGACATTTGTTTGTCCCCTATGTCCCCCTAGGGACAAAATATACAAGTGGGACACTAAATTGTGAACTCAACATCCTCCCCAAGTCACACTTTGGCTCCCCCGGTGTCCTAACAATCCCCTCTGCCCCCCATGGTGCAAGGGGTACAAGAGGGACACCAAAGTGCGACCAAGGCATGCATGTAGCCCCTAGACACCATGGGACCTAAACCAACCAACCCCCCCTCTGGTGTCATATCTCAGCCCTCAAACCACACTTTAGTCCCCCACAAACTCCCAAGTCAAACTTTAGACACCTTGGTGTCCCCGCTATCCCCCAAAATATAGAGAGGACACAAAAGTGCAACATCACCCCTCATAGGGAAAATATTCTAACCACGGACAATATTTCATGGCCAAGAACAAGTCATAAATTATAAAGAAACCATAATAAATCTTCCTCTCATAAAACTTGGTAATTTTTCTTGCAAAGTGTTTCTGAAACATCTCTGACCTCCAATAATGACTGGCATGCCACAATAACAAAATGACAAAAAGTTTCTTTTTCATTTCTATGGAGATTCGGTGGGAAAAATCATCTAAAACTTGGAGTGAATGTTCCTCAAAAAATATAATTTCACCCAAGAAATATTTTTCATGGCGAGGTGGATGCTTTTTATTAATATGGGGGACTAAGTTTCCTCTTGGCATTATTCCCTCTTCGAAGAATTTTGCATTTTCTTAGTGATCCGGTGGGAGAAACCATATGAAACCTAGAGTGAATGTTCCTCGAAAAATCTACTTTTATCCAAATCCATTTTTCACATTATGAGGTGCCTGATTTTTGAGATATGGAGGACTAATTTTTTCTTAGTATTTTGCCACCTTCGATGTAATTATAATTTTCTCACCAATTCAGACAAGAAAATCATCTAAAAATTGGAGCAGGGCATCCTCAAAAAATCACGAAACTTTTGAGACTAGATTCATATCAATATGACACTTGCAGATGTTATTTCTAAAAATGGAAAGTAATTGGAGCCAATGAGTTTCTAAAAATAGTAAATTTATAAAAATATTGGTCGCATGCCACCATATCGGTCAATGGTACAATGAAAAATATCCTTCCTATCAAGAAAATGAAATACACTGTTCAAATATTAGATGACCCAAGGGTGAATATTCTATTTCAAGATTCAAGGCATTACAACTTATTCATAGCTTTAGAGGAAGATGGTGAAATACCCATGTTGATGGAGGAATACCCAGGTATGACGGAGCGAGTAAGAAAGAATCATATTGAGTTTATGGAATATGAATATGAAAGCATGTACTTCCCGTTGGAGGTGAGCATGAATACAATTTCTCTACTAGGTGGTGATGATGGTCATAAAAGTCTTAACTTTCAACAAATAAATATTGAGGTGATGAGCAATGAAAATTTAGGAGTGACATCAAGCAATTTCTTGTCATGTGAGTTCAATGTTTCCAATCATGTTCTCAATGTTCAACATGAAGTTCCATTCAATGAGTATGTTTGTGAATATGAAGCATTATATTTCCCATTAGGAGAGGATGACTCCTTAAAAAATATTACATGAATGACAAGATGTTTAAGCCTCTTGAAATGTAATCTACCCAAGAAGAGGATGAATTCATCATGGAGATGGAATCCTTAGCTCATGGTGTTCAATATTGGGAAAATGAAAATCTAGATATTTCAGCCTCAACCTTGTGCTCATTCCCCTTTCATGAAGATGGAGAATTTTTCAATGAAAGACATATTGATGAGATGGTGCTTGATTCCCCTAAGGGTGATTTCATTCAAAATGAAAAACTTCTCAACAAGGGATTTATGAACAAGAACAATCTCAAATCTTTCAAAGTTGATTTTTCTCAAGAAAAGTAAGCTTTCATAATGAAGCTATATTTAGAAACTCAATATGACATAGGTGGATAAGGTGATGTTTTTCATTATCCTTACCTGAACTTGTACCCATTTTCATTTTAAGATAATAAGGAATTGTGCAAGTCACACCATAGTAAGCAACAAGTTAAGAATGAACTGGTGTGCATGAAATAAAACATCTTGGAACCTTTGGTAAACATGGAACATGAAGAGGACTGTGATAGTGTTGGAACTCCTAAAAAATCTTCCAAGAATTAACTCATCGAAATGGTGGTGATGAAGAATATGACAATTGAAGTTCAAATGTATATAAAATATCATAGGCCTCAATATGAAGAAAACATGCCTAGTATGACCAAGACACATTCTCGTAGCAGTGAAGGAAAATCAACAATTGGAATGAATATGAAAATAAATGAGAAGATAGAAAGAACATGTCAAAGCAACAACCAAGAAGAAGGATATGTCAAAGGAACAACCAAAGTGAGGATGCATTTTAGTAAGTGAAATACATGCATAAAAGGTTTTGAGCATCATAGAATTGGTTTTGGGTCAAAAAAGTGGATTGTGAATGGCCTAAAAGAAGTAAGAAAGTGATCCTCACTCCTGTTTTGTGATCATAAGAGATGATTATGTTCCCACCATAATGTATATCTCACAACAATTTTTCTAAACACTTATGCGATGCTTTGAAATATTCCCATGTCCCACAGAAGAACGAGATTGTGATCACAATTCTTCAAATAAGAAAGTTCTCCATCATCAAAAGCTTCATCTTCATCAGATTGGTCAAACTTCCTCTCTCTCTCTCTTTTTATGTCTCTTCCTTCTCTCTATATATTATAATTCCCCATTGAAAATGAACTTTTTTCCTATTTTATCATATTCACTTAAGTGACCTTCAACATCAACCTTGTAAGATTCCTTTTTCACTAATTACGAAAAGACTCACTTTTGTATCCCAGGAATATAGAAGGTCATAAATGATGAAGGGAAGTGAAAATTCATGAGGTGGGTAGATGAAGAGACAGTTTTGTATGCTATAAATTGGAATGGATTCTCCATTTCAAGGGGTTGGAAATTTTTTATTGATTATATGTTGTTGAGATTTACTACTACTACATCAAGCAATAAAATTTACATTTCTTCTATTTTTATGCTTATGTTCCTAGATACTCTCTTTCTACTTTCAAACTTTTTAAGCATGGTAGTCTTGCATAACCAAGAAGGAACTTTGTGTCCTTCATTGATGAACCTGCAGAACTGTGTGTCTCTATTTTGTTAGTCTTGTTGATTTATTACATTGGTGTGTTATTCTAATTGAATGTGGACCTATTCTAGTTGATGTATGTGATTTTTGTAAGCCTACCCACAACATTAACCCTCTCTCCTTATTTCTCTAACTCTTCTTTAAATCCCTTCACAAAAAATTCTTCCCTTGTACTCTATATAAACACTTTGCCACAAGTTTAGTCGAGTATTCCTATGTGATCTCTAGCCTAACGGCCACCCAACAATTTTTAGTTAGCTTACATTCAATAATGAGAGCCTCCCCATACACAAGAAGGAGGGTTTTAGTCCCCTGGCCATTAGTGGAAACCAATAGTTTTCATTGCAACAAATTATTTCACCAACAAATTTTGGTGAATCCATTGGGGAAGATCTGCCCTTTGTGCACCCATAAAATATCTATGAAAATACAAAAAAATAGATATTTGAAAATCCATTAAAAAAAAAAAAAATACTAAAAAGACTATATAAGTGTTCAAGTACCTTGTTTTAATCCTATTGAAAATTCTTCATTTTTCTAGTTTCATTCCTTTTAATGCTCTGAGAAAAACTAGCAGAAAGAAGATTTAGTAGATAAAATAGAGCAGGTGTAATTGTAGTATTTCATAATATTATGTTTGAGCCACAAGAACAAGAATATTTCATACTTTATCCCATGTAAATCCCCAGTAAATTTTCTCAATACTGACTCGAATATCCTATTGTAGAAGTGGATGTATAACCACTTGAGATCCTTCCTCTAGGAGTAGAGGAAAGAGAAGAATAAGAAATGGTTATACCTCTTCCATGGGGACAAAATACTGGTCTGTTGGCCCTAACTGCACCAATTCATGAATTTCCAAAATGATAAAAAAATAACTTTCCAAAATTCAATCGGGAAGGAAAACAACTTCTAGATGATCACATTAAAGCTTTCATCATATCCTATGGTATTCTCGAAGTGGGACATGAAGATGTCATTTTTCGACTATGTGTGGAATCATTGCAAGATGCCACTGCAGACTGGTTTTAATATTTTTCATCACACTCAATTACTAATTGAGATGATATGAAAACCAAGTTTGAAGCAATATTCAAGACTGTAGAAGATGCACATGATTCCTTGCTCAACTTACTCAAATGAAGAAAGAACCACAAGAGTCCAAGAGATATTTTTTAGAAATATTCAACATGTTAGTCAACAATATTCCTATTGATGCTCATCCTACTACAGATAATAAAAAAAGGTTATTTTTAAATGCCTAGTTGCATGAAGTTAACTTCATACTACAGATATTGGAACCAAATAATTTGGAAAATACTCAATAAATTTCCATTGATGTGGAAAATGGCTTCATCATGTCAGCAAAAATCAAGAACCATTCAATGAAGGATAAGGCCCAAAGTTTCAAATATGAAGGGTCTAATCCATTACTACAAAATTTGGTCAATGAATTGACTTCATTGAAGAAGTAAATTTCTCAATGGGCCTCGCATCAAAATAAGAACACGAATTAGATTGCAGGAGCACCCCGAAGGCTTTCCTTGGAAGCTCTATCGATTAATGGAATATGTGGGACCAGTGAAGATGAACAAGACAAAATTGTTGAATCAAAAGTTGAAGAAGAAGATGAAGATGAATGTGCCAAGATTGGGTATTTCAAACACTCATCAGATGAATATTTTGAACAATCCATGGATAGCTACACCTTTGTAATATTTGCTCGATCAAAAATGGATAAAGAAGTCTCTTCTTCCACTTCCCAAGATAAGCATTTGGATCCTCAAATGATGAATTTTTGTAAAATAATAAAAAAAGAGGATCATCATTTTCCACTTCCATGAGGTCATCCAAGAAGAATCCTAAGAATACCTCAGTCAAGGATCCATTATCCTTTTTTAATTATCTTGCACCTCCTATTGACAATTCAATTTCAACTTCCAATAATCATAAGAATGTAAATTCCAATCATGTCAAGACCACAAGCGTTCCTAATATGCTTACCACTTCTCCATATTTTGACATCATTGATCATTTTAAGATATCTGAAATTCATATTTCTGATTCTAAATACTTGAAGACTCATCCCAATAAATTTGATATACTTTTCTAGTTCAATGGAGAAAGTAGTTCAAATTCATGTTCTGAAAATTCCACTGCCAAAGAGCAACCTCTTGTGCCTCATACCACTCTATCTATAACCTTTCTATCTATCCTTGTTGGTAAATGGATATAAACCAAACAATTGTGGTATTCACTTTGTTTCCTCTGATAATGTCATACCTAAAAAATTTGCTAAAGTTCTTGGTCTCTCTCTCAGTCTCACTACTATTCAATGTTACTCCATGGAAACCAAATAATTACCTCTTGTTGTCCAGGTCAAGGATTCTCAAGTAGAATTTTCATATTTTCTTGACAAGAAGACCATAATGAAAATACTCGTAAGAGACATACCAACCACATATAGTATGTTATTGAGCTGAAGCTTCTGTCTAGATATTGGAGAATATATAGAAAAGGATTGGTTACATGCACCATTTCGGTCAATGGTAAGATGAAAAATAACCTTCCTATGAAAAAAATGAAATACATCATTCAAAGATCAGACGACCCAAGGGTGGATATTCTATTTCAAGATTCAAGGCATTACAACTTCTTCATAGCTTCAGAGGAAGATGGTGAACTTCCCATGTTGATGGAGGAATACCCAGGTATGATGGATTTGATTGGAAAGAATCATAGTGATTTTATGGAATCTAAATCTGAAAGCATGTACTTCCCATTGGAGGTGAGCATGAATATGGTTTCTCTACTGGGTGGTGATGATGGTCATAAAATTCTTAACTTGTAGCAAATAAATATAAAGATTTAGAAGGAGTGATATAAAGCAACTTCTTGTCAGGGGATTTTGATGTTTCTAATCATTTTATCAATGTTCATCATGAAGTTCTATTCAATGAGTATGTTTGTGAATATAAATATTTCTCTTTCCCATTGGGAGAGGATAACTCCTTCAAAAAATATTACATGAATAACAATATGTTTGAGCCTCTTAAAACTGAATCTACCTAAGAAGAGCATTAATTCATCACAGAGATGGACTACCTAGTTCACGGTGTTCAAGATTGGGAAAATGAAAATCTAGATATTTCAGCCCCAACCTTGTGCTCATTCCCCTTTCGTGAAGATGGAGACTTTTTAAATGAAGGATAGATGGATGATATGGTGCTTAATTCCCCTGAGGATGATTTCATTCAAGATGAAAAACATTCTCAACAAGGGATATATGAACAAGAACAGTCTCAAATATTTCAAGGTTGACTCCGCTCAAGGAAAGTAAGCTTTCATCATGAATATATATTTAGAAACTCAAAATGGAATAGGTGGAAAAGGTGATGTTTTTCTTTCTCCAAACATGAACTTATACCCATTTTCATTTTAAAAGGATAAGGAATTGTGTAATTCACACCATAGTAAGCAACAAGTTAAGAACAAACCGGTGTACGTGAAAGAAGACATCTTAGAACAATTGGTAAACATGGAACATGAAGAGGATTGTGATAGTCTTGGAACTCCCAAAACATATTCCAAGAATCAACTCATGGAAATGGTGGTCATGAAGAATATGAAAAGTGAAGGTCAAATGCCTATACAATATAATAGGCCTCAGTATGAAGAAAACAATCATAATATGACCAAGACTCATTCTTGTAGAAGTGAAGGAAAATCAGAAATTGGAATGAATATGGCAATCACTGAGAATTTGGAAAGAAGATGTCAAAGAAACAACCAATAAAAAGGATATTTCAAAGGAAAAACCAAAGTGAGGATGCATTTTAGTTACTGAAAGCCATGCATAAAAGGTTTTGAGCATCATAGAATTGGTTTTGGGTCACAAAAGTGGATTGTGAATGGCCTAGAAGAAGTAAGAAAGTGATCCTCACTCTTGATGTGTGACCATAAGAGTTGATCATGTTCCCACCATAATGTAGATCTCACAACAATGTTTTGAACACTTATGTGATGCTCTATAACATTCCCATGTCCCACATAAAAAGGAGATTGTGATCACGATGCTTCAAATCAAAAATTTCCCCATCACCAAAAGCTTCATCTTCATCAGATTCGTCAACCCTTATCTCTCTATTTTTATGTCTCTTCCTTCTCTCTTTATTTTCTAATTCCTCATTGAAAATGCATGTTTTCCCTATTTTATCCTATTCACTTAAGTGACCTTCAACATCAACATTGTAAGATTCATTTTTCACTAAATAGGAAAATACTCGCTTTTGTATCCTAACAATATAGAAGGTCATGAGTGATGAAGGGAAGTGAAAATTCATGTGGGGTTAGATGAAGAGACATTTTTGTATGCCATAAATTGGAATGGATTCTCCATTTCAAGGGGTTGACAATTGTTTATTGATTGTATGTTGTTGATATTTACCGCTACTACATCAAGCAATAAAATTTACGTTTCTTCTATTTCTATGCTTATGTTCCTCTATTATCTTTCTACTTTCAAAATTTTTAAGCATGGTGGTCTTGCATAACCAAGAAGGAACTTTGTGTCCTTCATTGATGAACCTACAGAACTATGTGTCTCTAGTTTGTTAGTCTTGTTGATTTATTACATTGTTGTGTTCTTCTAATTGAATGTGGACCTATTCTAGTTGATGTATGTGAGTTTTGTAAGCCTACCCATAACATTAACCCTCTTTCCTTATTTCTCTAACTCCTCTTTAAATCCCTTTACAAAAAATTCTTCCCTTATACTCTATACAAACACTTTGCCATAGGTTTAGTTGAATATTCCTGTGTGATCTCTAGCCTAACGGCCACCCAAAAACTTTTAGTTAGCTTACATTAAATAATGAGAGCCTCCCCATACACAAGAAGGAGGGTCTTAGCCCCCGACCATTAGTGGAAACCAATAGTTTGCACTATAAAAAAATATTTCACTAACAAATTTTATTGAGTCCATTGGGGAAGATATGCCCTTTGTGCACCCATAAAATATATATGAAAATACAAAAAAAATAGATATTTGAAAATACAGTAAAAAAACTGGAAAAATACCAAAAATACTATAGAAATGTTCAAGTACCTTGTTTGAATCCTATTGAAAATTCTTCATTTTTCAATTTTCATTCCTTTGCAATGCTCTAAGAAAAACTGGCAGAAAGAAGATTCATTAGACAAAATCAAGCAAGTGGAATTGTAGTATTTCACAATATTATGTTTGAGCCACAAGAACAAGAATATTTCATACTTTCCCCCATGCAAGTCCCCAGAAAATTTCCTCAATACTCACTCAAATATCCTATTGTAGAAGAAGATGAATAACCACTTGAGATCCTTCCTCTAGAAGTAGTAGAGGAAAGATAAGAATAAGAAATGGATGTACATTTGCCATGGGAACAAAATACTAGTCTATTGGCCTTAACTCCACCACTTCTTGAATTTCTGAAAGGATCAAAAAAGAAATTTCCCAAATTCTATGGGAATGGAAGGAAACTTATAGATGATCACATTAAATATTTCATCATATCATGTGGCATTCTCGGAGTGGGACATGAAGGTAACATTTTTTGACTATTCATGGTATCATTTCAAGATGCCACTACAGACTGGTTTTACTAATTTTCATCATGTTAAATTACTGATTTGGATGATATGAAAACCAAGTTTGAAGAAAGATTCAAGAATGTGGAATATGCACATGTTTCCTTTCTCAACTTACTCAGATGAAGAAAGAACCACAAGAGTCCAAGAGAGACAGTTTTAGCAAAATTCAACATTTTAATCAACAAGATTCCTATTGATCCTCATCATACTGTAGATAAAAAAAAATCTTCATAAATTCCTAGTTGTATGAATTTAGCTTCATACTACATACAACGTAACCAAATAATTTGGAAAATACTCAAGAAATTTCCTTTGATATGTAAAATGGCTTCATCATGTCAAGAAATATCAAGAACCATGCAATAAAGGATAAGTCCCAAAGTTTCAAAGAGGAAAGAGCTAATCCATTACTGCAAAATTTGTTCAATGACTTGACTTCATTGAAGAAAGAAATTTCTCAACGGGCCTCGCATCAAAAGAGGAGTAGAATTCAAATTGTAGGAGCACCCCGAAGGCTTTCCTTGGAAGCTCCATCGGTTAATACAATATGCAGGACTAGTGAAGATGAACAAGAAGAAATTTTTGAATCATAAGTTGAACAAGAAGATGAAGATGAATGTGCCAAATTGGGTATTTCTAATACTCACTAGATGAATATTTTGAAGAATCCATGGGTAGATACACCTTTGTAATATTTTCTCGATCACAAATGGATAAAGAAGTATCTTCTTCCACTGCCTAATCTAAGAATTTGGATCCTCAAATTACATTTTTTTGGAAAAAAACAACAAAAGGAGGATCATCATTTTCCACTTCCATGGGGTCAACCAAGAAGAATCCTAAGACTACCTCAATCAAGAATCTATCTACCTCTTTAATTAAGTGTTTTTCACCTCCTATTGACAATTTAGTTTCAAATTTTATTAATCCTAAGAATGTAAATTCCAATCATGCCATGGACGCCATCATTCCTAATGTGTTTAACACTTTTCCACATTTTGACATCATTTATAATTTTAAGAAATCCAATATTCATATTTTCGAGTCTGAATACTTGAAGACTCATCCCAAGAAATTTGATATAATCTTCTAGTTCACTAGAAAAAGTATTTCAAGTTCATGTTCCAAAAATATCACTACCAAAGAGCTACCTCCGATGCCTCATACCACTCCTCATAAATTTCTCACTTCCACACCTTCCACTTATGGGAAAGTATAACCTGTATATCTAGCCTTGTTGGTAAATGGATATAAACTAAACAATTACATTATTCACTTTGTTGTCTCCGAAAATGTCATACCTACAAAATTTTCTAAATCTCTTGGTCTCTCTCTCTCATTCCCACTACTCTTCATTGGTACTCCATGGAAACCAAATAAGTACCTCTTGTTGTACAGGTCAAGGATGCTCAAGTAGCATTTTCTTATTTTCCTGACAAGAAGATCATGATTAAAATAATCGTAACAAACATATCATCCACATACCATATGTTGTTGAGACAAATCTTCTATCGAGACGTTGGGGGATATATTAAAAATGATTGGTAGCATGCCACCCTTTCAATCAATGGTACAATGAAAAATATCCTTCCTATCAAGAAAATTAAATACACCATTCAAAAATTAGATGATCCAAGGGTGGATATTCTATTTAAAGATTCAATGCATTATGATTTCTTCATAATTTCAAAGGAAGATGGTTAACTTCCCATGTTGATGGAGGAATACCTAGGTATGATGGAGCTAGATGGAAAGAATCATAGTGATTTTATGGAATCTGAATCTGAAAGCATGTACTTCCCATTAGAGGTGAGAATGAATATAGTTTCTCTATTGGGTGGTGATGATGGTCATAAAATTCTTAACTTGTAGAAAATAAATATTGAGGTGATGAGAAATGAATATTTAGAAGGAGTGATATCAACCAACTTCTTATCGGGTGAGTTCAATGTTTCCAATCATGTTCTCAATGTTTAGAATGAAGTTCCATTCAATGAGTATGTTTGTGAATACGAAGCTTTCTCTTTCCCATTGGGATAGGATGAATCCTTCAAAAAATATTGCATGAATGACAAGATGCTTAAGCCTCTTGAAATTGGATCTACCCAAGAAGAGGATGAATTCATCATGGAGATTGACTCCCTAGTTCATGGTGTTCAAGATTGAGAAAATGAAAATCTAGATATTTCATCCCTAACCTTGTGCTCAATCCCCTTTCATGAAAATGGAGATTTGTTCAATGAAGGATGGATGTATGATATGGTTATTCATTCTCCTAAGGCTGATTTCATTCAAGATGAAAACCTTCTTGGCAAAGGATATATGAATAAGAATAGTCTCAAATATTTCAAGGTTGACTTCGCTCAAGGAAACTAATCTTTCATCATGAAGCTATATTTAGAAACTAAAAATGATATACGTGGAGAAGGTGATGTTTTTCATTATCCATACATGAACTTGTACCCATTTTCATTTTAAGAGGATAAGGAATTGTGAAAGTCACACCATAGTAAGCAACAAGTTAAGAATGAACCAGTGAGTGTGAAAGAAGACATCTTGGAACAACTGGTAAACATGTAACATGAATAGGATTGTGATAGTGTTGGAACTCCTAAAACATATTTCAAGAATCAACTCATGGAAATGGTGGTCATGAAGAATATTACGAGTGAAGGTAAAAATTATAGAAAATATCATAGGCCTCTGTATGAAGAAAACAATCCTAGCATGACCAAAACTCATTCTTGTAGCAGTGAAGGAAAAGAAGCAATATGAATGAATATGGAAATCAATGAGAAGATGGAAAGAAGATGTCAAAGAAAAAAAATAAATTAACTGACTAAATGGACCCTCAATTGAAAGAAAAATCATGTAAAATTCCTCAAGAAATTGAAAAAGGGGTCATATTTCTGTGATCCTATCAATGGATTTGTAGAAGAAAGGTATTCAGTGATACATATATATGGGTAAGCATTGAGCAAGAATTGGTGCTACAACAAAAGTGGGATATCCCTCGTATGTAAAATAGGTGATTTATGAGGTTTTTAATGGTTTCCATTTTTTTTGTGTTTCCATTTCTATTTTGTGTTCCCTTTCCCCATCGTGTGTTGGTCATGTTCGTTTCTTGTAAGTGTTTATAACTATACTTTTTGTTCAATGTAATGACTCCATAACCCAATGAACTAAGCATTGGTCTACTACCTCATGAGATACCTGAGTTTCTATATTTCCCCTTACATTCTAATGTCCCCAAGCTAGATCTATTTGTTTTCATGTAAAATAGCTAGCAGGAAAATTGAAAACTTTGAAGCATGACAACTAAGCCCCTAATTAAAAATTAGGCTTCCCAGTCACTGTGCATCCTTTCTCTGGTCATCCTGCCTTCAGTTAAACCCTCACCCATCTCAGAGAAAAGTCCTAAAAAAAAGTTCAAGTGTTTTCATTATACAAGGATTATTTCCCAAGGTGATAAATAAATTTAGTAAGATGTAATGAGAGATAACTTCCTTCAGAGGCCCAAAAAGGCTATTTTTTTCCATTTCATAGCTGGTAAACACTCTTTGGGAACATTCAGGGAAATTATAAATCATTTAAGGGTGATGTTAGAGAGTATTAAATATTTTAGAATAAACATAGGAATATTTAAGAGATATAATCTCATTTAGGGATAATTTGTTCAAGATCGGGTTTTTAGGGTGAGGGAAATGAAGGCTCCTCGGTGAAACCTAACTTCTCTAGATGATTCCAGGTGTTCCTGAATTATTTAAGAAGTAAGAAAATATTCATAGGAAATATATTGGAATCATCTACAATGAGAAATCATCTTATTTTATATAAGGCTTAAGGGCTCCCTGATATATTTCAAAACTTTGTAGCTAACACTCTAAGTTCAAAATGAAATAGGAGAAAAATTTCGAGTTTAAGGAATACTAAATTTTTGGGAATGATTCCATTGATCTTAAAATTTCATATGGAGTCAAAATAATATAGTATTTGACCCCAAATCATTTCCCTAAGCCCCTGAGGTGAAAAAAGCAAGTTCGGTGTCTAAATTTGGACATCTAAGGCAAAACTAGCTTTCCTAGAATGGAAAAGTCACACATTGGACACTCTTGTGTCCCCTCTGTCACCAAAGGCATAAGGGGGACAATTGGAACAATAAATTATGACCTCAACCTCTGTTATGAAATAAGTAAATTAGTGCTCACGATTGATTAGTGGGTAATGTAATATTTATGGTAAATTGTTAGTTTTTTGGGTAAGTGATTAGCAAGTTGTTGTGAGTTCTTAGAACAACTCAAAGATTTTTTGTAAGGAGATAATTAAGGACTCCCCCTATATTTTTTTTTTATTGATCTTGAATTCATATTGAGTGCAGATTATTTTGGTGTGATTCATTATTATTTTTATTATGTGTATTAGACTCATGTAGTTCATTCATCTGGAATCAGAGCATGGTGGATCTGTAAGGAATCAACGGGTTATCATGCAAGAAAATGAATGTGGAAATTCTTGGTCACTCATACTATTTGAGGACATAGTTTTAATTGCATGGACGTGAATATGTTTTACAGTATCTGAGTTGTTGATCAACATGGCTCCTTATTTCCTTAGCAGACTTAAGATCATGCTATTCCATCTATACTCTACATCCACGTATTTCTCATCTGTTGTTCCATCCATGTGTATTTCTCCCATTGTGCACATGCATATGCTCAGAATAATAGATCTGTGAAATTCATGCATTGAGTCTATTGTCTATCTTCCACAACATGAGTTTCATATTCATTGGAACTGAATGCAGTATTCTTACACATCTCGATTGTGATACCATTGGATAAATATGTGACTATAATATATTTTAAAAGTTGAAGTGATAGTTTTTCCAAGTTAATTCACATTTATTTTTCTTGAGGTGGCATCTAAAGACCAACTTTCACATTACGGTGACTTAGATTAGCCCGAAATCTCTGATAGATTCATTGTCTTCTAATTGTGACTATTGGAGTCTCTTACCTCATCTATATCAGCTGGAGCTAACTATAATGTTTCTGCATTATTTATTGAATCGACTGTGCAATGACATTTTCTGATCAAAACAATTATTAGAGTTTCAACATCAAATGTGTGGATCTTATTCATCCACGAGCTACTGCATACCACCATATATACTAGCATTAGATTTATAAAAGCATCCGGTTTAATAGCATTTAGAGTATAATTTGGTCTTCATCTTTGGTCAATTTCTTAGGTATACTCAATTCGAATAAGTCTAAAATAGTTGGCTCGAGTCGTATACTGAAAACAAATTCATTGTCAAGTCCATATGTCTGTTATGTTTAGTTTTCTATCATCAATCCAAAGACAAAATGTATTGTCAAGATTAATATTAAAGTCATGGTAATTGTCAATTAGTCTACATTAAAAAATAAAAATAAAAAGGATTCATTTTATCGTCATTATCAATATATTAGGGATATTATCAATTGTCAATGGTAAATCTATTTGTCTATTTGTCTTCATTTAGTCTGTAAAATTCCTTATCAAAAGGGTCCAAGCATTTTTTATTAGTGTATGCCAAATTTAGTTTCTAAATGGAAATTCCTTTAGAAAAGTTTAAGGGCCTCAATTTCCACACTTGGAAAGTAAAGATCCAGATACATTTGATGAGCAAAAATCTATGGAGGATAGTAGATGTAAAAGAACCAACACTTACAGATCCGACCAAATTGGCAAAATGGGAAATGAGGGATGATAAAGCCAAAGCCATTATTGGCCTTGCTCTATTAGATACTAAGTTACATTATGTTGATATACAGAAAACATCAAAGGAAATGTGGGATACTCTGAGCAAATTTTTTGGTGCGAAAGTTGTTAATGCAAAGTTTTCTTTAAAACTACAATTGTTCAGGTTCAAAATGATTGATGGGGTCACCATGTCTAGTCACATAAATGCTTTGAGATCTCTTATAAGACAACTAGCTGAAATCAAAGCTCCAGTAGAAGATGAAGATGCAAAATTTATTTTATTAAATAGCCTACCACCCCAGTATAGTAATGTTGTGTTTACTCTTGGACAAATGCCATCACAAGGTCTTGAAGATATGATTTTAGCTCTTATAGCTGAAGAAAAAATGACCAAAGAAGATGTAGAATAAGAAACCACCATGTATGTGAAAAAAAAAATATAAAAATTCCTCTAAAAATGAAGAGGAAGTTGTGTGTTACTACTGCAAGAAAAAGGGACATGCTTCCACATACTATAGAATAAGAGCTACAGATTTTCTTAGTGGAAAACTTAAAGCAAATGAAGCTAATATAATAACAAAAGAAGATTCAGAGATAAAGGAAGAACCCATGAAAGAAGAATGCGACTATATTTTTGACGATTTTCTATTCTAAGCAGAACACTAGAGGATGGAGGCATCGGAAGTTAGAGGTTGATCAGGGACATCTCGTCAGTCGCCAATGACAGAGCTGCATGAAGGTTTGGTGAATTTTTTTTCAGAGTGTGTTTGCTTTAATTATTTTCAGTGTGCTTCATATTTTAGTTTTCCTATTTGAGTAAGTGGAAATTTCACATTAAGGGGGGAACATAATCCATTGCTCCATTTCCAGTTTTCAGTTTGTGTGTATGTGCTGCAATATTTAGTAAAATTTCCTATGTTATTCCCTGCGGTGAAATGTGATGAGGGATGATAATAGTACTTGGCACATCATGATGTGGTTGTAAGTAAACCACTTGAAAACCTTCATTTTTGGTTTGTAGTACTCTAGTTATAAAACCACCATTTTTGGTTCATGGTTGACCGTTGAAAACCATATATCGTGTTTGTGATCATCCTCCAGTAAAAATCACCTAATCATGAAAGCAGGTGCAAGTACAAAGGCAGGTTTTTCCTGTGTTCACAATAAAGGGGGGAATGTTAGGAAATAATTAAAGTAATGATCACGATTGATTAGTGGGTAATGCAATATTTATGGTGAAGTATTAGTTTGTTCGGTAAGTGATTATCAAGTTGTTGCGAGTTGTTGAAACAACTCGTAGATTTGTTGTAAGGAGATAATTAAGGACTCCTATATATTTGTGTTATTGATCTCGAATGAAAATTATTTTTGGTATGATTAATTATTATTGTTATTTTTTGTATTAGACTCATGTATTTCTTTCAACCTCCTCCCCAAGTCACTCTTTGGCTCCCCAGGTGTCCCTTCTACCCCCCACACTGCAAGGGGGAAAAGAGGGACACCAAAGTGCGACCTCCCTCCTTATCCTAGGTAATAATTTGGTGTATCTAGTGTCCCTCTATCCCATATGTCCTCCAAGGGACATGACAGACACAAAAATTTAACCAAATCATGCATGTAGCCCCCAGACACCATGCGACCTCACCAAACCCCTCTCAAGTCATTTCCCAACCCTCATACCTCACTTTCAGCCCCCAAAAATTATGAGGTCACACTTTGGACACATTGGTCTCCCCTATGTTCCCTCTTTCCCCCAAGTGATAGAGAGGACACAAAAGTACGACCTTAACCCTTATAGGAAAAATCTTTTAACTGCGAACAAGTTGTCATAGCCAAGAGCAAGTCAAAAATTCCAAAGAAACCAGGATAAATATTCCTCCCATAAAACTTGGTAATTTTTCTTGAAAATTGATATTTAAACCTCTCCAAAATCCATTAATTTCTGACATGCCATATCAGCAAAATGACAACAAGTTGCTTTTTCATTTCTAAGGAGAATCTGCGAGAAAAATTATTTTGAACTTGGAGCGAATGTTCCTAGAAACTGTACTTTCATCCAAGATATTTTTTCATGATGAGGTGACTGATTTTTTAGGGATATGTAGGGCTAATTTTCATCTCAAAATTATTCCCTCTTCAGATAATTTTGCATTTTCCTGATGATCCTGCAGGTGAAATCATCTAAAACTTGGAACGAATGTTCCTAAATAAATCCACTTTCATCCAAGCTACTTTTTGCATGATGAGGTGTCTATTTTTTTGGAGATATGGAGGATTGATTTTTTCTCTGTATTCTCCCCCCTTTGATTAATTTCTCATTTTCCTTCCAATACAGAAAAGAAAAATATCTAAAAATAAGGGCAGAACATCTTCGAAAAATCTAGAAGCTTTTGAGACTAGTTTCATCTCAATCTAACACTTGCAGGTCTTATTTATAAAAATAGAAAGTACTTAGAGTCATAAGTGTCTAAAAATATTCACTTTCTACAAATAATATTTTTTGTGAATTGGTGACACTTTGAATGAAAATGAAACATCGGGAAGTGAAAAAATTGAAAAATTACTAAAAAATAATAGTCATGGATAGGACCTGCTAAAAATAATAAGTCTTGTATTGAGCTCAGAAAGTTGTGGTAACTCCCATTTTTCTTATATCATTGATTTTTATCATCATCAAAAATCCAAGAAGGTGTCTCATGGTCCAAACAGGAAATAAAATCCCTGCAGGATCCTTAAGCATTAGTTTAGAGATGATTTATACAAGGCACAATTTGATGCGAATGGGTTAGATGGTCTAGATCATCCTAATGTTGGTAGAAGAGAGTCATCCTAAGTATTTTTCCATCACGAAGGAGAAATCATTGTCACTAACCATATCCCGAAAGGTGAGGATCATCATATGAATCAAATTATGATGAGAAACATATCTGAGTGAGTCACTCTATTTGTGAGAGACACTCAATTGGATAACAGGTGAAATTAAGACCATCATGAGTTCTACGAAGAATATGAAACGTCAAAAAATCCATTGTAATTCAATCCATCAAGGAAGTGGTCACGAGGAGCATGATAAAGGAATCTCACCATGAATGAATGGTGATAGTCAACTCAAAGTCACAAATAGTGCATATCTAATTAGAAGTATTTCACAACACTTGATCCATGCTTGATAATGTCCTCACATCTTGCAAGTTAGGGAGGTAGCATTCATAAGTGTTTCAGTGTAGTGCATAGGTAAATAAAATAGAACTCATTCTCAAACATCCCTTCAAGTTCCATTTAGGAATCAAACCTCCTATCTGGTGAAGAAAATACATCCCAATGAGTAGCAATTGAAGAAAAAAAGGTGCTCATATATCGTAAATAGGTTTCCAATCATATGAAATATTGGTCATGACGGTCAATTGAAAATAGGTCATCATGTTCAAATTTGAAATAGGAAGCTCATGTAATAAGTTAAGGATCATCATATCCTGAATTTTCCATTGCATCCAAATCTCTTCAAGGAATGAGTAAAAATGAGCTAATCAAGCCATTGATATACTCAAAACCATCATATGTGAAGAATAAAATAATCATGCATTCCCTAAAGAGGCATACAAATAGGAAAGTGAGGATTCTGGAACTAGAAAGGGAAAGGGTATAATCTTTGAGTCATAGAGAAGTACCAATCCACCAACTGAAAAAATACTTATTCTAAATATGTCGATCATGTCAAACCTTTTATGGTTCCTTATTTGTCTTTTGGCTCCATCTTGCAATGGCATTTCATTCTTCCAATGACATCAACCCTTCAATATGCACTTCCAATTCATGTTCATCTATGAGTCCTACACGTGCAATGTGCAAGGATGGTAACATAAATTTAACATAAAACACTACTTCCACTCCAAATACCAACTGAAAGAGTGTGGATTCATTTAACCTCTTATAAGTAGTTTTGTATGCCCAAATTATGGCTAAAAAATTATCATCCCAATATTTCCTACCAACCTCACAAATCTTTGTCAAATTCTATCTCAATATTTTATTAATGGCCTCTACTAATTCATTATCCTATGGACGATAGGGTGTTGTCTTATGATGCGCCACCAATAATTCTGATAATAAAAGTTTGATGGTCTTATTAAGGAAATGAGTGTTGTTATCACTTGTTATCCTTAATGAGCAGTCATACCTTCTTATAATATTTTCCCATAGAAAACATGTAGTTGTAGCAGTTGTACATTCCTTGGTAGACACAAATTTTTCCCAGTGTGTCAAATAATATATACAAGTGATAATATACCGCCCGTCAGTTCATCACTTAGTTAGCATAATTAGCTGAAAAAAATCAATGGCCCATTTTACGGATGATATGGGGCTCAAAGGTATCTCATCTCTTTTTCCTAGATTATCAATCCTATGAAAATGGTCACAGGCCCTTACAAACTCCTTGGTATCCTTATAAATGGTTTCCCACCAAATTCCATCAAAAATCATCTTACACGTAGTCGATTCTCTAGCATAGGGTCCTCTAGCAATACCACCATGCGCCTTTTCTATAATTTTCTTGTGTTCATGCTCCAAGACACATCTGGGCAGTACTTCATCATAGACCATTTTGTAAAGGTCTCCACCAACCAGCTGATAAGGAGAAGCACATATGGATAACTACTTATTTTCCATAGTATCCATCCCTTGAGGTGTAATATCCATGCATAAAAATACTGCTATGTTTTCTAAGTCTTTGGGTGTGCACTATAACCTGAACAACTAGACATCCAACATGGTATCTTCAATACTTTATGCATCTTCCCTAGAATTTAAGTGCAAAAGGTGGTTAGGTCCCATATTGCTCTATCAGGTTTTACTATCACTAAGAAATAAAACTCCTGGAACAACAAAATCCATCTGTAAATTTGACCTTGTAACACAGGCTTATTGACTAAGTAATTTAGAGCCATATGGCCAGTATAAAAGATAAAATGAGTAGCTAGAAGGTATTTTCTGAACTTATGAAATGCATATACCATTGATAAATCCTCGCATTATGTAGTTTTATAGTTTTGTTTTGTATATGTTAGCTTCCTACTTGCAAATAAAATTTAATGATCAATATTTCCTTTACCAGTTTGTGCTAACAAAAAACCAATTCCAGTTCCTGAGGCATCCACATGAACATGAAGTGGAAAATTCAATTTAGGGAAATGAAGTATAGACGTAATGGTCAATCTCTTCTTTAATTTCTCAAAAGCCCCTTCCAGTAAACTTCCCCTTAACTTTGAGAGCTCCTCTAGTGGCATAACTATCTTGGCATATACTTAGATGAATTTCTAGTAGTAGCCTGTATGACCAAGGAATCCACACACCTCACTTTGTTTAGTGGGATCTTCCAACCCCAATATCACTGTTATCTTGGCAGGATCAACTAAAATACCCTCTCAAATAATGTCCCAATAACATTCCAAAAGGTGTTGCAAAGATGCACTTATTAATATTTAATGATATACTTAGATGTCTACATCTCTCAAACATGAGTCTTCTCAAGCAATAAAAAATGATCCTTGACTAAACCATACAAGGTCTAGTCGTCAAGATATACCTATAGAAAGTGATGGATGAAATCCTCAAAATCATGTACAACAATGCGAAGAACATTGTCGGTGCATTATTGAGTCCAAAAGACATTATTATATAGATAAAACAACCCCACTCTACAGCAAATGTAGTCTTGTCCTGATCTTCGCGTGCAATACAAACTTGATGATCTACCCCAAGAAACCATCTCTAAAGGAGTATATTTCACACCTTGATACACCCTCAAGAATTTCTTTGGTAAATGGTGTAGGGAATGGATCAAGGACACAAGAAGCATTCAATATCCTATAGTCCAAAAAAATTTGATTCTGCCATATTTGTTATATTGATAACCATAGGGCTAATCAATTCAAATTATTTTATAGGCTTAATAATACCAACTTGTAGCATCTTATCTATCTCTTCTTTAACCTTGACACATAAATTGGGAATCATCTTATATGGTCTCTTTCAAACTAGTTGTGCACCCTCTTTTAGCTTGATTTTCATCTCTTCTAGTAAAGGATGAACACATTTCAACTCATGATAGCCCCTAGGAAAGATATCCTGAACTTCATGCAACAACTCAAAAATCTTGGCAAATTCAACCTCGGACTAGTAATCTCTAATGATTGCTTCCTTCAGTGCATCTTCTATCCTAATGTTTACTTTCTTGGTCTTCAGTGGAAAGTGATACACATGTGCTTGTTCATTTTCCTTATCTAATACCTCACACTCTCCCTTGGTATGTTCTATGTTCAGGTCTTCAACTTCATCATCATCAATTAAGTACACAAACTTTCCCTTTTTATTTTCTTTCCAAACACACTCTAAGAGATTATCATTGAAGTCCATCCAAGCGCATTCATTAGTGCGCTCATCTAGAATAGTCTCATCATGAAATTGAGTCACAAGATCCTCTACTTTTTTGTTATCCCCCAAAGTGATACACTTCATTAACTGCAAGGCATCATGTAGATGGGGTTTAGATGAAAAATAATCAAAAACATGTACGATACCTAAGGTAATTTTTTCAAATATATAGTCTCTCACTTCAGCTCAACATGAATATACCATGTGTGCACGCACCCGTAAAAAATTGAATAAAACTTGTGTACCCACAAGGAAGGAAATAGTGCATCAGTACCCTTAATCTAATTCTTCTCACAAGTCTATATGTGAGTCATGGGATATGCTTTCCCATCATAGTCTGGTATCTCAAGGGAATATTACTCTTAACAAAATGAGTTAAGAAAGTAACTCTGATTTCGTGCCATATTATAAAATTAACCCTATGCACAACCCAGCATCTCTTTTTAATTCCTCTTAGTGAATACACCAACATATTTCTTCTATCACCTTCATTGCATAGTTGTTCTTCCATGGTGTGTAAAAATGTTTCATATTTTCCTCTCTAGTATACTTCAAAATCGCAGTCCTTTCTACACGTCAAAATATTCGTGGCTTGATTACCCTGGTTACTCTCCCTTGAAATTCATGGTCAACCATTTCATAAGTCCCATGTGTTGAGTTATCACAAACAATCCTAGTAGTGTCACTGAATGATTATGTTTCTCCCCATTTTAACATTCCAAACTTTATAGGCTCAATTCTTTCTGGATCACGCACAATCTAAGAATAGATTTGATTCATCTCTTCTCAAATATTAGTTCTGTGTAGGGTGTGAATTGAGTACCATCCAGTAGAATAACCATGCTCTCATTCTCATTTTCAAAGCTAATATAACACTTGTTGAAACACATATTTGCATTGTTAGTGTAACATCAAGGTCATCCAAGTAAGGAAGGGAAATTATCAACCTCTACCAATTCTAAAACTTCAAATTCACCCTTAAATTTGGCTCCCTGTATAGTAATGCTTGCATATTTTATGATCCCAATGGGAATTTCCCTTGTCTTATTGGCCATATATAACACATTAGAAGAAGGATGCAATGGTGGCCTACCCATCTTGTTCCATGCATCCAGAGTAAGGATATTTACCTCTATGCCAGTGTCAATCAGGATGTTTCTCACCAGTCAACCATCAATAATTTCATCCAAGGTGATCTCTTTTTCATAGTCATGGTTTTGAGGTGGAAAATTTGCATGCAATATCTATCTATCCCTAACTTTTCCCATACTTGAAACCTTCTCATGTAACCATTCACCTAACATGGGTATTATGTCCTTTTTTCTAAGCATTCGACATACTTCCCTGATTTCATCAATATCCCTATTAGGTACTTCTGTATGTTATCTCTATCCTCATGTATGTTCTTTTAAGCATAATATCTCCCCTTCTATCTAATTAGACCCATGGTTTCTTAGAAAACCTCCTTCTCGTGCATTGGTGATACTTAGTAATGACTCCAATCTCCTCTCATGTTTGATGAGTGGTTTAGATCTCAATGCTTCACATGAAATCCTCCATGCATGTGGTGACCAATAATGAGCTTTCTTAGCTGCAAAACCTTTAGGCTTCCATCCCTCGCCATCTCTCATTCTTGGTCTTTCTCATGTGTGCATATAAATATGGACAAGTATTCCATACCTTATTCCCCTTTCCACAATATGTGCAAATATAAGTTCTTGGGGAACTCGTGCTAATAATGATCAGGCAATCCACATGAATAACAAGTGCCTCTGTTGAACCTTCCTCTATGACCACCATGACCTCTACCTTGATACCCACCTCTATACCCTCCATTTTTGTTATGGCACATTATTTTAACTTGTGTGCACTCTCAAACTACCATGTGTACTAGTCTGGCATAACCATGTTTCACAAGATTTGTGGATTTAATCAATTAATCGGTATTTAGTGGTATCATGCATGTAAGCATTGAAAATATTGCAATATCTTGATACGTTCTTTTGTATAATAGGTTGAAGGAGTGGTAATTCCTATACATTGTGGTCCTTGAGACATATTTCACAAGATATTAGTATAGTGTGAACATTCCTATGTGGACATCTATTTTTAGTATGTCCTTCCACCTCACAATTGGTATGCCAGATTAAGCTTCTAGTTTCATTTGTTGAATTATCCATTAGATTATCCAATTGTGTGGCCATGGCTGTGATTTGTGCTTCCAAAAATGGACTCACCCCATTGTCTATACTATCAATTGCTTCTGCACACATAGCTACCTCCAGAGCCTCACATGGATTAGTAAATGTCTTATGTGACAACGCTCTCTTGAAGGGTGTCAAGAGTCCTCATATGATCCATTGCATGTGATGGATTTTATGGATATCATATGTTAGATTTGACAGAAGTGTCTTGAAATGTGCATCATATTCATGTACTCTCTCAGATAGTCCTTGCTTGATGTCCTTTAGCGTGATGATGCTCTTCCGTTCAAATTCGGGATGTCAAATTCAGCCAAGAAAGCATTGTACAAAGCATTATAATCCACTGTTGTTTGGTGTGGATCATAATTTTGATACCAACCATGCACTTGGCTCTGCAACATAGTTACAAAAAAAACTTTCCTTTCTATCTGAAGTGGTGATCCTCTTGGATCTCCATAAAAGTTCACATTTATGCACATGTTCACCTGCATCCTCGACTCCTCTATATTTAGGAAAATGGAGAGACATTTTGTAATAAATTTAAGGCTATTGTGGAGGGATATTACCTTGTCCTGGATAAGGACCAGATCCTAGCCCCAAACCTCCACTAGTATTATCTCCTCCTAGAGGAAGACGAAATCATCCTGGGCCTCTTGTTGTTATAATTCATATCTACGTACCTGTGGAAGAACTAGTTTTCACACAAGTGGTAGAGCTAGTATGCACATCGGTGGTAGAGATAGTCTGTGTGCCAACACTTTGCGTTGGTGTTTGTTCCTACTGTATAGTTTCCAAAAAAAAATTGCTTTGCAGCTGTCAACGCCTGCTGACTAGTAGTTTCTAATACCATTCACTATGCTTTTATCTTGCACACGTCTTGAACATTTACTAGCATACTTCTACCTTTATCACCATCCCAATGTGGTCACACTAGATTTCCTTCACGTTCTTACCCTCACTATGATTATATTCTATGTGAATTTCCAAATCTTGAGTACCATGTGCAAAGGATAAGGGCTTAGGGTGGTCCAGATGCGCACTAATGGTTTCCAAATCCTCACTAAACTCATTTTCATCATATGCCGAGGGATTCCTTATGTTTTTTCCTAACATCCAAGGTACATAGTCAGGTAGCCCTTCGATCTCCTCAGGGTTTTCATCATTACCGCTCGCCCCTATTCATCTCTATCTTAATGCTTCTTCAACCACCCTTTCTTGTGCATCATTATATCTGCATAATATTTCTTCTCTATCCACTTCTATATGACCTAACACTATCCTTTCTAACCCCCTCCCTTGTCCTTGTGTGTGGCGTGTTTTTAGCCAAACATAGTTAGATATTCAAATCCAAGTTCAATCATCAAGATCTTAATGGAAATTGGATGTACGCAAAGATATGATCCTCTAGGCTCACAAAGAAACTGGAACTCAGCTTCTTCCGAACACAAATAAGTAAATATCGCATACTCTAAAGTATAGTTGTTCAAAGCACCTTCCCACCAGCGGTATACTATGCATGTCCATGGCATGTTCAAATCAGCCAATGCATGATACTTGTCCTAATTCCATATTTGTTTATGTCTCAACCTACTCCCTCTATTTTACACATACGTTGTTAACCAGTCATATAAATCTCTTAGAAATAAGATGAATAATGTCTCATAAATCCCATCATAAATATTTTCCTCAACCCATTTGTGTGGATTAAATTTACGATAGGTATTGTATCTTCACACTAAATTCATCTTCGCCCTCATGTATCCAACGTTCAATATTCTCCAGAGATAACCAAAATTCCATAAGTGCGCCGCATCTTAATAGTCTAAATTTAATAAGGTCCCAGTAATTGAACCAAAATGTCGTGTTATAGTTTAGGATTAGCACAACATAGTCAGGGATATTGGCACTTCACCCAGACAGAAGTCCAAGTGCTCACATGAAGTGTGCAAATATCTACCAGGTCCCTTATTGTGTCCACTATTAAGATGCAAATCTTGCACACGTTGTTATCACCACATAAATGCATTCCATATGAAGAATACATAATCACATAATTGTATCATGTGCACAGACAATTATGCATAACCTTAAAATAGAATTGATTAATCATTCATGAATCATTATCGATTACATATATATAGCTTGTTATAACAACCTATCACTTCACACAGAATAAGTACTTATATGGGTTCGCATCATTGGCATGATCCTCAATATAATACCAGAAACTCAATGACTTCACAGGACTTTACAAGACATGCTTAGATATTCTTTATACACTCTATAATCTCCAATTTCCATTGTTATTACATGGATACTTCAAGTATTTATATGGTGGGAAAATGTCCTTCACTGCGATATCATGCTTTAGTCTAAAAATAGACTAGTTCTATGCATAGGTTACATGCTCTAAGACTCGCACTTATGTAAAATTAGACTCAACTCTGTGGTTCTCCAAAGACATCCCACTTTCTTCTAGAAGGTATATTTTCATCCCATACATAATAAATAGTCATCACATGCGCTATAAATATCCCTACTTTATCCATGTGTTAGTCTTATCTATAATTAGTCATGTATGCTCTTATCATGTTATCACCCAATTCTTATCCAAGTTGTCCTCTATTTTTGTCTTAGTTGGTGATCAAACCATCTCTGCTTCACAACATATTTTCACTTGCCATCCCTATATTTTTCATTTCTTCTCATGTCTCTGTGCGCCAAACCCTTACGCATCCTTCTTCATACTTCTGCACACAACTCCCGCACACTTTTCAACCTTTGTGCACATCCTCTACTTAGTCAATTCTTTTATCCAACACTAACCACCAATCAAACTTTAAATCTAATTTCAATACTAATTTTGAAAATTCTGTAAAAAAGAATAATAATTTCAAGGTCAAGTTTTATGGTTCGTATACCTTTTGTGGTAAATTTGGTCATAAAAAGTCTAACTATTATAAAAATTCTCAAAGTAAGAACAATAGAAAGAAGAATATGAATAAGAACCAATAAAATATTCTTGAGCAACCTATTTCTTAATGAAAAAGTCTTGGTAATTTTATGTAAACACGTTTAATGTATTTGTGATTGCATGTGTCATGGATGAATGTCTAAAACTTGTTTTCTTCTTCTTCTCATAATGATCTACAACTTTGGCATGAATGATTTAGAAATGTATATGCTCTAGAGAAACCTTTTTTTTCAAATAAGGAGGTATGAGCATGATCTAAAGAAATCATTTGGTGAAACCTCCTCTCTCCTCTCCTTTGTTTTCTCCTAAAACCTAAATCCTAAAGATTCTTAATCCTTCTTTAGAAAGTTTGGAGGATGATCATCCTTCCTCATATTTGATGGATTTGGATATTTATGGGGAATCATCTCATATTTTTTCTCTATACAATTCCTAGATGGTCCCAAATCTGAATTGTATTCCTCTTCCTAATAACCTAAGGAAGATAACCCACAAGAAACCTTCTTATCATGCTTGTTTGAGGTTGTCCCTTTTTTGAAGAAGTGTGTCATGTTGAATTAGCTTGGAACATTTTTCATCTTGATCGTAATCCCAATCAGTCTCTCCAAACCAAATTTGAGAATGTTTCATCAAGTCTTTGTTATCCAAAATACCCCTTCTTAGACCTATTTTGATAACTTATGTTTTCATTTGGACTTGGACACTATAAATTGACCAAAGGTCCAAATGTGGGCAAAATCAGTGTTGGGACATTCCTTTTCTCCTTTCCAAGGCTATACTACCCAACACTTAGCCAAAAAATATTAATAATTAGGAAAAATATGCTTTGGTGCAGCTAAATAGGACTTTGGAGGAACATGAGGAATTATTCCTTCATTCCTCATGTTCCCCGTGTTTCTGCATCATCTAAAACAAGAAAAAAGGGAGTGAAATGTGGATGAATCAGGTTTTCTATGAACCAATGGAAAATTTCCCATGTTCCTTGTGTTTGTTGCATTGTTGATCTATTCGCAAGAGCAGTTGGTGCACTTCATTATGGAAAAGGAGGGTTTGGAGGGAATAAACAGAACAGTTTCGTCAAGTCATTGGTTCTCTGATCAGTCGACATGGCTGACTAATGCAACAAGGGAATAGGGAGGGGGTTAAGTATTGTGGGTGAAGCAAATAAAGTGGTAACTGATGGAATGGGTTCCCCAGTTCCATCTCGAACCCAAATATCCACCACACGCACAAAGACCTACAACAAATCTGTTATGACGGGCCCCATGGGAACAACAAGAATTGTTCTCCCCTTCCTCAAGTTCCTTGATTTTCCACTTCATCCATACCAAGAACAAACACATTAAAGCGGACTGTGGAGACCCGCATGGAACCCTATCGCGACCATTCCGGTCCCCTAAACTTTAAATTGCCATAACCTTCACCCTGTAACTCCAAATTTCACAAACTTGGTACTATTGAAAAGGTCTCATCATGTACTACACCACAAAAAAGAGGAAAAACTATCCCAAAATTAAAAGATACATCTCACATATTTATCTCAACCACCCTTATACTCTTGGTTATGAAGACATAGTTGCCCATATCAAATGGTCCTATGAAATATTACCATCAATTGATAAACAAACTTATAAGGGTGCACATATCTATTTTTAGACATTTACTGCAAATGTTGTCAGCCACTTGGAAGCAAGGATTTGAGTTTCCCTCTACTAGACCTTATAGTCTACTACTCTCCCATTTTCTATATAGTGTAAAACCCTCTTCCTTTTCTTATAGGTCATGAACACATCTTAAAATGCTAGTGGATAAGGATGTCTACATTTTTCTGCGTACATAGCTTCCCCCCTAATCCTCATAATTTGGATCATTGTATTGGTACCTCTGCCTTACTACTTCATTGTATATTTAGGGGGTTTATATACACAAGAAATAAAATTCATAGTTTTGATAACAATTATCTGCATTAAATTGTGTTTCCTTACCTTTCCTTGCCTCTCAATAAATGGGTATATTTATAATGTGTTATTGATAATAATCATCCTTAATATGCAGGGTTAAATTACTTGATAATATGCTCTATGGACATGACCATTTTGAAAAATCACTTTGTATGTACTATTTGGCCCTAAATCTATACCCATCTACATCCTTCATATTATGGACAATGATCTTCCACTCATATAAGAGTGTTTCCCCCCTCTTGGTTGTGCCATGGATCTCTATTAGCTTATGGAGTTCCTCTTCCATATAATCTCTCGCTTCCCCTGTGTCAAATTGATACATGATTTCTATAGGATTATACCAGTTGCATTGTCCAGCAATAGGAGAACCTTTTAACATTAGGATTAGGTAAAATTGAACCAATTCTACTTTGTAGCAAGCCTATTATTACCCCTTCGACATAACCTAGGTCCCTCACTTAGATAAAATCAAACACATATGTGGTACCCAAAATGACAGTAAAAATCATGATCCTAAACCATCTCATGCTAAAACCCAAGGGTGTTATTTTTTTGCCTGATCCAATAGTCTTATGTCACACCACAATGTGTATTCTTAAGAAAATGTCCAGTTGTGAATGCTTTAAGCACCATGGGAGATTTAGTACACCTCCATGTATCTTGAGCAATAGAATGTTTTGAACTCTAAGAGTTACTATTATTGGTTAACATCAAAACAAAAATATGCGATTCATTATTTATTAGTTTAATAATGAGACAACATGATGTAGGGTTATCTAATTAGATAGCTCTACACAAATCAAAATTTAAACTTATTAATAAATATGGATCTATGTTTCATACCCTATGCTTAGCATCTGACTAGCCTTGGTTATATGTCAACTTAATTCTTTCATTACGATTGATGTTAAGAATACATCTCCTCCTAAAAATCCCATGACTATCACCTAAAAATACAACATATCTACTAAAAAATGTAGTCCTTTTCACCATTGTACAGTAAGCCTTCTTACTGTACTTTTGAGCCAAGATATTACTTTGCAAATCTAGTCATACCTAAAATGTAAGATTTGATCAAACCCTGAAAACAATACATGTTTTATGAATTACCTTGTTAATACATATCGACTCTATTTATATTCTTGATATTATATGAATTCTTAAAATCTAAAAATATGAACATTTCATAGACAATGCTTCAATATCTACTGA